>JBBCAQ010000034.1:5000000-6250000 GCA_038050395.1 Parthenolecanium corni | reverse complement strand
AATTTTCATTATTTTGGATGAGAAAACGCGGGGACAATTCGAGATTTATAGAAAAAATTATTGCAAAAACAGTGAAATATATTACGAGGGTAGTTCAAATATAAAGCGGAAAAATTGAAAATTGCCAAGCAGAGGTGAATTTTGGTGCGAATGGCAATACAGTCTGTTAGATACATTCTTCACTCACTACCCTGACGGCATAAATCCGTTCCATCTTGGAAAAAACGTCTATGAGAATATTGAGTGTAATGGAGGTTAAGTTTTCCTCTGCACAACATGCACATGTCTTTCCCACCGGATTGGGGAGAGTAGGGAGGGTGTTCCAACTTCTCGCTGATCAGTTAGGAAGGACATGTGTGCGTGTATTGAGTTGTATACGGTCGCGCGTTGTTGTGAGGCAGTAAAAAATGTTGCGCAGCGAAATAATTTTCTTCTGGTTCACTCCAAGTTTTCGGATCCGTTTTTTTCAAGACGGAGCGGACTTATATAGTCAGGGTAGTTGGTGGAGAATGTCTCTAACACAGGGAGTTGCTATTTGCACCGAGCCTAACCGCTGCTTGATGGTATTCTATTTTTCCGGTTAATATTTGAACCACCTACGTATTTAAGACACAAAAAATATTAAGAATATCCACAATAAAGAACTGTCCTTATTTTCCTATCAAAACTATGGTGATCACCTGCACGATCATTTCTTTCAATGTTCCTGCTTTTCAGTTTGATCAAAAATTTCATTCCCTTGTCATTAAGATGCCGCTATAGCAAACTGTGCGATCTGTCAAAAGAAAATACATTCTTGTGTAAATTTGTTAAGACGTCCTATTTCGAAACATCAGAATGATTTTTGCATCTGAAATTCGCCGCGTAGAAGCGATTTGCGAATTAAATTTTTTCCCACTCAGTCTTCGTTAAGCCGACTGACATTTCCATTACTTCGCCTATATTCGTAATTTTTTTTTTTTACTGCCAGTAGTTGGATACACCTTTCAAGCTGAACCACTCTAACTGCACTGCATCTTTTACATTCATCGAAAACGTTCCAACGCGTTCAGTTTAATATATTATTATACTTTGAAATTTTAATATTTTAATATACCCGTTTACAGAGTGTTTTTTTCCTTCCTTTTCATCTCGAAGGCTCTCTTTCCACTTAGTCTAAATTTTCTTTTCTTTTTTCTTTTTTTTTCTAGCTCTCCTTTGTCGCTGGAGTCTTGTTTCTTCTCCTTTTTCTGTGTACTCGTATATTATGCTTTTATATACGCATCAAGCCAGACGAGCGACGAATGCTTTGTTTTTATTTTATCTCACTTCGCTCTATCGTTCAGCGTATAACTTTACCATGCATGCATAATAAAACATTGCTTGGAAAAGAGCTGAAGCTTGGAAGAGAAGGGGAGGGGAAGAGAGGAAAGAAACACTTATGAAAAGCAAGAATGAGAAGATATGCGCGAGCTTTCTTAGAAAAACTATACTAACATTCCGCCACCGCTCCGTCACAAGTGCGAATCGAGTCGAGAAGGTATTATATATTTTCATTTTCTGATTCATAGACTAATGCGGTATGAGATTGAACAGAGATGAATTGAATTATTTGAATCCGCATCGCTGATTTTACCAACGCGTTATTGAAAAAAATATTAGTTACATTTTCCAACTAAATTAATTTCAAATTAAACGGTTCCATAATTTTTTATCTGGGCAATTACCAAGGACAGCGATGACGAAGAGCTTGCGCTACATAATATAATATTATACCTATAGTTCTAAAACAAAAACATCTGTCATCCAATTCTGGATTGAATATTGCGAAAACAAAAATTATTCTCCAGATACAAGGACAGTTACGAGTATTTTCGAGACAATTCTATACGAATGCTCTATATATGTATACCTATTGCTAGCTATACACAATTTCTCCAAAAATAAACACTTGTTAAATCCTGCGTATGTATAATTATGCTGATTCACCAGGACCAAAAATTAATTTTTCAAATACACTGAAGATGATTTAGGTAGGTCGATTAAAACGGGGTGAAAAATCGATTTGTAGATTTAATTGATGAAGAATCGACTGAACGAGTTGTTTGTACAAAATTTTTGAGGAGTTCTCTGGTTGCATTCAAATGAGTTATAAGCATCCAAGTAGTGCTATACGTATACGAAGCAATAGGGTGTGTCGAAGTATAAAAAGCGAAAAAACTGTGGACATTTAAAATTCTGCCTACCGCATTCCTCCTCGCCCAACAGCCGACTAAAGTTATTTTTTCATAGATCACATCACAGATAGATATGTACGAGTATATTACTTTATAATGAGGAAGTTAAACTGTAAGATACCTTATTTTCAACACAAAAAAAAATCTCTCATCCCCACTCTTACCGTCAAGCAAACCACGAAGAAAAAAAAAAAGAAGAAGATTGGCGATAATGATAATAGCCAAAAAAAAACAAACCTCCACACGGGAAGGGGATGAAAACAGTTTCCTCCCTTCTTTTCCAACATTCGATGAGGCTAATATACTGGGTATCTCGTAACGACGAGAACGATATCGTAAAATTTTGTCGGTTTCTATTAAAGCTGTCGCCATAATTATTATAATAAAATTATACACCGAATGAAGATTATGGGCGCTTTGTTAGTGACAGTTAATTTGTTATACTCGCAGCCACGACGAGGGGGAGGGCCACGAGAAGAAAAATATCGAAAACAGAAGACACACTAAAAGATAGGACGAGTAAGAAGCAAAATGAGGGAGGGAGTGGAAGTAAAAAATAAGGGTTCCCTTTCAGTTCCCTGACGATGACATTGACGACGACGGAGACGAAGATGACGCATTTAATAATAAAAAAATAAAAAAAAAAGAGAAAAAAAATGAAGAAAACTAGGGAATATAGGTGTTAGGATGGAAAAAAAAAAAAAGTTGAAAGTAGAAATAAGGGGCTTCTAATATGCGCATATTTCGTGGCTAAAAAAAAAAAATCACCCCCTTAACGAGTAAAAGATTCTTTTGTTTCCCATTTTAACAGACTTCACCTTTATTCTCATGCGACTTTTTCTTCTTTTTTTTTCCCTACTCTTTACTTCCTTCTCTTTTCTTTTCTCAGTCAACCGTCTCTCTAAAAAGTTTTACTCGAAATTTTCATTCAAATCGGCTCCACGCAGTATAAATACGCAAACTCGCAAAGGTTTTGTGCATATTCTTTTCCCTGGGCAAAATGAAAACGGAAAATAAATTACCCGTAATCGTAAACTATCTACGTGCATGTACATAGACGGAGAAAAAAGCAAAGAAAATACTTATACGAACTTTAGAAGGTAATTTTTCTTATCTTTTTTTTTTTTTTGCTCCAGTATGAAAGGAATTTTTTACAGACATGCATTTGTGCATATACAGACTATACACCGGAAAGTTTGTAAATATGTTCGACAGCGAGAGATAATTTTGCTGGAATCTAAATCAAAAGATCTATACAGTGCCAGTAAACGTGCACATACTTATTAATTTTTAGATTTCCAAACCAAAATACGTACCTGTAACCTGATTGTTACCCAAATTGATGCAACTGAGCTTTATCACAATAGTTAAACGCAAGAAGAATTCTGAGAGCAAAATTTTCATTCGATTATATAAAATAAAATCTTGTTATAATTCAAGATTTATTGTAATAATATTTTTACTACTTGTATATAGTACTTTCTACCATCTTAGATGATAATATTTTATTAGAATTTCGGGGTAATTTCTAGTATAAATCATGAATTGTCTCTGTTTTTCAGTAAAAATTATGAAAATTTTTCAGTCAGCGCAGTCTTACGGAAAACAGTAAAAAAATATATATTCGACTCAAAATTATCGATTTTTAGTTTACAAATATTTTAACGTTAGGGTTAACCTATCGCAAAATATACCTACTTTACAAATAATTTATTGCATTTTTCAATTTACCATCAGTATAAAATATTTTATTTACCGTTGAATGGGGCGACTTTACACACTTTTTTTATGTTTTTCAACTTTGTCCTTTAATAACTCCTCCAATTTTTAAGCTATTGAAGTGAATTTGGTTTTAAAATTTAGGTCCAACATTTCTCAACACAATTGTAAAAAAAAGTTTGAGTTTGCAGCCTTCCTTCTATTTTTTATGATTTTTCAAAAAATTTGTGTAAAGTTACCCCTCAATGGGGCGACTTTACCCATCAATTTGTTATTGACGGGTTATTGATGAGTGGGGAGGCAAAATTTGAGAATGTTTGTACTCAGACATACGATTGAAAAGAAACTAGTCAAGTACAAACTTCAACCGTGTGAAACCGAACTGAATATTTTGAGTGTCTGGGGTTAAAAAAAAAAAGACGAATAAGAAAAAAGAAAAAAACCATATCGCCACTTTATTTTCTTGTTCTGTTACTGGGTGAAGTGAGGTAGGGGCGGCGATCTTTTTATTCTTTTCCTGCTTCTACCTGCTTCGATCCAAATCGTATTTCGGTTTTAATTTTTGCCTGGCAATTTATTTATTGGGCTAAAACGAAGTGGGTAAAGTCGCCCCTTGAATGTAAAGTCACCCCGTTCGACGGTACTTTATTTTTCGAATAAATATTGTCTTTGATCGCAAATCTTTTTCGCTCCAATAGGCAACACTGACTAAAATTTCGACAATTCTGAGATTATAATAACGTACCTGTACATAGACTACTATAGCTAATTTATTCAGCCAACCACATTCACTATACTAAGCATTTATACAAATGCTGAATTACGTGGAAAATACGAAAATACGAAAATTCAAAAAATACAATAAAATAAACACGAAACGTGTTTGTTGCGCAACTACAGGCATTTTGCAAACTGGAATATCAACAAACGAAGTACGAGGCTGGGCGAACTCGTATTTACGGCGTGCGGTTATGCAATTTGCGATACACATTTTCTGAATTATACTCGATTCGCAAGTACGCTCGTACAATTTGCGTTAACGTCGCAATATCTATACATATAATACATGTACGCAATTTTTCGTGCAAAAGCAGTAAAATATTTTGAAATAAATAAACAGTTGTTCAGGTTATCGAAGGGGTGAGGGGATCAAAACAGCTTACGAATGACGGTTTTAAAAAAAAATTTAAAGAAATGATTTCTTCCTGCTCATAGAAAATAACAACAGAAATATCGCACTGGATTTGTCATATTATCCGGATAATTTTGCACTGAAACAAATTTCGATAATAATTTTCACTATTTGTACGAGAAAACTAGCACAATTCAAGATTTATACCTAGTAGAAATTACCATATCTATAGGAAGATATACTATCGAAGATGGTATAAAGTATCTACCAATACATGATAATCTACAATAAATTTTAAATCGGGTCGATTTTCCTATAAACAGTATACCTACCTAGTAAAAATCACAGTTCATTTCTTTCAGCGTAAAATATAGTAATTTTTACTATTTTTCAGTGATTTCTTTCATAATCTGAACTGTCGAATTTTTCACATTAAAAAAAAAATCAATATGATATGTCAGTGTGAATAACCCATCATACTGAAATGTTGTATAGAAATTTCACACAGAATAAATCACCAAAGTCAACTTCATGGACAGCACTGTCAGATATAGAAATTTCATTTCATCGACTAGATAGATATTCCTTTTTGCCACGACAAAATGACAAGGATTACATTTCTGCCAGCTACCTACACATACTATAAAATATCATTATAACCGTCCACATTTCCAAGTTTTCATTCTCAATACTTTTAACGACTTGTTGGTGAAAACCGTCACTCGACGCCACCGAGTTACCAATTTCTGATGAAGAAAATTCCACAAAAACGAGATTAAAATCTCCGTCTTTCTTGTTCGGAGAATAAATCTCGTTTATGAGACTTGAGAAATTTATTACATCGCCTCCACATAAGAAATTATTCGGACCGACCGAGCGCAAAAACCTTATAGTACCAATAATATTTTACACCTTGAACGCCCATACTTGCGCATTCCACAACAACTAAAAAATATAAAAAAAATAAAAAAAGCCCAGCACGTTCGCTCGTAAATAACGTAAAAACTAATCATTCGACCAAAATTTTAAATCGACCAAGGCTTCCACCCGCTTTGGCTTCTTTTAACGTCGACTTTTGGCCATTTCAACACATCCTCAACCTCTTTCCCAGCGTTCTCCCCATCCATTGGGAAAACTTGGCAAAAATTATGCTCCTAATTACGACATTCTTTCGCCTCGAACGAGCAAAAAAAAAAAATCTTTATTACAAAAACCACCTTAATTCCCATCCCCTCTCCATACATCAAAACAGCCAACAGCCATCTATGGCAGAAAATATGATCGCAATTAGTCGCACGTGTTTACCAAAATGAAAGCATCACATCGGCATACCAATTCCTATTATGCCTGCGCTGCACATACCTTCAGCTACCCTCTACGCCCTCCTTATCCCGCAAACACAAATTCCTGGCTAAAGAAATGGCGAATATAAAAAAAAAAAGAGCAGAAAATATGAGCCCCCCACACCCAAAAAAAAAATCTCGACCGAAGTGAACGTCGTGTAAAATAAATGGCTTTTGAAATTCGTTTGGAAATGAATGGTACGAGGTGAGAAAATGGAGAAAGGAAAAAATTTGAGGATGGGAAGTATTAACTGCGAGAGAGGAGAGGGGAAGAGGGCGAAGAGAGACAGAGTGAGTAACTGAGACAGGAAAGCAGGTACAAAACGATAATAATAACCGGTAAAGAAAAAGGTCTCTTTTTTAGGGGTCAAAAGTGTTGAGGTATTTTTGGGTGTAGGAGAAAGAAAGAAAAAAAAACACTTTTCAACTCGTGACACGTAGCGAAAGTATGCAACAGCAGCGACCGCCGCTGAAAGAGGGTGGTGGCATAATGGCCAAGTAAAAATCATTTGTAAAAACGGGGCTGCGGTGAGCAATTCGAAATCGCTGAACCATTTTATGGCCGTCCGCTCAACTGTTGAAGTTTGTCTGTCAAAATACGGACAGTTTTAACCAAAAGCTTTTTTAAATATATATAGTTACCTATTGTTTGGCAGTTGAGGACAAAAAATCTCAAATAAGGTACCAAATAAAAACGTTATTAAGGTCGAAATGACGACCAATTCTAGCACATCTCCACGCAATTTTCCCATCCACTTATTCAATTGATGCAAATTTTATATGCTCAAGCAGAAAAGAGAATTTGTTATTTGATAATGTAAAAGAGATGAGGCGCAGTATTCAGACATTCATAGAGAGAATTCACGCTAAATATTTCAGGCATGACAATCAAATAGACATGTAAAATGAATGAATAAATAAATATTTTAAATAAATATAAAAAATATACTTATTTTAAAAAAACAAGAAAAAATATCTCCTGTACCTAACCGAATAAGTTATTTCATGATTATGAGAAATGCGAGAAAATTCGGTGCAAAATCTATTTAAAAATTTGGATCACGTCTATCCGATCTCTAATAGTTCGATCTGATTAGCAATTAATTTAAAATTAAACAGAAGAAAAGTACTCACTTTGGGATGTGCTCTTCTGGGGAAAGCTACTTTGGGATCAATCTGAAACAAAGAATAAAAAAATGTTAATTAAGACGCAAGCTTTAGAAAATTTGTAGATGCGAAAATACATTAATGCATATAATTTCACACCAATGAGTAGGTGACAGGTAGATAGGGCAGAAAAAGATCAAATATTTTGTATTCACTAGGAAACGTTTCTCAACACATTCTGAGTCAGCAAGCTTTACACTGGACCATGATTAGAACTGTTGAAAACGGAGATGAATCGACCTGCGAAGTGGGTGATCAATAAATGTAAGTCACATTAAATAGCCTTAACCGTTGCATATTTGTGTTTGATACATGAAAATATTCAGTGACACCGATCACATCCTCACAATAGCTGTGCGAGTTCAATAGGTCACATGACATTAGGTTATGCCTATTCTACCCTCAAACACTAAGCCCTTGGTATTACAAACCCTTTCGCCTTCACTATTGAGGCCAGGAAAACAGGTAAATACAATGCAAGATGTATCATAGAAATTATCATGAAAATAATGAAATACAAGATCTTAAGATAGTGGAAAGTTTTACAAACGTTAAGAACATGTACAATAAATCTGGCAATGTCGTTGTTTTCCTATTTAAAATAGAATTATATTATACTTTCTCTCGGTGCACGGGCCTCAATTCAGAGCAAAAACTGAAAAAATAATTTGAAAATAAAGGCTACCCAATTTTTTGCGACGTCATTTTTTCAGCGCTTGACCAAAGTCCTATCTCCACTCCGAACCCGTTATAATATCTTCGATGTCTTTGCCTCTGCCAAAAGCAGACTTTTGAATCGCTATCACACCACCTAAATGATGGCCAATTTATTTTTCTTCCTCTCGTCTTAAATAAAGCCTACATAAACGGTTCATCTACGGGATATCTCGTTCCTTTTATGACCTTCGTCGCATAACTTCTCACTTTCCCCGCCCAGTTCAATGTCACGACCAGAAAAGATTCCTTGGAAAAAAAAAAAATTGAACCATTTTGTCACAGCACGTATCCAAAATCAAAATCTCGTGTCCGATAAAATGTCAAATCATTTTCAGCTACAATTCGAGTAAGATTCATATTTTTTTGGTAGCACGTCTTCTACTTACCCCCTACCCACAAGCAAAGGCGCGCCTTTAGCGAAGAGCAAATTGTCGTGTTGAAGGTTCTTGAAAAGGAAATCCGCCGCTTTATATATATATATATATATATAAGTTATATACAGGTTTGGCGTGACGGCTTTGATGAATACTTATGGGTTGGCCAAATTACATATCATTTATCATAACGTCAACGTGTACACCAAAGGCACCACACTACTGTCGATTTTCTTTTCTTTCTCCCCCCACCCCTCCGGCTTTTTTCTACCATCTTTTTTTTTCCTTCTCCTCCGCGTATAAGATGTTCTATAGGTGAACCGATGCTCGATGCCTTTTTGCGCAGCCTTCGAGGCCTTTAGAATGCGAGCGCAGATTCGAGAAGCTCCTTATATGATTAATATTCGTAAATAATATCGCAAACCACGAGTAAGTAGTCAGTTTTTGGCGAACAAAATGTGAACACAGTCGAAATGTGTAGCCCCAACCATCCCCCCTCGCAATTCCACCCCCCCCCTCAGGCGTCGTCGTCTCGGAACTCGCTACTCGAGTCCAACATCCAGCAATATTTTTCTTCCGCAACCATTCACTCTGCTTACGCACACTCGCCTTTGACTGCGTTCCCTGTGAAGGATTTTTTGAATGGCTAGAAACGTATCACACACACACACACACACACACACACACACGCGCGCACACAAACATAAATAAAGCGTAGAAAAGTACGAATTATAACGATGTGCGTATATATCCGCAAAAGTTTGAAAATCGAAATTATCGTCAAGTATAGACGAGTCGAATTTTCCAAATCGACTCGGACGAAGGAAAAATATACATAGGTATATATATATATATACGAGACTAATGGTCGGAAGCGAAGGTGTCGAATGTGAAGTGTTTACGTCGAAAAACTTGACAAGGCCTCAAGGTCGCGAGAAAAATTTCCCCCGTGAAGCGCTCGATTAGTTATACTGTTTTTCTGTTCGACTTCGAAGACGCTATAATATAATCCACTTACAATAGTATAACGGACATCTACCACTAAAAATATCAAGATACGCAAATGTCTTTGTGGGAGATGAAATGTTCATCTGCACTGAGAGAAATTTCAATAGTACTTTTTAATATTTTAAAATAGGAAAACTGGGATAATTCAAAATTGTAGTAGAAATAGCACAAAAAAAAATAATTATACTATCTTTGTAGTACATTTTACAATCGTATATGAATTTATGACTACGAAATACAGTAATAATTTTTGTTACCTCGATAAGAAAAATTACTACACTACGTAGTAATAAGTATACTACCCTTTTCTTTCAGTGCGAAAAGAATTATACGACTTTAGGGTACATGGCTTACTATAGAAGCCCGAACTCCACAACTTGATAATACTAATATACATAGAGATGGTCCATAATAACCCGTACTTTTATTCCCATGTACCCTATTAATAATTTATGTCCGAATCTTCAAGTACATCAAGCAAAAGATTCGAGTATTTTGCACAACTTCGGCGAATTTCAAGTTGCTAGCTCAATTAGACCACCCGTACGGGTCGACAGTATAAAGACTTTATCGATACACTTTAGAAAAAATGGTCATTCAAGGAATTCAGCGCTCCTACCGTGACCAACACTGTTTCTTATCAATCCAAAAATACGACTAGAAAATACACTGGTTACGAGTATGATGAAGAAAAAAACAATATTCATGAAAATCGCATGTGTTCAGGCCCTGTAACAGAGTTTCAATTTGAGCACTTTTTTTTGCCAAGTAAAAATTATTATTTTTTTCCTAAATGGTTAGCAGAGTTTGACTGATGAAACACCGATTGCGATGCACTGCAGCAAAGACCGAAAGGGTGTTGTATATTTTTTACACCTTCGCTCACTGAGTTATGAGGGACATATATAAATGTAATACAAATATATAAAGAAATCTGTCGAAAGCCCCCCTTCCCAATAGGCAATTTAAGGAGAGGTGAGGAATACCTGTGTGCCATGACTAACGAGCAGCGTATCACTAAGCGGAATCTACCAAAATAATTTTACTTGTAGGTGTTTTTTTATCATAAAAACTAATTATTTCAAAACATACCTATAATAATCCTACCTACAATTATAATTAATTATTAAAAGTAACTCTTAAAGTTGTTTTTTTTTTCGTTTTCAAAAAAAAAAAATCCAAATTCTTTTTAATATTGTCAGCTAACTTGTCAAACTTTTGAATTCAGCAATGCTTCGTTAACGAAGTGGTTAAAAAAAGGTTAAAAGTTTTAGTTGAAAAAAAAAAATGAAGCAAAAATAAAAAATAACTTGAAGATTATGCTTACAAACGTTGGCTGGCCATGTCATTATTCAAAAGTTGTTCGTGTATAGGCTGACAACGATGACTAAGTTTTAAGTTACGTGACAAACTTTTATAGCCTTTTTACTTGCCTGTTTTTGTTTTTTTTTTTTTTTTTTTTTTACTTCTGCAGAAAAACTTTTCTTGAAAACTGTCTGAAATTCTCAAATCCGGATTGGTAGATGGTAAAATGTGGAAACGAAAAACAAATGTACCACTGCGGAAAAAAAGTTCATGTCCTTCGTAATTATGCAAAACAAATAAGCGGAAAGTTATAAAGAGAGCATGTTAAACTATATATATTTCTTCCACAAGAGGCATGCAATTATCGAGTAAAACTATTTTAAAAGTACGAGTAGAACGATTTCTCTTCTAGTCGAATTAACCTGCCGGTAAAGCTTGTAATATACTTAACTTACATTACCTATATTAAGGAACTATAATTTTGTTACACTGATAAAAACTTCTAGGGAGTTGAGTAATTTTTTAAAATGTGAATAAGAAAACAGGAACAATTCAAAATTTTTTGCAGAAATTACTACGTAAAAAAATAGTTGAAGGCGAATATCAGAAAAAGATCTAAAGTAGGAAAATAGCGTTTTCAGATATTATATATGTTTCAAGTTTTTGTTTATTTATAAGATGATATATAGGTGCAAGATTGAGCTGTGAGAGGGTGTTAGTATGTTTGCCTCGTCTATTGAATATCCAATAATGAGCTGTGTATCGCAAGTTTATGATATTTGGTAGAAATGGAATTTACACTGAGAGCAAAATGTAGTACTTATTATTACATACATAGTCATTTCTCTCATCGAAGTAACAAAAATTATTATTTTGTAGTAATAAATTCTTATTATGATAGTAAAATATACTAGAAAAATAGTATATTCGACTATTTTTTGGGCAAATTCTACTACAATTTTCAATTGTCCTTGTTTTCCAATTATTCTAAAATAGTAAAAAGTACTATTAAATTTCTCTCAGTGCAGAAGGCGGGAGGACTGGTTCAAGTAAAAGCGAGAAAGAGCACAGATACTCGAGAATTTTCAACAATTTTTGAATTTTTTTGAAAAGTTTCCAACATTCCCATTGAAAAAGCTTGGTCAAATAAATGGATAAATCATTGTCGGATGACGTTTTTCGCCATTTTCAATTGTATGGGTTGACGAATGTTTGTACAGATACAATTCTGGAGACTAATATGATCGGCTTCCGAGAGCTAGGATAAAAAATATAAATGGAAGTTGGAATGAATTTTTTCAGCGGGTAAGACAAAATTTCTGCCTTTTATCAAGCACAACACAAAATGGATAAGGTCAACCTTCGTCTCATCTACCGCAGTTGCACAAACATATACACCTAACATTGAAAAAATGGAGTGTGGAGATATAAGAAAAATCATCGAACGTTGCAAAAACACTTATCTTCTTTGAAAACCATTCAATTCTAAGGCTACGGGCCCACTTTGTCCACTAAAATACATTACTTACTTTCTGAGAGCAATTACAAAGGAATTCTTCTATTTTTATATCCTTTTTTTCTTATTTGTCCACATATTTTCTCCACACGATAAAAAGAAAAAATATTTTTTTCATCGACCTATACTCCATTAAAGTGGATTTTTCAGTCTATAGTAGATAAGACCCGCAACTTTTGATCAGCTCAAGTTTGTAAACTTTGGCGGCTTGAGATTGTTCAGCCTCCAATTACGTTGTAGAATTTCTATTATAAAACTGAGTGATAGCGACGGTGGTTGCGACTATAGACTGAAAAATCATAGAAAGTGTGGGGACAGTATAAACTATTATGCCATTTGGATAAATAGAGGTACAAATATGTACGAAACATATTCTAGTGTCCGCCACAAGGCAGGATGCTGCGTTCATGATCGTGAACCAAACCGGTTTCACATACTCATAGATAGACGCAGTGCGTCTATCATACATGTAATAAAAACGCCAAAACACTAACTATTTTGTACCTGTCTCTCACAGACGACTATTGTCACCTGAAGAGTTATCTGTGCAACTAAATTGCCAGATAACTATGGCTGTTTAGACACAGCTATATCAACAGTCTTAAGAATATTTTATATTTGGAACTGTGCCCAGCTTAGGTATATTAGTCCTACTAATATTACCTAAAGAAAGCTTTCAACAAGTCCAAAGAAATAACCTCGAAGAATAGATTTTAATTCCAAACCAACCGTACGTAAGTATCTGTTTCTTTTTTTTTTTTTTTTTTTTTTTAGTGCATATAAATGAAAAAACAAATGTATTATTTTGCTATCCCCTGTAGAAGCGTTGCCATTTGGCTACAGAATGTAAAAATCACGTTCTAATTTTCTTCAACAAGTATTTCTCTCTAGAATGCTATGAGATTGTCACGTTCGTGTATTCACGATCAGCTGCTCTCCTCTTTCTCTTTCTTTTCAATTACGAGATTAATTTTCTGAAAATAACATTTTTATTGCATCTTCATCAATTGTTTCAACATTACGAAAGGATAATAAAAGCTTTTAAAAGAAAGATCCTGTCATAAATGAATGTTCCGAAGAAGGAAAAAGTGAATAAAAAAAAAACACGCACACCTTAAGATTCAAAGTTTATTTATGTTCAGAGAATGGAAACGATAAGGCATAATACGATTCGCCCTTTTGTTTTCCAAAAGTCGAATCGAAATTCGGAATAAAGACGTTGCTCTGTGTCGATGCTGGAAACGATTCAACGTCACAAGATGTTGGAAAAAAGAAGCAGAAATAGAGTAGAGGGTTGGGGCATGGAGGGGCTGCTGTATCCCCATAATCGCGAAATAAGATAACGTTCTGAATTGTAATGCGTGAATTATTCTTATCAGTTTTCGAAGGCGAATTTATTAGAGGCTACAAAAATACATTAACTGCCGAACTGATACTGTATAAGCTGTACAGAGAGCATTACTGGATGAGCTTTTTCGTTTTAAAAAGGCAAAGAGAAAAAAAAATAACAGCGGAAAAATATAGAGATGAGCGGAAAAAAAAAGAGGTTAATAGATTTTTGAAAGTACTTCGAGGTGCTGCTGTATAAGCGACTTAAGATTGTCTCGAGATTTATATCGATTATATTTTTTCGAGTTTAACTTCATGAAGTTATTTTCTCGCCTCGCCTTCCAATTTCGCTCCACCCTTCACTTTACCGCACCTGTGCAAACTTTAGGCTTTCGATTCACTGTCTTTAGGGCGCTGCGTCAATGAAGATTATATCGAAGCCAATAAATGGCTGTCCGATATTTTTTATTTTATTATGGGAATTCGAGTCGATGTTATTTTCGTTCGTCGACCCGACACCAGAAGGTGTGGAAGAACGATAAGGGGTGGGGGAGCATCGACAGGAGAATGCAGCCGAGAAAGCACCGTCGTTTATTCGATATGTGGAGTTGCGAGTAAGAATTTTGATTTATAATTTCGTTCAAAGGCAGGATACGTAAGTCGACGAGAGAAAAAACAAGTTTTATTCTTCGTATTTTTTTCTTTCCTCTTCCTTTCCTTGGCCTCGATTTCCTGCTGTGTAATTGAGCAGCAATAGCTGGCCGCACTGTTTCTAGAAAGTTATGGTCGACAGTAGTTTACCCTCGAAATATAGTGTACAGTTGTCCCATCCTGCAGTTTTGCTGGCAAAGGGCGACCGAAAAACTCTTGGCCCTAAAGTATCCAAAAATGACCCTGAAAGACTTTAGCCCAGCAAACTCTGCTAAAAAAGTAGGTTTTCGAATAGAACTGTACAGCGGTTTTGATGAACCATTAGGAGTTTTTGTTTCAGGATAATACAAAAATCGGGTAAAAAATGAATTTCAGTCGGAAACCTGCCCGCAAGTTCCACAGCAAAATTCTTGTTCAGAAGCTGAATCTTCGAAACCACTTTTTATTCAAAGCAATCCACAGACTGGCTTGAAACTTGAATGGTACATTTTAGAAGCTTCTGTTGGCACAATGCACACCATATCGATTTCAGGCTTTCAGCTTAATCGGTCGAATATTTTTTTCCTTCAAAAAGTCGTCTAAAATCATCGCTTTTTGGCTACAATTTTTACTAATATCTAAAGAGAACCGCAAAATCGATCGTCATTAGACTTGAAACTCATCGAGATTGACCTCTGATGCAAATTTCATCTCTATAGGTTCTGCAGTCCTTCTTAACAAACGTCATAAACAATTCTCAAACCATTCTCTCCATACTTCCTCCCTCTTCGGACAACTTGGGGCATCATTTTCAATAAAAACCTATAGCTAGGGAGTTGAAAGGAGATGATATGAGACCAATGTAAAACGATAAACCAGATAGGTAATTAAAGACTGCACAAGACTAAACCGAAAAAATCAAAAAGTGGAAAGTCCCATAGAAAACTAATTTTTTCAAATTTTGTGGAAATATCTCAGTATGATGTAAACAACTATATAGAACTATAGGATATATTATACGTAATCAAATTATGTAACCAAAGTGACGTTAAGAAATATTCAATATTTTCCAGGGTCGACATGAAAGATTATTTTTGTATACCTATAGTTGCCATTCGCAGATACTACTCGTATTTATTCGTTGATACAAGAAGATCAGCTGAACTGTGGATTTCATTTCCCCTCATATTCTGACAGAATCCGCAAGCCAAAAAGTTACAGATCTCTTCGAATGGAGTAAACAAACCGAATTCAGCGAATTATAGTCTCCTTACATATAAATAACGGTATCCTTTTTCAATCAGCCAAACTTAGCCATCCTTATTCACCCTTATCTACTTCCGTTTCCAACTTTTGCCGGCCATCTACTTAATAAACTGGTCGACCACGAAGAAGCAAACAAACCGTACTTTCTCCAAACTGCCAGCTGGGTATCTTCTATCGAAGCCACTATATACTCGTTGGGCAAAATGTTCACCACATCGTTCCCACTACACACACACACACACACACACGCACACAATTTTCAGCAACTAAATTGTAAAAATGTGTTTTCCTTCCTCCACTCGATAAGGTCGTTCTCGATTAGTTGTATTATTGGCTCTCGCCTTCGTCGTACCTTCATCAAAAATAAAAAAAGTTTACGTATACTCTCTGAGACGGGGTCAGAGCTGGTCAGCATAAGGAAAAGGAAGTTAATATCTTCGTCTTTCCAGCTCTTTCCCTCGCCCCTTTTCCCCCTGGTAACGTTTTTCAGCCGTTTAAGAGTATACGTAGAGAGAGTATTTTAGTTACTTATTTGTAATTTATGTTCGAACGGAAACCGATAGCCTTTATCGTAAGGTAAACAGTTCCACGTGCTGTGGTCGGTTGAAAGTGTAGCCTATACATGCGGAAATCGACGTATAAATTACCGAGAAATTGGGCGTACAGGGATGCGAAAATGTAAGTTTGGAGTATTAAAAGGGCGAATAAAGGGGGGGGGGCGAGCGAGGATGGAAAGGGCAATATAAAAGTCCAGTTGAAAAACGGTATACAATGGTAAAAGAGTGGCTGGGTAAAGAGAGCTGAGAGGGTTGAAATCCGGTTGAGGAAAAGGGGCTGTAGGAGGGATAGCTTTCTCGATGGTGTGATTAAGAAGTACCAGTACCAGAAGCAGTGTATTATGATCGGTACTCGAATTTTCTTTTTATCGCGACGCTAAATCCTATATGGACAATATTCTTCTCAATTTCTCAGCCACTTCCGTATTATATCAACCCTCATTTCTGTACATTTCCTGTTAATATTTGCCCCGTGTTTGCATCGACGATTTAGATTTTTCCACGTTTTATTCCTTTCCACGAAAGCAAAATTAAGAGAGGCAGTACTTCTATTCGTTTAAGAATAACGAGCTCTTTTTTAGAAAGGAGGAGGAGGAGAGGGAACTGGGCTAAACGTGTGTTAACCTTCAACTATTCTTGGTGAATAATCACTTTTGAAGTTGAATCTTGGCACCGTTGATAGAAATCCAGTTCAGAGTTACAGAAAATATTGACAATATCAAAAATCTTATTTTCGTAATAATTTACCTAACCTTGAAAAGATTTAAATAGCCCTTAAATTATACAACACGTTTCATTAGTTTTGAAATGACAAAAATCAAACCATGGCAAATTATGGCGGGAACACCTCATAACAAGATTAATAACCAAACTGCAATAAACAGTTGCTGGTTGTATCCGGCTTATTGGCTAAAGTGATTTATGTCAAAATACAATAATTCTTACCCTTATTGAAGATTCGAATTAAAGTTTGTATAAATATGTAAAATGATTATAAATGCTCTGAATAAAAGATTTTTTGTACAAAATCCTGTTCAAAATCGAATGTCTGTGAGTTAAAATTGAGTAAAAGCTATAAGAATATCAAAATAATACATACAAATATTGAACTATCGATTTTAAAATAGAAATAAAAATTAAAGGTGCCTAGAAAAAATAAAAATAGCAGTTATACAGCTCACAGCTAATTTAAAAAAAAATTTTTTTCTCATTGGGTACTTTTAACTTGACAAATAAACCACAATTCAAGATTTGCGATAGAAATTATAACAAAAATAGCAAACTATATTTTTATTTAATAGTCAAAATGTGCTACAAGAATATCACAAAATTTCCTCAATACATCCTGTAAAGTCCTAGTTTTTCTTTATCAATAATATTTATTATCTTTTCTAATTTTATGGATAAATTTATTTATCTTCACCTTCACTTTAATTCAATGTTTCTAAGTCTAAGAATCAAACTTTCTTCTCCTGCGCACGTCATTTTGTAATATAAACTCTAATCTCTGCTCCCAGATTGTGTTAAATAAAAGCATTTAAAAATATTGGATATTATACTACTCATTTCTCTCGAAGTATTCAAGCGATTTGAATCATACTATTACCAAAAAGCAATAATTTCCCATTCCTACAGAGGAATTTGTGAATTTTCAAGAAATAAGTTCAAAATCGCGAGTTTACATAATGTCTCTGTTCAAATATTTACGACTCATACTGCATGACTTGACTGGCTCATCAAAGAAAAATGCTTTCTTACAATATTCACTACACTATCACTCAGATTTACGAAACATTCAGGAGAAACTCGAAATTTAATTTACGAAAAGATGGTCCGTCATTTTTACATATTCTTCTATTTTGACAGAACAAATCATACTTTGTAGTCTATATGTTAGAATACTCGATTTAAACAACGTTCAAGGTGAGATACTGAGCCTTTCTTATCTAAACTTGCTTCCATAATTTATGCACGAAAAGTGATAGCGAGCAAAACATTTACAAAATTCATTTTACAAAAGCAGATATACCAGCAGCAGAGAAAATTGCGAGAGCTGAATGGCGGGAAAAAAAAGTATTTGGTGAAAATGCGAGTCAATCTGCTGTCAAATTAGTCAAGTCAAGCGTTTCTGCCACTGCGTTGCATGGTGCTCACGGATTTCGAGTCAAATGCAACTTTTCATTGAACATAAACAGTCAGAGAGCGGTATATTTATCTGTTCGTAGCTCTCTCGAGGACGACGTGAGGAAAGGGTGAGTTGGGGGGAGACGAATGTGAAAATACTGGAAAGGTTTTACCTACATACACGCTGGATGGCTTGAATATGATTAAATTCTTGTGACCCTGTTTTGATTTGACAGGTGACACCATTGTACTCGATAATTCTCTCGCGACAATCAAAAGTGCATCTTTTTTCACTTCATCTCTGTTTACAGCATATATTTTCCATTATTTTCAATGAGAATCGTATATAAATCAACCATTTTGCTGTTTGAAAAAATGATTTCTTGAATAAATTACACCAGGCACTAGACAAAAATAGATGATGGAAATTCACCAGACATGTGACAGTTTTGGAATGTATCATTTTCAGAGGAGATGAAATAATAAAATTTACTAAGGTAGCAGTCCATTTTCATATGCAGAACGTCAAGAAAATCATTCTACTATGAGCTAAATGTCGCTGTTTTTGAAATCTCGGAAGACACCAAACAAAAAATGTAATTACTACTTCTTACCAGATATAATATGTGTATTGACGTTTAAAAGCAAAATGGCTGATATCTGGTGGCGAACAGATGAACTATACCTACATCTGGTGAGACGAAAAATGCCATTTTTACGACAAAAATCTAACGAAAATACACAACAGATGAAAATTGCAACTAACATAATAAATCCCAATCTTCACCAAAATGTTCCATCAGCTGCTATCAATAGTGCTGCACCCTAGTTCACTTTTAAACGCAAATTCAAAACAAAATAAGATGAATCTCTATGACACTTTTCATTTTTGCACTTCAAACGACATACGAGGCTTGACAATCTAAGTCCCCGAACTTAGTGGTTCTCTTCCTCAGGAGCAACACTGAGAAGTTTTGTTCAAGTGTGGATGAATTCATCTACCCATATACGAGGGTAGTTCAAAAAATAAAGCCTGATATGTGTGGAAAAATGCCCAGGCGTAATTTATGAAGGAAATACCGAATGGAGGGGAAGAGAAAGAGTGAAGAAAGAGAAAGAGAGTGTGCGCGGAAAGAAAATTAAAGTTGAACGCAGGAACTCACGTCAGTTTACCATGGAAGTGCAAATAAACGTGTATTCAAATGTCAAAATTCTTTCTCTTCACTGTGCGGGGTGAGAGGGCAATGAGAATACACAGACAGGTATGTGATATGTATGGGGAGAGTGTCACAACGTTTGGCATGTGCGTCGCTGGTGGCAGCAGTTTATTGAAGGCAGAGTGAGCGTTAAAAATAAAGCGAGAAATAGGCGCCCTTCTCATTCTTCAACTGCCACGCATTTAGAGTGAATTTCTCAGTTTTTAAGGGGAGATTCACTCTTTAAACTGTATGAACTTAGGTTGAAAATGCCCATAGACTGTAGACAAACCTTTATTTGGACTTTGGTGTATGATAAGGTGTGGTGTTGTAAGTTGTCAGCATGTTGGGTTCCAAAATTACTGACTGACAGCACAAAAATCAGTTTTTGAGTCTGTAAGAGGTAGAGGGGGTGGATTTGTAGGAGATGATTGTCACTGGGCATGAGACATGAATCTACCACTTCACCCAGAATGAAATATTCAAAGGTTACCGAGGTGTGCACTGAGGTATTCAGCACTAAAAAAAAGTAGAAGTGAGAAATTTCTTCAAAAGCTGTACAGAGAAATGGTATACCCAGGAAATTGAATGGCTGATATTCCGTGATGATGAATGTTAGAACAATTCTGTAAATTATGTTGAAAAGTGGATCTCAAAACCTTTCTAAATTTACCAAGTTCAAGTCTCTGCATCAATTCTGTCTCATTTTATGGCCAATCAGGCTTTACTTTTTGAACAACCCTCGTATATAGTACTGATTGACTACTGAGTGGGGGATACATCCAACGAACCGAACGAGCAAATTTCAATGCGTGGATTGTGGAAGACGTATTGACTAATGTGCGAAGGGTTTGTCCCATTTTGCTTGTTTGTTCCTAAAAGATGTCTCGACGGTGCAGGTCATTGGCGGAATTTCGAAACTTTGCTTCAAATTAATTTTAGGGGGCTGTAAAAATTAATATTTTTCGACACAATATAAATTATATACGAAATCAAAATTCAAAATTTTGGCAACCGAGCACATTGAAGACATCTTCTGAGAACAGATTAGTGAAAATTTCAGATCATCATGTGCATGACTGAGCGATTGAAGTACATTCCAGTAAGTGTATTTCTTGAGAAACTGCAATCTCTACCTCCGTCTGAATCAAAAATTTCTCATCACTTTTTTTCGAAAATAAGGAAACATAGGAGCTTTGTATCGTCTCTATTCGAAAATTATTTTCATTTAAAATTCCAAAATTTGAACTTTCCCACACAATTTATTGAGTTTGGAATTTCTGGTACCATATCCTACAGAGATTACATATGTTACCACAGCGATGCGAGGTAAAGCAGTAAGTACTGTAATTTTATTTCTTAGAACTCGCAGACTTCAGAAAATCATGTTCGCGTTCCCAAAACGAAATTCATCCTCCACCCTTCATTTCAGTCTACGACAATTAAAGAAGTTCCTCCGACAAATATATAAGATCAAAAAGATTCGAACATTTGACGAAGAAATCAAATCCAATAAAGCCGGCTAAAACACATAAAAAGATGGAGGGGAAAAAATCGAAATCAAAGGAAATTAGAATTGTTCTCTCTTAACGACAACCCCCGCATTAAACGGCCTACTGCAATTTATACAGAAAAGAAGTAAAATACAGAACTTTCAATCGCATAAACGCTTAATGAATACTAAAAATTTATTCGGTCATAACGCAAAAGTAAAAGAGATACCGAAGAGGGGGCAGAAAACTTTTATAAGCACTTCAAAAATATTTTCCTTATCCTTCTCTGTTTTTTTTCTCCCCTGCTATACAGATTGTCGAGCATAAACATCTTATGGAAAATCGTCGACAAAGCAGATGAGCAAAAAATAAAAAATAAAATTAATTGTAATCAACCGATAATAGAGATTCTTGAAAGCAGTAAACACACAGATGAAGAGCGAAAGAGGAAAAAAAAAGGAAAAAAAAAAGCGATTGTATATTCGAACAGAAAAGAGAGAGTAAGGCGAAAAAGAAAAACCTATTTAATTTAATCCGTTACTTTTTCTTCTACTGGTGTGGAAAATTTTTCAGAAAAACGTTGATTTATCAACGAATGCGCAAAAAGAATGGAACGAGTGATAAAAGAGGGTTTCCCAGCCGCCCTTCCCCACCCCACCACTCGCACTCGTCCACCATTCTAGGTCTTTTGCAAATGCGAAAGATTTCGCTTGAACGGCAAATTTGCCGAAGCTCGACAGTCGAGAAATACGATTTTTCAACGATGATTGAATTTTAATGAGTTTCAGCCGAGAAAACGAACTACGAGTATAAATATATAGTAAAAAAGAACGGAAATAAAGAAATTTAAAAACGAGAAAGATGAAGAGAAAAAAAAAATGTTCTGTGAACAGTGATTTGAAGGAGAAATGCGTTGGATGAAGTAAAAAGCTTAGTCGACAAAAAGTAGGTATGATTATTTAATTCGTCCTAATTTGACCATCGTGCTGAAAAAAAAACAAAACACTCAGTTTCACATCCTCGAGGGAACAAAAACTGACACAAAGCTTGGCATTTCAAAATAGAATAAAATATAGCTGTATAGCCTTCACGAAGCGTGAAGGCGGAGATGAATTTTCATTTACACCAATAATATAATTAATATCATCTATATAAAAAGGTCGGTAAATATTTTATTTATCTAATGGTAGATATATTCGTCCGGTCAAAGTCGAAGGCCATTAAATCAAGGTCAAAGTAATAAATTCAAGGTCAAGGTCATCAATTTAAGGTCTAGCGCAATTTTTAAAATACACTCGAAGTTGAAGCGAAGGAAGAATTTCTTCGAGTTGCAGAGGTTGTCGACAAATGGAAATTCAAATTATCGAGGCCACCACATTGATGATGATTTTGACTTATAATTAGAGGTTTTTGCAAAAAGTCAAATAAATGGTAAAATCTATAGGAGTGTTAAGAGTAAATCGAAGTTGTTAAATAAATAAAAACAACCAAACAGACCATCAAAAAGATCTCATTTGAATCAAATTTTTCTATTGAAGGATTATTTTTAGTAAGTTTTCATAAATACGAGTAATTCGAGAGTTGTAGAGGCTGAATGGGTAGTAAAATTCGAGTTACAGAGGTATTTTTTCTCTCGCTGAGTTTGATTTATGGGTACCTATAATAAGGGTTCGAACTTCGAGTTGTAGAGGTCATTTTCTACAGGCGCCAGGCAGTCATTGGGAATATGCAGGAAAACGACAATCTTTTCGATTTATAGAGATTTTCAAGTTTTAGAAGTTCGATTTATACAGAGGTTCAACTGTATACCTTACTCGTACCTTAATATCTTTACATTCTTGACACTAATTATTGGAATTCTATTAAGGAAAAAATAACAGCGAAAAATTCAAACATAATATGCTTTTTTGGGATGAAATTTAAATTTAAAGGGTTTTGAAGTAAAAAAATTACTTTTGAAATACAAGCTGAAGGGTAACTATGAATTTTTCATAATTTTGAAATATTATTTTGTTATTCAACAATTATTGAAACAAATTTTTCGTATACATAGTCAGTATATAGTCTAGTTTGATAGGATACAGCTAATTTTGGAAAAGAAACGGACAGAATTACTTCGAGGTAAGTTTCGATACAAAATGTAAGGGTCTCGCAAATTTTTAATAAGTAAATAAAGTAATATTTGATGAAAAGTTAATATCATCAACGGATTCAACAGCTTTGAAAATAGAAAGATCTACCCACGCATGTTTTTGTTTTTTTTGGCACTTAGTAAGTTTTGAATGTGCATGAATCAAATACTCGTACACTCACATCTCCTCAGGACGAAAGGAAAATTCTTCCTTCACATATCTAACAATTTTTTTGAAAATTTTTCACAGAGATGCCATGCTTAATCTCATTCAAAGACAGAAAAATCAGTGTTGCCACTTTCACCAATAGAGAATGTACGAGTATTATGTTTGACTTTGGGTACATTTATTTCAGCCAAAATTACGGTTATGTGACTTCTGCCACACCCTGTAGCAGACGTGAAATATTCGAAACATCATTATTGCAAATTTGTAAATTATTTCCCACTCCCCTCACGAAGTGATCAAATTTCAGCTTTGATTTTGACTAAATTACAGAAATGTGATCAACTTCAGAAGTATATAAATACACGCTAACGCCATTCCAAGTCATTATTTATTGTTTTTTTCTCGCACCGCGCACGTCCCCAGCACTCTGAACAAACTCGCGAACGTCTCAAGTTATGGAAACGTGCTTTGACCAATAAAACTCGTGTTAAAGACTTAGCAATGTTGCTTGTTTTCGGTACCTATTAAATGTAAATTGCATAAAATGGATTAGTAAAAAGCAGATATTAGAGAGCGCGATAACGCGGGGTCGCAACAATTAGAATAAATCTGCGAACTAAGATGGCGAGAGGGGAGTAAAAAATGGAAAAGGAGTAGCACACTATAGTCGTTAACGATGACGTCGAACAAACGGAAACTATTAACATTAGTAACCGAGAACGATTACGATAATTGCCAAAGCTAACGAGCAGCCATTTGCACAGAGAAGCGAAAACGCTGGTGCAGGAGTTGTACTTGTACTCCATTTTGTCGAACAGTCTATCTCGACGAATGCAGTCGCACTCTCCTCTCCTCAGCTTCATTTTTCACACCACAACCCTTCTCATTATCGGTCATTCATACATATCACTCTCTATTAAACTTCTCGGCCCCAACTATTCATGTCTTTGCAACCAGTTCTCCTGTTTCCATTCTCTGTTTCTGTCATAATTTTTTATATATATTTTTTTATGATAATTTTTTCAATTCTTTCAAATATTATCATTTTTATTTTTTTGTAATTACTCGTCTTTTTAATTATTGATATCACAAATTTCAAATCAAGAAACCAGGAAATTAGAAATCTTCAGAAAAATTCCCGCTTGTAAAATTAATCAAACTTTTTCAAACCATAACGTCTATCTGTGGTAAAAATTGAAAAATCTTTCCTCCACTCCCTTTTTGAAATTTTCAATGCCCAAATTGACGCCTCAGCTGAGAACCGTCAACTTTTTAAATACCATCAAAAAAAGGCCGCATTTTGATGTAGTATTTTGTGCCATCACCCATGGTTACCAACTCGATGTTGCAAGGAGTCAAAAATAGCCATAAATAGCTAAAAATTACTACTTTTGATGGTTACATTTATCTTTAAAATACTGGAAAAACTAAAATTTCATCAAAAACAGTAGTAGAGTAAATTGTTCAAAACTCCTACATATCACCTCCCTTGGTTCCAATAGCTACGTTATATAAGGGTTGAAAGATAACCACAAATGACAATTTTTAGCTATTTTATAATTAGCTTTTACCAAAACATAATACACATCAAATTCCGTCAAAATGAAGAGTATGCGAAGGCACTGTGGAAGATACAAAAATAGGGCACTGAAACCAGAATGCAACGAATTCATGATAATGTGGATTCCTACTAGATAAAGAATATGATAAAAGTGACCGCTGAATTAATTATACAAAATGGAAACCCGATGAGATGGAAGCGCACCTATGAGAGCAAAATATTGATTAAATGAGAGATCGACTCTATATTATAGCAAATTATTTGGTAACAAAACACAGCAATACTTCTTTATTCGTGGCAAATTATCAGTATTCCTTGAAGATGCATCAGTAATGATATATTCATCCAAGATTTAAATGAATGAGTACGAGAGATTAAACTAAAAAGATCTAATTACACTGAAAACACAAATATATTCTCGTAAGGACCCTGCTGGTGTTATTCCACCGCTGAAAATCTTGGAAACCAAAACGAATCAACTAAATTACAAAACCATACTCCTCTGCAAGACTAACGCTAATTTTCTAAAGCCAGCACAATGAGCCATAAAAAAGGCTAATCAGGAGTATATGCCTTTATGCGTTTACACAACAGCCGCGGGTAGGCAGCTCAGTATAAATTACGATTTTTAGTACCACCAGGGCGACGAAATTTCATTTTCTACTAAAATTTTCATATTTACATTGGCGCGCGACAAAACGATACGCAAATGCAAGTGGGAGGAGAGGGGGAAGATATAAAATGGGTTAATTTGTTTGGCAGCTAGACTATAGTTTAATATACACAGACTTAAGGTACCGCATGAATGTATAAAGGCATTTTGTAACTGCAGTAAAAATTCCAGGTCTTGCATTCGGCTGACATTTCAAATTTTTTTCTACTACGCAGGAAACCGATGCGTTAAAGGTATGCTTTACTATGAAGCCCGAACTCTACAATTCGGTTGTACGAATGTCTTATGGGAGCAACTTCTGAGGATGAAATATGGAAAAATATATTATGAATCTAACGTCTCAATTTTAGCGCATCCAATACGAAAATGGGGATTCTTGTTATCGCAAATTGTTGGATAAAATGATATTAAAGAAACATTTTTCATAAAAATATGAGGAAACTTTCCCAACTGTTTTCTGGCTGAGTTTTTAACTTATAGGCGTTATGATTTTTAAATATGATCACCTTATATATGTATGATGCACTTGCAGATGTATAGCGTTATATTTTATTTTCGATTGAATTTCTGCTTTTATACTGGATGCGCAAAGTATACATGTAACTTGGACAGCTGATTTTAGCTATAAAAAATATACAAATCAAAAATTCATCTCTATACATCCTTAAGTTCAGCATTAAAGTACATCGTGGCCAAAAATCACAAATCTATGTTTAGAATTCGCTTCTAAAACAGTTGGGAAAATATTCAACATTTATCTGACAAAGCACACAGTTATACTCGTACCTCTATACACTTCATGGGGTTTAGCTATATAGCTATTTTTGATAAGAGTTTGAATAGTAGATAATCTGTTGAACAACTGCAGTTTAAAAGGCCTCACTTGAAACACACGTAGTGCTTCGAGGCTGCAGATTATTGACGACAACTGGACTCGAGCCGCCGAAGCTTTCGTTGTAAAGCAAAGCATTCGACCCGTAAGCTGATCCATCCACTCAATATTATATTGAATAGATATAAGTTCATTTCATAGGCATATTGCTTTGCAAAGACCGAATAAATCATTTAAAATACATTTTTCTACCCGAACAAATTATCGGTTAGAAAATGAATTTTCCGACGTAAGGTATGATTTTTGTAGTAAACCACATCACATTTAGGAAAAAAGTTTAGGAAAATTAGTACCTACGTCGGAAAAAGAAATAGCAGCGAAGTAAGTTCACAAAAATGATGCAGAACTCGAAATAATACATGGGAAACAAACCCTATGGGCAAAATATTTTGAAAACGGATGCGTTTTATTCCGGATTATAATCCGTTTCTGGATTATAACCCGGAATTTTCCTGTTTTCCGGCTTCTAAAATGGATTTCGAACGGATTGTAATCAGTCTTGCCGGAAATGAGTCCGGATTATTTTCCGTGACGGCTATTTCATGATATTTGTTGGCCCGGGTTATAATCCGTGAAACCGTTTTACAAACGGATTTAGAAAAATTGCCCAAAAATTATCACTGATTATAATCAGAAAATCCGTTTTACAAACGGATTTGGAAAAACAATCAAGATGACAAAAATATCTGCAAATTTTCAGATCCGATGATCGAAAATAAAAACGGACTGACAACGGATAAAATTCTCATTTTGCGGATCATTTTCTCATTTTTTGCCCATCGGGAAAGCATATACTCTACTCTCTTCCCGCATGAGTGGTGACTTTTTTTTTTTGTTGAAATAATATTATTGTTCACAGATAATTCGACAAATAATACGAGTATAATTATAAGGTCGTAACGGGCAACAGAATTATCAAAAATGATCGCAAATCAAAAGAGACTTTTGGTAATTATACAGCACGTCATTTAATAAGCCGAATAAATTGATTCGAAATGGGTTCGTGTAGAAGGGTTGTGAAAATATTTGCAGCACACACATCATGATTTGCTCGAATATATATGTAGATGCATTCTTTTGCACAATAGCAACCCACGTGTATGCATTCAGCTATACATATATATACGAGTACGCCACATAAATGTATAACTCGAGATCATATAATAAGGCCACAAAACTTTCGGCTTGCCTGCTCTCCCGCGCCCCTCCCAAAATACTAATTTCTGACGACAAAACTGCGTAAATCGCAGTCTCATTCGTCACGCTTTATCGACTACGCTTTCCATAGCGGGCATCGATGCTGGAAGTTTGTGAAAAAGCTGCCGGCACGGCGGCGAAGCGCAGCTCCTGCACGAACGAGTATAGGCAAACTGCGTATACGTATAATAATTCTTGGGCCATCGCATCGTTCGACCGTACTTCGGTGCACACTTCGATGCCCATAAAGTGGAACCCGTGTATATAATATTCGAGCACAGCCAAATACTTCTGGGACGCGCTTCGCTATACTCCGGCCGGCCATAATAATTTCGAAAACAATAACTGTCCGATAAACGACAAAAAGTTTTCGTAAATTATTAGAACATCGGACCGCATACAGTGTTTTGAAGAATGATGTATCAGCAGCAGGTCCAGCCAGAACATATACACAACGTACAAATGGAGAATATAATTTCTACGGCTATTCTATAACAATAGGCTTTTAATGGTACACGGATTTATGGAGATTTATTTGGGCGCAGCAAGTTCCCAATTGGTGAGCCATTTCGAAATACTCTTCTATCGCCTTTTAACCTTTGCGAAAGCAGGAATCACAGAACTTTATGGGTTCTTTATGGGTACGACAGCATTCCATTGAGATACTGAAAGATGAATGAACGAATTTTCGGCTAACGTATACAAGTTTCCATTTTTTCCAATATAGACATGTATTTTAGGGAATAATGTTCTCAACATAAATAATTGTCCTGGTTATAAACATGTAAGATTCTTAGAAAATAATGAAGAATCATGCAAACACATCTATCATCTTTTCTATTCATAAAATCCATCAACAGATGAATATAATCTAAATCTTGTATATATATGAGAGAACTCTGCAACTCACTATATCAGCAAGTGCGAAACACAGACAGAAACTGTGGCTATTTAAGAATGTGTTCACATATTCTTACATCCCCATTTTTCGAGAGGATTCTACCACACCAGGGAAAGCCTTGAGCTGATCGTTTACCAATCTTGGCATTCCGTCTTCCTCAAGATCATCCCACTAGCTTGGCATGTGTTGATGGATTTGTAAGATTCTTAGAAAATAATGAAGAATCATGCAAACACATCTATCATCTTTTCTATTCTTGAAATCCATCAACAGATAAATATAATCTAAATCTGGTATATATATGAGAGAACTCTGCAACTCACTATATCAGCGAGTGCTTCAACACAGACAGAAACTGTGGCTATTTAAGAATGTGTTCACATATTCTTACAAACATTTTCAATAGGGATCATAATTATGCTTCATTTGAATGATACCTTTATACGGTATATCTAGTTGAATTATGAATGAATTTGCAGGTACGAAAAAAATATGCAACATCTTTCCGCCATCTACGAAGACAGACCAATAACACACCAAGAACTTTAATTTATTCACTGAGAGAAACAATGATACTTTTTTATTATTTTATATAGGATAGGAAAACTGGGATAATTGAAAATTGTAATAGAAATTGCTTTAAAAAAAATTGTAAAATATATACATATTACCTTTGCAGTACATTTTTCTATCGTATAAGAATTTTTTACTAGGTACAAAATAATAATTTTTGTTACCTCGATGAGAAAAATTACTGTACTCCTATTAGTCATATGTGCTCACTCTTTTCTCTCAGTGTTGGACAGAGTAAGTCATACGTCATAAAGGAGCTGAACATCTGCAGTGTGAGACCGTTGATACGCCATTTTATCAATATTCTGGATGTTTTACCGTTCCTATTGACGATAATTTAAATTTTCGTTTGGATTGGTTACTTAATCTTAAAACTAGTTTTTCGGTATTTTCTGAAGACATTGAAACAACTGCGGAAAGCAGATTCTAAGAAAGAGAACTGAAATGATTCAGTCATTATACGACCAATCGTCAAATTTTCTTATTTGATCCGAGAAACCTTCTTTTTGGAAATACAGAAAAAATTTATATCAAAAGCTTCCATACACTGTTTTTATAAAACAGAAATATTCCTAATAACTGGTACAGCTGAAAGATTTTACTAGAAAATATTTTCACTTCAACATTTGGGCAAGCTATTCAAATTCTTTGACTGTCCATCAATAAAATCATGAAAAAGTATTTTTCAGACAAGGAAAGTACAGGGGCTTAGACCAAATAAAAGAGTTTGAATGATAGGTATATAGAGTTAAGGTTTAAGGAAAAAAGAATGCAGAAAATCATGAAAAAAGAAGAAGAGTCACAAGCTGAGCTTTACTTGCTTGGCTCTCTATACTATGGTTCCTTTTGTAAGTCCTTATTTATTCTTGCAATGAGAGAAAATACACATCGTATTCAGTAAAAAATTACTGTGCTATGTACTCGATTTTTAACTTCTATAAAAATGATTATGGTACATATCTATAATTCGTGATACATATCTACAAATAAACTATTTTTTCAATAGTTCAATTTATGATGATTTGACCTACTTGCAATGGATGAAATGAGTTTTTAAAAGATTATAAATCATTTTTAGCTATTCACTCAATGTTATAATATTGATAAGGTGGGGATGAATCAGTTAGTCAAGTCTCTCGTTTTGTGACTGTAGTGACGTGTAAGATAAATTGACGGAGGTGACATTGCATTAAGAGTCCTCTTCAACTTGACAAAATATAATGCAAAAATGAACAGATAAAATTTATTCAGACTTTCAATAGGCATTCGTCAGTGTGATATATGAATATGGGCTATTCAAGAATGAAACGGAATACACTCAGAAAAGGGGGAGGGAAAGAATAAGAAAGATACGATAACCAGTTTAAAGATGAGAAAAAGATTATCAGTAAAATGTACGAGTTGGAGAATGAAAACTGAGATCGTTCGTCATTATGTTTTTTCTGATAGTTTGAACGTGGACGTAATTTTTGTTCAATGTTTCCAATGATTTTTTTTTAAATTATTATTCGGTTTCAGTTTTCGTTTTCGCGTTTTCTCAACGAGAATTGTCGTAGCAAGGGAATGAAGTTTGGTAAAACTAATTTTCAAAGTCCAGGCTATTTTTTATTTTGTTTTGTTCTGTCAATCTAAATTCATAAGACTTTACAATTTTTACGTTTTTTGAAGTATAATTTTGTTTTCTTCTATACTTTAATAAGGTTCAATGTTTTATCTGTTCATTATACAAATAATGCAACTTGGTATTCACATTATTTTAGACATTGGTATCCCGGTATTAATATTCTCTATAATGATCTGTTAAATTTCGTGGGTATGGAGTGAGGAAGAAGGGGGTGTCCTGATATGAGTGTTTTAATCTGGTCTTTGCACTGTTCGAGGAGAGAGTCCTGAATGAATATCTGGTTTTCTTAAAATGAGCAATAATTTTTGACGATCTTTAAATAGGTACCACATCAGTTTGTGTTTTATCTTTAATGAAATTATCTAAGAGATAAGATTACGATGAAAAGCGAGAAATCCATTTTCAAACAGTAATATCTATTCCATTTCAACGAAAATAATGCGCACAAGGTTAACAACGAAACACCAGAAAAATACAATTTATTCGTAGGCTTATAAGATTTTTTTCAATTGCCAAAAATTTTACCAAAGTTAATTTCATTGAACATTAAAGATACGTGCGTCAATTTATGTTGAAGCCAAACGCAGTGTATGACAATAATTCTAATTTATTCAATTTATCCTGAAGTGAACTATAGTCATTTTCAGCATAATATCAACCTCTACATAATTATTGTGATTTCTTCCACTTTCTTGGACACAATGTTTCTTGACTGTAGAAAAATCAGTCGAATAGCTGGAGTATCGCTGGTAAGTGCATTATTGGATTTAAATTTATAAAGCTTACTCCATTGGGAAAAAACTACTTGCGTTTGAAAAATCATTGTATAATTCGGCTGTGATTAATAATTTTATAGCGAGAACTTGAGATCTTAATGAAAAATTGAGACCAGATGGAAACTTAAAAACGCTTTTCTAATTAATACGAAAGAAAAGTACCTAAATCAGAAGTGTGTGAACTGGGCTGCATTAGAAAATCGCCAGTTATTCTATAGAATCACCAATTACACATATTAACCGTAACACATATACGGTTGAGCCTGGCTGATCTGGTTCGGCTCAACATAGGCCTGAACCACTTTTGACACCCAAATTCTGAGTTTCTACCAACTTTTACAAGTGCTTTATTGAAAATATTGTTTTTCTATTTGTAATTTTTTAGGTTCACTTAACAATACTGATATCATCGCTTGACAGTATCAACGCGGCTAACATTATTGCTTGGTTCCCCATAGAAATTCGAAGTAGTGTAATTTTTAGCGAAGCTATCGTCAATACGTTGGCAGCTGCGGGTCATGATGTCACTTATGTTACTTCAGTTCCTCCGAACAAATACATAGAAAACTGCACAATAATCAATTATCAATCCGATTTCACTAAACATCATGTACAAATTCCAGACAATTTGATCAATACCGGGTGGTACACACATGCCAAGTATTGGTTTTCAAACCAGAAAGAAAAATTTTGCTTCTCCGATGGAGTCAACAGAACGGTGGTAAGCGAAATTTTGATTTCTTTTCCATTATACTCATTGAACTGAGACTAGTTATCACCTCAAAGGCAATGGTTCAAGAACCGCAAGGGATACACTGAGAGAAATTATGATAGTATTAATTATGAACAGAACAGTAACTTTTCTCATCACAGGTGTGAAAATTACTATGTTTTTATAAATCGGATTTTTTTTTTGTGCAGGATCATTTGAAAAGCCTAAAAAAAAAATACGATCTTCTAATTATTCCTTTAACATTTTTTCCTAAATGTTTTTATCCAATTGCCCAAGAATTCAACGCACCAGTTATTGGTACAAATGTATTGGGCAGCTACTACTATGCGGACGAATTAGTGGGCAATCCAAGGAACCTGGCATCCATTTCAGCGGATTTCAAAAATTCTTTTTTCTCAGCCAAAGTATTCTGGGACCGTCTTTGGAATTTGGCCGATCATATAGTTTTTAGATCATTGATCCGTGAAATGGATTCTGTATTACATGATGCACGTTTTAAAAGGCATTTTCCAAATTTTGATATCGACAACTTGCCTAAATTGTCACTGTTGATCAATAACAACCATCCGAGTATTTTTCTCAGACCCTTTATGCCGAATACAATCGATGTAGGAGGACTACACATTTCTGCAGCGAGGGATCTACCACAGGTAAGCATTTGCGCATGATGTTGAATATTCTCATCAATTTTTATGAGAATTTATGGATTTAGGAGACCATACAATCGATGGCAGGTACCTATAAAATCGCGTTTTCGACGCTCAGCCCCTGTCTTCAAGTACCGCAGGTTTATAACATAGGAACAAGCCCTGGGTATGGTAATTTTCATTTTCGTTTCTTCATTCTTCTCTCTTTTCTTCTTTTTAGAACATAAAAACTTTCCTAGATGAAGCAGAACATGGAGCGATTTTGTTCTCACTCGGTTCTCTCGTATCAAGCGGCGCTTTTGATTCTAAAATGGCACAAATGTGTTTGAATGTATTTGCTCGTCTACCAGAACGGGTTATTTGGAAGTACTCAGAAAATTTCACAAATACGCCGCCCAATGTATTAGTGTCAAAATGGTTACCTCAACGAGATATATTAGGTCAGAGACTATTCATACGAGCATTCACAAATTTTCCAAAGGGAGGTCGAAACTTATGAAAAAATACGAGGATCTCAACAGTCATACGCATTTCTACAAAACTTTGAGAGGGAATGGGTGAAAAAATTAATATATGAGTATGTAATTTAAAAACATGATCATACTCGTATGTGTATCAATGAAAATGATACGAATTACGAGTATAATGTATTGAAGAAAAGTATAACTGCCGGCGAGTGATTTCAGACCAGGTAGCACCCTATGAGTGCAGGATATAAATTTTACAAATTTTTCGAAAGTTCCAATGGTTTTCTCCAAAAATTTCTGGCCAAACTACATATTTTATATTACAGTATAAACTTGTGTGATAATGATGTGTTGTATTTTTTTTTTTTCCAGCTCATAATAATGTAAAAGCTTTTATAACTCATTGCGGATTTTTTGGTCTTCAAGAAGCAGTTTACGAAGGTAAACCTTTAGTAATGCTTTTATTCAATGTCGTCGATCAAGGTAAAAATGCCGCTCATATGTACAAAAAGGGAGTTGGAATACCTCTTCAACTAAATCATTTAACTGAGGAAAATTTGTTAAATGCTATACGAGAGATAATTGACGACAAAAAGTAAGTAAAAGGCTTTTGATCAGCTTCGATATTGTTACAAAACTGTTAGTGATTCTTCTAAAACGGTGAAAATTATACAATTCGGCATTTGAAAAATTTTTTTGTTGACGAGTCGAACGAAATTTTGGATAAGCCAGTAGAAGATACCAAGCAAATTTTAAATGCGAGTACTCATTATTTTCAGGACTGGGCTTTTTTAGGACCAATTTAACTATCTTAAGACAGGTATATGTCCAGTAAATTTCATCATTTTAGATATCGTTTCTAAAAGATAAAATTTTATAATTTATTGTTTTCACTCGTTCATACAAATTCAAAATTTATAATTAGAAACGTTTTTACATTAGATATTCTAGAACCTTTAAGAAAAATTAATTTGAATATGAGAAGATGTTTATGAATAATTGATATGTTTAAATATTAATAATTGATAACTTTTTATCAAGAATTTAATAATCGTTCCAATATTCTAATCACGTATTATACGACCATGATATCGCCACTGAGTATACTTAAAATATGTTTCTGTTTTTCTTTCTACTCTTCATAAACGTTTTCTATACAGACATCTGCCCTTTTCATATCAATGGTATAAAAATATGTACCCATCTAATTGAGACCGTGTTCCGTTTGAATAATAACTAAATTGCAAATTAATTCGCAGGTACGAAAAAAATATGCAACATCTTTCCTCCCTCTACAAAGACAGACCAATGACACCCCAAGAAACGTTAATTTATTGGACAGAGTACGTCATACGTCATAAAGGAGCCACACATCTGCAGTCTGAGACCGTTGATATGCCATTTTATCAATATTTTTTGCTGGATATTCTACTCTTCCTGTTGATAATACTTTTAATTCTCATTTGGATAAGTTACTTAATCTTGAAAATAATATTTCAGTATTGTTTGAAGACATTGAAACACCCACGGAAAGCTGATTCTAAGAAACTAAACTGAACTGATTTCAACATTCTGACCAATCGGGTTTTTTATTATTTTTGAAACACAAATGATTTACAGGTGAAAACAGTGTTCACTTACCCTAATCACATTCACTCAACTGAAAATGTGAAATGGTAATAAAGCACTTCCACTTTGAATATAAATCGCTTACCTGAAATACAAAGAAAGAAAACAAATATTAGTCAATTTTATACAACAGATTACAGAATATGTGTTTGAATTCTTAGAAAATATTGCATATAATTAGGTCTAAGCTATAAAATTCCTCAAGAATTCGAGTTAGCTATTAATTTTTTGTCGCAAAAGGTCCATGATCAATGTAATTTAAGGATATAAGAGTTATAGGAACACAACAGCCTTACTAAATATAAAGTAACGTACAGTGTAAATTCTTTATTATTTTAATTGATTTTATTTTGCAATTTACACCATCAACCACCATTAATAAAAGGTCACTTACAAATGTGATTAATATGAGAAAACTATACGACACAAAATACCGGGTTCAGTTTTATGTGAAAAATTGATACACATTAAAATTCCCATAATATCGATTTATCCGGACAAACTTGAGTAAAAACGGGTTCGTAGATGTTTTTTTCTTGAAACAAAAAACAATTTTAAACTTATTTTTTCCTTAAAAAATGTACAAATGGTTGAATTTTTCCAATTTTTCAATTTACTTATTAGTCATTATTTCCCTCTTTTCTTAATAAACAGTCCAATTAATTTCTATACATAACTTGACATAGAATTTCAAATGACATTGGTGTTTCAAATTCTTTACTTCAAGAAGGCTAAAAAAATTTTATGTTGATCCAGATGTCGGTTAATCCGGACAAAAACCTTTCGGCCAAACATGTCCGGATTAAGTGGCGTGTACTAATTCTATTAATTTTCTCGCAGAAACCCGAAGGTCCTTCAGTAAGTGATCTGCATATTGAAATTCTAATTAACAACTCTCTCGATGGAGGTGTACAAAAATTTACTATCGAATCATCTGATGATATAATGTTATTCAACTTATCCAACATCATATAAATTAAGCCATCACTTTAGCATGATACATAATTCAAAGGATAAAATAACTGAAAAAAAAAGAGGAAGAGGAAATGCGGCAATTGCGTGGGAGCTACCGCAACTACCCTTGAAGAAAAAAACTTTCAACTTTTTTCTACCCACTTTTTCTTTCATCACATTAATTCTATTAAGAAACGATACATTAAATTTAAAAGTTCATTTAGGCTATCATAATGTTTTTTCCACCAGCCAGAATTATCAAATATATACCAGGGAGAAAGACGTTAAGTGGAGACGAGTTAGGGGTAAAAAAAAAAATGAAACGAATGAAAAACTAAGAAGCAGAAAAAACCGTGGTAAATAATGCGGCCATTTATTAAATGAGATATGGCTGGCGCTATATACTCTTATATATTCTCACACCCTTACACTCTTACACCCTTGTATATACATGCAAGTCTCTTGTAATATTGTTCATCGTTGCGTGAATCACTGATAATAGCGAAATAGCACCCCAAACTTTACTTTTTGCTTAGGTAATTCTTGACGTACCCTCGATGGAAAATGCTAGCAAAATAATACTGTCCCGAAGAAAAAAAAAGTAGGAAAAAAAAGCTGAAAATTATGATGTTTAAGGTGAGAAAAAAATGTAGGTGAGAAGGAGACATAGAAGAAAAAGGAAAAAATAACACAAAACTCATTCAATTAAGAACGTGATAAATTTTTTAAGAACTTTTATCCTCATGTACTGCAAACAGGATAAAAAAAACTCGCCATCTAATTCGTTCAGCTATTTTTTTTTCAAAGTTCCTGGCCTCTCTTACTGCACAATTTATAAAAACAGTGAATTTTTTTTTTTTTCAAACACTAAATAGAAACACTTTTAAATTTATCAACACGAAAAAATAAATAGAAGATTTTTTTTTCGACGATTATTCGTTCCAGGAATACTAAGTTTACGTGTAAGCTCACTTTTTTTGGGTTTTGATAATTCTTTTCGTTTAAGGTTGATCATTTTGGATAAAATTTTGAAGATGGTTCGGTTTTTCAATGACTTTACAGCAAGTCGGTCTTTAATATTTTATAAACATGTGGAAAGGGATAGATTTTCTAATATAACTGGAGATGTACCTATACAAGTTTTTCGAATGATGAATTTACAGATATTTCGTCTTGGTATCTTCATCGGTGAGCTTCGGTTTTGGATTTCAGATGAGCGGAAACAGTTTACTACGCAATTAGGAAAGTCAGAGAACTATATTTTATATGAGTTCGTAGTTTGAAAAGCAAATCATAGTATAGTTTCGTAATATTATGACGAAATAAAAATGATTTTTAGAGACAATATCTTCAAGCAAAAAGGTACTGTGTCAATATACATGATACAATTTTCCAAATAAAACCAAAGAATTAGCTGACACTGAGAGAAAACTGCATATCAAATTTTAATATCTGCATAACAACTGTAAGACAATATTCTACTGGTTTTATATGAAAAACTAGTACAAATTCATTTATTATAAGAATTAGTAAATAAAATATTAAAAATTAGTACAAAATATTGAAAATGGTAGTACTAATTAAATGTACTCGTATGTTGAAAATTAATAAGCTGAATACAAAAATTCAATATACTCGTATTTTATATGAATTTTTCACATGAAACCCGAATTGATCCTAATTTCGAATACAGCATACGAATTTCAATATTATTTTCTCAATGTTCATCTTACTATATTTTTGTAGTAATTTTCGCAACAAATATTGACCAGTCCTTGTTTCTTAAAAAAATTGTAAAAATTACCTACACTATTGAGACATTTTTTCAGCATAGAATTTGAGCAAAATCAAGATTTTTGAATTGCTAGCATTTATATACTACATAATTTACTTTAATGAGCTATAACATCACTCAATTATGAAAATCTCTCAATTTTTCCTTCTGTTGGTTGCCTTAATTCTAAAAATCACCGCGCATTCATGATCTCATTCGAAGCCAGCACCAACCACGCACTGAGGAAAATAAACATTCGCCTGCTATTGTTAGCTATATTCTCTACGTCATTATTAATGATTTCGCTACGACGTCTCAAGGCAGTCGACATCGTATTTTTTTCTTCCCTGCAAAGTACGGAATTAATTTTAGACGACACTCGCAATACACGAAATGACACAGGCCTACACACTTGACAAGAAGCCCTATATTCTGGTCTGAGTACAATGTTAAGGCTAAAAAGACAAGGTCATACGAGTAGTTTCGTAAACCCTCAATCCACCAACGCATTCGCTGAAAATTCCAAATCCTGACGAATTAAACGAAGATTAAAATACAGTCAGACGAAAAGTAGTAAAATTTCAACGTTGTTACCAGTGAAAACTCTCAAGATTCATAATACGAGTACATATCTATTCCAAGTGTAACGCCAACTATAGTACCTACATTCACTTTGGTCCTATTTTCCCTCAAGTTTTTTTCTACGTATATGCGTCGAGAAATTTTCGAATTTACCGGAGCAAAGAGTACTCACCTAAATAAAAGGAAAAGAGGCAAAAATTGAGGGCAGATGCGGAAAAATAAAAGTGTACATAGTGTACGAAAGCTGGTCGCACTATATGTGTATATTCTCCATTTTTGTGCGACGATACGAATAATATTATGCATTATTAAGACGCATATTTGCATTTTAAAATGGCTGACTCTGAAATAATTCAGTCTGAAAACGACGGTTACCTTCTTTCCTTCTTCATTCATTTCACTTCTTAACTTTTTCATGTCTTCTATTCTTTCAATTTTTTTTTACCCAATAAAATGGCAAAAAGACCGTCTCTGTTTCATTTTCAGGTTAGATGGGCAGGAATTTTGAAAACAGCAAGAGATTCTCAGTTATCGAAAGTTACATGCAAAAAGTGGGGATCAATTAAAGCTTCATCATAATATACTCGTAGTACGAGTATTATGTTAAACCAATCAACAAAAATCTAACAGTTGATTTTTCGTTTCAGATTTTGCCCTCCTGAAGAAAATATGCTCATACAAAGGTTAACTTAAATACTGTTTGAAACATTCCAACAGCCTCGCTTATTTATTAGGATGGTCCTTATTTCGAAGTTTTGAATATTCTACATCTCACCCCTGCAAAATAGATTTCAGTCCCCTTGATTGAAAAACAGTGGGGCATCAAGGAGGTTAGATAAATCAGTACATGAATATACATGTATAATAGCTGCAGCCTTCACTGAAGTTTCGTGAAGGCGAAAGATGGATTCTCTTTTACAACAAGAGATTATAAAAAGTATCCAAAAATGTTTCTTATAAAAACAAAATTGTTTGAATATGAAGCGCATAGGGACTTATAAATATTTCTTCATAATTCTTTCCTGGAAAATTTTACTTGGTTACTTTTCCAATCTTATAAGTAAATGTATGTAAGAATATGTGAACACATTCTTAAATAGCCACAGTTTCTGTCTGTGTTGAAGCACTCGCTGATATAGTGAGTTGCAGAGTTCTCTCATATATATACCAGATTTAGATTATATTCATCTGTTGATTGATTTTAAGAATAGAAAGATGATAGATGTGTTTGCATGATTCTTCATTATTTTCTAAGAATCTTACAAATCAATCAACACATGCCAAGCTAGTGGGATGATCTTGAGGAAGACGGAATGCCAAGATTGGTAAACGATCAGCTCAAGGCTTTCCCTGGTGCGGTAGAATCCTCTCAAAAATGGGGATGTAAGAATATGTGAACACATTCTTAAATAGCCACAGTTTCTGTCTGTGTTGAAGCACTCGCTGATATAGTGAGTTGCAGAGTTCTCTCATATACATACCAGATTTAGATTATATTCATCTGTTGATTGATTTTAAGAATAGAAAGATGATAGATGTGTTTGCATGATTCTTCATTATTTTCTAAGAATCTTACATGTATAATGACGTCATCAACATCTTTTGAAATGTTATAACTAGTGTTCTATGTTATACATAGGTATGATGACGTCATCTACTCAGTTATAACATTGAGCTATAAAGAAATTTTATAAGTGTATGATGACGTCATCAACAGCTTTTTAACTGTTATAACCAAGTACATATAACATTGAGCAATATGTTATATATAGGTATGATGACGTGATCATCTGTGTTTCCTATGTTATACGTAGGTATGATGACGTCATCATTCGCAGTAGTGTGATGACGTGCGTCTCCTATGTTATATCTGGGTATGATGACGTCATCATAACATTGGAATATCACGGAAGGACAAAAACTGGCGGACATTATATTTTTGGGCGGACATTAGGTTTTGGGCGGACATTATGTTTTGATTGACTAAAGCCCAGTACAAAGAATTCATCTTCAATAATGAGACCATTTTGGAGCATTTTTCTGAAGTTTAAAGGTGGGCCCCCATTCAATGACTCGGTAAGAGAGCAGTACAAAATGTTATTTTGCCAGCACAAAACGGTACAAAATGAGTACAAAATGATGAGACCATTTTGGATCATTTTTCTGGAGTTTGAAGGTCAACCCCCTATCCGAGACTAAGTAGGGGACCAGTACAAAATGTTATTTTACCAGTACAAAATGGTACAAAATGAGTACAAAATAATGAGACTATTTTGGAGCATTTTTCTGGATTTTGAGGTCAGCCCCCTATCTGAGCGTAGGTAGGGGAGCAGTACAAAATGTTATTTTGCCAGTACAAAACGGTACAAAATGAGTACGAAATGATGAGACCATTTCGGATCATATTTCTGGAGTTTGAAGGTCAACCCCCTATCAGAGACTAAGTAGGGGAGCAGTACAAAACAGCCTTCACTGAAGTTTTGTGAAGGAGAAAGATGAATTCTCTTTTACAACAGGAAATTATAAAAAATATCCCAAAATGTTTCTTTTAAAAACAAAATTGTTTGAATATGAAGCACATAGGGACTTATTAATATTTCTCATAAGTGTATGAAGAAAATTAGTATGTGTTCTATGTCATAGGTACCTATGATGACGTCATAAGCTGAGGTATAATATTGAACTATAACAGAATCTTATAAGTGTATGAAGACGTCATCATTTGCATCAGTATGATGACGTCATCGTACCTATTCATAATGTATAAACTGCAGATGATGACGTCAGCATTTATTCGTAGCGTAGGTATGATGACGTCATCCTAACATTGGACGCTGTCCAAACGATAAAAAACATGGCGGACAAAATTTTGAACTAGTGTCCAGTACAAAGAATTCATCTTCAATGTAAATTATGACGTCATTATTTCTACATATGTATGATGACGTCATCATCAGCGTATCCTATGTTATAAGTAGGTATGATGACGTCATCATAACATTGGACTCTGATGATGACGTCATCCTAACATTGGACTATCACGGAAGGACGGACATTATGCTAACATTGTACTATCACGGAAGGACGGACATTATGCTTTGAAATTCTGGAACGCCCAGTACAAAGAATTCATCTTCAAAAGTAGATACACACATTTTCTGGTTCCCGGATATTTTTCCTAATCCAATTTTCCTAATTAGGAAAAATGTACCGTAACCATAATTTTTCCTTAATACTCACAACTACAACGCAATGTGGTGATCAGAAAGTGAAAGTCATTAAAAAATGAATAATCTTTCAAAGAAAGACTTCTCCAGCTCCGACACCTCCCCTCGCTGTGAGTTGAAGAATATTAATTTTTGCCATAATTTTCAATAAAGTGGAGCCTTGAAGCATCGCTCGCTTTTGAATGAGGGACGGGCTTTGCTATGTTCTCCAGAGCTAAAACTAGTCCCCTTCCAGAGAGAATCAAATTAGCTCTCCCACCGTCCCCTAATTCAATGAAAATTAACAAAATTCTGATTCATTTGTACAAAATTCTGATAATTTATTTTTTCTTTTTACTCCTCTTATCGTCTTATCGAGCGTCTTTTTAGCTGGTTTTTGATGGAAAACTTCATCTTCCAGTGACAGATTAGAAAAATTTTCAGCCTCCCCAACAGATCAGGCAAAGTCCGCCTATGGTAAGGGAGATGAAACTTAAGTTTGATTTTTTTCACGAAAAGAAACCCCTTGCGGGACGAAAGTGAGAGCGAAAATCGCAACAAAAAAATCATTATAGTTATAGGGACCATGCATTAATAAGGACCGTATTATTATTTATCAATACACTCGAATGTTCTTCTCCAAAGGCACGTTATCTTTGAGAATTTGTCACACAAAATTGAGCCCATGGCTCTCTCTGAAAGCTTCTAAAAAGTACGTCGACTAGGTCGACGCAAATTTATGCGGTGTTTAAAAGTGCAAACGATGAATTTTTAACGTCGATTCATCCCCTCCTCAATTGCTTCCATCCACCTCTTCGCACAACCCTTTTTTGGCGAAAAAGCGGTATTTTCGAAAAAGTTTATTTTCAGCTAATTAAGCCGATGCTAGTTGCCAGCTTTTTCTCAACTTTTCTTTCCACTTCACTTTTTTCCCCCATTCTTTTTCTCGGTTAGTTGGGGGTAGAGGAAAAAAAGTTGTTCTACGTTTTCAAATAGTTGCCAGTTTTTTTTTCCTGCTTTCCTCCATTTCTTCCTTCTACTTTTGCAACGAAAGTCTTGTACAAATGAAATTGTAACGGAGTTAGAAATTTAAATCGGTATTAGACAGTACGCTGTAGGGTAAATACATTTAAAAAAAGTAGATGCGAGTACTTTATTTTTTGAATTTTCTCGCAGCTGAATCGACAACGAGGCATTCAAGAATACTTTTTCTTTTCATTGCTATAAAACACTCTCTCTCTCTCTCTCTCTCTCTCTCTCTCTCTCTCTCTCTCTCTCTCTCACACACTCTTTCTCACCTGTTTTGATATTTTCGTGTTTTATTTTTAATTTTAGCAACACTAATGTATAAGAGAGCAGAAGAAATAAGAAGAAGTTGGGCAATGCTCGATGAGAAAACTTATTTCCAGCGGACTCGTAAAGTTATTTCAAAATGAGTACCACCCCCTTTCGTATCCACTGACTTGGCTAAAGCCGAAAAAAAAAAGAAAAGTCGAAGGAAATGAAAAGTAAAAATGAAAACTTTTGTACGGTTAAAACTAATGTATTCGGTTGGAAAGTGGCCACACTTTTTAAGGGGCGTGCATAATGAAGCGCAGTTTTTACCCGAGTAAAAGAAACGGAGGAAACAAATTGAGAGTGCGAATGAAGAGAGTTTGTCTGCGAAGTTGAAAAAGTACGAAGTTCCCAGCTATGCTTATTACCTTTGCACAAAAACCTACAGAAAATTAAATTTTCGCCCCCTTTCCCATGTTCACAAAATACTGAGAGTGTAGTCCATCTCACTCAAGATCCGTTAAGGTTGTACTGAAAGTTCATATCACGCTTTAGTTTCCCAAACCTAGGCAACACTGAGACGAGTTCAAAAAGACCTCGGTGTAAGACAGTATAATTATTATACTGGTTAATGACTGGTGAAAATTTCATCAAGATGTTAGATAGAGGCATTTGAAGGGCTGTAAATAAAGTCTTTTCAGAGAGTTTTGTGTGTATCATCAAATTTATTGGTTTTGAAAATTAGAGCAACGAATGATGTTTCCCAAAGCAAGGAAAATCTGACAAGGAAATGCATGAATATTGAATAATGTGAGTATCGATTCAAATGTGAAAAATGCGGACAGTAATTAAAAAATTCAAATTTTTGTTTTTAAATTTTCCGTTAGTTTAAGGTCCCATGCAACAGACACTGTCATAAATTAAGACGTTTGGAATCCAATCGATCTAAGTAACATATAGACAAATTTTTTAGCCACGAAAATAGATTCTTACTTCTAACGTATACCCACCTCCCATTACGAGAATTTTTCCATTTTATTAAGAACGTCACTTACAACCCTCATCTTCTGAGCGCGCGTATCAACTGAGATAATAAGATTTCAAAGTGAAACCGGTTTCTTCATTCATACTTGAGTATTACCTACTCCATACACAGCAAAAAGCTTCTTTCAGCCTTCCACTATAGGTATAAAACGCAAGGGGAAAAAATATAAAATGCGAAAAGTTATTCATAGAATTTTCAAGCAGACGAATTTCAAAACACACACGCGTATACTGGGTACGATTTTCCCCAAGGTTTATGAATTCATTTCCCAAGTCTATCAAACGACAATGCAGCCAACTTTTTTTTTCTATTTGCACCGGAAAAATTCGCATTTTATGGTAAAGCAGTCATTGTGCCATCGAGAAAAGGTGAAAACAAAAAGAATTCATTACATTCGTTCGATATAAACAAGAAGACTAAATGGGGAGGGGGGAGGGGAAGAGGAAGAAAAGTATCTATAGTAGTTACTTACAGCAATTGAAGAAGTGTAAATACGGTTTTTTTTTCTCTTTCATCTTCTTTTATTTATTTTTTTTACTTTTTTGCCAAACCTTTATTTTTTCATTCTCTCTAGGAAATATCCCAAGAGAAAAAAATACGTTTTCACTCGTATCCTTCTTGGTAGATATCTTTTCTAATCGACAGCACAGTCGGTATTCTACTATTCTACATTTTTGCCAGAGAGCTCGTGAAAAGCAACTCGCAGGAAAAGTGAGAAAGGAAAGTAGCAAAGGGAGCACAAAAAGTATTTTTATTATTTCAGCTTTTGTAAGACGCATTTTAGTACCGAAAAGGCGTGCAGGGAAATGAGATTTTCAAAGTTATATGGGGGTTTGCCTCGAAGAAGAAATTATTACCTTCAGTCGAATACTTTAAGCAGCGAGAGCTGCATTCGAATACGATTTCCTCGAGAAAAAAGGAATGGCTTAATTAAACCTAGAAGAAAATGAATTACGATTTTTGAGCGAAACGAAAGCTGCAATTGTTGCAGCAGACTGCAAGTATTTGATCGTTCCTCAAATTAAACGTGCAGGATTAAATAAAAAGGGAAGTCTATGCGTCTGTGGGTATTTTCCGAAAATGCTCGCAAAAGAGGTCATCAGTAAACTCCATTCGATCTACAGGTTGTCCTTTGGGCTGGCAAGCCAGCACCACTAAATAGAAAACTAACGGAAACAAATCAAATTTCTTTTATAAATTCTTGCCTATAAACTTGAAAAGTCGCAACAATATTATTCTATCTTCAAAAATTCATTATTCAAATTGGTTTTATTCGAACAAGTTGATATAACTCGAGCGATTTTCTCAAATTTTATCTACATAAGTAGAACTTTTTAAAATTCATCAAAACTGATGCCCTTGCAGATTTTCGTCCAAACTTAAAATTGAAGGGGCTGTATGAATTATAAATTGGAAAATTTAATATCTGAGCTAACTTTGAAGTGAAATTGAATAACTTGAAGAAATTGAATAAGAGGTTTACCAGTGTGAAAAAGATCTTCACCAATGTGAAATAAAAAGTTAGCAAAGTAAAAATGAAGTTTGCCAGGGTAAAATAGAAGTTTACCAAGATGAAATAGAAAGTTACCGATGTGAAAATGAAATTTACCAGTATGAAAGCATAATACTCAAAAATGTACAATACAATAATTGTGAATGGGGGGGAAAAAAAAGTCCAAATAATTATCTGTCACTAAGAAGGTTTCGATTTAGCTTTTCGATTAACTACGTTTCTTCTACTCGTATTTCGTATAGATTCTGTCATTCAAATCGTTTTTCCCCATTCTTTTGGATACGACTGGCCAAACACGGTATCAAAAAAAAGCAACCATTAATGGTCGATTGCACGCGATCAACGCCGGAAATTAAAAACCACCACAAGAGCCGTGGCACATCGAAAATGGGTCACACTTCTTATCAGTCAAAGCGCACTGATTCGTACTTACTCGTACCTTGCCATTATCATAATAAATTCAACCACAAGGCCATATTAGAGGTTTAAAATCAACATGGAGTATGATCCCCAACGAGCAATACATAAAATAGTTCTGTTCCAAAGTAATGAAGAATGGATTTTTTTTTTTTCATGTAAATAAAACTAAATACTCATTTTGGGAACTTTACCCATTATACAGCATTGAATTTCAAATGTATCCTGGTTTTACATGGATATGTCTCATGGCTGGGTGTCAATCCAAAAATTTTTCCATTTATTACGAAAACAGCATAGTATTATTTTCCGATTTAATTTAAAAAAAACTTCCAGATTGTTTGGGTAATATCGGCCAAAAAAAGTTTCCGCACTTTTAGAGTAATATCGGAATTAAATCCCAAGATCCCTTTCTGCTCGAAGGGGTTGGAGGGCAGAACAAAGCGAGGGTGTCAGGGGCGAAGCTCCCATAGTTAGTAACTTGATATGCTGCTCTTTGAGTGCTACAGAGGAAGGAATAATAATACGCCATTCGGTATCCCTATCAGTTATATGTGTATGCCCATTAGAAACTATACAACTTTTAATTAACATTTCTACATAGAAAAGTTCGAATTTTGTTTAGTTTTTGGTTTAGTATGATTTATTTATCGTCAAATTGTACCATACATATTTTTCCCGTTATAAGAGGTAACTCATTGTATCCGATTTATTTTACACAGTAAACTATTTGCCAGGACTTTAAAATGTACTCGTTTTAAAAGATATCTCGTTATAACAGATCGCAATGGTGAATTGTTCTGCTGTCAACTGCAGCGACAGAACGGAAAACACTTACCTCGTCTGTGATGAATTAAATTTCGATCAGATGGTACAATTTGAGGATAAATAACTCGTATTAAACCAAAAACTAAACAAAATTCGAACTTTTAGGACTTGAAAAGCTATTTGAAAGTTGTATTATTTATAATGGGCATATAACTGATAAGGATACCGAATGGCGTATTATTATTCCCCCCCTATCCAGTACCTTAGCTGCTCTATCTGCTCAGTTTCTCGGTGGTGAACTCGAGGCGGAACACCCTGTATACATTTCCGCTGTCGTTGATGTAACGAAAAATACTTTTCGTTTCGCACAGATATGAAAAGAAGAAGTCAATGCAAAAAGCAATGTTACCAAAAGACGAGCAGTAAAAATCGAGACTGGCGGAAGAGTTAGAAAAAAACAAGTGATACGAGGTCCGTACAAAATAACGCGAACATCAGATATATAAAGTGAAAGGTTTTTGTCGTCCAAATAGATTAAATATTATTGCGAATTGCGATTTTATCGTCCATTATTTGTTTTGACGAGAAGAACGACTGAAGGAAGAACGGAAAAGAAGGCCGCGCTCAGCCTCTCGTACAAAAATATATAATAAACAAAAAAGGACATGACTTTTTTCTTTCTTCCCACACATATATAAGACAGCAAAAAAGAAATTTCGTTTTTCTTTTCCACCTCTCGTTCCTTCGCCATATTTCATACCCGACGCGACGTTTGCGGCATATGCCAAAGGAGATGCCGGAGCAGAGACGAAAAAGAGCTGAAATTTCGGACATTTCTCATTTCCTCTGCGGTCGAAAATTGATAAGAAACTCGTTTCACGCTTCATTATTAATTTTTCATTTGTATCGTCGCTTCTTTTTTCTTTCACTTTACCCAATTCAACCCCAACGTATTCGCTATCTTGGAATTGTCATTTTTACACAATGTCGAACTTTCTGCTCGACGTTCGTCACACTGCGATAAGAAATGCGAAAGCGCAGATAAATATAAAAATATATTATAAGCGAAACGTTAACATTGAAATTGAAGGAGGAAGAAGAAAAAACGGACGGAAAAAGAAGAAAGGTTATTATTTTTGATTCATTCTGAGAGAAGTGAGAAGTTTATCCTGCGAGGCGAAATCTACATAAAAAATTCGACTTCCCTTTTATCGAAATTAAAATGCAACCGCAAAGACGAAGAAGAAATGAAGATTGTTTTTTATGAAAGCGAAGATAATATTTGAAAGATCGATTTGAATGAGTTTTCGAAGGAGAAGCTGAGTGTTTCATTTCATTTTTCAAACGTTTGCGATTATTTTATGACAATACAGCGTATATTATATCGACGGTTCTGCGGCAAAAGGGCCAATCTCCTATTCTTTTTTACAGCAGATTGGCCCTTTTGCAGCAGAACCATCGATATTATGTAAGCTGTTTTTTCATCGATATTTTTGTCCACTATACACTAATGGCGAAAAATTTGATTCGGATAAAAGTGCTCGCAGTTATCCGAGTGCCATCTTTGAAAACTGTCACTCAGTTTTTTTGTTCTCGGTAGACTCGCTTCTTTTTGGGTTACTATCAAAAGCAGAATGGTAGCGTCTAAAATTTTAATAACAATTACCAAGACAGTGAGTTTTTATCCACCAAATGATCTCCATACGTCGAGGAACGATGTCATCAATTTTGATATTTTAGAGCACTATTTTAATAGTTGCGCGACAATAATTCCGCAATTCGTCAATATTATAAAGAATTTACCTCACCGCATAACTACTGAAAAAGCTCGCTAACTGAGTATTTAATTTTAGAAAATGGCGTCCTGAAGACATCCTTCAAGAAGAGATTCGCGAAAATTCAAATTGATGCATAATTAAGCGACTGAAGTGCATTCTTATGAATGCATTTTAGCTTTATAAAAATCCAAAAATAGTTCCAAGAATTTTAATCACTTTTCATATTAAATTTGGTCTGACTTCCACAAATAGGCATGGGAGCCTCGCATAGTTATTCGTTTCATGATCTCCAGATTTCAAAAATACCCCATCTCGAATTTTCATGTTTCTTTCTTCATTTCTTTCTATTTGTTTATGTAGAGGGAAGGGTATATGTAAATACATAGTAAATTTCGACTTTAGAAAAAACCTTGTATTAACATATGTATGTATATGGTTGATCATGGAAACATATATGTCCCACAATATTAGAGAGGACTGAAACGATAATTTCGAGACTGCAATAAGACATTACACATTATACAGTACCACGACATTTTCCCTAGCGTGGTTTCTCTAAAATCATTTTTCCTAATTGCAAATTTCTCCAATGTCAATTTCTCTAATAATCATATATTTTCTGAAAACATTTTTCTAACCTACTTTTTTCCCTAAAATTTCCTACTAATCAAAGCAGAATTGGAGGTAGGGTGGGGAGTGGGTTGGAAATTTCAGTAAGTGGTGGGTTCGGGTGGGGTTGGATGTTTAGTAATGAGGAAGGGTATGAGGTTGTGGGGGTCTTTTGAAAAAAATGTTCAGAAATATACAAGAAGAAATGTCGTTAGAGAAAATGCGTCAGAAAAAGTGACGTTAGGAAAGTCATTAGTAAAAACAGTTTGAGAGAAAATGACGTTAGATAAAAATATGTGTTATTAGGGAATTCGCATTAGAGAAAATGTCGTACAATCACATTATACAGGCATAATAATACTGAACACAAATAACTATCCTAATAACTGACGCTAACTCCAAAGGGGTTTGAAAGGTGGAGAATTAATTTGGTTCGAAAGAGATTATACGCAGCATACGTAAATATATACTCGTACATGGCGAGTGAACTCACTATATATTCGTACGTACAAAACTCCGTAGTATACAAAATATAAAGCTATACCTACTTGGACCACTATACCATCTGCAATAGATTTTAGTCCTTGAATAGTATACACGGAACCAATAAGGATATACATGTTACAAATTACACGTACGTTTCGTACCGCAATGCAATAAATTACTCGAATAGCCAACTCGAATGCAGAGTTTCTCCATTACCTACGTCGTCTAATCTAAACGATGCTGTGGCACGGTTACCTACTACTATAATCTTAGACAGTTTGGCTACAATTGCTCGCATTGTTCGCAGCGAAAAACGAGTGGATAGGTCGTAAATTCCACGAATGACCTGGACCCTACTTACGTCGATACACACATATGTATACTTGTTCGCATTGAAAAAGCGACCAGCTGGGGAGTGAAGATAAAAACTGTTTAACGTTAGCCCTTCTAATCAACTCTAAAGCTCTCTTAATCAGTACAACGTTCTCACCACCACCGTCTGAAAGGGGTCAACATCAAAATTGGCGGGGGTGAAAGCTTTTGTTGTGTATCAATTACGTCTTCGTCGTTAGTGAAGAAGCTTTCTCTCGAAAGAAAGAAAAAAAAAGACCAAAAAAATTTCCAGCGCAGAACTCTCCTCTAGAAAAGCAGGTTTTCGATCGATATAGTACAGGGGTGTCATGAACCTGCACATTAATTTTATGTTTTAGGATTCTGTAAAAAGGATAGGGATATAGTTTCTCGATTCTAAGAAAGCAAAAAATCAGAAAGAAATTATTTCCCAACGACCATATATTCTGTAAATGACAGTCGAAAAATACGATCAAAAAATTTTTTTGACTCAGGAAATTGTTGGAGACAGTTTTACTAATTTTTTAACTGTAAAAAAAATCCTTTAGAATTCGAAGGAATTTCCGTTCCTTCAAAAAATCATCAAAATTCGTTATTTCTTGGCTACATTTTTGCTAATAGAATCGCGAAACCGATCGCCATGAAATTTTTATCAAACTAAAAACTCATCGAGATTGACCTTTGACGCAAATTTCAGCCCTGTATTGGTTCGGTAGTTCGTCTTATCTCGTATCCCAAAGAAAAATACATGTTTTAGAAGGATTAAAACCGACTTTTTTCTCAAAAACGAACGAACGGATTGCCTACAAATTTTAATTTGGTAATTTCTCGAGACTTCAAAAAATGTTCAGTTCAAATTTCAACTCGATCTAATCAGTAGTTTCTTTGTAATCAGGTTTTAAAATCAAACTTGGAGCGATGTACATAAATGTGCAAAGAAATAAATAAAGAAATATGAAAATGCGAGATGGATATTTTTGGAATTTTGAGATCATGAAACGAATAACTGTGAAGGTCCCATGTCTATTTGTGAAAGTCAGATTAAAATTAATAGAAGGTTTTCTGTCGAAAACCAGCTAAAAAGTTGAGAGAAAAGGCACCATTTACAGTTTCACCCTCTTTTTTTCCACATCTTTTCATCTCTCCTTCCGCATATTTTTCTATCTTCGTTTTTGATTCGTCTACATTTAATTAATCGTTCTCACCCTCTGTCTCACTCAGATACGCTCACTTCAATTTCTATACTCCAAGACCTGTCGCCTTTTTCTTTAACCCGCCGTTTTTTCTTCCTTTTTTCCTTCATTTCACCTCCATCTTTTTCACCTCGTTCGCTTTCTTTCATTTGTGCCCACATTTCCCCCATCGTTCGCCGTCCTTTTTGTGTCGCTATTGAGATCTGCTTTGTAAGGATCTCGTCGTGGATTTCGAGTAATTATCTTTATAATGACGGCGAAAATAATTTTCGCCAAAGAAAAGCTGGGAAACTGTGCGTCGAGCAGTTCGAAAATTAGTTCGGTAATTTGGGAAAAGAATGTCGAAAAATGCGGCGGATTGTCTCGGGATTTTTCTCGGATCGTCGAACGATAACAGCGGATGAAGGAAAAATGTGTCGATTTAGGATTACCTTCCTAAGAAAAAAAAGTCGGGCGCTGGGGAGGAGGACAAAGAAATGTCTGGCACCGAGCGGACGAGATAGAAAGAAAAGTTTCAGTCAATTTTGCGAACGATTGAGGTGAGCAGAGGTGCGTGGTTGAGAGAATAAAGGACTTCGGTCGAACTTAAATTGTTTCACAAAATGACAACAAAAAAAAAGTAGAATATTGTGGCTTATATAAGACATAGAAAATACAGAGAGAACGATCACAAATAGTCAAGTAAAGGATACGTTTCGTCAAACATTTTTTTTTTTTTTTTGAAAAGAAAAAATTCAAAAAATATAAAATACACATTGGTACATTTCATCAAAAACTCATTTGATAAATTGAGATGGGGTGTATTTATTGGTGTAAATTTATTTTTACTTCTGACAGCTCATAACGTACTTACAAAGCACATCCCTTACAGAGACAAGTGACTTATATCTCTACACGTAAATTATTTTTAATTAGGTAATAGATCTGTAATACACATTGAACTCTATTATCCATAAAAACTCAATATGCGTGCTTCTTCATTCAATTTCATTTTCATCTTAAACGTTATACACGCATTTGCATAAAAATATAATAATATTATGTTCTCGAAATAGTAATAAAATTGATTGAAAACATAATCTTACCTTTTTACCATCTAAGTCGTGTGTCACTATTGCTAATACTTTGTCTACACTGGATGCTTCGGCGAATGTTACGAATCCAAAACCTCTGTAACAGAAGAAAAAAAAAAGGTTTTTATAAACTCAATTTTCCAAAACTAAAAATGTGTAAGTAAAAACATTTTATTTTTTCAGTAGCACTCATAAAAATGGTGGAAAAAACTATGAATAAAGCGAGGGGGACAAAATTTATTTCATTCTTTTTGGAAAAACCGTCAAAATATCATACACATAAACTCAATTTATAAGTGTCTCAAAATTAATGAAGAAAATATTGATTTTTAAAAAAACAACTACAACAACAGAATTATAGGTACATGTAGATAGCAACAGAACTTGTTATAGAGGTAATCCGAAAGAAATATTACCGAAGACTGAGAAAAAAAGGAAATTAAATTACAATGCGAGAGTATCTCATCGTATCATACATACATTTATCCTTGAACACAATCCAAAAAATATCAAATCGTAATTTTCAAAAAACGTAACGACCAACGTCTTGAAATATAGTGGTCGGCCAGCCTTGGGGCCAGGCAATCGCTTCAAATATAGGTACTACAATCGTTTAGTCCTTTTTTTTTTGCACTCTCTCTGCGAAGCTACGTCTATCCTCCATAAAACGAATGTCTTCGTTTTTCGTTTTTGTCGTTTCATTTCGTACTCGACTCCCTTCATATTTTCCTCATTTTTAAAACCCTTCTTCCCTAAACCCGCACCATGCGCTTCTACATTTTATTTCATTCCGTCCAGTTAATTTTTAATACGCGACGCTACCGCATATAGGGGGAAAAAAAACTTCCACTATGTCGAAACTACTATTCTTCTCCCCCTCCTCCCCGCCCCAAATCCGCCTGTCCTCGATATTTTTTTACTTTTTTCCCCAATACAAAAGAATTATTACTTAAAGTAATAACTTTTGAAAAATTAAAAAGAAATATCGGGAAGCTTTCGCTGTACTCGAATGCTAATAAATAATATAAGAACGTTCGACGAAATAAAAGAAAGGGGGGGGTGTGGGAGGAAGAGAAAAATAGAAAGTTAATTGAGAAACGGTTTCGGAGAAAAGAAAAAAGTTACTCGAAACACCCACGAAATTATAAGGAAAATAGACCATATAAAGGGTGGTGTTTACCATTTTTATTGTTGACATTTTCTTTTTTTTTTTTTGACCATGACAGTAAAGTGGAAATAGGTTAAATAAAAAAGCATATTAACTCCGAATTTCATTAATCCATTACCACGGATATAAAATTCTAATAAAATTAGATACCTCCAGCAGCCATAATTAAATATACGATAACCTCCTATTACCGAATTTTTGGGGGCTTTATATTATAATCCTTGAAATCGAAACGAGTATAAGTGCCAAATGAAAAATTGTACAGAAAAGTGAAAAAAGTGAAAAAAGTGAAAAAAGTGAAAAGCTTGACGCCAACTTTTTTTCAGCAGCACTCTTATTATACTACACTCGAGAAATAAAATAAGCTATCCCTCGGGAAGATACACTAATTTTTTTTTCAACATATACTCAGTTTTTTTGTTCTTCTTCATGAATTTTTCATTTGGTACTTACACTTGTTTCGATCTCAGGGCTTCATCGAGAAAAACTAATCACTATATTATTGGGAAAATGAATTCTTTGTGAAAAACATTTATTCAGAAAGAATTTTCCAATTTTCCGGATACACGTTAATATAATGTAGGATATACCTAAAATACGAGCAGAATTCAACTCAGCCTTAACGAGGCTTTGTGAAGGCTATATATACAGCTCTTCTTTATGCATTATCAACTCTATCGATAACATCAGCACATATATCGAGATAGTTTATACTTATCATACTGAGCAGATAGACGGATAGTCTATCCTACGGACGGACACTTTCAACGAAAATCGTCTCCTACAAAGAATGTCATCTTCAATGACGACTGAATAATTCATAATTATATTCGCTTTGTTCATCTCTCATCGAATTGTTTCATTTTACCCAACCGATCAGGCCGGCATTAATAACTGATGTATGGCCACATTCTTGGAATCACTATAACTGCTATTCACAAAATTTATAAACGCAATTTCGTCGATTATTAACTATAGCTAAACGCGGTCGCCATTGTTTGGCCGAGTGTCGTCGTCCACTTTTGTTGACCCGTCACCGTCGCGTCGTTAAAATTTAATCATTTCGATTCGTCCAGCAAAGTGTTTCGTCTATAGCTAATGACGGATCCATCCAGTATCCCCTGACCCCTGCAACCACCCGCCGCCGCTACATTCCCCTTTAAAATTCACCAACGCTTCGAAATCAATTTCCCCAAGAATGGCATTGGTTGACGAAGAAACATGTTTTCGTCGGTATAGATAGACGAAAGTCGATATTGGTCGACGTCAGCTGACTGCGTGAGATTTCGTGCATCGCAAATTGCATAAGCGTTCGCCGCAAATAAGCTTACTTCTAGCTCCTGCGATAAATTTCGTTACACACTGCGCACACACTGACGCAGTTCGCGTGAGACACAAGAGCAGTGCACCGCGGGTGGAGGGGAAGGGGAGTGTGTTTACGTTCATCCGCGTATTGTTTTTCCACTTTTAATGCTTTCGTAGATTTCGCCTTTTGACGAATGGCGAAGTCCTCGAAAAAAAAAAAAAAAAGAATAATTTTTCGTTCAAACGCAAATTCACGTTCACACTCGGAGAAAAGATATTACAAAATTAGTATGCTGCATCCCTATGGGCAAAATATTTTGAAGACGGATCCGTTTTATTCCGGGTTATAATCCGTTTCTGGATTATAACCCGGAATTTTCCTGTTTTCCGGCTTCTAAAACGGATTTCGAACGGATTGTAATCAGTCTTGCCGGAAATGAGTCCGGATTATTTTCCGTGAAGGCTATTTTATGATATTTGTTGGCCCGGATTATAATCCGTGAAACCGTTTTACAAGCGGATTTAGAAAAATTACCCAAAAATTATCACTGATTATAATCAGGAAATCCGTTTTACAAACGGATTTGGAAAAATAATCTCAAGATGACAAAAATATCTGTAAATTTTCAGATCCGATGGTCGAAAATAAAAACGGACTGACAACGGATAAAATTCTCATTTTCCGGATCATTTTCTCATTTTTTGCCCATTGGGATTGCATACCTAAATACTTACTAACTTTGAGACAGTTGGGGTTTTACGTGAAAAATTAGTACCTATAAAATAATTATAGTAAATTTTAAAACGCAGCACACTAATTTTCAATATACGAGTAGGTAATTCTTTGTATTTTTTGTATCAATTTTTAATACGTATTTTTTACCAGGTATAATTCTCCATGAATTAATAATAATTTTTCAAATAAAACCAGAACTCTCCTCATTTTAGTATTTGTGCTTGTATTAAAATTACCCAATATGCAGTTTTCTCTCAGTGCAGCAAAAAATTAGGAAATAAAAAGTGGAAAAAAAATCAAACAGCTAATGGGACTTTCGGCTATGGATAACTCTGATACCCCTAATCAACACACTAAAAGTCACCCCAATACCATCTATGCTAGATCCACAATTACGCATTCAACTGGGTCCAAACTGGTTTTTCACCTATAACTCTTGAACTACGAGGGTAGTTCAAATATAAAGCGGAAAAATTGAAAATTGCCAAGCAGAGGTAAATTTTGGTGCGAATGGCAATACAGTCTGTTAGATACATTCTCCACTTACTACCCTGACGGCATAAATCCGTTCCGTCTTGAAAAAAACGTCTGCGAGAATATGGAGTGAAATGGAAGTTAAGTTTTCCTTTGCACAACATTTTTACTGCCTTACTACAACGCGCGACCATGTATAACCCAACACACGCACACATGTCTTTCCCAACAGATTGGGGAGAGTAGGGAGGGTGTTCCAACTTCTCGCTGATCAATTAGGAAGGACATGTGTGCGTGTATTGAGTTGTAGGTATACGGTTGCGCGCGTTGTTGTGAGGCAGTAAAAAATGTTGCGCAGCGAAATAATTTTCCTCTGGTTCACTCCAAGTTTTCGGATCCGTTTTTTTCAAGACGGAGCGGACTTATGCAGTCAGGGTAGTTGGTGGAGAATGTCTCTAACACAGGGAGTTGCTATTTTCACCGAGCCTCACCTCTGCTTGATGGTATTTAATTTTTCCGGTTAATATTTGAACCACCTACGTAGGTACCAATTTTTTGAAAAACCATTTGAAACTCATTAAGTTCTTCTTAGTTACATTTTCTACAGTTTTTGTACTCAGCTTTTTTCGTTGTACCTTCATTATAGGAACGCAGATGGAGTAAATATTGAAATAAAGTACTATTTCTCAAACACAAAAATGAATGTCATATATTTTCGTCAATATAACTCGCCGGGTTTTCATTTACATTAGAAACGCTTTAAATAAAAGTAATTCAGTATCAAATTTAATGCGAGAAGAGAAAAATGTGTTTCCCAAAAGCCCGAGTAAGCCATTAGGATTGTTCAATTAGCTTATTTTTGAAAATCTCCAAAACGAAATTTTCAAAAAATCTAATACTTTTCTTGTACGAGTATTAGAAAAGAGCTTTAGGGATCTCACACGGAGAAAAATTTCGATGGTAATTTTTACAATTAGGATGGGACAATCCCAGATTTGTAGCAGAAATTACTGCTACAATAGTAAAATATGTCATCTAAGATAGTAAAAATAACTACAAATATTAGATTATTTACAATAATTTTATGACTGTGATGAGAAAAGATACTACTCTGTTTATAATTAATACTTATACTACATCCATTTCTCTCAGTGTAGTTTTTTGTCGCGGAATCCACACAGGCACTAATTCGTCATCAAATTTACAGCATTAAATTTAAAAACTTGAGAATTTTCAATTGGAATATTTTTTCACGAACTCGAATCTTTCATTCGACCATCATTATTCGCATTAAAAATCAGTGAAGGGGTTCTTAGAAAAACTTTTGAAAACTCACTACCCACCCTAATGTAGCTAAATTACTAAAAACCAAATACCCAGTCACAGCATCGACAGTATGTACACCACTGAATACTCCTACAGGATATCCGACACCTATATTTCCATTAATATTAATTAACGCTTGCTTCTGACCAAATTGAATAGTGACAGGTGACCAAAAAAAAAAAAAAACCGTAAATGTTCCATTAACTCAGCCCCACTTCCACTCCACAGAGAAATTTCCCACAACCACGTTACAATATTTTAGCGATTCTCCATTTAGACAGCGTGTAACGTGCATTGTCCCAGCCCAGCAGCGACAATACGTCACACACTAATCGACTGTCCACCAGCTAAGCGATCAAATTTACAAACGCACCTCCTCCCTCGCCACTTCTTCACCATCAAATTGTACTTTTACCTGACCTATACTCGCGTCAGCCGCACCAGCGCAGTGCGCAGCCCAAAATGGATGCATTTTTCGTTTCATGTACGAATACGTCAACCATCGTTAATGCTAATTACGAATGACGATCGAACATTCAGAGGTGGCTGCGCGGAGGGGGTGCGCAAATATTAATTATCAATAGTCTGGGCACGGCGGCGGTTAACAACTTGGCACAAGATGGGAGACTATGTACGAGAAGATGGCGAGGATCATCGTTTCCAGCCAGACTGTATGTAGGTATGCGCGTGCAAGCTATGAAAAAGACTTCAGCTGGTAAATGCATTATTCGTGTTTAAAGGGGAGGGCGAAGTGTGAATCAGTGGTCTACCAACTTGCCAGAGTATTATAGGAAAATGGTGCACATCCTTAAGCGGATAGGTACTCCGTCGAGAAAGTACGAGTATACGAGCTTCATTTCACTGTCGGCGCCGAACCCGCAATTGTTTATAATTACTTAGTCGTTGCTGCGCAGATTACGAGGAAGCACGAGTATATTCGCATATATACATATATATATGAACAGTTATGCACGTCATTTCAAGTTGAGGTAGATTCGGGTAAGATTTATAATGACAAAATCGAGTCAAAAGGGTATAGCTAAGTGGTTTGCAAAGAAGCACGTTATATAATGTACAATCCACACCCACAGACTACAGAGTGCATTGTTGCGTCATTTCGGTCTTTACGTTTCAAACGATTTGCAACAGAGTAAGTCCATTACGTAGATTACTATGACTAGACTTATTTAAATTCTGGTGTCGATATATCGAATTGCTCTCGAAGGAGTATAAGCAGCTTTTTGTTTTTGGGTGGGCCACATATACTTTATAGGGTTGCATACTCGGCCTGAGAAAAATTCATATTACAAAATTGTTGGCTCTCTTCGCTCGTAAAATTGACCTTACAAATTGTTTGCTCAAGTTATTATACATGTAGGTACACTCGAAGGATACTATTTCTTTTTTATTACTGAAATTCTTGTATAGTAGGTCAGAAAATTTTTCCATCCTATAGCTTATACCACTAGTTGCTCAGCTCCACTTTACAGCCTGCGATGACGTGAAAATTGATAGCTCACACATTGGTGAGCTTCTTCTTGACAAGAGCAGAAAGAAATTCCTACGCACTGACTTTGGACCGACGATTGAGGGCCGAGGGTACAATCAGAGCTTAAGCTTCCCCTCAACGAAACCAGGTTAAAATGACGAACCTCGGCTTAGGCATTAAGAGAGTGTACAAATAAAAATAGACAGTGGTTCAGCTAAACCATCATAATCGCTATAACGCAGCAACAAAATAGTGGGAATTCTGATTATTCGCATCTGTGGTCGAGTGCGGTATCGCAGTGAGTCCAAACTACCGGCACAAAATCCAGATACATCGATAAAAAAAAAAACAGAACTTTGCAGTTTACAGTTTACCCAACCTGTGCGAATACAATAGAATTCCTCTCGCTTTTTAGTTAAACTTGCCTTAAGCGTCGATCGGACTCCACTTAAACTGAACCGGATTTAAGCCTCCCTCAACTTTTGAACTCGCATTGTACACCCTAATTTTTCAAGTTGAACCTGCTTTTCGTTTGAGCCCCACTTAAGCTCTGACAGTACACTCGGCCCTGACTGTTGGGGCAAAACATCAGTTTTGACCCTCATTAAATCCACCCACCGCCGTCGAAAGTTCTGTTATATTTGACTTTTTTTCAAGGCCCTTTTTGGTGTAGTTTTCCTGGACCAACGAAGGAAGAGTCAAGTTCTCGAATCGAGCTTTCCACTTCGTACGACTTTTATGAGCATCCAACACAGTACCATGCATAAGTATATCTCTCGAACAGCTGTGATATACATTTTGTACATTCATGAGCTCGCGAACCAACATCCAACCTAAATTCTTGATTCGCAATACCCGTATAAATTCCTTCGCAAAGACGTCACTTACGCAGCGCGCTCAGTCGAGACTCGGATAATCACCTGAAATCCCGTTCTTACCACGAAGCTACTTTTAATTACAGCCCTTATTTTGTAAACACGAAGATTCCAGACATTCGTCTCAACCCTCTCAACGGTGCGTCTCATTAGGGTGGCTGTACGCTCGTTAGGGGGAATTCCGCCAGCGTATCTCGAATCTCTTCTTTTTTTTTTCCATTACGGATTTTTATTTCCAACAACCTACTCCTCCTCCGCGCTTAAAATCCTTGACAATGTCACCTGCTTGTGTGTTCGCGTCCATTCTGTGCGGCTTTCCTATACGTATATGTGGGTACCTTCGTGAATTTCCATAGCAATACCCTAATTTCTTCTGCACTCATTTTTTCCCCATACAAACGCTCGTCTGGAATGTTAATAAATTATTCTTATCAATGTTGCCACCGCACCATCGAGCTCCATTTTGTTTCTCGACGAACGAGCAAATTCGTTCATTCAGAGGACTGAATGACGTGTTAGCCTTTTTTTTTTTTTGGGCGGCTGTCGCGCTTTTGGAGGCGAGCAGGCGTCGCTGAGCATTAATCATGTACCGGTGTGAGTCTCTGGTCGTATTTTTGTATGTGGCAGATATTAGGTGTGTTAGCGAGGGCAGGGTTGAGCGAAATTTTGGCTACTCTGGGACACGAAAATCGTAATTTCGCAACTTCCGCAGGATGGCAAATACGAGCTAAGTTTCGCAAGGAATTTTTACTGGTTTTGAAAAGGTAGAGTATAGGAGGAGAGAGTTACACGCCATTTTTTTACAACAAAATCGTGTAAGTGATAGTATGACGTGTGTGACTAAACGATTAGGAGTCGCGAATAGGAGAATCTGAAAATAATCAACTTATCTATTTTTGTAGCCAAGGTTTAATTCGCTCAGAATTCGCTCAAATTCGCTGAAATCCCCCCCCCCCCGCCGCCGCTTCCTAACATCTACAGAATTCTATATGCTGAGCTAGAAAAACGTAAAATAATTCACCTTTTACTTGACTCCTGTAAGACAAAGCGTAAAAAATATAATTGGCTATTTTGAAGTGTTTTAAACTACTTTTTCTTCAGACCATGCTCTGTTTCAAGAAAACCAAAAAAAATAATTTTCATTTCACAGCTTATTTTGGGTTATTCTGGGGAATAGAAATCTTCTTCAGCAGAAAATATATTTTCTCAGATTTCGTCAAGTATATAGCGATAGGGCTCGTTGAAAAAATAATACTTCAGAGATTTGAGACTCGTGCGTTTTTCAAAGTAAGAATTTTGTGAAAAGAAATCGCACCCCTAGTTTTATGTTGCACGGTTTCAGAAAAATTTCAAAATGCGAATTCGGTCGCCCTCTTCAAAATGAACGATTCAATTAACCGTGCGAAGTTCAAGGTCCATTCAGACCTGTAATTTAACGAAAATTTCGCAAGTATATATATGGTCCCTCATCTTCGCACTCTGAATTTCACGCCTCCACTCTTTCCTATCTCAAACACCCTAACAGATTTAGTCGGATAGAGGGACCAGAAATGAGAGTATACGAAGGTGAAGAAGAAAAAAAAGGTCATTTCCATCCCCTTGGAAATATCTTCTCGTAATCCTCATTTCCGATTAACTCCTTCCTCGCTTCCAGCTGCTGCTAACAATTTTCGAATTTCATCTCCGCAGATAACACGAACCGTTTTATTTCCTGTACGCGTGAGGGTTTCCTACGACTCTCTCTCTCTCTCTCTCTCACGCAAGGCATTCACAAATGTCCTCGAAACTAATTAAGCTCATATTTGAGCCTTTTTTTCTCCCGCTTCAGAATTCCTTTTAACCGCCATCCCTTGAAGCATTACCCACCCACGAGTTGGCAATGCGCAAATCTATGTCGTATATGGATTCCGCACCCCTTCTAATGTGTATATCAAGCATTTCATAGCCGAAATGAAGTGTAGGGGTGAAAAAAAGTTGGTTGCCCTAAGCGATATTTAATTAACATTCTCCCTCATTACGCAAACGCGTCAATTAAATGTCATAAAGTATGGCGTCTGTACGTATGTATATACGAGTATAGGTAGAAGAAATTTAGCGCACGTACAATCTTTAGACGTTTTGAGGTTGACACTGTGGGAGCCGTTGTTTACTCCCCCCCTCGTCCCACCACACCCTCTAGTATGCCGGTTGTTAGGTTATCTCATTTTGAACCTCAGTTTGGTATGTGTCCCTTTCTCTCTCGCTTTTTGTTTCCGTTTAGTTTATCAAAATGCCGCAAAATTAACCAGTCAAACGTTCGCACCGACATGCCAGCAAATTCTTTGTTAATTTAATAACGAAAGCGTGCATCGGAGGAGGAGGTTGTCGCTGGTGCTTTCTATGGTGTACCGGTAGCATATTATAGTGCTCCAATTTCATAAGCCACGATCTCCGCGAGCTTCTCAATTTTTATCGATGAAGATTTTGTATTTATGTAGCTCGAAATTATTAGGTTCCAATCTTCAGTAGGTGAGGTGCACACTTTATATGCGGTTGGTTTTGAATTTATCACATGAAAAAAAAAAGTAATGATTTTTGCCTGAGTGTCCAACTTGAAGATAAAAGATGCGCGATGCTTGAATAAATGTTATAGTTGTAATTATGATACGGATGTTTAGAGTTGAATTTTCAATTTACATTTTCTGGTATAGCTAAACTTAGCTATCAAAGTTACATCAACAATTGGCGTACCTGTATGGAAGCCGTTGTTTAGTTTTAAATAAAAATTTAACTACCGTCGAATGGGGCGACTTTACACACTTTTTCAATGTTTTTCAACTTTGTCCTTTCATAACTCCTCCAATTTTGAAGCTATTGAAGTAAATTTGGTTTTAAAATTTAGGTCTAACATTTCTCAACACAATTGTAAAAGAAAGTTTGAGTTTACAGCTTTCCTTCTATTTTTTATGATTTTTCAAAAAATTTGTGTAAAGTCACCCCTCAATGGAGCGACTTTACCCATCAATTTGTTATTGACGGGTTATTGATGGGTGGGGAGGCAAAATTTGAGGATGTTTGTACTCAGACATACGATTGAAAAGAAACTAGTCAAGTACAAACTTGAACCGTGTGAAACCGAACTGAATATTTTGAGTGTCTGTGGTTAAAAAAAAAAAAAGACGAATAAGAAAAAGGAAAAACCATATCGCCGCTTCATTTTCTTGTTCTGTTACTGGGTGAAGTGAGGTAGGGGTGGCGATCTTTTTTTTCTTTTCCTCCTTCTACCTGCTTCGATCCAAATCGTATTTCGGTTTTAATTTTTGCCTGGCAATTTATTTATTGGGGTAAAACGAAGTGGGTAAAGTCGCCCCTTGAATGTAAAGTCACCCCGTTCGACGGTACCTATATATACATCCGTAAGTTCATCAAATAACTGTAACATATTCAAAAATCGTAACTCTTAGATAAAAACTCAGCCAGAAAACAGTCGAGAAAATTTCATTTTATGAAAAAAATTTTTTCAACACCTAGGCCTATCGTTTTATCGGACAGTTCAATAACAAAAATCCTAATTGAGAAGTTTGTTTCGTATTATTCCACATTTCATCCTCAAAGGCTCAAAAAATCCTCCCACCAAAGAGATATTCGTAAAGCTGAATTGTGGAGTTCGGGCGTCTAGTAAAGCATACCCTTGGAGATGCAGTAGTTTATCTTTGCTACGAAGTCAACATCGATGACGAAAAAACTGTTTCAACTTGAAAAATAAGATTTCTGACTTCTACTGTTACTATATAACGCGTTAGAAATAATAACAAGGCAAATTTACAATAATAATAGCGATCGTATCTGACATGAGAATGGTTCATTATCACGTCAGGTAGTTTTTATTAACAAACTGAAAGTTAGGAATGATTCCCAATCAAATAAAATAGTATATATAGCAAGTCATGCTTTCAAAGTTCGGTCACAGTAAAACAGCCTTTCACAGTTTACGCTGATTTTCTATGTCAATTCTCCATTTTCATTGTTTCACTTAATCTTCATTTCACTTTGTGCAGTAGATAGCCCCATAATCTTTCTCAAAGTGGCTTCAGTTCCACCTGTGTCTTCTACGACAGTCACGCGTCGCCATTAAATGGCTGCTTATACTGAAGAAATTCAGCGACATTTCCTTCATTTTTCCTGGTTCTCTTGTCAGAACGACATGCTACAAATTAAAGGTCAGTCACATTTCGCGCTGTTATATGGTGCAAGATTGTCGAGTTATGCGCACTGGTGTGTGAGTGTGTGCTGGTGTATACGTGCTCGAGATAGTTGTGGAAAATGTGAAGAAGACGGAAGCGCGGGTATAAAAAAATAACCAGCGTACAGTTTACGAATGCGAGTCCTGCTGGAGATGCTGGTTAAAAAATGAGCGAGAGGGATAAGAAAAAATAAAAAGACAAAAAGGCAGCAGAAACGATATCGCTTTTCCTTAATACTTTTTGTTCGAGAAAATACGAGCATGCTGCGACGCAAATGGCACTGCTAACTTGCACCAGTATAGATAAGAATTTTCTGGCTAAAGGTCGCGTCGACCAAATAAATTGTTTCAATTGCCAAGACCGGCAGATTTTTATTGCGTAGGTAATTTTTTCTCGTTGGTTTTTTAGCTTCTTCGCCTCTTTCGGCGCCTTTTTCTCTATACTCCTTTTATTTGTCGCCTTTGCTGTGCCTGCAAGTAATGCGCCAATAAAAAAAGAAGAAGTAAGTTACATATGTATTCTGCGGTGTGGAGAGTTTATTATTTTCTGAAACGGGAACGTAGAATAAATTATTGCGGTCGAAAGAAAAATGCGCAAGCTTTTGGTCGGTGCGTAGTCCAGGGCCAGGTTCGAGAACGAATGATCAAACTTACTGCCAACATGGAATCGAATGGTCAACTTCGAGGACACACTATACTCGTAGATGATGATGGGCTTGTATTATTTACTCACATGTACATAAGTGGAGGTTAAGGCTGAGAAAAAAAAGTACCGCTTTTTACAAAGTACTTTATTTCCGTTCCTAATGAAGACACAAAAAAATGACGAATACAAAAGAACACGTACTGCTATGCGAGAAGAGGATAAGACCACTTTTTCAAATTTTACAGGAGAGCAAAAAAAAAAAACGTTCACCTCAAATCTCAAAGCACTGGGTTAAGCTAGCACACATGTTTTGGTATATAAAGTACACATCCTATCAATCCTCTCAAATCGCCTGCATAAATTTTCCAAACACCTCACTGGGTTGTAGTAGTATAAGTTGAAGGAGAAAATACATATTCATATGCAATGTTGATTATATAAAGTAAGATAGGTACCTAATATGTCACTTTTCGGATGTCCAGATTTTCAATCTCTTAGGCTCCACTTTTTTTTCAACCTAAAGGGCCGACATAATAATAGAATTCTATTTCATGAAATGGGATCATTCTGCAGGGTGGGAGGTAAAAAACTCAGAACTTCAAACTGAGGACTACCATCATGCAATGCCACAGTTTTTAAATATTCACAGGAGCCATTTTCGCCGGCAATACAAAGGCTTTAGGCTATACCTAGGTACTCGCGTATATTAATTTCACTTCAAAAGAAACTTTCGTCGATGTGTTCGTATAGCCTCACAGAGTGTTATCTTTGGGCTGCATAAAATTCGAAAGATAACAATTTCAAATGCCGCACGCCGAGTAACGCTGCAGAAAAAATAATTCATGCCGAGCAGCTGTTTCCACTTTGAGGAGGGTGAGACGAGGGCGGGGGGGAGGACTTTATTCAAAATTGGCATAAAAAAAGAGGCGCGGGTAAACGGGACACGAAAAGAATACGCGCTTTTTCAACCAGAGCTAAAAGAGACGCGAAGACGAAAAAAAAAAAAAGGAAGAAAAGCCTGGCTGAGAGACGCGTTTTGCTCAGACTGCAAATACAAGAGATGGCAAACAGACAGAAAAACCGACAGACGCGGTGGCGGTGGGAGGGAGACAGAAATGGCGATAGATAAGGATGTAAGCGCGATACCGGATGAAGATAAAGGCGCCTCGCTGACGAAACAAACAATTTCCATTTTATATTTCCTAATTTTTCTTCGCTTTATATACATTTCATCGCCTGATCCTGCTTTTCAGACTCTCCCTGCGCAAAACCGAGCCCCCATTCCCTTCTGAATCAGCTGCACCCCAAACGAGAGGCTGAAAATTTCTCACCAAGTCTACGACTCCAGAGGACTATATTGTATAATATACGAATACTTTTGCGTTTCGCGACTCATCCTCGCAGCGATTCTCAAATTTGGTGTAAACCGTTCATTATATTATTTTCCATAATCGCGTATACGTAAGGTGGTCCAAAATGATTACAGACTTTTTTTACCCAGAGGTCATAAAGTGGATTTTGTTTTTCTTCAATTTTTGACTAAATCAGGCTGTAGCCCAAAGTAATTGTGCACAACTGGTAGAAATATCAAGTTAGCAGCTCAATTATAAAGGCCATTCGTACAGACAAATTTGATGAGGGCTTCTGTCATTATACCCTTCAGAATTTCCACACACACAAAAAATTTAAAAATTTTTTTGCGTTGTACAGACACGTCATTTTGAAAAATCCAGACGTACGTTGAGCCAGTGTAACATCTTACGCCAGTATTGTCAAGATAGTATTCTTAATTACTCGTACTTTAGTAGACGCCGCTAGTAGTACGCTGCTTATTAGTCATGGAACAGCCATTCCAATACCCATCTGAAATCACCTATTGTCAAATTCAAATCTCTGTTACAGGGCCTAAGTACAGGGTGCGGCAAAATGACCGGCTACATTTGTTTTTTGAATTATACGCATAAGAAAAAACATAAGTACGGTCGAATGGGGCGACTTTACACACTTTTTTTATGTTTTTCAACTTTGTCCTTTAATAACTCCTCCAATTTTTAAGCTATTGAAGTGAATTTGGTTTCAAAATTTAGGTCTAACATTTCTCAACACAATTGTGAAAAAAGTTTGAGTTTGCAGCCTTCCTTCTATTTTTTATGATTTTTCAAAAAATTTGTGTAAAGTCACCCCTCAATGGGGCGACTTTACCCATCAATTTGTTATTGACGGGTTATTGATGGGTGGGGAGGCAAAATTTGAGGATGTTTGTACTCAGACATACGATTGAAAAGAAACTAGTCACGTACCAACTTCAACCATGTGAAACCGAACTGAATATTTTGAGTGTCTGTGGTTAAAAAAAAAGCCGAATAAGAAAAAGGAAAAAACCATATCGCCGCTTTATTTTCTTGTTCTGTTACTGGGTGAAGTGAGGTAGGGGCGGCGATCTTTTTTTTTTTTCCTCCTTCTACCTGCTTCGATCCAAATCATATTTCGGTTTTAATTTTTGCCTGGCAATTTATTTATTGGGCTAAAACGAAGTGGGTAAAGTCGCCCCTTGAATGTAAAGTCACCCCGTTCGACGGTACATGCGGTTGCTTCTAAATAAAACTTCATTCCTTAAGGTTACGTATGAAATACAATCAGTGACACACCCAGAAATTTTTTCAAGGGAGGAGCTAAGGCATAAATTTATTCCCAAAAAAGTCCCAAAAAACTGAAAATCTTCTATTCAGCCTTTTTTTGATGAAATTCAAGGCCTAAAGGGAAGGTTTCAGCTCCATATCCCTACTTTGGTGCGCTACTGAATACAATTTCACTTTTTCATGTTGATCATTTTGCCTAACACATTTCCGAAGGCATAAAATCCAAATTTTTAACTTTGCTAAAAAATGGTTACATTATTTTGCGATTTCTTCCGCTAAATGCTACCGCAGTGATGAATAAAATTGACTGGGGAGGGGAATTCTGCACGCGTGGCATTCTTCATGATTAGCGCGAGGAGGTAAATTTTGTACCGACTGAATACGTAAGAAATTAGTGGGAAAAATATGATTATTGCTTAGCAAAGTCTTAAAAAATTGAGTTTTACACCTTCGCAATTGTGCTAGGCAAAATGATCAACATGCGAGTGAATTTTCATTTCATATGCAACCTTAAAGAATGAATTTTAATTTAAAACCAACCGCACGTCTCTATCTTTTGTCTTACGCATATAATTGGAAAAACAAATGTGGCCGGTCATTTTGCCGCACCCTGTACATGCGATTTTCATGAATTTTTTAAAATTTCCATCATGGTCGTATAGCCTGTATTACGTCATGGTCGTGTGTTGTTGGATCAACTAAAATCAGTGCTGCCTACGTGGGAGCGCTGAATTCCTAGAATGACCATTTTTTGGAGGGTGAATCAAAAAGGCTTTCACACGCAATTAGCCCGCATGTGGGTGACGTAATTGAGCTACCAACTTGAAATTAGTACTAGTTGTGCAGAATACTTGATAGTGTTTAGCCCAATGTACACGACAGTTTGGACAAAAACAGGACAAAAATAATTTACGGTATCTTATGGGAACAAAAGTACGCGTTATTTTGTACCACCCTATATGTATAATAAGCTATATACGCTCGACTTTTGCAAAAAGCAGATGGAAAGAAAAAAAAGAAACGAGGGGAGAAAAATTCGCGACGAAGTGGGGGGGGGGAAGAGCAAAATTTGTAAAACCTTTAACGTCGACGGTCGTCTTTTGCCAGCTATAATTTTCTTCAGTTTCCCTTCCGCCCTCCGTTCGCACTTTCTGGCCGCCATTATGGCGTGTATAATTCGACTTATTAAAACAACTTTTATAGAGAAGATTTAATTTGAAATTAATATTTTCGACGTTTTCAATCCGGCGATATAGCGAAAGACTGCCGAAAGGATTTTCTCTAGATGCTTTTCAACCGATTTTTACTCGTACTTTTTTCGTTTCGATTACAAAACGCTTCTTTACCTCCAATTTTCCTCACAGATATTACAGCCGTCGAAGCTTAGACACGAATGAACTGTTTCATATTCGACGGCAAAATAAAGCGCAGCCCTTGCGTATCTCCGTTGGGCGATGAGATGAAAATTAAAGACGGATAATTTTCGAACGCGCCATTGTATGGGCTGTACAGAGAGTATGGCATAAAAAATTAAATTCAAGTTCGATTACCTAGTATAGTTTTGCTATACGTAAGTAGCTTTCAAAGTGAAAATTTACAATTTCTACTCACGCTCCTTCCTCTCCCCCCGTAGATAAACAAATAGAAATGAAGAAATACATTCAACAATTTATGAAAATGGAAGATTGGTATTTTCGAAATCCTTAGATCACGAAACGAATAACTATACGCATGTGCCATGTCTATTTAAGAAAGTCAGACCAAAATTAATACAAGGTTTTCTCCACGAAAATCTGCTAAAAACCAATTTCCACATTCCGTGCGTTGCTCGTAGAATCCTTAGTATTTTACAGATCTAAGACATTAAACTCATATTGTTCACCACATTCTGGCACATCTGACCAATAGAAATTGAGCATATAGGTTATCTTGCTGGAGAATTTCGCCGTTTCAGCACAATTTGCAAATACCTGCAAAAATTGTCCCAATTAGCCTGCTAGGGCAAAAAGCAGTAACTCACAAAGTTCACTAAAATATGCGCCAGCTATGGCTGAGAAACTTGGAGCAGTAAAGCAGCCACTATTTCACCTTTCTTTTGTTTGTTTTTTTTTTTGTTTTTTTTTTTTTGTTCTTCGCCACTTGCTAAGTCAACCACTTCCACTCGTAAAATACATGGCTTGTGCACGCAGCGCGAATACATTTAAACGCCAAATAAAAGCAATTAAATCGTTTTTCGTGTGCCATTCTGCGCCAACCACAAACCCCCTAATTACCGATCCTGCGGAGAAATAAAGATTACCACCGGCTCGCATTTTTTCAAAGTCGTACAAAGTTCGCCCAAAAACTTCCAGACCACAATGAAAATCCTCTCGTCTTCCCACTTTCACCTCTCCACCCCTCCCCACCCTCACTTTCATACAAATAAAAGAGTTTTTCGTTTTTCGTCTTACAGTATACGGGGGCTACTTATTCGTTCGTTTCGTAATTAAAAATTTGATAGTGTTAATAAACTTTCCATTTTTTCTTTCCAGAATTATTATTATTTCTTTTTGTTCGCATCTCTCGCAGACACGCCTTCTTCGTTAAAATATACATTTTTCTTTCTATTTTCTTTCTTTCTTTCTTTCTTTCTTTCTTAATCGACTTCATCCTTCTACAAAAATAAGTAAGTAAAAGTTTCTTTCTTTTCCGCAACTCTTATATCCGTCTTTCAGCAAATTTTTTTCTCCCCACTTTTCGGTGGTCCACATTTAATTAAACGTATAATTAAATTCATAATTTATAATTAAGAGAGCAGCTCCGAGTATTTGCATCGAAACAAAAGAATGTTAAGGATAATTTTTTCACCATTTTTTAAATTTTTTATGGTGACGTCATTAGTGGATATAAATTCGATTAAAAGACAACCTATGCCACTATAAGCAAATCTTCTCAGCTCAAAACACATTCGAAGTGAAACTCATGTAACTTATGAAGAGGCGTTATAAAACTCAGGCATAACTCATACGCGGATTAGAATTTATTCAGTCTGTTTCACGAGTATTGAACTCGCATTGTACACCCTAATTTTTCAAGTTAAACCTTTTTCTCATACACAAGCATAGATGTATGAAGTGCGGCGTTACTCTTGTGGAGAGAATGTATGAATGGAGAGACTGAAAAGCTGAAAGTATTCAACTACAGATGGATGGGCTGGCCAGCTGGCATGACTGCGTATCTCAGTCACCCTGCACACTTCAACCTTATTATATCTCAGTCAGTAGAACGTTTTCCTGTATGTCCGATGTTAGTGACATATTTCGTGGGTTATGCACTGGCATTTCCAACAAAAATAAATCAGAATGGCGACCAAAAAAAATTTGACGATTTCACTCACGAAAATCCAACATTTTTGAAGAATCACCCGTATAAAAAATTGCTATCCAAGTACACAGTACAATCTAGTAAACGCCGATTTTTTTTTTTTGATTCTAAAAGGTAATACAATTTAAAAAAAAAAAAGTAAATTAACTTTATCAAAAGTGATCCATCGTTTGAAGAAACTAAGCGCAGCTAGAAAAGCCGGTAAGAGAGAGAGACGAAAACGGTAAAAAGATGATTGGGATACAAGTGAAATAAGAAAGTCTACACAAAAAATACAAAGAGAGAAAAAAAAAGGCTTAAAACATGAAACAGTCTTGTAATTCGTACTCAGTTAAGGTGTAAAATGGGGTTAAAGTGCCTTTTCAACACAACACCAGGCACTGCTTCGCTGGTCGCTACGTCGGGTGAGATTTGATTTAGACAGCTGAAAGGGTAAAAAAAAGTAGAAGGGTGGAAAGTAGCATTACTTACTTATGAAGAGTTAAAAAGCGGCACAAAGAAAATGAAATTATACTTCTGGAGAACGTCGAAAAAGAGCCGCAATGAAATGTTTTGTATTCGTATATATGTACGTACACAATGTAGGGACAAATATAGAGGAAAGATTGAGCGAAGCAGGGTGAACAAATTAAAGGGCACTATAGTGAATGAGGGCGAAAGTCGGATAAAGTAGATGGTTAAGCTGTGTGAAAGGGTGCCGAAGGGTGGGAGGGTGGTAGAAAGGGCGAAAAGAGACACACGTAAACGTCTACAAATTATAACTTTACGATGCGATGGACGAAACACACGACAACTGAATTATTGTTATTGCCGCTGTTTTCCTTCCTTCACTTTCACTCGTTCTACACATGGTATATCCTGTTTACAACGAAAGATTTTCCTATTTAGCAAAATACAGTTATGTATAGCTATGCAGTCTTCAAGCGAGGAAGGAACAATATGCATTTTTTTAATGGCCAAATTTGACTAAAATGGTTAATACAGCTTCAGAAATTGATTGAAATGTTAAATCTTAGCCAAGCAGACAGATACCTCGAGCAGAATATTGATAAGCATTACAACAGTAAAAGAAAATAGTTTTGCTGTAACTGAATATATGTACGAGGCGCGTTCCAAAAGTCGGTTCGCACCCCCCACCATTTGAAAGCTAATAGAGATAGAGACCTGCAATTAGTTTCATTGGAAAGAGGAGACTTCAGGCTACTTTTACACACCATGCACCAAGCAATCAAGGCAGTTATTATGGGGCAGTATAAGTTTCTAAATGTAATCTTGATGAAATGTCCTGTCCAAATTAAAAAAAAATTTTGTTCTTTTTCCCAAATAGCATTACTAAAAGCAAATTTTCCCCTCAAAATTCAGCTTCCAATGGTTAGAGTTGATGGTAATTAGATGGGGCAAGGCCAGTGAATAAAGAGGGGTGGTAAAAGGTCGCTCACATCAAATTTCTCCCAAGGCGCCCATCCAGACTGGCAGAATAAGAAAAATATTGCTATGCAAAAGTTTTTATGGCTAATATTGAGTAAAATTCACACAACTGTGTGCTGGTGTACTGCACTAAGCACAACGTCTGCTTACAGTCAACACCAAGTGCGCACACACACATACACACACACATACACCTCTATTTCGTCGTCCTAGCGCTTGGGCTATTGGTTTGGTTTTTTGTGGTAATATTCTCCCATCCTCCTTCACACTGTTTCCTTGATTTTTGAGCACCGCGCCTGGCCAACAATTTCTCATATTTGTACATATTCTGATGCATGTTGACGACTCTGTAGCGGATCACTTTCGACCTTTTAATTTGGGAAAATATTAGAAATCCTGCATCTCATTCTTGGACGGTGCTTTTATTCTACTCTTCATTTTCAAATTATTGAAACTTAAGATTGAAACATCATAGGGCCATGAAATTTTTATGGTGATGTGTCATGAGGGTGCTGATACTCCAGTTAAAATTTCGTTGCATCAGTGTTACCAGGGCCGGAGATATGAAATGTGCGAACGGACTTTTGGAATGCGCCTCGTATATCTGTTATATGAGTCTTGTACAGCGTTTCCAGGTAAGGATTGAGGACTGAGCTCGAGATTATATTCTCAGTTCTCCATCGAATGCGAAATCACACAACATTGGTGAGAAAAAAAAATGCAATCCCGCATTAATAATGCTAAATGAAAATAATATAGTGCCACAGAAGAGAGATGGAAAATATTGTCATCAAATGGTCATCACTTGTGGTCAATAATGCTGTGCTCTATAGTGGACTAGTTTTTTAAAAAAAAAACAAATGCTGGGACTGCTATACAATATTAAATATATGCTTTAAAGTAGCAAACGTTTCTTACAGAACACATCATGGAACAACTCCATACATGTAGATTCGCACATTAGTTACAAATTTCATTACTTCAAACCAGCTGAAACTTAATAACTACATTCGTTTTTGAAGGAATTGAAAAGGATCCTCTTATATTTAACATGTTCTTTATTAAAGAAAATCATTTTTTCAAACGTGGCACTTATATAGCTCTTTATGTATTCATGCGTATTCAACTGAGTTAAGCTACTATCGAAGGAATTTAGCCAAGAAAATGAATTTTTGGATTCAAACGTACGGATTATTAATGGACAATGTAGATATCTCACCAATACACTGAGATAAAATAGAAATAGGCTCCAAAGAGAGTTTCTTGCACCGAATCCTCGATTCGCATCGACAACGTCGCAAAATTATTTAGAATTAAAATTTTCAACTCTTCCAGACGAACACGAATACAGCCCTCCCCTCTCCTCCTCCCCTACCGGCTTCAAATTCGATTTAAATTGATTACCCCGAATTCACTTTAAAATGTGTGCCAGGTATCCGTTTCAAAGGCCGATTTTAACCTCTGTACACTCCCGTATCTACGGTTCGCATATACCTACCTACCTATCTACCGTAAATAAAATAAATTACACGATTATCGTAAAGTGCTTCTGGTCGGCAGCAGTGCAGAGAGAAAACGATGCGACATGCGAGATAGCCTCCATAAATGTCGATGGTCTCGCGTACGTGAAGCAATATCGATAAAAGGCAGCCCTCGATAAAGGCCGGCCATGCAACATTAAAACGGGCCTCTTGCTCGTTATACTACATTTGATTTCGTCCACTTAACCCCCTCTTTATATCAGTTCGTCCCTCGCACTTCCGTCCACAAATATTTACATTGACCATGTTATATCATGCTGGGAATTGTGCGGTATAGCAGAAGCGAGAAAATGAATTTTTGCGGTGAATTGAATGGTTCTTTATATTGAAAAACGAATAAGTTATATAGCTACCGAACTAAAAACGTTGTTTCTCCATACAGATTATAATCAAAGAGCAACCTATTTGTCCAATATAATGGTAACTTAATCAACTGAAAATAGGTACAGTTATAATATGATGAATTAGAATAATTTTCATTCTATGCGTTGTTTTTCAGTAAATCGTAAAATTTGCACCTTAAAATTCATACGGCGCCCTTCCACGAGGAAACCAAGATATCAACACAATTATAACAATATCAACTTTGTTTTTCAAGTCCAAAACACTTACCCAATAATGTTAGGGCAGACCTTGTATAGACATAATTTTAGATATCGTTTTCAATCACACTCACCTGAAACACAAATAAAAGAGAAAAATCATTAGTATAATTGTTTAATAAATACATATATAGGCAGGTTCCTGTAAGTCAACTTATAAAAATTATTTGCTGCGAATTGGCTGAAGGATTTTTGATTTTTAATTGCCCTCTGCATATATACGTCATATTTTTCAAAGGCCTTCCTTTATGGTATTAATTTTGTAATAAGAGATCCAGTAGTTGAGGAGATTATACTTGCAACGAAAAATACCGACTGCGTAATTATAATTTCAACAGTATATATTTTCTAAATTTTACAGTAAGCTATAAGTATATTAGCAGAAGGAGAAGAAGAAGAAGGTGGAAGAAGAGAAGAAGTACCCTCGGAGATAAAATCAAAACCCTCAATCTGAATCTGTAAGCCTGTAGGTCCATCACCAGCAACGCTAGGCAAGGAAAAACGAATTCGTTTGAGCATCCTCAACTATAATGCTCACGAACCAGTAAGGGAAAATGCGAGCCATCCAGCACTCTCCACCTCTACACAGCCTCCTTTCCCACACCCCAGATTAAAGATAAAATACTGTGTAGCAATTTTTCATTACATAACAATGAGGAAGTGGAAGGCTAAATTACTCGCACAAATGATAAAAAGCGGCTACGATCTCGTCTGGTGAAGACAAATAAGCTATCAGAGGATGAAAAGTTGGCAATACTCGAAGAGAAAAAAAAAAAAATGAAACGCGATTCAGAAAAATGAAGATGTAACGCTTCGGTGGTGCCCACGAAAATAAAAAAAAGTATAAGATCGTTTTTTTAACTTTCCTATATCAAACGTATTTATAACTTATCGTCGATAATGTGATTTTTCCGAGGCGATTTTTCCAAAATATACGTAGGAAGGTTGCTGCAGCTTTTTAAAAGTGAAGAAGGGAGAAACTGTTTTTATTCGCACGCCGATTTACATTATAAAGGTGGGCGCTGCAGCAGCTACGACAGCAGCATAAGAAAGTATAGTTTCCAATAGATTAAGCAATCGTTTTCTTCTTCATATTTTTTTTTTCTCAACTTTCTTCTCTGCTTTCCGTTCAAGGTTTAGTTTCGCCCCCCCCCCCTCCACCCATCACAATCAACTTTCCCACCTCTTTAACGCGGCAGCTAATTTCTTCTAAGCGATATACTTTTAATATGATACGGTATTTCAGTTTTTCGATTTGAAAAATTCAGTTTCTCTTTTCCATCTCGAAAAAATACTCGTATATAAAGATGGCAGCTCACAGAAAGGCGACTAGAATAATGTATATATTGTTGCTGCTTTTCTGATTGAAGGAAAAACTGACATGCGGATGTAACAAATGAAGGATGAATATCTCAGTAATGCGTAGTTAAAAATAAGCTTCCTCAGTCATCTGCGTTTCGCAACAATCAATTTCAGAAGAAAACAATAAGATTCAAAGAGTCAACAATTTGTTTCCGTCAAGAAAGATACAACAGCGTGAAAGAGTATGAAATTTCAAATATTTTATACAGCCAGCCAATTGATTCCGTAACTCATGACGTCATGACTTGCACCTGGCAGAACAACAATCAATACGTGTGTGGTCGAAGGAGTAGAACTGTCTGGAAACGTAAGATTGTGTTGATTTCAGACCATTTTCAAAAATGTCCATTAATATGTAAGTAAATAATTTAGATTTGAGAAACGGGTCAGAGTCGTCCGAAAGGTCTTTTGCTGTAAAGCCACCAGCAAAGGTCAGGTTCATTATTCAGTTTCCGCTTTGGGATACATTCGCATCCGATAGCTCATCCAATTCGAAAGCTTCACTTCGGAAACCATAAAAAAAAAGGTAAACACAAGCAGGTAACCAAAAAGGGACGGAAAATTTTCCACAAATCAACCTCTCAACTCCTCCCCCCCCCCCCTCCAAACATAATAAAATTCACTTTCGATATCTCTAGTCACGTTTTTTCGCCAACGTTAATTCGTGACCCCAAAATTTTCTGAATTCGAAAGTAAAAAAAGATACACAAGCAGTAACTTTGAGACAGAGAGAGCAAAGAAGTACGCAGCAAGTAGTATACGAAAAATCATTTGTAACATCATCTGAAAATATTTGGCCGTGTGTGTTTTTTTTTCTCCAGCCTCTTCTTTCCACTGCACACTTCTCCACCTTGAAAAACTTATTGGTACGCTGCTTTCGTTCCAATTTTCCAAAACGAGTTTCTTGATCCTCCTTTGCTTCCAGCATTTCTACTCTTCAGCCCCAGCCACCTCGTAAACCTTACAGAATTCCACGCAGCCCAATCCCAGCCAGCCATCTCATCGGGCATTCATTGCACGTTGCAATGCGGAAGAAAAAAAAATTATCCTGCGGCGCAAATATTTGATCCGTTTATATTCTTTGTTGATTTGTACAGCTCTTTAAGATGTGCTTCTCATTTCGTTTTTGTTTTTGTTTTTTTTGCTCAACTTTTTTACCCGCCTCTATCTTCTATGACTTGTTTTTACGCTGTCGTTTATCTTTTACTCGGATATATCGCGTCACCCATTAAAACAGCGAGACGTTGGGTACCCGACACGACTTCTCTTTGAAGCTTATTTTATCGACTGTAGTATGATCTTTACAGATCACTTCTCATCCATTTCAGAAGAAGTCAAATATAATCCACTAAGCGAATATATTATATTCTTGAAATGAATTATTCGAATATTATATAGATGAAGTCGTAAGCGGACTTTAGGGGGGGTGACAGGGCGCATAGCCACCTTGGAGATAAAATTATCCCACCCCTCCCCTCATAGAGAAAATAAAACTCGCTCCCGCTCCCAATTAAATGAAAATTAATAATATTTCCATTTGTTTGTACTGAACTCCAAAACTTTCACCATTTTCTTTTGGTTTCACTCATCCTATCGTCTTATCAAATGTCTTTTTAGCAGGTTTTTGACACGAAACCTTTTTTTGTGAGGGAAATTAGTTTCTTAGTCCACCCAAACACATCGAGCCTAATCCGCCTGCGTGAATGAATTCTTTGTCGAAGACGTTGAGTCGAAATTTTGTTCGTGCAGGGTCCGAGTACTACGAGCATACATGTACTCGTACTTTATCGAGAATGTAAAGAATTCCAATAATGTCAGTATCAGGAATGTAAAAATTTTCATTATGAAGTAAATATATAGGTATATTTTGAAAATTATGTTGGATCTTGAAGTGATGACCTTGACCTTGAATTTATTACTTTTACCTCGACTCGAGGATCTTTGATTTCGAATTTATATTACAACAGTTCATACCACTTTCATTTAAAAATCAAACTCCAAAGTCACTTTATAGTTATACGCCTGTATATTCAAATAATACGAGTACTCGTATGTATGTGTAGGCAATTATAAATTTCATGAATTGCTTTTTCACTTTCAACAAAAATGTTGGGCTGGAAATTTTTCGACCTGCACCCCCAGGATAAATTATTCAAATGGAACATCCGCTGTATGATATCGATATCACACAACTAGCAAAGAAACATGAGCAAGAAATAATGGTCCAAATATTGGTACATCAACCAGGCATCACTCGAATATACTTCCCATCAATAACTATACAAATTTTATCGTTCCCCAATTTCCTCCCCCATATGGACGTCCAAATCAAGAAATTATTTGCGTAAAAAAATATCACTCTATTACCTTCCTATAAAATATTCATTCGCCAATTCTACAGCGAATTCATTTTGCCCTCTTCAAGCGCTCCATCACCGTATCTGGCCCGGCCCGGCAGCTTATACTAAACCAATTTAAAGGGGCGGGGGCGGGAGGGTTTGGAGGAATTGCAAAAAAAAAGAATGAATAGTGGTCGGATGCGCGGCCAAAAAAGTACAATAAATATTTAAAAAAAGCGCTTGTACTCCTGGGTCGAGTATATGTTCGTAGCAGCTGTTACACACAATCTCGGGACATAAATGCGACGTGGGTTTTTGGCCCCACGTAATAAAAACTATTCCCTAATATTCCATAACTATACCGTAATTTTTGCCATAAATTCGACCGTTAAGCGTTATTTTACAGGCGAACGCGTTAACATTATAAAGCTCTCGCTCTCGCAGCCATACCTCTTTCTCACTCTCTCTCTCTCTCTTCAAACCGAATCTCTCTCGATTTCAATGAGTACGAGAAACTACCCCTCCGCCACGCATCCCCTGTTTTGAAGTTCAGAAAAGGGCAAAAAAATTAGCGCAAAAAATTGCAGCTTTTTTTCTTCTCGCTGGCCCATTTACGTGTGACGAGGAATTTTTTTTTCACCGTCCTTCTTCTACATATTATACGTATACTACCTTTTATATACAGGCAAAGGTCTAAAGGCAGAGGGATGCCAAAGGCGTTGAGGCGGGATGCGAAGCGACAGACAAGTACAAAGGCTTGAGGGGGCACATAAAAGCGCCATTCCGCTTGGTACTATATACATACGATTCGAAGGACGCCAGAGATAGAGGGGGGAGGGGGGTGGTTGGGGGGAGAAGATACTTTTCAGAAATTAGTCCGCAAAAGCCGAGCGCGTTATTTATAAACGGATGAATAATCGGTCCTTTATTAATGATAGTTTTGTGGGGGCGCGCCGCGTGAAAACTTCTCGCCAACTCGCCAAAATAATAATTATGGTCGTCGCTTGTTCTCCAAGTGGAGAGTTATGACGAAGCGGGCGGGGGGGGGAGTGTGGGCACAAAAAAGCAACGAAAAAAGTTTGCACTTAGTATATGTATGTGGGTAAACATGAACGGCACTAGAGCAGCCTTTGCAGCAGTATACGAGTGTGCGCTTATACTATAATTATACAGACTATATTGTTATATCTATTAAAATTGTCGTGTCGAAATTTTTCATTAAATTTTCCTAACAGTAATTTGGGAAAAGGCGTAAAACGAGAATCCACGCGCTCTCTTAAAAACCCTCTCCGCCAACCCTTTCTCGTGCCACCTTTTGGGGTATGTGCGCGTTTTTATGCAGCCAGCTCCCTATTATCTTCTGCCAAGGCTAAAATGTATATATAGTAAACCACACCGTCCTCCTAACAAAATGCTCGAACCCTTTCGGTCTCTCACGTACACAACTTTTGTAAAACTCTCTGCTCATAGGCTTTCTTTTCACGCTGGAATTCGCAGCAGCCGTTTTCGGCACGGTCGCAGAATATCAGACTCGAGGAGTTTGGCCCGTTTTTCAAAAAAGCACGCTCACAATAGCTGCACACTTGGCAGAATGGTGTATAATTGGTGCGGCGAAATAGCCGATTCGAGTTCAATAAATTGAACGCAAAACGGACGTACAATGCTTAGGTAGGCGCTAAAATGCGCACGGACTTACGAGGGTTCTGACAGTGGAAAAGATGTGGAATTCGTTATAGGAGGATGAAGTTCAGAGAACTGCGATGCGATTGTAGCAGGAAAGCGGACAATATTTATAGGTCGGCTGATTGTTTTCATTTTGGAAGGGAAAAGGGTGCGGAGCGAGGGGAAATTACGAAAATATACGACTCGGCAAATACCGAAGAAAATATCATCGAGGAGCGAGCATGCTGAGAGAAAAGAAACTTATACTTGTCTCATACAGTTGACAACAATTATTATTTAGTACTAATAATACGAGTACTACATACACAATACGATGGTAAAATAATTTACTACAAATATGACCATTTTTTACTAATCGTATTGATTACTATCTCCTATAAAATAATGAATTGTATTATCATCAAGCCACTTTTTTCTAAAAAAGTATAGCATTTTACGATGAAAATTAGCAAAAAACACCGAAGCTTATTAAAAAATGTTTTTCTATAATAATGCTAGGTAGCCCTACTACTTCAATATAAAATACGAAAAAGATGATCACGGATTTTACATTTTGGTTTCCATTAAACCATTTCGTTTATATGTACATCTTCGTACAAAAAAAAAAAAAAGATAGATTATGAAATTATCAAAACCCCTTCAGTGAGACCGTAATCAAACACTATTCGTGAAGCAAATTTATAAAATAAAACATATTACGTATGAATTAATTCCCTAAAATTGTACCTTTATGATCGTGATAGCACACTCTGCTTGAAGACCGGCACGTATGCAGAAGGTTCCAAGTTCTACTATGCCTCCACTAACTTGAAATTTCAAGGTGAGTAAATTGTCGATATGGTTATAAGAAGTTTCACGAACAGAATGAATTTGTATTCCTCAAAATAAGCTAAAGAAAAATCATTCGAATTCGAAAACGTAAGCTCGTAAGCTGAAATCTGAAAAATAGTGACATCTACATAGGCTGATTCATTCCGCATTATCTCGATATATCTACAGGAAAAAGTCCAAAAAAAAAACCAACTGCATAGGCGTGTAGGGTGAAGTGTTTTGCATATGTAACCTAAATTTCAATTCAATCGGACAATCCGGACGCCTGTTTGGTCAATCTGTACCAAAGCTCAACAAAATTAGCCTTTGTAATAAAGGGTCACTGGGAAGTAATCCTTGATGCAGTGGCAACACTGCAAATTGAGCCAACAAACACAAGGTTGACTTTGTCAATGTATTGGCTACTTGTGATGAAAAAATTGTGATGACAGCTCATTTCTAACTTGCACAGTGTAAATTATAAAAATCTTTATTTTTAATCCGTGGAAAAAAATTGATTTTGTCAAAGGCAAATTTCTCCTTTCACACCTCTTCTTTGAAGCAGGAGCAGAGGCATGCACCGTTTCATTTATTTTTGCCTAGTAAAACTCGATACAACATCAAGAGAAAATGAAAAAAAAATGTGGCAAAGGCCCGATGTACAGGAGGCAAGTATTAGAGTGGTAAAAACAGTTTTTGAGTGGTCGCATCACAACTAAACATATTTGGCTGTCTGTACAACCAAAAACAGTCTATATAGTGATGTAATAAACAATTTGCTGTCTGTGTTGCTGGCTGGCAAAATTTTCTTCCTCTTGCAACTCTGATTTACATTTCACAGTGAGCTGATTTTTAAGTTTGTGCTTCAGTACGTTCTGAAAATTTTTTCCCCTCATTTTTTTCCGTAGGCTAATTTTGATTGACTTGGGTATAAATAGACCTTATAGGCGTTTGGATAGTTCAATTGACTTGAAATTTGGTATACTAACATAGAAAACTCTGCTCTACACGCCTGTGGAGGTAGTTTTTTTTTTTTGACTTTTTCTCGGAGATATATGGAGGCAGTGCGGAAATTTATGAATCAGCCTATGTATTTTAAGAAATAGTAAAAATCTACTAACATGGAGTATAGTTTATAATTTGTACTTTTAATATCGAAATTTTTCTCAAATCAAAACACAATTTATTTTAAGTGTTTTCTTCTACTGTCTTTCATGCAGGCAGCACTCCTTACTCAAACTCAATCCAGACGACACACTGAAAAAAAATTTCAGCAGTAATTTTCACAATTTTGGTTCGGAAAAAGTGACATGAAAGTCTTAAAGTTTTTGTACTAAGATGTCAGATAAATACATAATATACATACATATAAAGACAGAAAAAGGGACAACTCTATACTTACTGTAAAAATCCTGTTTTATACCATCAAAAATAAAGGAAATGATTGTTCGTCATTTCTCTCAGCGCTCGGCACATAATTCGAGCAGAGACGGAGAAACAATTGATAGAGAAACTGTTTATCAGCCAAAATGAAGAAACAAAAAATAAGGACAAATAATTCTGAGAAAGGATTTTTGGTTTTCTAAAAATAGATGACATTGGTCCGACACGCAGACAGTTATACAAAAGTAAAACACGATTTTCTTAGAAAGTTATTATTCTAGCTTGGGAGATGGATGGATTGAAACTATTACTGTTTGCCCTTCAATTTTTCATTCCTAATTTCTTGTTATGTACCCATAGGTACCTATACTACCTACTGTACATTTGTCCAAAAATAAAACAACGCTACGCACAAAAGATACGAGGTGACAAAAATAGGAAAAAAATCAGTGGATGGAAGGCGAACGCGTGCATGCAATTTAGTGTCTTAGGGATGCTATTAGCAAGGGAGAGGACTGATTGATGGTATGCGTGACCGCAGACAAGAAACTCCCAAATCAACTTAACCAATATAGGTACCTTTTTCTCAGGAGGGGTTAGCTCACACACACACACACACACTCTCTCTCTCTCTCTCATTTCCCTCTTTTAGTGCCAGCGTCTAATATTATTTTTCTTTTTCCTCTATAATGTCTCGCCACCCATCTTCTCACTTTCTTGCGAATAAGACTTGACACACCTTTCCCATTCCATTTTATCTCCCCCTCTCATCCACTCCCCCAACCTAGTTCTGACTCTTAGCCGCCTGTTTTCATCTTCGCAAATGAAGCCGCAAGCCTACGCGTCGTAGTTTTCGTTGTCACTTTTTCACGCAATTTCAACAGACGTTGTCGGATTTAATACGCTCTTTTCCGCAGAAGTGGAGGGGGGGGCAAATCTATTCTCAGATTGTATAAGATGAAGAAAGAAATGAATTAAATTCTTCGTCGAAATAATATAATGCATAGCCCATTGAGTACATTATACATAGGCTGATTCATAAATTTCCCCACTACCTCCATATATCTCCGAGAAAAAGTCAAAAAAAAAACTACTTGCACAGGCGTGTAGAGCAGAGTTTTTTATGTTGGTATACCAAATTTCAAGTCAATTGAACTATCCAAACGCCTATAAGGTCTATTTATACCCAAGTCAATCAAAATTAGCCTACGGAAAAAAATGAGGGGAAAAAATTTTCAAAACGTACTGAAGCACAAACTTAAAAATCAGCTCACTGTGAAATGTAAATCAGAGTTGCGAGAGGAAGAAAATTTTGCCAGTCAGCAACACAGACAGCAAATTGTTTATTACGTCACTATATAGACTGTTTCTGGTTGTACAGACAGCCAAATATGTTTAGTTGTGATGCGACCGCTCAAAAACTGTTTTTACCACTCTAATACTTGCCTCCTGTACATCGGGCCTTTGCCACATTTTTTTTTTCATTTTCTCTTGATGTTGTATCGAGTTTTACTAGGCAAAAATAAATGAAACGGTGCATGCCTCTGCTCCTGCTTCAAAGAAGAGGTGTGAAAAGAGAAATTTGCCTTTGACAAAATCATTTTTTTTCCACGGATTAAAAATAAAGATTTTTATAATTTACACTGTGCAAGTTAGAAATGAGCTGTCATCACAATTTTTTCATCACAAGTAGCCAATACATTAACAAAGTCAACCTTGTGTTTGTTGGCTCAATTTGCAGTGTTGCCACTGCATCAAGGATTACTTCCCAGTGACCCTTTATTCCGAAGGCTAATTTTGTTGAGCTTTGGTACAGATTGACCAAACAGGCGTCCGGATTGTCCGATTGAATTGAAATTTAGGTTACATATGCAAAACACTTCACCCTACACGCCCATGCAGTTGGTTTTTTTTTTGGACTTTTTCCTGTAGATATATCGAGATAATGCGGAAATTTATGAATCAGCCTATGTACATGTATATAGCAAAATGGTCACCATTCAAGTTTTAAATACAGTATTTTTTAAGGATATTGCGAAGAGAATCCCGTTTGAGAAAGTTTCTGGTCATCTTTGAATACTCCAGCGGCCCTCCTTTGTACGCAACAGGCTATATGTGTTTTCATATTTCAATTTTCAATTCAACTTTTGTGGAACAAAAAAATTAACGAAACTTGACTGCCGATGATAGACCTACGATGGCGAAGTCTACGCGTACCCCTTCCCAACACTGTGGCTTTGAATGCGGATGTTGGTGACGAGGATTTGATTGAAAGCTTACAAAACCACCAATAAAACATATTTTCATTTCTCCACACAGGTGATGGCAATTCGCATGTGAGATCCGAAACAGATAGATTGTAACTTGCAAGTCACACATTTTGCACATGTATGAGACCCTCATCGATATCATTTAAAAGGATTTTTCTACACCGTCGACAAAGACAACGCTACCAAACTGCTGCATACCTATAACTAGTTTTTTTTTTTAAGTATGATAATTCTAACTACGAGTATAATCATTCTAACCCTACACATAACAAGCGGCGACCAAAGAGATTAGTCTTGTGTGCGTTGAAAATGACTATTTGTCACGCTATACCCACTAAAGTAGAAAAAATTGGAAAATAAAAATAAAATAAAATGTAATAACAGCTTATTCAGTAATGGCGGTGTTGTTATTTTCCCCCTTTTCTGTTTCTGTGACTAAGCTTCTTGGAAACTTTATTCACTTCATCGTTTCGTTCAGACAATCTAGCTCATTGGTTTACTCCGATCACTCGTTTCATCAACTTGGCTTGAATCGGTAATAATAATCAACGCATTTTATTGCGTAGATTTGATAGGGACTAGGTAATGATTTTTTAGTAGACGTATATGAATTTGATCAAATTATTATTATTATTGTTGTATTGTATTGTATTTCATTTTCATTTCATAATACAGTATGTTATTATAGATAATTAGATGAGGTTTTCCAATTTTTGAATTAATTTTTAATTTCATTTTTCAAAATTAACTAAAAATTCTATGCAAAAGCTGTGTAAAGACAAATAATATTAAGGAAATACTCTTATAATTTTTCCTAAGAAGAGTATCATTCTGAACTCATTTCGATTGAACTGCGAAGATATTGAAAGGAGAATAAAAATGAGAAAGGCAAGCTGTAAAATAGAATTTTCGGACTAATATAATTATGTGTACGTTTTATATAATAAGTCGCACGAAGATGAAGGAAGATGCGAAAGTGGCTCAAGTATAGAATGGATTTGAAATTTTTATAAAACGAGTTAGTACTATTCATCGAGAATTACGGATCTTGTGCTTTTTTTGTTGTGTAGATACGAGTATTTGTGCCCGACAATTGGAAACGGAAACCGATTAAGTACCGTCATTTATGGTATATCTATGGATCATAAAAAAATGGCGAACACACTTCCAAGTCGGTCATAAAAATAAGTTAAGTCGTCAAAGTCGCACTACAAGTTGCCAGCAAATCGTGAAATTTTAACAGCAAAGAAAACGAGGATAATAAAGGATCGACTTGATGAAATAACAAAACCGTATAATATATTACAAGCATTCTTTAAAAAATGCGTTTATTGAATATCGTCGCAGTAGTGAATTAGAATTTTATATTTCGGAGACAATGACGATCCATTGGTTATTTTCAAACATGTACAAGCTCAGTATTGAATGAACGTACAAGATTAACTAAATCGAAAATAGTCACCATACTATAAATATGTATTCGAATCACTCTGGTTCTCAGGTGCAGAAATTGAAAATGGGCTGATACATTTACCCTGTATTAACCAAAATTCTTCATATTGAAGCTGAGTTATACTCTAACCAGCGAGAGAGCGGGATATTAATTTTGCTTGAAATTCCAATTACAAGTCTGAATTCAAGTAGGTAAGTATTTCCATGAACAGTCGACAATAATCTATAATCGTTCAAGATGAAAAAACATTTTCTCACATAAGCAATTTGAAAATTTCGGTAAACTTGGTTCTGTATCTCAAATGCAAAGTTTATTTGGCAAATCAACTTTCAAGGTTACAAATATTTGTGTAATATTTAAAAGAGAGAGAAAAAAAAAAGAAGAAAGCTTTGTTAAAACGGATGGAAGGGCTTCGAAGCTTATTTTTCATAACTAAACGATGCAAAAAAAGAAGGGGATAAAATAATAGATAGGCTGGCAAAAAAGTAAAATTAGACTAGGGATGTGTACCTTTCAGTACCCGCGATGATGTATCTTCCGTGTACAAAAATTGACATGCGATATGACGTGTGAAGTACTCATTCGATTTAAATTTGCGTGCTCATAAATGCTGTATTGGTGTTTTCCTTCCTTCTTTCTTTTTTTTTTTTTTTTCCAAGCTCTCCTTTGACCCCACGTCTCATTCTTATACCTCCGCAACCTTTGACTGTAGCTAACTATATATACTCAAACAATCACACATTCTGCGTCTGCAGAAGGTATAATCGTATTATTCTGATTTAAGCTAAGTGGATATATGAAAAAAAAAAAGTTTGCTCCTCATTGGATAAAGGCATGCCACCGATTGTATTAAACCGATAAAGCGACCACACGATTTCAGGCACACTTACAAATAATTTTGGGGTATGCGTCGGTAAAATACAGAGAGAAAATTAAGCGTAATTTCGGGTGTTTTATGCGAGACAGTTTATCGTTTTTTATGGTGGACGCGAGGGTGGAGCAGTGAGAGCTTTCTGATCGTATCTGGCTTACGTGCAGCAGATGAGCGAATTCGTGAAACTGGTTACGCAATTATGTGCGAGTATAAACTGCTATCAATTTTTTCTTGTAAATTAATTTTTTCGTGGTCCATAAACTCCAAACCTTCCTCTCACCAAAAAAATGAAAAAAAAAAAAAAAAAAAACTCAATAAATTAATTTCAATACTTTCATATAAAACCTGAATTGTCCTAAAGTTATAGCATGCAGATATTAAAATTTAATATGCGGTTGTCTCTCAGTGAAGTAAAAAATATTATTATCCAAGATAGTAAAAAATATCACAAATACTGAAAATATTTACAATAAATGAATCTTCACTGCAGTCCCTATACATATTTTCCAATTAAATGTAATGAGAATAGTACTCGTTTATTTCTCAGTGTATCGTTCATTAATAATCAATTATATTTAACATTTCTCTATGTTTTATCATTTTTTCGTACACTCGTCGCTGGCATCAATAAGAAACTTTATTTAAACAAACTTTTTGCTCACTTAATTGAGACGACTACTTTTCAATTTGTGCTGGGCGGAATGAGAAAGAATTAGCTATAAATAAAACAAATTTTGCATAACAAAACTTCTGTAATTCTGCGTACAGCGTAATTTTTTACTATCTTGTTTTTGCCTTTAATAAAGAACAATGATTTGATAAACGATAGTGAAGTGAAACTTTTTTCGAACTTTTATTTATGTTATTTTGCTCGAGAAATGATGATAAAAAAAAAAAAAGTGAATGAAGGAAAAAAGTGAAGTGTTGCAACTGTCGTTCGGGGACCAATAAACTTAAAAAGCTAGTAGACATTACACTTTTAAATATGTTGATTATGTCAGATTTGCGACAGTTTTCCTTCGAAAACGAGTTCATATTTACAAAGAAACGACTCTTTTTTTTCCCCTTCATTTATTCTCTTTCTCGTTTCTTTTTTCTCGCTTTTCTTCAAAACTCCAGAAAAGGACATATTGGTCTGGAAAATTGAAAAAGCTCGAAGCAGATATTCAATTTTCACAAAATTTACATGCAATATGAAAGTTATGTTTTTCTTGTCAATAGAAAAAGCAAACAAAAAAGGATGCTTTTATATTTTACGAGTAGATACTGTATAATATATATACATGTATAGTTTCCTTTCCAACGTTTATTTTTTCATTTTACTGACACTGAGAAAGATGTCCTATAGCCTACGCTTAAGAAATTTTATTTTATTCTCAGAAAACAGTTACGAAGACTCATTTTTATTTAATAAGTTTCTCTTTTGAATAATTCTGTTTACAAGAATCGTATACGCGAGCCCAGTTGAACGATTTTTCATAGTCCTACGTTAAATTCTGCTGAATAAAATTTGTTCATTCGAATTTATTACTTCAAAACCAATACACCCCAACGAAGAGTTATGATTTAAATAGTTATAACAGCCTCTGTTTTTCATTAATGACTATAATACTGGAAAAAGCAATAGTACCACTTCCTAATTTCAACTGTATTTTTCATACACAAAGAGTGAGTAGTAATTTTCACCCAGTAAGTAGGTATTTGGGCTGGAGAATAAGAAATAGTTCAAGATTTTATTGCAGGTATTCTCATGCAATTATTTGTACGACTTCTCGTCATCTTAGGGTGCGTACACACATTCGTCTTGTTTCGGGTATTTAACGAACGCATGATGAAAAAAAAAAACTACGTTCAACTCGGGAATAAAAAAAATATTATTTCAGAAAATGTCTGTCGTATTTTGCAGGGAAAAGTCCTTCGTTAAATACACGAGTCATAAACGATAGTGTAATCCAGTTATTCAAGAAATTTATTGAAAAAAATAAATACTCAAATAAATAAATAAATAAATGATTTTCACTTTGACTTTTCGCCACAAACAGCAGATTTTCCAGGCGAATATATGACTATAAGATACAAGAAGCTTTAAAAAGAACCTTTAAAGAGAAGCCACGTCGTCGCCATTATAATCGTCACCTTTATCAGATTAGAAAATACAAAACTAACGAAACTGGCACTGCTAAAATGATGAAAAAATATATCGGATGAGAAGAACCGTCGTATTTTCTCTCCCTTTTCTTGCTCATACATAATCCGATTAAAATTTAATTAAAATTACGACGAAAACTAATTATTATAAAGAGGGTGCTGCTAATTCACCGAGTAAAAAAGTTGAAACAAATAAAATATTATAAACTTTTTAGAAATGAAGAACAACAATTAAATGATGAAGATGAATGGGTGCGAGAGCGGGGGTCGGGGGGACCGAATTATACAAGTCGAAGTCTATAATAACTACCGTCGAACGGGGTGACTTTACATTCAAGGGGCGACTTTACCCACTTCGTTTTAGCCCGATAAATAAATTGCCAGGCAAAAATTAAAACCAAAATACGATTTGGATCGAAGCAGGTAGAAGAAGGAAAAGAAAAAAAAGATCGCCGCCCCTACCTCACTTCACCCAGTAACAGAACAAGAAAATGAAGCGGCGATATGGTTTTTTCCTTTTTTCTTATTCGTATTTTTTTTTTTAACCACAGACACTCAAAATATTCAGTTCGGTTTCACACGGTTGAAGTTGGTACTTGACTAGTTTCTTTTCAATCGTATGTCTGAGTACAAACATCCTCAAATTTTGCCTCCCCACCCATCAATAACCCGTCAATTACAAATTGATGGGTAAAGTCGCCCCATTGAGGAGTGACTTTACACAAATTTTTTGAAAAATCATAAAAAATAGAAGGAAGGCTGCAAACTCAAACTTTTTTTTAGAATTGTGTTGAGAAATGTTAGACCTAAATTTTAAAACCAAATTCACTTCAATAGTTTCAAAATTGGAAGAGTTATTAAAGGACAGAGTTGAAAAACATAAAAAAAGTGTGTAAAGTCGCCCCATTCGACGGTATGTGAATCTCATTTCGAAGAGGCTATATGGCTAATATATATCTCTACAGAATATTTAGTTTGAGAATGCCGACGATTTGTAGATGTATATTTTTGATAGGTACGAGGGTAGGAAGGAGGGGGCTATTTGATAGGGTTACCAGTCGACGTATACCGAAATTTCTGCTTTAGTATAGTAGTTTACTTTTATACCGTCGTCGACGTAGTAGATTATAAATTAAAGTCCCCCAACTAGCGAACGGAAATAATATTTCGCCGTGTAAAATTTCCACTTTTGCAAGAAATTACATTAATGATGGCGTATGCGCGGAGAACTCTGCGGCGGGAGCGAAGTGGCGGAAAATTGAATCGGAATATGCCGGAAATGACACAAAAATCGTTCGTAAGGGTAGAATTTTGTACGGCGTATGTACGCAATTTCGCCGAGGGAAATGTGGCGCACGAGTGAAGAAAGTGATTGAAGAACGCACGAATAATATAATAATATGGTGAATACGAGTATAAGTGGTTTGTAGAAAATGAGTGAATCCACTTATATGCAGTACATGCAGAATGCACTATGTCCTGCTCTCTATACGCATATACAGAGTATAGTTCCACATGTTTCAATAAGGATTACCCGCATAGATTTCACTTTTATGACGAGAACAAAGGATAGGAGCTATTTGTTTTTCATTTACATATTAATTATAATTAGAGAGACCGGATTTTCTGGCACTGAAAAATCAAAATTTGGCGCAAAACAAGGCAAATTTGGCTTTATTTGGCAACAACGTTTGAAAATCAAAAACAAACATTGAATCATGAAAAAATTTAAAAACAGAGGCATTTTTGTAACTTTTTTACAAAAATTTCTCATAATTCCATCGGTAATCGCAGAATGAATTGCTTCCATGATTTACAGGCCAAGATTTTTTTGAACACATCTGTACTTTTTCTTGCTAAAATTTTCCCTCGAGCACCTGGAATTATGCTCATTTTCTGACAGACATCGCAATAATTTCAATTTGAGCATGTAGTTCTAATTCGGCAGTTTTCATCGTTTACCATATATTTTGGCATTTATGTCGGTTTCGGCAATTTTTGGCAAAATAAAATTTTTTTCCCAGGCCCCTACTACCCCATAACGTATTTCTTTTTCATTTCTGATCTTCTGCCTTTAGAGGAACTCATTTGACAAATGCCAAGGAATCTGGTCTCTAATTATAATATATTATACACTAATCTCCATTATGTCGGGTAGATCTGCATTAAAGGTATATGCTTTACCAGAAGTGATCGAAAACGGATAAAGTAATGAAATTGGTCCAACTATATATGCTTTACTAGAGCTCGAACTTTGTATTTTAGACGACAAAAACGAAAACATAACAGAATGAAAAATCAAAGAAATACGAAAGAATTTACCAAAAGATGCTGATCCTCTTTTTTATAGGGGGGTTTTTCACCTGAAAAGTTCAATAAAACCCCCGTTGACCAATATTTTTTTTTTTTTTTTCGATAAAACAAGAGAAAGATTTTTTTTGCATCATTAGACCTCGCAGGATGTAAAATGTATGCCACAAAAATTAATTAAAACCGATATAGTCGCGATTTCAGCTGTACATAGCGGAAAAAAAGAGTTTTTCAAATTTTACGAGTTGCAATTCGTCGTTAAACGAAAACGAAGGTTGTGGGAGGGCAAAACACCAACAAAATTTACGAAGGACAATATTCGAATGTTAATCGTGTACGTGCTTTTACAATTTACATTACGATTCGAAGCATCCCCCTGTGGTAATTTTTAATTTTCGCGCCAACGACTGGTATACTGTTTTTTTTTTTCCCTCCTACGTCCCTATACTTTTTCCACACTAAACGCTTGTGGCTTTTTTTCATCTCGCAATTTTAATTTATTCCTTTTCATGTTATTTTGGGAAAATCTATTAAAATACTTGTTCCTACGCGAAAGCTTACGCATAGAGATCGTCTCATAAAACTTTTTTAGTTTGTTTTTTGATTGGGTGAAATTCATTACTCTGGATCCATTTTATCTGCTGTGCTTTTGTAAAGGGCTTGGCTTTAGTTCGGTCGTTTATCGATACAAATGTAGCGCCTCTTTCCAAAACGCATCGAGTAAAATAAAAAAAAAAGTGATTTTTCGAGAGAGATAAATAATAATACTTCCTTTCTTGAATATTTACGATAACTCGATGAAAGTTGGCAGGTTCACAGTTGAAAATTTGTGCAAGAAAATTCCATGCTAATTCATCCCCTATAACTATTTGAATCACAAGTCAACAGGTTCCTAAAGTGAGAGATTTCCAGGACTTGATGCGTTTTGGAATAATAAATTTCTTGGAGTCTGTGACAATATCAGCAATAATCATTGGCACTCTGAAATTACAGAAGCTTCTGATGCCGCAGCTCCTCTCTGCACCTTCAAAGCTCAACTCTTTCACTACTAGCAACATTTTGAAGAAATTTAGGAAATTCCAAGGATTGGTATTTATTGGCTGCTAAGCAGCAATCGAAAATGAAGAATATTTTATTTATCATTATTTGCGAATGCTTAGCAGCTGATAAATATATAAATTTAAATGCCTTAATACGTTTTGGAAAACGCAAATTCTCATAGCCCAAAAAAATTTTTCCATCATTATTGATTCTGGAACCGAATTTCACGCTATTTTATATTAATTTTTCACATAAAACCTGAACTGTCCCGAAGTTAGTGTGCAGCATACTAATTTTCAATATTTTTCTTGGGAGTGCGAGAACTTAAGACTTGAATAATTCTAGTCCAGAATTCCACTATACTCAAAGCGTCAAGACATTAAAACTGATGGATCATAAGCTGCATTGAATTTTTCAGTTCGGTCAGGTATTCATATACCAGATTTCATAATTGACATACCGTCATTTGCCAATGGCGGACACCTTCCCAATGGCGGACACCTTCCCAATGGCGGTCACCTTCTTTTTCATTTTTGTATATTTAGTGTTTAAACCGACTTATAATGAAATTGATGATGTCACATGGTAGATGTTACCCATGGTAATGCGTTGAATCACTCAGTTAAATTTTTGCTCCATCCAATAGAAATATTTGGCCATTAATTATGTTCTTGTCAATTAAAATATTCAATTTCGTAATTATTGCAAAGAAAAAGATTAGATAGTAAACATTTTTAAAACTGATAATTATCTATTACTGTGATTATTAAATAATGTTCCTTCAAAGCATCAATGATCCTAAACCATTACAAACATTGAATTTTACAGTTTTAGAATTATTTCATCTGTTTCAAACGTTTTTTTGAGGGTGTCCACCATTGGCATAAAAGAAATATCAATTTTCCAATGGCGAACACCAGTGTCCGCCATTGGAAAATTCAGTCTGTTTGAAGGTTTCCAGTGGCGGACACTTGCTTTTATGCACAACTTGAGGCTGGAATAAATCCTATACCTACCATAAACCCAAGGTATGAAGCCAAAGGATGACTGCCATGCCTTGTGACATCATTGAGTTTAATTGGATTTGTTTTTTTTTTTGTTCATTTAATTATTTGAATAATGAATATATTTACACAAATATGCATGGTAAAATGTTTTCAATTTGTTTTTTATCCAGTTGTGTCTATAAGTGGATGTGTGGAGGGGAGTTGAGCCCCGGAATGGACAGAGGGTGAAGCCCCTTACTAGTCAACATCATAATTGAAAAATATAATAACAATTATTCACGTTTTTTTCTACATTACAAATATTTTTCTAGGTGTCCGCCATTGGTGTGTCTGCTACTGGAAAAATGAAAATTTTGATGTCCGCCATAGGCAAAATTTAGATAGTTGGGAAAAATGATAGGGTGTAATAAGTGTATGGGTTACGGGGGCCAAAAGGGGAGAAGTTTTTAGAAGAAGGTGGGGGCAAATATTCAAGGCATCAAGCAAAATAATTGAAGCCCCCCCCTATTTCATGAACATGTTCGGTATTTTTCATTAAGCTAGATTTTCAGTTCATTCTTTTTTTCTTTTTTTTTTATTGCCGATAGTCCAAAATACCAACTAATCTTTTCGGCCAAGGGTTGCAATAATTCAAATAAATTACCTGGTTCGATGTAACCCTAGAAAACGAAGAAGAAGAAAAAAACAAACAAGCTTCACCACAGAACTTTTGCTACTCTTGCCAACCTCTCGAGCCCTCTGCCCCCAGCTGCACCGTTTTCATTGACACCCCAAACATTGCGCCTAATCGAAAATACGCGCCGTTATCTCTCAAATTTAATTCCGACTGTCGGTTTCCTTCGTTCTAGCCGCAAGACGATTTTGGAATTTTTCCAATTTACTCCAGCGCAAAGCTTCCTTGCAGTCTGTTTTCTCCTTCGCCGTGCGCTCCCCCGTCGCCTCCACCCCTCCCACAATATTACGCGGGAGAAAAAAAGTAATTCCAACTTTCTGCAGATTTCGACATGCCACACAACCCTCTAAACGTTAAATGCGTTTTTCTCCTCCCCGCACCCCGCCCCGCCTCCCCTACAGCACGTAATCTAAAGTAAAATTCTTTTGTGTAGGTATCAAGTATACGTAAAATTATTCGTTCGAAAAATTTTCCATCAACGAATTCAAAATCGTGAACTGTCGAATTACGTTGGCTGAATACAAATATGTTGCCGAAAAGAAAGAATAAAAAAATGGTTTTACTTATTCGTTCTCATCTCTCTTTCTCTCTCTCTCTCTCTCTCTCTCTCTCTTTCCTCTATTTCTCTTTCAACGGTCTATATTATCCCTTTTCAATCTCTTCGTTTGCATTATGTGCAGACCAAAAGTACATAGAATCGACCACATCGCGTATAGAATTTGCGAGAAAAAATTGGTCCATGTCTCTATTAAGCGATATTTTCGTCCTGTTCTCTTTCTTGCTTCCAATGTCTTTGAAGCTGAACTCTTCTGGGGAATAAATAAGTCAACTATGAGGGTCCCATGCCTATTTGTGAACGTCAGACCAAAATTCATAGCAGGTTTACTGATAAAAACCTGCAGAAAAGTTGGGTAAAAGTCCATTAGGGAAAATTATGTTCAGGGAAAATGGGTATGAAGTGTGAACTGCTATTTTATGCTAACAAATGCCAATGAGAAGCCTTTAATCACCACATTTTTTGGTTTGACCTTAAGCTACTTTTTCGCGAACGCCATTATTTATTAATGAAACTGAAAATGAAAAAAGAAAACTATAGATAATTTAATTCAAGATACAGAGAACGGTCTTATTGTCGGACTTGAATTACATCCGTAAAGAAAAACAGTAATCAGCATTAGCAATTACTTGTAGCTATTAGCCAGCTATAATGAATCATAATCAAAGCCTTAAACACACAGCAGCTATAAATAGTCGCATTCGAAGGAATTAGTTTCAGCCAATCAGATGTGCTGACCACCACTGAGAATATATGAACCTTGAATGAGTGTAAAATCGACACATTATATCCACTGTCACGAAATTCAAGCCCTTCAGACTGATTTCCATGGATTTAAAAAAGGTTCGCCAACATTCATCAATTTCTGCCTTATGGCAACTATTTTCATAATTCGTTCGAATTCACCGCAGCCCACGTTTAAATAACATTCTGTCAGGTCGACTCTTAATTAACGGCGAGTACACATCGAAGAGCCGACTAAATGATCCTTTTTTTTTGGGCTTCCTCACCCTTTCATCCTTCCACAGCTGTCTACTTATCAAAATTCGTTAACGTGCTAACTGCCTCGGTCAAAAGAGACGACTATAGCAGCTATCAATTTTTGGCTTCCGAAAATGGGACAAACTTTAATTAACGTGAACAGCAGAGTGTGCTCGAAAAAATTTTCATTCAATGCGGGCTCTGTGGATTTATACGAGTACATTCAGCCAAAAAGGCTAGAAAAGTAAATTCTGGCGCAGCAAGCTCCGCTAGAAAAGCAGGTTTTCGAATAAATACACGCAGTAGTTTGAAGAAAAATCATTGATAAAAAAGTAGAAAATTATTAATTTTTTGTTGGAAAATAAAAACGCTCGCAATTTCACATCAGAAAATTCCTGAGCGATGATCCTATTCACCCATATACATTCTCAGTAGACACGAGTTTTCATCCAAATCATTATTTTGATGGGGAAAAAATAGGGCGCTTTTCCGTTCTTTAATACAATAGTCAGGTAGAACAGGATGATTTTCTACAACTAAAACAATTTCGGAACTCTGGATTCGAATGTAACTACGAGTACGTACTTTGTTCGAGGCAAGTTTTGACCAGTAATTTTTTCATATATTATGGTTTCATATAAAAATTCAAAACATTTTCAAGAGTACTATACTGCCTCTTCCGCGAGAGTGAAAATGTAACGAATCGAACGTATGCTTAGTTTCAACCATCATTTTTAGCAGGTAAGGATCTTTTATAACCAGCCAAAACTGAGTAATGAATTTTTAAAACTTTTTATCAAGTTTTGATCATATATACATTCACCTGCCCGATCATATTCACCCGATTTGACGGTATAGTATGGGTAGTACGGATCTACGTCCGGAAATGAGAAATTTTTTCGACTAACTGAAAGTATTCATCCACACGACCAAATAGTAGGTAACTCTGCTGTTTGACCAAAATCAAGAGGAGGCATTCAATCGAAAACCTGCTTTAAAAAATTCCTGGCTACGCTCGGCGATTAATATAATATTCCAACGCACGAACTACGAAATACCGGATAGAGTGAAGGTGTCTTTCAACGAGGCTGAAATGCGCAAAAAAAGAAGAAACGCGTAGGTACGTACTCGTAAATGAAAAACGAAAATAACTGAGAAAGAAAGGGGAAATGAAAATTTTCGGTTGCACATATATACTACCACCTATATGTATATGTCTGATAACAGCTCCGGCAACCGATTTTACGATACGTCGATTTTTGATTTAACGAAGCTCAAGGTACGTAGATAGGCGCATTTAAAACGAGTAACCAAAGGTGCGATAGAATCGGAGCGATGGCGCAGAGGGTGGCGAACGGGGTTGGGGTAGGTGTACATAGTTTGTTTTTGATGGGAACTTTACAATAGCTTGCATTAACTCCGAACAATGACGCAATCTAAATCCGCATAGCCAACAAATACGGTACGTTTACTCTGGGGCGCCGGCACACGTAAATATACGCGCGTATGTACATGCGGAAAGGCGCTGCGGAGGCGAGGGCGAGATTAGGGGGCTGACACCTATTGCTTTTTCTCATTCAGCCTGTACACGCTGCCTTGTCTCGCTTTTCCGCTATATTCCGCCAGCCTATATATGTATCTATATATATATACATATTATAACGATCGTGCGTGATGGCAAAGTTCTCCCTTCCACCACCCCCCCCCCCCCCCCCCTTTGTCCATATAGCGAAATTTTTCGTTGGCTGCATATTTTCACTGCAACGTGCTGCAAAATATATATGTATACTGTGTGCATCCTTTTTGTTCGATATCAGCCGGTTCAACTGCGTCGCTATATACTTATTTTTTCGGATTCATTTTAGCAGGTTTTCAACAGAAAACCTTCGATTAATTTTTTGGTCCGACTCATCTCGCATTTCGGGGTTTCTTCCTTTATTTATTTCTTTATTTACGTATGAAGTGGGGGCGAGGAAGGGTGGTGGTGTATGGAAATCGTAAATTTTCACCTTGAAAGCTAAATTACAGCAAAACTACTTATCGGATGGTGCTGAAATTTAAACTGAACATTGAAGTCTTGAGAGTTTACCATTCACATTTCAAGCAAATCCGTTCGTTGTAGTTTTGAAGAAAAGTCGTTTTGAAGGTTGAATACTTGGATTTTTCTTTTCCTGCACGCACTCCAGGCCGAACTACTTAACCAATATAGGGATGAAATTTTCACCAGAGGCCGATCTCGAACACTGAAGTTTGATAGAAATTTCATGACGATCGCGTTATGCGTTTTTCTAGATATTCGCAGAAATGTACCCAAAAAACGATGATTTTTGATGAGTTTTTGAAAGAAATGTCGCTTCCTTCGATTTCTAACGGATTTTTCAGGTTTGATGGCTATACTAATGGTGAAGGTACGGAACTGATTGGGCTGAAATTGATATGGTGTACAAATATAGAGGCTTCTAAAATGTACCATTCAAGTTTCAAGCCAATTAAAAAAAAAAGTTATTTCAAAGGTTTAGAACGTGAATTTTTTATTCGGAACTTGCTGGCTGGTTTTCGACAGAAATTTATTTTTTCCCCAATTTATGCATAATCCTAAAACGTATAAACTCTTACTAGTACATGAGACTCCTATAGTCCCATTTGAAAACCTGCTTTTCTAGCGGAACCTGCAGCGTTAGAATTTTCTTTCCCATATTCGTATAATAACGCGAATCCATAGTTTCAATTCACATCTGCTTTAGTTGTATAAGTTTTTGAAGAAAGCTGATATAATTTAATATTTGAATGAAGAATACAAATCCTAGTAATCTGAAATTGCAAGCTCTCCATTTGAAAATAAAAATAAATGATTTGTTTCGCAGTTTTGAATAATTCCACATATAGTCGAGTACAAATAACCCACAATGATGTCCATAAAGAAAATAAATACAATAATTTCAAACATACCTAGAACGCCTCGTCGTCGGGTCTTTCATCACCATCACCTCTGTTACTTCACCAAATTTACTAAAATATTCTTTTAACGATTCTGAAACAGAAAACCAAAAACCAAAAAATCAATAAATTGTTGAAAAATATCAAGAATGTACGAAATCTTATATATTCGATCAGCGCATGAATAATTTAATATTGTTTCATCAACACACTTTGGGCACATTAACCTTACGTTTGTTTTTCTCTTCTTTTCAAATACATGTATATGCATCCGGGGCCATCAGATTATTTTATCATATACGTACTCGTATTTTGAGCTATAAAAAATAAAGATGAGACTTAATAAATATTAATCGGTGCGATGATCGACATCCAAACTGTAAGCAAGTTTATTAATAGTGTATTTAAATGGGAAAACAGTAGGTGAAAGTGAGAAAGGAGAGTGTTGATTAAGACGTCTAAACATTCAATAAATATCATTAATCGTACAAATTAACGATCCGAAAAAACGGAACATAGAGAAAATTAATAATTCAGCGCGAGCGAATATATAGGAGCCGCTGTAGCCTTTCATGTGGTTTTGCAAATCGTGAAAAATTAATGAAATGTCAGTTCGGACGCCACAAAAATCGCAAAGGGCAAATTGCAAATTGCAAAAAAAAAAAATTAATACTAAATATTGCCTTTTCATTTCGTAATTACTTTCTCATCAACTTTTTTTTTTTTTAGTTGGCTTTCGATGAGAAAAGCCACCTTTTTATCAATTTTTGAACGCTTTTATCACCCGCCCCCTTTTCCGTTTTCCAATGAAGTAATTTTGCATTAGGTCGCCAACAGACAAAACAAATAGCAATTTCTTCCAGTTGTCGAGAACGAAATAATGCACATTATTCAAGAATACGATCGTACCTAAAAATTACATTGAAATAAATAAATAGTAAATACTACTTCTTGATAGGAAAACCGGGACAATTCAAGATTTATTGTAGATATTCTTAGTGTATTTATTTTGAAGTATTTTTTACTATCTAAGATAAAATATTTCACTATTTTTGCGGTAGTTTCATAATGTACTATGAATCATGAGTTACTCCACTTTTCTAATACGAATAGTGGTGAAAATTACAATCAAAATTTTTTTTCAGTGAAACGAACTCCGAGTCACTCAACTATGACGATTACTATTTACAAAAAATAATACTAGCGAAATGAAACTTTAACCTTATTGAAAAAAAAAAAACGAAAATCACCAAACTGACTTTGGAAAATTCATCAAAATACTCAGAAATTTCACCAAAATTACCTCAAATTCTTCACTTATACATCTCTAGAAATACTCAAAAAACGCACTTAAATCTCTGAAACTAGGTACATACTTGAAGAATTTATTTATAAGTCTCTAAAAATACCAATTAAAAAAATCGCTAAAAATACTCTAAAAAATTCAATAAAATCTCGAATTTTTCAGACAATGTCCCGAAGTTAGTAGGCAGCATACTACGTATACATATAATTTGCAATATTATTTCTTTGAGTGTAGGGGTTGGCAGATATGATGAAGGCAGAAGTGCGCTTGCGCAGGCCTCAGGGGCGATGACCCTAGTAAACGAATGGAACAATTTGAAGATACGTATACTAATACAAAAATAGCAACATGAACATATCATTAACTATAATAATTTTCACTAATTTTGTAGCGAATTCTATAGTACGATTTTAAAACTCTGCTATCTTTTTTTTTCCCCTCCAAAAAAGCCACACTAAAGGTTCGCTGCTCTTATCGAATTCAAAATGCCCCATTCTATCGCTTCCCTCGTCGAGTGCACTTTTCGACGATTTTTCAAATTTATCTTGTTTTCGTTATGGTTTTTGGCGATTGCTGACGAAAGACAAATGAGAAGGTAAAATACGAGAGTAAATACTGGTATTTTATCACGTGGGTTGTACGATGGTTGGATGGGCGGGGGGGGGGCTGCGAAATACGAGACTGCGTTAATCGTACACTATAAACGTACCTAATGATAGAGAATACAACGCTTACGATATCGTAAAACGTACTAAATGAGGAGAAAATTTATTAGCGACGAGACGACGTTGAACGTAAACAAATGCATTGTTTGTTACCTTTCGAAAATTTAATTTCACAACCATTCGTTGTGAAAAATGAACGCACCAACCTTTCACGTTTTCCGCGCCATAGTCGCAGCTTAGTGATGCGTTAATTAACTGCAGAGTTATTCTTTTGACGTCGATAACGCGGCCCGAAATAATGTACAAGGGAGGATAATATGCGGAAAGGGGCACGAGTAAAATGACGAAAGCTCTATAAAACGACAAATTCGACGTTGAATAAGGAATTATATACGTATGTATTAGTAATCCAAGTGGATGTTGGGCTTGATTGAAAGCTCTTATATGCATACACATATATATAATGTATTGTTATTTTACGTCACATGTGAGACCCAAGATAAAGTATGAAACTTGCGAGAGACCCCCCCCCCCGTTATAAATACTCCGAAACGAAACCTTCACCTTCACATGCCTTGGGCTATGTAATGAAGCCCACAGCTATTGGTTAGGTGTACCATACAGTTTATAGGGAGTAAAATGAAATGAGTGAACCACAAGTGTACATACAAATGATATTTGGAGCACTTGCGAGTCCCAGACAAAAAATGCAGATTTGGGGTCTGCGGAGTTGGGGGAGTAAGAAAAACTATACATACACCTCATGGACATGCGAGACTCACAAAAGGGTATCGCATTGTCAAAAAGGGTCTCGCAAGTGTTATGAAATATCTGTTTTGGGTCTCACAAGGGACAAAAACATCCCCGATGGGCAAAAAATGAGAAAATGATCCGGAAAATGAGAATTTTATCCGTTGTCAGTCCGTTTTTATTTTCGACCATCGGATCTGAAAATTTGCAGATATTTTTGTCATCTTGATTGTTTTTCCAAATCCGTTTGTAAAACGGATTTCCTGATTATAATCAGTGATAATTTTTGGGCAATTTTTCTAAATCCGTTTGTAAAACAGTTTCACGGATTATAACCCGGGACAACAAATATGATAAAACAGCCTTCACGGAAAATAATCCGGACTCATTTCCGGCAAGACTGATTACAATCCGTTCGAAATCCGTTTTAGAAGCCGGAAAACAGGAGAATTCCGGGTTATAATACAGAAACGGATTATAACCCGGAATAAAACGGATCCGTTTTCAAAATATTTTGCCCATAGGGTCTCTATATATATATATATATATATATATATATATATATATATATATATATATATATTGGCTTAACGCTGTAATTGGCAACACTGAATATTTACTGCGTTCTTTTTAGATCTGTCGACTTTGTTGATGACTGAAAATTATTTTCATTTAGGTAAAGATTAGATACGTCGAATGGGACCGTGAATATAGACGTTGTAATAGATTCAAGTGATATTTTCATATTCATGCAACTTTGAACTCTTTCTCCACCAAACAACGTAGGAATATACACATGCAATATACGAGTAGAGATGTTTTTGTCACTAGTGAGACCCAAAACAGATATTTCATAATACTTAACCGAATCATTCTGTACGGCAAAGAGTTTCACCAAGAGAAGCTTTCAAGCACGCAGAAAAGTCTACACCACTGAAAGATTAGGTACATATAAAAATACTCGTCGACTTTAAGCTGACAGCGCATTGGTCGAAACGAATTTTCTCCTGAATCCACGCGCCAAATTCTCGTCCACCCTAAAGAACAACAACACCGCAAACATGGACAAGCACTTACCACTGTGCATTAATCACCCATCTGCTTCGTTCTCTTAACCCGATATTATTCCCAGGTTAACGACTGATTACAGTCTCCTGTAGCCTTTAGGGCTTCGTGGATACCATCAATAAATTTGTGGACAAGCAGCGACCGGAGACGAGGAAAAGGATCGACTACTGCGAATCAAGAAATAGGGACGTACAACCATTTCGTGAATTGAGGCATTAATTTCGGATTAAAGGTAGCATATTTCTCTTTGACCAACTCGAGAAGTTAAAAGGAAATCAAAAGGGGTGGGAAGACCAAAAAACGAAAGAAATTGTAGAAAGAACATAATATACGTAATACCTATATAAAGCCCCAAAACCGAACTTCACAACACCAAAATACGAAAATTAAACTCGAAAGTAAGAGAAATGAGATGGAAAGGGACGAAGGAAAAAATTCGTATCTGTAGTATAATTTCGCCTAATGAGTGTTCGCCACGCAATGCATTCGAAAGGTTTGTAATGCAGAAAAACTAAACGCGTTACAAATGGCGTTCTAACAATACGACATCGTGATTTCTGTGGGTCCAAGTATTCATATATATATATATATATATTTTTTTTTTTTATTGTTTCTGTTTTTGTTGTTCGTTAATTTGAAATTCAGATAGAGTAATTGCATACATTATCACATTTACGGCGATCGTTGGAATTTTTTTTTTCTTTTCGAAAAAATGGACATGAAAAAAAAAAAACTGGAAATTAGTATGTTTTACGCTTGAGTGGAGCCAACACCGAGAGTAATGAATAATATCACGAGCGGTACAGAGAAATTTTTTTCATCACAGTTGAGAAAATTTTCTATTGTAAACATTCCTAATATTTGTAGTACTTTCCACACTATCTTAGATGATATACAAGGTGCTCCGCCTCGAAGTTCACCATCAAGTAACTGCAATTAGAGCAACACCAATTACATTAATGTATGCTGGTTTGTATACTCTACGGTTGATAGGGGCGGTGTAATGTTTGAATCATTTTTCCCCAGACTGATTCAGTTAATCATTTTTCTCAATTCATACGTAGTTTTTCAACAATCATATAGTTTAGAATGTACGAATTTTCAAGAACAATAACCTGAACTCGAGGTGGAACACCCTGTAAGTATATTGCTATTTTTTTGTAGTACCTAATTTCTGCTCCAAATCTTAAAATACCCCAGTTTTTAAAAATTAAGTTGTTAACATTACAATCTAAATTTTGTTCAGCGAAGTGTAAGGGTACACCGTCTAGAATTCGAATGGTACTTTCGTTCTATCCTGGGTACTTGAACATTTTTAATCAATTAATTTTGATGTAGTTCGGTTACAATTCAATCTCCTCAAGTCACAAGCCATCGTACTATGAGCGAAACGAGTAGTAATTTTCAATGTTCTGGATATAGAAACAGCTTCATTTAGCTGGTATCTGATAGCGCGGCTATTACCACTACTTTCCACAGCTAGAAAGTATGGCATCGTTTTCAACAGATGAGTGGCAGAGTAGAGGAAGGATTTTCAGTCATCATTTTTATAAACCGTGAAACCACCATATACGACCTGTTCCTCGCTTTTATGAATGCAGTACCTACCCAGTTCTCCACTACTCTTTTAAAAAGATGCTTACAATTAATGCCCGCCAACGCCTATTTTCAGACGAACGTCAGCAGAAAAATGAAAATAAAATGCATTTCCTAGCAGTGTAATTCCATTTTTTGCAACCACATAAAGGCCTTGCCATTAAAACATGAGATGCTAAACGAAATTTTCTGCAAAAATTACTTCTACATGGAGTATATATACATACACAATCGAGACGGTAGCCATTAAAACGCTGAAAAAAGTAAAACCCGAGTACGGGCTTAAAAAATAACCCGCGAGCCACGACGATGAAAAACTCTCAGAAAAACCCACAGGCTGGCCGATGAAAAGGTGGGTGGAGGGGCAGCTTAACGCCATCTATACCGAAAAATCGGCTTTATTAAAAGCCATATAGCCTACACGCGATGAGAATTCTCATATCCGATGACTGCTCGTGGTTTTGCATTTAAGCCGAATTTCGCTGCTTTATACTAATCCATTTACACAGTTAACCGCGTTTACCCAATTTTCTTATGAGCAGTCACGTGTCCTCTTATCGAGAAGGCGGCGAGGAGGTGGCTGTTGGCGCGTATTATAAGGCGAATATAGAGGATAAAATAACTATATGTAAATTGGGAGTACGGTGGCGTTCGTATTACACATACTTAACGTGTGTCTCCTCGTCAGCACACCATGGCCAATATGTAAATTTGCGTACAGCTCTATCCAGCAGCAGGGAGCAGCAGAGGATACGCACACACCTGGCTACCGGTAGCTCAAGAGCTGGCTCATTTTGTTTGCCACTTTGTACAGTGAGAATATGAGTAACACAACAATGAGGTATAGGAGTTCGCAAACAACCAAACTCTTTTGTTGTTCAAAAGTACACACACCTATCGGTATACTCATGCAGGATGCAGCAAAATGACAGGCTACATTTATTTATTATTTTTTCAATTTCACACATAAGATGAAAAAAGGATGAACGCGAGCGGTTAGTTTTTAATAAAATTTCATTCTTCGAGGTTACACATTTTTGAAGATGTAAAACCCAAATTTAAAGACTTTGCTAAGCAATAATCTCATTATTTTGCAATTTCTTCCGCTATGACACGGGAGGGCGGTAATTATGCACTTGTGACGTCTTCTTAGCAGGGCGAGAAAGGAAATCCCCCCTACTGATCCTGTATACTATATCGATGGTTCTGCGGCAAAAGGGCCAATCTCCTATTCTTTTCTACAGCAGATTGGCCCTTTTGCCGCAGGACCGAAAGCTCCCATGACGTGTCATTCCATATTTAATAAAATCCTATGTCCGGATGTCTGTACCTTACTCGAAATTCGTAAACAAATTATTTTTCATTTCGTGATTACTCAGCTTCTACTTAACGTAGAAAGCTGAATTTGATCTCATTAGAAAGAGGAAAATCTCAGAAATAATATGATGATGTATAAATCTATTTGATTACAGATTTGATATCACTGCTAATGATGAAAATATTTTCGAAAACTGTCGAATTCTATTCTATACTTCTACACAACATTTCAGAATAGAACAATTTTCATTCATTCGTTTCATGATAAAGCAAAATTTAAGCAGAATTGGAGCAGACTTTGAGCGAAATTTGAGTGGACTTGAGCAACATTTGAGCGGATTTGAGCAAAATTTGAGCGGAATTGGAGCAAAATTTGAGCGGAATTGGAGTGAAATTTGAGCGGGATTAGATGGTGAGCGGGACTGAGCAAAATTTGAGCGTAATATGAGGGAAATTTGAGCAAAATCTGACCGGAATTTGAGCGGAAAGGGCATAGCCCCGTTGGGCCACGCTAATACTACATATTAAGTAAAAGTGCGAGCAACGACGGGTTGAAAATTGAATTTCAAAGCCTCCGAGAGAATGATAGGCAAAGTGGTCAACACTGAAGTAAACTACATCCAAAGGGATGAAGAAGGATTCGGAACAAAGGACCCACAAAGAAGAACATCCACCAAGTACTTTCCAAATATGTACCAAGAGCCTTCCAAATAAATATGCTCACTGCCCCACACGTCTCAAACCTTTTTAAGAAAATATTTCGATCAAAGCACTTCCACATTCACTATCTGTACTTGCTCTAAATTCGTAAGTAATAGTGTATAGAGATGTTTTGGGCACATGTGAGACCCAAAACAGATATTTCATAACACTTGCGAGACCCTTTTTGACAATGCGAGACCCTTTTGCGGGTCTCGCATGTCCACGAGGTGTATGTATAGTTTTTTTTACTCCCCCCACTCCGCAGACCCCAAATCTGCATATTTTGTCTGGGACTCGCAGGTGCCCCAAATATCAATTGTATGTACACTCGTGGTTCCCTCATTTCATTTTACTCCCTATAAACTATACTGTACACCTAACCAACAACTGTGGGCTTCATTACACAGCCTAAGGCATCTACAGATAGTCACCAAGCCATGTGAAGACGAAGGTTTCATTTCTGAGTACTTATAAGGGGGGTCTCGCAAGTGTCATACTTTATCTTGGGTCTCACATGTGACGTAAAATAACTATGCATATATATGTACATGCTTATAATGCGGTTGTTGTAATAATTCTGGATACACTTGAGCGACGTATTTAATTCATGGAAAATATCGAAATATAACTAGCATTCTAAAAATAATACGTCTTTCTAATTATTATGTATATACGTACAGGGAAGGCCTTATATAACCGTGAAAATGTTTGCAAAGGGTGAACCGTTTTCTAAATGCCAACACTCGAGACTCGAGTTATCATGATACGCATCGAAAGTTTTAATACACATACGTTTACAAACATTTCAAACCTTTTATTCAGCCACAGTAAACAATTTTTCTTTGCCTCCTCGTTCTGCCGAAATGTGGGTAAAATGTCAAAAGAAAAATAAAGTGAAGGGATTCTGTTAACTTCAGTCTCTTCCATCCGCTCTTTTTTATTTATTATTTTTTCTTCTTTCCATATGAAGACATTCGTTCCGCATTTCCAAGCTAAACGACTAATTGGGATCTGTCGAGGAAACACGATTTTAATTAAACGCATAGCAACAAAATATAAAAAAAAGATGTGTTTTGATTAAAAGACGCGTACGTACGATTCGGTATAGCAATTGGACTAAAACCAAAACTGAGTATAGGGAAAAAAAAAAAGAAAGAGCGAAAGCTTTTTAAAAGAAAAAAAAAATACACGTGTAATCGAGGCTTGTTAAATTGTTGTACAAGTAGAGCAGTCGTTATTTTGATTAGATTTTAGTGTGTTTGATACGATCATTTACTAGCTGGCTCATTTGTTGACAAGAAAAACGAAATTGCAAGCTATAGGAAAACAAACGGTGAAAGATTTTTACGAAAATATGTTACATATAGTCGAAAAAAATGCCAGACAATGTACTACACATTGTATCGCAAGGCACGGGTGTCTCTTCAAAAGACTTTTAAATATTATGAATGATTTGTAAGCCAACACGTACAGTTCAGCTTCAGACCTTCGGATGCAATTCATATTTTCTTTTTGATGTTTGAAAATAATTTTTAACCGATTTTGATTGCGTGAATTAAACTACAAAAGACTTGGCAACCTCTTTTGGAATGTTTTGGGATTCATTTTTCACTGTAGTGAAGTTATGTCCCTTCGTTGATGAAATGAAAATATTTTTTTTTTTTTTTCGTGCCTCTGTTAAGAGTGGGTGTGCACGCAGTACTGCCTGCTATAGTTAATATCTTCAACGTCAAATTTTGATGGAAAATGGCAAATTGATTCTTCAATTCCCTACGTCACATAACATAACTTGACCCTTATAGGTTTCCACCAAAGCTATATCCCAGTTGATTTGCAATACTGTGTACCCACTGTACGGTTTCCAACTCGTGATACTTTCGAACTTTTCATAGCTTAAACTAAAAATAAACAATTTTCCAAAGAACAAGAGGAAGTACCGCACAATTTTACCTAAAACGTCCAATTAAGAAATTTGACATCGTCTGTGATGGTGTCCGTATGTGATTTTTGTCGTTTGAAAAAATTGTTGTAGCGTAACCAAGAATGTGAACGAAGGTAAAATTAAATCGAAAAAAAAGAAAACCTTTCGAAGCGTAGCCCACCTCTACCACACTCTGTATCGTTAGAATTTTTATTTTAAGATTGGTAAGGAAACGTGTTGAAAACACAGGTTATTTTTACATTCGAGGTTAAAATGCATTCTTTTTTCTCCTCATCACTTTTTTTTTTTTTCAAATGTTAATTCGTAATCTGTAAGGCTTAAATTGCGCTTTAAAAATATTATGTTCACAGCCAAGGAAAAAAATCCTCTTCACCAAAAGGTATATTATGCTTTCTGAGATTTTGTCCCATACAATCATCAATCAAAAAAAAAAAAGACTATTACCATGTATCTATTTCTTTTCATGTGACCTAAATTTAAGTGACTTTTCAGATCAAATTTTGACGAATAAAAGCTATTAAGGCCCAGGTTAGCAGTGACCATACATAAAAAACAACCAATCCACACATTTATGGTTTTTTTAAATGTCCTATATTCGATTTGAAAATGATCATTTTCAGAGTTTAATATAAAACACTATAATATTATAAACTTCTTCTGTTCCACTAACAAAAACAGAAATGATTAGGTATGCAGAATACCAAAATAATATGGTGTAAGCACGCATTTGAAAGTTATAGCGTCGATATATTTATAAATTCGAAGAAATTTAATGCTAATTATCCAATTCGATTCGGAAAAGCGCTTCCAAAATTGAACCAAACAAATTTCTAGACCCGAAATCCGAAGCCAAATGCTACTCGTGCGAAAAAGCTTGAGCACAAAAAAAAAAGCATATACTTTCTATACGCGAAGAATGCGAAGAGAAGATTATCCTTTCGAGCATATACATGCAATAAAAATTTGCTAAAACCTTTTTCCACAGGCAATACCACGTATTCCATACCGTATTCCGACATAATAACGCGATAAATCAATGGAAAAATTCACTTTTCTCCTTTCTCCTCGACTCGGGCTCCCCTTTTCTCGCCGCACTTACATATACTTTGGTGCAAAAAAATAACCAAACTCGCCGAATAAAATGTAAATTTTAGGTAAATGTCGTCGCTAACGCGCTGTTTTAGCGCAGGAAAATGTAAATTTTGCCAAAACAATGGCAAAAAGCTCATTAAAATATCCGAGAAAAAAAATTGGCAAAAAAAAAAAAAAAAAGAGAGAATTTCTATTAAACGAAAATACATATGTGAACAAGAGAAGCAAACTCAATATGGAGCCAGCAGAAATTGAGGAAAATTTTATGAGAAAAAATTGCAAGCTTAGATCCCCGTTAATGCGATAAGGATTTTATAAGTGAGATATTATTGTTTGTTTGAATTTACAAACTTGGAAATTTTCGAAAATAAATACATAGATATAATATTTTTTGGTTATGGTGGATGTATATATGTAGGTAATATTACGAGTGTACAGAAAAAAAAGACACATAATATTAGTAATATAGGTGATAATTTGAAGAAAAGAATATCTACTAGTAGGATACAAATTCGAAGCTATATTTTCCTAGATTCGATATGAGTGGTAGTCTCATACCTATAGGGGACCACAAATGAATTAAAAGTAAAACTATACATACAATTTGCCATCGAACGAGGCCAATCAGATCTTCTGACCTTTGAAATTTGCGAAGCTACAATATTTCGAATTTGAAAAATTGATAAAACACTTTTTCAAAAAACCGAGTGAAAGATTCATCAAGTCCATTAAAAATCGTCCGTAATTCCTAATATACAGATCAATAAAAATTTACTGCATAAGCCGCATCGAAATTTTTTTCTGGGTCGTTTTTACTGGAATCTCATCACTATAGCGCTCCTATTCACTCGTCGCTCAACTACTGACCAAAAGGACTTGACGGTTCTTTACCAAAATAAATTCTTGTCGATTTTTACGTGAAAGTGTTATCAAACAATTATATTGCTAATTTCAGTACCAGCTATGCCATGAAAAATTTTCAACAATAATATGTACATGATATTCCAACTACCCGATGGGCAAAAAATGAGAAAATGATCCGGAAAATGAGAATTTTATTCGTTGTCAGTCCGTTTTTATTTTCAACCATCGGATCTGAAAATTTGCAGATATTTTTGTCATATTGATTATTTTTCCAAATCCGTTTGTAAAACGGATTTCCTGATTATAATCAGTGATAATTTTTGGGCAATTTTTCTAAATCCGTTTGTAAAACGGTTTCACGGATTATAACCCGGGCCAACAAATATCATAAAACAGCCTTCACGGAAAATAATCCGGACTCCTTTCCGGCAAGACTGATTACAATCCGTTCGAAATCCGTTTTAGAAGCCGGAAAACAGGAAAATTCCGGGTTATAATCCAGAAATGGATTATAACCCGGAATAAAACGGATCCGTTTTCAAAATATTTTGCCCATAGGGTAATACCACCACTCCCATTCGTTTTTTAGCCTTTGCTCAGGCCCTTGACAAGGGCCATGGATATGTACGGTGTAATTGAACAAGTTCCTCTTGCTTCAGCAAAAGAATTTTATTCAACTCGAAATACCATAATTCATCATAATATGGTTGATAATATCTGCACGATTCAATGACAATAATTTTCATTTGCTTCTGATTTATTTATCCAAAATAACTGGTTCGTAATTTTCATATAATCATTATAGGTAATATGGCTGTAAAAACTAAAAACGATTATGGGATAAATTTTGAAAATAATATTCACTTAAGGGGTTGGATCGCAGTTTCAGTCGAAAATAACTCGCTTTAATCTGCTGATTCGTAGACCTAATTTAGGACAGACAAAATGATCAAACATCGAAAAGACAAACTTAATGCCGCTTCATGAAGCTGTATTCTTGCTAAGGACAGTTATATTTATACATATGTTTGTTATTATCGTTTACCACAGTATTATTTATTTAACTATCAAAGTTTGCGGGTGTTTAAACATATATAAGAGCGCGTTTGAATGAAAAAGGAAATGAAAAGGTGAGGAGGAGGAAGAAAAAAGCCTATTACAGTAGGAAACGAATAAAATTGAGAGCCTACCCAGTTGTCGACAAGAAAGATTAAAAATCAAGAAGGGCGAAAAAAAAAGAAGAGGAGAAAAAAATTGTGAGAACGGAATACATAGCCTGCAGGTCGTAAAAAAGTAATAAAATTACGAACTTAACTCCACATTCAACGCTAAATAGACTGCATTCTGGTGGTGGTGGGATGAGGAGTAGGAGGAGGAGGAGGGTAAAAATGGAAAAGACGAGGAAAATATAGGACTGGCGTGAGGGTGGAAAGAAAACACGTATAAACCCTCGACCGAGAGTCCTCTACAAACGAAATCGTTCTCTTCTCGCAATGAAAATATAAACATTGGCTTAGAATATTTTATCAGCTTTTTAAAATCCATTTTAAGGCGAGAAAATAATAGAGAAAAAAAATACACGTAAGTTTTTGAATGGAGAAGTGTGGAGTGTAAAATTGAAGGTAGGTAAATATAAATATGAGAGAATAACTACATTTATGTATAGTGTACATAACTGCACTGAGCAAGTTTTAATTCCTGATTCCTTGACTATATCATTAAAGGGCTATACTAAAATTGTAAGTATAGGTGCATCGACAAATACATAGGTACCTGAAGTTTGATCATCAGTTTCAGATAATTATCACGGTAGCTAGATGCGAAGATAAAATAATCAATATACAAATTTAATACTTTTCATGACATTTTTCTTTTGAAATCACTCATTTTTTAATTTTTATACTTTCATCACTGATACTTCTAAACTATAGAAGAAATTTTCTCACTGCAATTTAATACACACCACACCAACTAAACGACAATTCAGTTTTATGCGCAGAATTTATACAAAAATATAAGTCAAAAAATAATTGTAGACTGTAGACATGCGATGAGCTTCAAAATAATATATCTTGTAAAACATGAATGAGTTTCTCAAATTACATTGAATCAGTGACAAGAATATTTTTCTTAAGCTACTTTTCTATTCAAAAAAAAAAAAAAAAATCGAAACTCTACCTTATAATTATTGCATAAAGTCGGGATTCAAAGTTCGACATTTGTCCATAAGATTGCATTGAGACCGATAAGAATTGTTTCCCTGTTTTCAGTCCAGTTCAGTCCAGCAAAGCTATTAGTAGAAATATATTGAAGTGTCTTTGTCTAAATCGTTAGCTTCCGAGGGGGAGGGAAGGATTTTAAAACTACCCATGAAACTTGATTTAAGAGGGTACAACAAATTAATTCCTCAGCTACCCTACAAATTTATCAAATATTATTCGATTATTTTACATCCTGGCCCTCATGATCTGTCATTTTGCAAACTACACATATATCTATTCCGGTAAGTTGAATTCCGAAAGATGAAGTTGACAAAGACCTAAACACAGTAATATAATTTTCGTCCAGATCGAGTATAACAATGAGCTTATCAACAGCAAGCAAGTAAATTAGAAGCCACAGCATTATTGGGAGTAAAAAATTTAGCCAACTAATTAACACTATCGCCTGAAAAAAAAGTAACATCAGACTAATTGATGAAAGGGGAAAAAAAAACTGAACAAACACAACAATAAGGATAAAAAATACCCTCATAACAGCGCGACTACTGGTCAACTAATTAATTGGCCAAAGGATAAACGATGGCCATGATCGCTTCGTTCGGCCATACATCCAACATGAATTTTCAAGTTTATTCCTACGCGAATCATGATGATGTGACATCGATATGGACCCCATCAAGCCACTCCACTGACCCCTCGCAAAATCCACTACATAATTCAGTTAGAATGCAGCGATTCGACCAGCATATTTATATCTGAAGCTGGATGAACGGGTTAAACCGAGATGAAAATAGACGCTCTGAAAAATGGAATAGGTACCCGAGTGACTGCGACTAAATACTATAAAACTGTTCAAATACGACGGTGGGGTGGGGGCTATCATCGCGTACTACTATCTTTCTAGCGTTGATTTATTTCAAAGGTGTATTTCCGGCCACCCACGCACTCCATTCCTTCCCCTCGTGCTATAGCCATAAATATATAGAGGCAGGAAAGAGAAGGCAGTGGAGAAAGTCAAAAAAAAAAAAAAAATGTCGACATAAATCAAATTTACAACATCCCGACGAACGTAAACTTAGCGGAACGTTTTTCGATACCATTTTCCGAATATATTATCTTCATTTTCCCAAACGATTTTTCTTGTACACTATTCGTATATTTGGCTTTTATTTTTCAATACTCGACTCGGCTGCGTCGAATACCGCCACATACAAAATCGTACACCAAATTCCATAAACGGTGGCCCATTAATAGTTGAAAATCTTCCAAAAACTTTCTCTCGGTAATTGAATTTGAAATTCGCTACATGTATTGTACATATATATGTAGTTGATCCTCTTGTTTTTACAGTTTACAAGCGAGGGAAATTGCAGAAAATGTATTTTTCTCAACCTGACAGGACGTGCTGGATTTCGAATTCATATTAGCAAAATTCGAAAAAACAGTATCCTACAATATGAATACCTTCTACACCGAGAGAAGTGATCGGTAATATTCACTATATTTTCGACGAAGATAATTCAAGATTTACTGTAGATATTCTCAATATTATTATGAAGATGAATTCTCTTTATAGGAGACATTTAATCGAAAATTTATCCGTGTTTCCAGGCAGTCCGTCCGTCGACATATCTTTATATTGAGGTAATGAATGGGTAGAATTGATTTAAAGAACGTCAAGAATTCGGGTTAAGAATGTAGAGAATATAACGAATTGGAGTAAAGATGTTAAGAACTTAAAACTAATAAAGTGTTTTCGCTGGATTAAAAAAAAAAATCAAAATTATGAAAGACCTCTCTAGAGTCACCTGTACAAAAATGAAAGGGATAAAATCTACAATGTATAAAAATACAGTCAACCTAGTCAACACTATAATGAAAGAAGTCAGAATAATAATTATATAGAACGTTTCTTGAATTATAAAGAAGGAAACAAGCTCTGCAAAATTATTTCATAGGAAACAAAAACAACTTATTCACTATATTATAACTCATTCGAGAACCTTCACCTTAATTCAATTCTCGAAATAAGATATGAAAATGAGACTTTCCAATTCACAAAATCTTGCTGATACGGTGACGAATGTAGCACAAAAAAATTAACAACCAACAGGAGTCCAGCGAAGCGTAAAATAATCTAAAAACAAATCTGCTTGCGAAGAAATAGAAAACTTACACCTTTTCCTCGAGCAGCCCTCCTCACCTTTGGCCCTGGAATTTCGCTCGTTACTATCTCTTCTCACAATTTCCCATTTCCCTAAAACAGTTTTTATATTATTTTAGAACTGTGTAGCAACTTTTTCGTCGCTCGCCTGCATCTTCATATTCGCGCATTTTTTCCTCCACCATTTTTTACACCCTCTCTCGACACTTCCCGCTCCTTGAAAAAAATTTCAGAAACTTTTGTCGAAAATATTCGCAAAACGAAAGAGGTGTAAAATCTGAATGCCAAAGAAGAACAACACGAAGAGGTGGAGGGGAGGGGGTGGGGTTGAAAAAAAGAGCTACTCGTTTTAAAAGAATGATAAACGATCGACGAGCACCACAAAATGGAAAAGAGAATATATACGAAGAGAGCTCGACGCGGTGGGCAAAGAAGTGGAAAAAAATGTAGAAGAAAACTTTTTATTTTTTTACTTTTTCGCTGCAAAAGTGCGAGAGAGAGAGACGGCAAAGGAAAGAAATTCTAGCGCAATTATTTGTTACTTGTTTTCATCCGGTATAATTCATTTCCCCCTCGTTAGTTTTTAAAGCAAAATCCGGACACAAAACTTTTTCTCTCTCTCTTTTTTCAACTCGATATCCGTGCCCTCCAAACATTCTTCATTGGCGGGTGAAGTCCTTTCGGCGAAATTGCGAGAAAAAAAAAGAAGAGAAACAAGGTGGAACCTAAAAAAATTTTCCTCGTGCTCAACCACACTGAAATAGCAGAAAAAGAAAAGTTAATGCAGCTACTATAGAATACATAAAATTATAGACAGTGAAAAAAGTGACGCGTCTGTTCGATATAATCACGATAAATCTATGGAAAAACAATTTGAATCTCAAAGGGGATTCGCGATACCGACACCAAAAATAGAAACGAGAAAAATCAGAGTGATGCGGAAGGGAAAAGGGCAAACTCGTAATGAAGACGGACTGACTGATTCTGCTTATTCCAACGTGTTTTTCAAAGTGTTCGGTAATTCGACCCAATTTGTGCAAAGAGGAAAAACGTGTGAAAAAGTTTCAGAAAAAAATACGAGTAGAAAGAAATCGAATGAATTGTAAGTAGGAGAATTTGAAATGTCATCCTAGGAGAACAAATTACTATACATTAAAAACCCAGCGCAATTCACCCGACAACACAGAGAGAATAACAAATATTATTAATTACGACAAATTTCACTATTTAGAAGTAATTTCTGCTGAAAATCTGTAAGTTTTCCATTTCTGCTGAAAATCTGGGTTGTCCCTGTTTTCCTATTCAAGTTGTGTAAAAATTACTACTTCAATTTTTTTCAGTAAGAAAATTTCCATGGGGAGGGGATAAGTATTTCTCTATCCTCGTCCTTTGTGTTTGGTAAATCATGGGAAATGGGAGAGAGTAAAAATTCTGAAATCGGGTGCACGAGTAAGTACAACTACGTGGGTTTTTTTGAAAGTTAGCAATTCGTAACATAGCCTACTTTAGTTTCTCAAACCCAGATAACACTGACACGAGTTCGAAAAAGTAAAGAAAATCTTGTGATCACGATATACTACGAGTATAATATGTAATAATTTGTAGCTCCAATTTTTTAGCAATTTCCATGACAATAAAAATTCGACGATACACACAGAACTTTCTTTACAAAAACGCCATTTGGAGCATTCAAATTATTCAAGATTAATGAAATTTAATTTGCACCATTCAAGGCCAATATATAGCCGTACATACCAGTTTTTACGAACTCGTGTCAGTGTTGCCTCGAAATAGAGGCACGATACGAACTTCTGGGACAAACTACGTGATCACAAATGAAAGAGAATACTTCATGTTATAAGATAAGGCAGTTATTATTTTCTTAGCATTAGCGAGGTACTCTGTTTGTGGTTTTCTTGGTTACCCAGAATCCCTGAACTCAATATGAACATACCTGAGGTAACGTAAATGCTAGACACACCAGAGGTAGTGTCCCTATAATCGCTGAGCTTGGCACTTGGGGAAAAAAGTCCATTTTCTTACACAAGTTACGCACTCATCACTTTCACTTCAAAGGGGGGCGGCTGCTGGGGACACGTCCTCAAAATTCCAGCATTACTAATAAAATATCTACATGATGGTCACATTACGTAAGGAACGCAATGCTTATCAGAAATTTTCCACTCGAATAAACAATTTTTTGCCAAATATTATGAAATCTAGAAAAAAAGTACTTACAAACTTGAAAATATTCAGCAATAGCTAAAAACAAATACTTTTCGAGCCAACGTAGACGCATGAAAAGTACGAGTACAAAAACAAAAAGCTAAACTAATATATCATAGAAGCATCTTGCTCCTATTGAAAAATCTCTCTCACATTAATAAAGAGCCCAACAAACATGCGTAAAAGGGTCACTATAAGAATCTTTCGAACTTGTTAAGCACGAAGACAAATGTATAGCACAGAGAGAGAGTGAGAGAGCGAGGGAGGGATAGGAAAAAAAAAGAAACAAGAAAGACAACGACGTAACTTCAATTATAAATACTAGAATATAATACTAAATAGAAGACAATGAAGAACAAAAAATAAACATACGTCGTTTCTGTCTAGCTTACTGCTCCACAATTCGACCATTTAACGCCAATTAAATTCTATTTTAATTAATATTCGTAGCAACAACGACAGAAATGTCGCAAACTTGGTACAGTGTCATAAATTCGTGTAAAATTGTACTTGTCATTCTACACGCATTGATTACGAAAATTGAAATAACCGTGTACCACTGAGTGAGACGCGAGACTGCAGCCAAACAGAGAGAAGAAATCGGTGGTGGTGGTGGGGGGGGAATTAATACACGTTAATACAGGAGGTTTAACACAAAGAATCGTGTGCTGTTACAGAAGTTTGAAGAACTGAAGCAACTCTCGCGAATGCTGAAGAGTGCTGCAGACTGCAGAGCGAAGGCGAGAGAAAAAGGATTAACTTTTCATTCGTTCGCCACCAGGATTAATACAAATAAAAAGCGAGTTAATAGAGAGACCAACATATTTTTCCGTACCAGCAAAAGTGCTTCGTTTTTATTGGGTATATATGTACACAAGCAACCAAGCTACTTTAAAAACGAGCAACTCGAAAACGACTCCTTTAGAGGAGAGCCAAAGCAAAAAAAACAACAACAACAACAACAATAACAACAAAAGTAAACAGAAGGGAGAAAAAAAGACGACGTCAATGAGGCGACACATCGAGACATGGTAGGGGTGTGGAGTTGGAGGGCGAACAGCGAGAAGGAAAAGGATCCCATTGATCTCGAAGAAAATTCTGTAAAGTGTGACAAGACCGCCGTTAAAGTTCGAGCTTCGTGCCCCACGAGACCAGACAAAAAGCATTTGCTGGATGGCTCATTTGACTTCCACTCTACCCATTTCCACCACCTCCATATCAGTCTCGTCAAATTACACCTTACCACTTACACACCGATCGAGCGACACTTTCGTTCAGATTATTCTTTATTTGTGGCGCTGGACTTTTTTTTGTGTGTGGGGGGGTTGGTTGAAGAGTGGGGAAGGAAGAAGGTGGTCTTCTCTTTCTGGCTAACTGCTCGCAGCTGCTGCTCCGTTTACACTTTCGCATTCCGTGAAATGGCGAGCGAAAGTCTACAAAGCTATGCAAGGAGAGGAAACTGGACGAGCTTCGAGACGTTTTAGTTTATTACTGCTGCAGACTGCAATTTTTGCGAGGAGATTCAATTTGCAAAGTCGGGAGAGCAATACTTGATCCGGGTGCGTTCGGTTAGATAAAGCCAGGCTGACTAATCGAGAAGCCGCGATACTACGCGCTAGTGCAGAATGGTTGGTTGTCCTCGGAGATAATTTATCGAAATTGAGTCTTTTTTCATGAACATATGAAAAACAATTACATGACATGATTATTCAAAAATTTTCTGTTTTTAGCAGGTTTTCGACAGAAAACCTTCTACTAATTTTGGTCCGATTTTCATAAATAGGTACGGCACTCAGCTCCATGTCGCTGGTTCCCCACCTACTGCAATTTGAAATTTTGACACATGTATTCGTTTGTGCTACGTTTGTGCTGGATTGTGCTGACTTTTTTTGGTTTGTGCTGCAAATCCCTCCCCTTTAGTGAGTGTATAAGTGTTTGAAAAATTTTCAAATTTTGCTTCTATATAAGCTAACCTCTTAGCACATACACACTCACTAGATGAGAGAGGGGGACAGCACAAACCAAAAAAAGGTCAGCACAATCCAGCACAAACAATTGGTTCCATTTTCAGCCATCACCAGTGATTTTCAAATTTTACTTATTTATAGGCTAAATTTGAACACTTATACACTGACTGGAGGGGAGGGGGTGACAGCACAAACCAAAAAAAGGTCAGCACAATCCAGCACAAACGTAGCACAAACAAATGGTACTAGTTTTGAAACTTTCTGACCAGTTTGAAAATTTCGTACATTCCAGGGTATGAGCATTTGTTTTGGTTGTGACAGGGAAGAGGAGGCAGCACAAACGAAAAAAATAACGGCACAAACCAGCACAAACGTAGCACAAACAAATGTTATTAATTTCAAACTTTACAGAGTAGTTTGAGGATTCTCTATATATAGGCGTACAAAAAATTGTTTTGGTTGTGACGGAGAAGAGGAGGCAGCACAAACGAAAAAAATAATGGCACAAACCAGCACAAACGTAGCACAAACAAATGGCCAATTCAAATTTTTGAAATTTCAAGTTTCCAAAATATGACCCAAATTTCAGAGTTTGGTGACTGGTTATTGACCTCTACATTCTTCCCTATTTTCACACCTCCCATAGAACTGAGTTCACATGATTTTTTTTATATTCTGGCAGCACAAACGCAGCACAAACAAATGGTACCAGTTTTGAACCTTTCTGGCCTGTTTGAAAATTTCATACATTCAAGGGTATGAGCATTTGTTTTGGTTGTGGAGGGGAGAGGGGAACAGCACAAACGAAATAAATGGCAGTACAAACCAGCACAAACGTAGCACAAACAAATGGCTCATTCGGATTTCCAATATCTCTTTGGTGGGGAAGAGCATGTCGCTAGTTCCCCACTGACCTTGAAAATGTTTTTCTCAAATATCTCTGAAGGGAAAGCAGCACAAACGTAGCACAAACGAATACATGTGTCAAAATTTCAAAATTCAATAGGTGGGGAACTAGCGACATGGAGCTACGGCACCCCCATAGTCATTCAATTTGTGATCTCGGGATTCCAAAAATACCCATCTCACATTTTCTTATTCATTTATTTATTTCTTTGTTGGTTTATGGGAGATAGGGGGTGTATGTAAATCGCAAATTTCTACTCCGCAAGCTAATTACAGCCGAACCACTAGCCGGATCGAGCTGAAATTCTCACTAAACATTAATTGAAGGGGAACACGATAACTGGAGACCAGACAATTGATCGACAGACAATTGGGGGCGGATAATTCATCGAATGCAAACTGGTTAACATGAAAATCTCATCGACAGGGACAATTCATCTCTGATAAATTGATCGACGCGACAATTTGTGGAAAGTTGGAACCAGTGTCAAATTAGGCTAACTAGTGTCAAATTAGACTATAACCAGTGGCAAATAGACTAATCCAGTGTTAACCAAAGACAGCAGCCTTTGGTCACATTGGGCGTCTTTCTTGCGCTTTATGCCCAGCTCTCTTGCCTCCTTTTTTTGCCATTCAGCTTCTCACTCGACGGACAGAAAAGACTATCAGGCGATGAAAAGTTTCATCGACGAATTGTCTCAGTCGATGGAATAGCAGTTGACCAGCTATCGTCAGCGATAAGATAGCATTATAGAAATAGTCTTCGATCAGTTGTCTGACAACGAGTTCACATCAACATATAATACAGTCAATCTTTGCAACTTTCCATAAACGACGGAACATAGCTTGGCGAACTTTCAATCGTTTCGAAGTTTGAAAAGTTTCCTTTATCCTTGTCCACTTGGCATTTACCATGGCCAGTGGCACGTATAACAAATTATTAACAAACCACACCAGCCGAGAGTATCCTCGTTATCTTTCTGCGAAAATTTTCGCTCCAATTTAGGCGAATATATACCCAGTCGAATCATATTGTTTCAGCTGAGGCCCATTTTTCGTCTTCCTCAAAATATTATTATTTGGGTCGAATTTTCCGCTCATCGCAAGCGCTTTTATTCGGTTCGTTCTACTGTTTCGAAGATAACGCGACACCCCTCCAAGCCTCCCTCGCATGCCTACAGATAGCTGTCTACCCATATAAACCCGTCACTCGCGTCGACAGCAGAGCCTCGCTCAAAAATCGTATCATTTCTCAATTCTAAAAGCGGCATTTTGTCGAGCCAGGCAGGTACACGATTCGACGACGACATTTTACAGCCGCATGCTGCAGTTGTATCGCGCCTCGTCGGACTTTAAATGTTTAATCAGCGAATTTAGATAAGCGTATAATAATACCTATATAGAGCAGGCGACGAAAACAGTCGATCGAAATGCTTTTTGCAAAAGGCATTCGTCATTTTAGAATATACAGAGCCGGCGAAAATATAAGGGTAAGGGGTATTCACTCCCCCCTTGTCCACAATATGCGTGTATAGGTGGTGTATACGATGCAAACAAGGCAGCATCGCAGTTATCGCACATCTACCCGTACACGAGTACACAATATCGGCGTGTCAGCGTATCATTTGCAGCGAGCGAGACAAAATTAGGGTTATACTCGTATACCCATATAAAACGACGAAAATCGAAAACTTCCAGTAATTCCAGACCAATGAATCGAAATTTCGCGGGGTAAACAACGTCGCATTTTTGCAGCGCGCTCCCCAAACTCTCGACGACTCGACTCGACGACGCGCGCTCTGCCAACTCGAAATTCTACTTTTTGGCCACTCATTTCCCACATCAGCGGCAGAGACGCGCGGTCACTTTCGCGAAGGTAAAAGGTACGAGTATCTAAATTAATGACTAGCTGGATCGGATTTATATGAAAACGCATATTCTTTTGTAATTCACATGGAAGGGTGAGAGTCAGATAGTTTTTCGTTTCACGCCATTCTGATTAAAATAAGCCCAACTTGTTTTCACATATTTCGCATATTTGAGTTATATTTGCATATTTCAACATATTTCACAAAAATTCACGCATATTTCATAAATTACTATTTTCATGCTTTAATTTGTGATCTGATCTCTTATGTAGTCATGAATTGTGATGTTAGTATCAAGATTTTATACCAAAACGACATTTTAAAATTAAGAATTACCTACTCAATAAAATTGTTTTCTTGTTTCGTTCATTCAGAAATTGTACGAGGCGCGTTCCCAAATTCGGTTCGCACCTTTTGTATCTCCGGCCCTGGTAACACTGGTGCAATGAAATTTTTACCAGAGCATCACCAACCCCACAGGATAATGTAGTATAAATTTTGTAGTTCTAGTGCATTTCATTCGTGAGATATAGAATTTTGAAAATGAGATATGGAAATAATGTGCCGTCCAAATGCGGGGGTTAGGGTTTGCACTATTTCTCTCATTTTGACGATAAAAAATGATCAAGTACAGGGATAGGGACATGCATAAATGTTACGTTGCCAAAGGTGTTGAAATTTTGGGCCGGCGCGCCATTCAGAAATTGATGAAAGGAGAATGAGAGAGAATGGAAAAATATGCACAATTGTAACAAAAATTGAACAGGCTGCCTGAACGTGAAAACGAAGAAAATTGGTGTGTGTGCGTGTGTACACGTGTCATGTGGGACAGAGACTGCTTCACACCAACACACATTTGCCTGGTTTTCACTCGCCGTTGAAAGTATTATTTTTTGGTTGGTATAATTATTCTTTCATAGCAATAAATTTATTATTCTGTTGGTTTCAATAAGCGTCTTGGAAAAAACTAAGATTGGGACACCTTTCCCCACCCCTTTTATTCACTGGATCTTGCCCTCTCCAAATACCATCTGTTCCCAGATTTAAAATCTCAATTGAAAGGAAAAATTTTGTAGAAAATGAGGAGGTTCAAAAATTGATCCAAAATTTAGACAACAGTTTTTTAAAAATATTATTCAAAATCAGATACTGTGTTATATTAAATCCCTCAATCACCTGAAAAATTACATGGATCAGTACATTCAAGTCTCCTCTTTCAAATGAAACCAGTGGCGTGTCTGTATCTCTCTTTGTTTTCAAATGGTGAGGGGTGCGAACCGACTTTTGGAACGCGCCTCGTATCTTAAATTATTAGGTACTTGGTATGAAGGTCAAATTTAGCTTTAGCTCAGTTAGCTGAGTAAAACGATACCAATATTGATATTTTGCATATTTTTCGCATATTTTTGAAAAAAATGTGCATAAGTACCTACTTAAATTTTGGAAAAAATATGCATACTTAAATTTTAAGCGCATATTATATGCGCATATTTTACAATTTTTAGAGCATATAAATTCGATCCCTATTAGTGACGAAGGTCCTTCGCGTGATATCGAAATACATACTCATAGATACAAATATTATGCTCATTCGTTTGATTAATGTTTCGAAGACGACGAAAAAGTTCGAAGTTAATTTTATTTAAAGGATAACCGCGAAGTTTGTGATGGTTTCGCAGCGGAGTCGCACGAATTTTGCAGCAGAAAAATACCCCGGAGACGTAAAACTTATTCGGGTAGCAAATTTCCGCAGCAGCCCATCGATTATAATATATATGGAGCTGATGTAGAGAAATGTCGATTGCGGCGTGTGCTTATAATTAACCGCACGCAAGATTCAAACTGCTTTTCTAAACCCTATCACATTATCGCATACATCCGTACCTATATCTATAGGAAAAATAAGGTCTTCCACAGCACGGACGAAAACTACGAGTAGATGCGATACAATGACGAAGTGTAAACGTCATTATAGCAATAAGAATTGCTAAATATTTTTAAAAAGTTGACAAATCAAAGATGCAGTTCGATAAAGAACTGAATCCAAATAAAGATTATAACACCGCGGAAGTTATATTAACACTAGAAGTACCAGGTGGCGTCATATACGACGCCACTCAAAATTATGAGATGGATTTCTCAAAGTACCAATATTTTGAAAACCCCTGACTTGGGTCATACGACGCTACCTGGTGTTTTGATGTTATTCTTGTGGCGTCGTATATGACGCCACCTGGTCCCTTGAGTAATCGAGTAAAACCTGGTTTTTCTAACGTTAAACAACAAAATACCTACAAAACTTTTAAGCAAGTTCTCGACAGAAAGCCTTCAGTTCATTTTGTTACGTCTAACTTTCATAAATATGGCTTTGAACAACCTTCGCATGTACAAACTACAAACTCGTATGTGCCCTATTTCAATTCGAACATCCAAATCTTGCGATCAGACCCTCAAAATGAAAATAATATTCCACAACTCGATTTTCTTATCCACCAATACATTTCATACACCAAAACAGAGATTGAAGCAAACAAAATTTAATTCAAAATTCAATCGTCATCCAGCATTCGGCTCTATACCCGATTTCATCGAGCCACAATAAATTCATCATCGAGTTCAGCACCTATATCCGGCCAGTAGGAACATATACTCGTACGTACGTATAGATGAAATATTACTTCAAATTTGCTCGATGCGATGCAGCCCAACCTGCACCCGTGTACATTCGCTTAATCAATTTTTGTTTTCCGCATTTAATACTACCGGTACTGGCTGTAGTTTCAAAAAAAAAAAACTACAAAAAAAAACAAGAAAAAAAGTAAGAACAAAAAATCAAAACCAATCTACCGAATACAATCGTCGAACGTGTGTAACCCATTCGCAAATATAAATGGTGCAACAAAAAAACCAACCTGATCGCGGACAGTACCATAAATCATCAAAATGCGACACCCAAATATTAATAGCGCTATCGCCTGAAAATTGCAATCCGATTTCTGTGCGCGGAGAAAACCTCTAGCGTAGAAATAACTCCACCAAAAAAGCAGGTTTTTCGAATAAGAAATCCATGTTTCGAACCTTCCAAAAGGCTTTTCACAAAAACTAAATGACAGATCTTGACTTGAAATGTATTTTCTCAATACTTATAAACTGACACACTGTACGGTTTTCAGCTACGTAAGTTCGATATTTTCTCACTAACGATTTCGAACCATGCAAAATGCTTTTCACAAGTAACCAAATAACAGACTGACTTAAAACTTGAATGGTAGACTACACTCTCAAGTTGTGTATTTGCATGCAGTATGTGTACTTCAGCTCAATCAGTTCAGTGCTTATATTACTTATGCCACTATATTCAAGTTGAAAATTGAAATTTACGATTTCTATTCAACCCCCTCCCTGTTGGGAATGGATATCTACAAACTGAATAATAAATATAAAAAAACATTATCAGCTGTAACTGTTTTTATTCCTTCATACGGGCACTCCAGTAAATGTTTTCAAAGTCCGATGAATTCGACCTTTTTCTTCTGCGCACTCCAATTTGTTATACAACCGCTAAATCTCCGCTCCGTGTTGGAGTTAAATACTAAAAGCATTAAATAAAAATATCTGCATGAGATTTCAGCATGGACATTTTTACAAATTGGAATCCAGAGATCATGAAACAAAAACCAGTCAGTAAATCAAATCTCGTACACTAATTTTCCAAAGTCAAACCAACATTATGTAACAACGAGAGCATCCATCGAAAACCTGCTTGAAAGGGCAGAAAGATGGAGAAATTATTACAATGATATCGTAAGCGATATACACAGGTACATTACATATGTAGTCACGCGTGCAAAAATCAACTCTAACGAATTGAAAACGGTTTCATTTTTGGAGAAAACTCTCTGGCCCACCGCGTCATAAATCAAAATCCAAAAACTTGTATAGGTACTTGGAAATACATATATATATCTCTACACACACGTGGATATTACAAAGCTGGTCTCTCTCACTGCGGTACTTCCTCACACAACATACTCGACCGCACGGCTCCAAAGCACGAGAGAAAATTTAATTATAAGAGCTCGATCGTATTTATAACGTTACCTCCGTCTCCACCAAGCCCCCTAACCGTTGCCCCTTCAATTTTCGCAGCCACCACAAAAACACAGGTACCGAAGCTTATTCGCTTCTGTGTACCAGGAGGTCGACCAGGCGAAACGAATTGGCACCCGAATACTCGATTTTTGAAATATGGTCCGCTGATAAGCGGAGAACGCAATCATTTCAGCCAGAAGGGTACCAACGAGCATGACTTATGGCATCTCGTATATTACTTTTTCACAGGACTGGTACCTGCATGCCTCTTTTTTGGTTTTTAATGCAGAAAGGAACAGTGGTTGGGAAAGAAAAGCACTGTGCCAGCTAATCAGCTGTGCATATAGGGGGACAACTGCTGTTTTTCGTTGGAGTTCACATCATCGTTGGGGTTGAAAAAACAAGAAGCAATAATATCTGAGCAACTTGCTATCCAAAACATAAAATTCCTCAACATCTCACCAAGTTGAAAACAACTAAAGAATCATACTTGTTATCGATATGCGTTCATCTCAAAAGAAAAATTTTATACGGACGAAAGCACTAATAATAATACCATCCAAATAAAGTAAATTTATACATAAATGAATTTGGTGAGTATGCAGGTAATGGGCAGAAAATAGTTCAAAGTTCGATACTATTTATACTTGAACGGATTAAAAAAGGAAAAAAAATTTCAACATTAAAATCCAATTGGCAACACTGATTATAAAACTAAATTCAAAAGTCGAAACTATAAAGGTCGTTGTATGGTAAGTACAGAAGGAAATTATCCTTTTGAAAATGAGCAACAAGGTAAGCTCCAACATGGTAGCATACGTAAGAGGAGATAACCTTCCCCAGCGTTGCCAACCGCATTGTTGAAAATCCCTGCTTCGGGACAAAAAAAATCCTTGGATGTGAAAAGAATCCCAGAACGGGTTTTTTTTTTTTTGTTGAAAGTTTTCATTTCAGTCAATAAAAAAGGAAGAAAAAAAAAGGTATAGTGGCATTATAATTTACAGAATTTTGATAGGAAAAATAAAACTTGAAACTAAACTATACGAGGATAAAATACCAAATAATCGTCTTATTTAAATAATTGCAAAGGACCGAATCCTTGAAATTCCAAAACAAAATCTATAAAATTTCAAAAAATCGCTCAAATTTTAACGTAATTTGTAAAACAATCTGGAAAATCCGAGAAATTCTAAAAAATGCCTGGTTTCATCACGGACAGTTTTCCAGACAGGGAAAAATCTCTGATTTTAGCGATTCGAAGCAAAAGGCACCACTAAGTGGAAAATAAATTCGCCTTCACCCTCAAGTCCCTTTCCACTCTGAATCCCTGACTCGTTTGTATGTTACTTAATAAGTATGTTTTTCATTCATTGTTTTTTTCCTTTTTTTTTTGTTCTTTTAGTTTCTTTTATTTTTATTCCAACAACGCAACGCACTTTTTTCACTTTTTCATCTATTAGGTATAGTATGCGGAGAGATAATGATCCAGTCTTCTAAATTTTCCATCGAATTCTTTACAAAAAATGATTTCCAAATTGATTTTCAGAATTTTATATTCCTAATTTTCCAACTAATTTATCTATTCCCAGAAATTAATACATAATGAAATTTTCAGTTGAATGACGAATACATCTACTTTCTCTGCTTACGTATTAATATTACCCTATGGGCAAAATATTTTGAAAACTGATCCGTTTTATTCCGGGTTATAATCCGTTTCTGGATTATAAGCCGGAATTTTCCTGTTTTCCGGCTTCTAAAACGGATTTCGAACGAATTGTAATTAGTCTTGCCGGAAATGAGTCCGGATTATTTTCCGTGAAGGCTGTTTTATGATATTTGTTGGCCCGGGTTATAATCCGTGAAACCGTTTTACAAACGGATTTAGAAAAATTGCCCAAAAATTATCACTGATTATAATCAGGAAATCCGTTTTACAAACGGATTTGAAAAAACAATCAAAATGACAAAAATATCTGAAAATTTTCAGATCCGATGGTCGAAAATAAAAACGGACTGACAACGGATAAAATTCTCATTTTCCGGATCATTTTCTCATTTTTTGCCCATCGGGTATTTTGTTCATTTTATCATTCTCATTTGTCTTTCAGATATAATTTCATCTACTTACCTTCTTCTTTACACTCATCAAGTCAAAGTAGGTAAATATTTTTCGTTTTGGACTTAATTTCTGCTTCTTCTATTTGTTTGTTTCTCCTTTTTTCTCTTTCTTTTTATGCGCTAAGCCTATCAGCACTTTCATTTCACTTAATTTAGCTTACAGACTTCTTAATTTTGATTGAACTTCCCTTCCGAACCTCAACTTTTTATTATATGATTCAGTTCTCGGTTTCTTTTTGTTTGTTTTTTGTTCTATACTTTTCTTCGACGCCCCAAAAAATTTTTTCGCCATTTCCATTAAGAATAAACTCGAAGCGAAAGTTTTTAAAGAGAAACTTTTAACGATTTAATCGAAAATTTTTACAAAAAAAAAAAAAAAAAAAGTAGCCTTAACACGAATTCGACGTGAAAACACCATTCTGTTAGGAAAATAACGTATTTTCATCGGCTAATTTGGAGAAATAGAAAACCGAGAGAGAAAAATAAAGAAGTATACCCCAATTTAAATGGGGAAAAAATTCATCTTCTACTTCTATAATTAATGTACGTAAGGTCGTTATATAATTACACTATATGTCCTATTCACTATTGTATAGTAATTTGCAAAATATGTTTTCCGCTTTCACATAGAATACCGAGAGCATTCAGTCCTCATTCAAAAATTTAATTAATTTGTTCGATGAAATGATGATACTGCGCGTCTTTGCAGGGAAACGCTGTTATATAATATGTAATTCACAAAAATCGACATTTTGTAAGTTGCAATAATCTAATTTTGCTGGCGACTAAAATAAAACAACTCAAAAAGGCTGCTGGGTCATTTTCTTGCATGTCGTCACCTCGAAGGGTGGAAATCTGGAATCGTTACAAATTCTATCTATTTTACTATTGGAAATATAATTAAAAAAAACCACTGTAACCTTCGTCTGAACCAAATCCTCTACCCAATACATTGGATGGCAGCTCACCATTGCCCTTGCCAAAAACTATTTCAAATAATGCCAACAAACACGTTTCGACTGCACGTGGTGCACTAGTTTTTTAGTGGAAATTTAAAAGTAGATGATTTCGACAAAATGGAAATGGGTGCGACGGGGACGACGTCTTGAAATATTATAAGAAAAAAATGTCTCCAAGAATGCGCCAAAGATTGCAAAGTATATGCGCGTGTTTAGCCTTAATATGTGGCTTCGAATGTTGAACCGGTTGGCTAATTGAACTTGAGTAATTTTTTCATTAACGACAATAATTTAATGATTATGCGTCCTCGACGCATATATGCCCTGGAATGTGTTCATTTTGGTTGACGCGTTCGATGCGGACAAGTCTAAACACTTGCGCACAGACGCACTGTTCTCAGTTCTTTTTTTACAGAGCAACTGCTGTATAGGTTACTCGAAAAACGAGTTTGCCGATTCCAATTGGAACGCGAGCAATGCCTGTGCGAGTGAAGCGTGAATGACGAATGTAAGAAAATCAGAGACGTTATAATATTTTGGTGGAACCGGTTCGAGGAGCTCGGTGACGAAAATCAATTTCCTCGTGTGAAGTCAACAGGTGGGCTGCACTTCGAAATCTACATTTTGGAATAATAATTATTAGGAATGTATGTACCTATGCGAGAAAAGCTACAAGCTCAAATAATGGCACACATAGGGTGCTGATTGTCATTCTTTACTTCACAAATCATCTAGTCCATCACTGTTACATTGTAATGTGTCAAGATACACTGGAAAATATCAATAATAATCTTAACTAAGTATTTTTTTTTTCTTTAGAAAAATGGGACCATTTTAAGATTACAATAGAAATAATTGCTACGAAAAAAATGATACATCTAAAACATATCTACATAGATAATCTTTAAACTTTCTTAATTTTCTCATAAAAAATGTCTAAAATTACTATTCATTTTTTCCAGTACATATTCAAACAAAAAGGGACCACTTCGTTGGTCAGCTTTTGTTTTTTTTCCTTGGGAAATCCTGAAAACTGATTTTTAGGGGAAAATTATTGATTTTTGGTTTTCAATAAAAATCGATAGTTCGCAAACCTTTCCGAATCAAAGGCGTTATATTGACAAGGATTTTCAATTTTTGGGTTGCGTTTTAAATGCATCACCCTGTATGATGGTACCGCATTAATGATAGATGCGCGTATAACTACTTTGGTAATTATATATCATCAACTTAATACTTAAATATGTGGTGAAGTCTTTGAGAGTGAATTTAGCACACGTTATTATAAGGCTATAAAGTTCACCTGTATGACGTTATAGCTTTTACAGCTTAAACGGGACAACATACTATATGTGGAATATAAATAGAATAAACTCTGTCGAGTGTCGAAAGTACATTTTGATACAAAAAAAAAATTGGATACTTTCTACTTTCATTGAAACTGTCCATTTTTCTCATACCTTACCGGCCAAATAGTAATTACTTATTCAATTACTCGATGAGAAAATAAATAAAAATAAAAACGAACTAAATTACTGTCTCCACGTATCTGATTTGCAGTTTTTAAATTTCTCATAATTTGAAGCAAGTTCTTCGGTGGAAATTTGCTACCTATTTATACTTATATTCTAACATTTTCCCCATCACTGAGGCACATTCGTTGGAAATTCTTTTCAATTTACGAAGAGATAGCATTTTTACTTTCCCTTTGTCCGCCGCGACTTTTGTTTACTTCACAAAATGTCGTCTAGGGCTTATATGAGACGTGTATGAAGATCTGACGAGAAAACATTATGAAAAGTTCTTTGATGAAGGGCAAACACAAAAATATGAGCATTGCACTTTGAAAAATGAGAAAATTACTAACCCTTTGCGAACGCGGTTCTATAGCGCTTCACTCTTTTACAAAATGCAACTACTATATACTGTGTTAAAAAACGTATAAGTGCTTCTATATGGTGAGCTTTGAAAAGGGCCGAAGAAAAAACGAAAAATGAAAAATCTACGCATTAAATATTAATCCTTTCTCTCCGAGAGTAATAATTGAAAAGCTTTCATTTTTCTCAAATTCTTTCGCGTTTGTACCAAAGTATACTTGAGCTGAAAATATCGACTGAACCTTCTCCGTGAATTTCTGGACCAAATATGAGGAAAATTTTTAATAAAAGTGCGGTGCGGCTCGGTCGGTTTGGTGGAAGAGCTTACAAAAAAAAAATAAAAATAAAAATAAAATAAAAATAAATATCTGAATAAAAATTTAAAAAAAAAAGGAATAATGCAAATGAAAAAAAAATTTTTTTTCAAGTATGTTTTCGTATTTGTGACGATTCCTGCATGAAAAAACGTCTAAACATGGCTAACCCTCTTAATTACGAGTACCTAAGCGAAACCCTCTTCAAAAGGAAATGCGGGTACGAAAATAATAAACATTTTCAGACGAGCTATGAAAAACGTTTCTATAAAATCAAAAAGTATCGACCTTTCTTATACCGTTTTTCCTCCCATGAATATGGGTTATATGCGCATATAATTGTACTCGACTCGATGTTCAAAGGCATTCGACTGCAATTGCAAGGTAAACACGAAAAACAAAGAATTGTAATACTGATATAGGTTATGAGCTCGGATATATTAAATAAATATAAAATCCAAATGCAAACACAAACCTATTAGGGAAAACGAGAACAACAGGGAATAGGATAATAATATACGTATTCGAAAACAATCTAAACGTGTATAGTTATAATTGGAAAAACAGTTCACTTTTTCAGTGAAAGAAAATTATATTGGGTTCTATATTTACAGAAATTTTTCAAAAAGATAATCCCATTAGTTACGAAACAATTAGGAATAAAATGTTTACGTTTATACTGGACTATAATTATAGAAAATTTATGACATTTCAGTACCAATGATAATTTTTCAAGAGAAATATGGGACACTTTGGAGATTATTCCAGTGCATATATACTCGTATGTGTACACCATATAAAGAGGAAAAATTATTAAATTTTATGATGTTGATCACAATTTTTGTCGTGATTTCTACTAAATCTTTAACTGTTTCAGTTTTCTCAATTGTGAAAATTATCAATCGCCTACATAATTGTAATAACTGAGGCTTCATTTTAGGTCATCTTAAATCGTGTTTGTAACAATTTGTTGATACGAATTTATAACTGATAGAGAAGAATATATTGACTATGTTTGTTCTTGAAATGAACTCTTGCTATCAAATTTTTGGAGCTCATGAATTTTCAGCAATAATCCATATACATACTCGTACTTTGTAACCGTATAAATATAAAGTACAAATTATCTAATAAAAGATTTTCTCACTATCACTCTTCAACTTTCGTTTTTTATAAAAATTCTTTCGCTTCGAAGTTGAATGTAAGCCTCAAATTACGTAAACAATATAAACCAAATTTTATGACAGACGGTTTTTATTCAAATTTCATTACCACACCACATTCGCATTTCGCATATTTCCACCGAATTTACGAACATAATAATGACAAACGAAAGCGATTTCAATAGAAAAACAAATGCGAAAAAAAAAAGAGAAGAAAGATGATATAAAACTGAACCCTTTTACACACCCTTCTGCCATTCGTCACACGCACATAAATTCACTGACTTCCACGCAAAACTCACCTTCTTTCCTCCGACCACAATAGCAGCAGACAGGCTACAAATCACCCATTCATTAGTCCAAGTTGACTCTCAGACCCGCCTTTTTCGAATATCCTCTTTTTGTCGACCCTTTCGACCCCGCACACCCTTCGAAATCCCTTAGCAAATTTGTGCGCTACGGTGGCACAATTTGTTAACGTTGATTATCATTTTCAAGTGAGTACTCCGCTACTTTTTTTTAGCTCCCTATAGCCTCAAAAATCTTTCCCTCTTCACTTCGACTCTCGAAGAAGCCAAGAAAAATGTTCGAGAAACCGACGCGAGAATCGCCCAACAATTAGGAGAAGGCTTGACTTGGTGGAACGAAGTCATATTTTTTTCTACCGCACATCACGCGCCTTCAAGCATATTTTTTCAATTACTCCTTCACCATTGCGTCATATCTCTCGGTGTAAGTTATTCTGAAAAATGAAAGGGTGCCACTTTTTTTTCAATGTGTTTTTTTCTTCCGTCAGAAGTGACTCCCCGATGGGCAAAAAATGAGAAAATGATCCGCAAAATGAGAATTTTATCCGTTGTCAGTCCGTTTTTATTTTCGATCATCGGATCTGAAAATTTGCAGTTATTTTTGTCATCTAGATTAATTTTCCAAATCCGTTTGTAAAACGGATTTCCTGATTATAATCAGTGATAATTTTTGGGCAATTTTTCTAAATCCGCTTGTAAAACGGTTTCACGGATTATAACCCGGGCCAACAAATATCATAAAACAGCCTTCACGGAAAATAATCCGGACTCATTTCCGGCAAGACTGATTACAATCCGTTCGAAATCCGTTTTAGAAGCCGGAAAACAGGAAAATTCCGGGTTATAATCCAGAAACGGATTATAACCCGGAATAAAACGGATCCGTTTTCAAAATATTTTGCCCATAGGGTCGAGTCAACTCGTAAAAGATTACTAGAGTTCAAATTGATTTTAATTGGGATTTAGTCCAAACTCCAAACTGTGAGCCACACAAACCTTAGAAATAATTTTACTCCTACAATATTCAACCCCTTTAATGTTCAAAATTTCGGGGTCTGAGTGGCGTAGTGGTAGAGTGCTCAGCCTAGTGATCGAAAAGTACTAGGTTCGAGACCCATCACCGACACAACCTAACCCACCACCGGAGATCTGACGGGGGACCGACTTGAGTGCTCGACGCATGCCTGAAAAGTCGTGCGTCCGAGACTCTCCAATCACCCCCGTGCCATCCCTATCACAAGTTCCATCTCAACCACACACCTACAGTTCCAAACCCCAACCATCCACCCAAGACGTGAAAGACCCATGCTGTCAGAACACGTCTTTAAATAAAACATTTCATTCATTCATTCATTCATGTTCAAAATTTTGTTTCTAAATGTGCCGGGAGGCTACAGCGAACCACCCGCATTCATACTCTCACCACAAATGTGTACAATATACATTGGCTACAACCAAATGGCGATAATTCAAAATTTGATAACTTGAAAATCTATATTCTCGTTTCCCATGCGCACTCCCATAAGCCACCTACAGAAAATGACCAGTACAACTCAAATATCAAACCTCCATTAGTCGACGTTCAGGAGGAATGACCTTCATAACCTATATAAGTCGAAGTTTTAAATAATCCGGCGTCTCTATACATAACTCGAACTTTTATGATTCGAAAATTGCAATAACTCGAAGAAATTTGACTTTCTCCTCAACTTGGAGTTATCTATATAAATTAAATTGTAGACTTATCTAAATAAATCAAAAGTTTGGGACTTTCTTTTTACTAAGCATCATCTACAATAGCCTTTTTAAATTGCTAGTGAAAGAATGATAAGAACCCACGTATCATTGATTCATTAGACACACAAGTATATTCCCAAAAATTGTTTGCAGAGTTTAACCGGGAATTTTTTATTGCCATTCCAGTAAGAATTATAAGTCGGTATACTCGCATTTTTCGAATCGGTTCTACTCGTAATAACAGGCTACATACCTTACAGTTTTTTAGCGAAATTTTTCCAAACACAATTTATATTCAAGTTTTCGATAGCACTCACCTGAAATTAAATAAAAAAAAAAATTAATATAATACATTAGCATAAATTGATTCAAAAAAAAATCTTCATTTTTTTCAGTTAGAATAGGTACACAAAATCGTCTCGATCTAGCGGAAGGTCATTTTTTTCCTTTCCTAGAATTAAATAGATATATAGGTACGCAATTACTTGATGCCAATAATCTGCAAGCACTGGGTACAGAAATTATAAGCTTGCTAAAAATCATCTTGAACTAGGGACGATAGCAAGTATAGCCAGTTAAACACTGATTCGAACGAAACTCTACCAGCAAAAAGTTTTTTATGCAACAACCTCGGCGCTAATTCAATTTTTTCAAAGAGGGACTGAAAAACTGCATATTGCAGTGTTGCCAATTCTCAAAAACTGAGACTTTCAAAAAGTCAAAAAAGAAATTTAAAACAATTTTTTTTTTCCAAGATTCTGTTTATTTGTTCAGAAGAAATATTTTCAGTCAGTTTCATATTGTACGACCCAATAAGAGGAATGCTACACAGCTGAGCAATAGAAAAGAAAAGCGCAATCGTTTCCATTGTCCAAGGAAGGAAAAAGCTTTAATATACTCGTATAGTTGAGTGGCGGAATAACATATTTTAAATTCGTACATTATATGTGAGTATTTTCAAAACTTGGACGAGTGGCGATGTAAGCTATACAAAACGCGCGAAAAGAAAATTGTTTTTCATCCTCCGCAAAATACAGCAGATGAAAATAGTATTTCCAATATTATACTCATGTAGAATGCAAAAGTGCGTATAAACTGCAGCCATCCGTTGGAAAGAATGTGTCGCATGAGAAGATAGGTTTTGTATTCAAATTCTTGTCGCATGAAGTTGATAAAAAAATTTGCACATACATCTGTTTGCCAAGATAGGACAATACTAAATTCTACATAATATTTTTCTTCTCTTCTCTTTAGAATTGGATGGTGCACACAAATAGCGTTATAAAAAGGGTATGAAAAGAACTGAACAGAAAGAAAGAAAAAAAGAATAAAAAAAAGCTTTTATATCGATCTCCCGGTAACCCATTACTCGATTTTATCTTTGGCACGTGCCACACAGTCATCCGTGCAAGCCATTGAAAACAGGTTTATTCAACAGTGGTCCAGGTAAAAGAAAAATGATGATGAGTGCAGTTGGGGAGAGGAGAATGTAGCGAGGTTTGAAAAAAGTGCAAAATACAGTAACAGGTGATGCGTGTAATTATGCAAAACTGAAACGGTTTTGAAGCCAATTTATCTTTTATCTCGATTGAATTTCGTCCATTTTTTTAACACTGTCCACAGTTCCATACGATGGTTTCCGGCGTTATATTCAAATTTATGCATTTATACGCGATGAATAAATAGCGGTAGGAATAGAAGCAAAATAGGTACCCATATACTTGAATAAATATGAAGCGATGTAGAAAGAATGAAGACAGAGAAAGCAATATAGCGCTAATAATTTCAACTTGGATCATTCCAGTACTCATTGCCAGTTCTGCGAACATTCATTTAATACGTAACTTACAAAAATTTATAATAAATCAATAAGAAAACAGGTAGATAATATTAAGAGAAAAATAAGCACATTTCCAAGTGAAAACCTGCTAAAAAGTAGAATATCTGTATGACATGCGTTGAAAAAAATGTGCATCAAGTGTGAATAAAATCTTATGGGGAAAAAAATAAAAATATGTAGTTCGTTGACGAGAATAAAAGAGAAAGAAAAGAGTCTGCAAATTAAAATAAATTTTTCATAAGAATCCAAGAAAAAGTAATATTCCAAGATAAGTAAATTAAAAAAACAAACAAACAGGGGAGAGAGAAAAACTATCACGCTCTAAGCAACTATAATTATGTACACTAGAAAAGCATTTGCCATTTTCTGCAGGTTACATATGTATATCTCGGTGAAACCGAAATCGACACTCAGCGAAAAATGACTTACAGATTTGTGCTCAACGCCCTTGAAAACTCCCCCCTCCTCTATACCAGTATCCGATCTGCAACGATTTACAATGTGACGCACATGTTGAGAAGAAATGTGACTTGTGTGACACTGATGTGATCTATAATTTTTCCAGCGGCTCACATCATTGTCACAAAAGTGCCACTGCTTCCTGATTGGCTGAATTTTTGCCACATCTGCGTCACATTTCGCGTCACATTTCTCCTCCACATTTGTGTCACATTTTGCAGATCGGGTATACGTAGTACTTATCAAAATTTCATTTCTAAAAAAAATGAAAAAATATCAATGGATTATAACTTATAACCTTTGCAATCTCGATGAGTGATGAGAAACTATACCGATACTTATTGATAAATTATCAATAACTTAGTTATCGATAAATTTTATTGATAACGACAGTATAATCTATAGCTCTGAAAAACGTGGCAAATTGACGAGAAAAACCGTTTGTTTTTATATTGAATTGATCTATAGCACTTAGATTTTTCAATTTTATAAATTGAAAAAAGGTTTTTGTTTCAAATCAAATAATTGCTGACTGTTTTGCAAAATGCAACAGGAACAAGTGCGTCCGAATCAACCAATCAATATGGAAAACAAAAAAATCTACGAAAAAGTTAATTATCCATACTTTTCAATACCGTCGAACGGGGTGACTTTACATTCAAGGGGCGACTTTACCCACTTCGTTTTAGCCCAATAAATAAATTGCCAGGCAAAAATTAAAACCAAAATACGATTTGGATCGAAGCAGGTAGAAGGAGGAAAAGAAAAAAAAGATCGCCGCCCCTACCTCATTTCACCCAGTAATAGAACAAGAAAATAAAGCGGCGATATGGTTTTTTCCTTTTTCTTATTCGTATTTTTTTTTTTAACCACAAACACTCAAAATATTCAGTTCGGTTTCACACGGTTGAAGTTGTTACTTGACTAGTTTCTTTTCAATCGTATGTCTGAGTATAAACATCCTCAAATTTTGCCTCCCCACCCATCAATAACCCGTCAATAACAAATTGATGGGTAAAGTCGCCCCATTGAGGGGTGACTTTACACAAATTTTTTGAAAAATCATAAAAAATAGAAGGAAGGCTGCAAACTCAAACTTTTTTTTACAATTGTGTTGAGAAATGTTAGACCTAAATTTTAAAACCAAATTCACTTCAATAGCTTCAAAATTGGAGGAGTTATTAAAGGACAAAGTTGTAAAACATAAAAAAAAGTGTGTAAAGTCGCCCCATTTGACGGTAGTTATCGATACTCATCAATACAGTTATTGGTGACTTGGGGAGAAGTTATTGATATTTATCGATAGTTGAAATGGCTGTCACTACTTTTGAGACAGTTTATGAGATCGCATCCCTGTACTAATAATTATTACAATTGTGTTGTCGTTGGACTATTTTGGAGATATGATGGCGTTTTGAAATCAAAGTTTCTGGAACTGCATCGAGGAAAATCATTGTTTGGGACAATACGTTTCCGAAATCGAAAACGCATCAGATAATATAAGCTGTCTCCGCTTCTACCCAAAGAACCTCACAACTTTCAGGAACAAAAATCAAGCAATATAGGCGTGCTCGCGCGCAGATGACAGTCGTGAACGCAGCTTGCTCGTAAACAAAATTAAGAATAATATGGGTGATTTATTCGCCAGTTCGAAGGTATTCCACCGTTTCTGGCAGTCGCAGTCGTCATCGTACTTTCATGAACGAAGCAAATGATGCGAACTGACAATTATATAATATGGCGGGTTTTTTAATTGGACAAAGTGCTGCGACGCTGTCTCTTCCGCCAAACATTTTGTAACTAGTAAAATGGTATCGCATTTATATTACTTGTGAAGGGATGTCAAAGGTGGGGAACCGCACATCGGCGGTTAATCATTTAGCTGTCACCAAAGAAAGCAAAAAAAAACAACAACAACAAGACGAAGAAAACAGAAAGAGAGTGCAGGGTACCGTATGCAGTCCCTCATAATCGATGACTTTTGCTCTATTTCTGTGTTCATATCTCTCTCTCTCTCTTTCTATTTCCCTTCAATCTTCGTCCCTCTTCCCTGCGCGCCTCTTTGCCCGCTCGCACTTCTTTTCACCCCTTTCTCACCGGTAAATATCTTCGCAAAATTTCTTTGATGTCGTTACGCCCTGTTATTAACGTTAATCTCGAAACACCACAACTGTTCCTCGTCAACACTCTTACACCTTATGTAGCCTTTATTTCTTAATTCGAATTTCGGTAAGCCAACATATGAACCAAAAAAATGAAAACGTATAATGATTAGAAGCAATTTTTTTTTCTACATATAGGTAGATTATCAACTGATGCGTATTTCAGTCATTAAATTCAAGCACTGACCATTATGGACGGAGACAATCGACTTATGGATTACAGCAGATTAAGGAATTATAATAGTTCAGATAGGTATACTACCCATACATGCACGTGTTTTTTTTTTTTTTACACATGGATAATAGCATTGAAGATTTTAAGCCTCTCTCTGATGGGTTCTCTCACATTTTTTGGGTGACATATCATTATACTGATAATTCCAAGAGCGAAATTCAAAATCAAGGTCAACTTTTTTTTCTGAAAATCAATCAAAAACTTCAATACTTTTGTAGTATCACACGTACGCGTATGAGTAAAACAGAAATTCTACACTCGACATTCGAGGAAAATGTCAGAATGAATAAACGAATTTAAAATTAAATCATCCTGCATTTCCACGGATAAGCCATATAAGAAATCACTTCGGTGCTTCATTTTGAAAAAAATAGCGATCAGACATTTTTTATCTGGTAACCATTATACATATTACATATACATAAAATGCAGTAGGTGAAACTTGCATATTATCTAGCTGTTTTATAATAGTTGGCCACTTATAGAGCTCTCTGACTATGGTATCTTTGGCAACCTAGGTTTTCTTCTCCTCTAAATTATTATATTTGCTCTTTACTTGTATTCCGAGACTATAACATATTATGCCTTTTTTTCAGCCTTTAAGCGGAGAATAATAATCTCGTAACTTGTAAGATTGAATTATATCTTTGAAATTTCGAATTAAAATTAAAAACTTCCCGTATTTTTGACTTAAAATTGTAGCTTTCTTCGTTTTATACGCTCGAGAAAAGTTGATTTCCTATCTGTGGCACTAAAACTCTAGCTACTAGTTGGGATTTCGGTATGCTGATGCTGACTTCATCCATGCGTATACGAATTTCGACTTAGATTTAGTTTCCTAAAGATTTATACGTCAACTTCGATTAATGACTTTTGTAAAATATTCTATAATGCCACATTTTGATTGCTATAATAGGTACCTAGCTAAAAACTCGCGCGGTCCAGCGCATCTGAGGTCTTCGCAAGTTGCCGCAGAATGGTCGCTGGAAAACGGCGAAGGGGTTGTACATTTTTTTCATTAATAAAACACAGCGCGGCACTTGAAAATGCATGGCGACCACATTAAACAGTTGTTAAAATTGCGTAAAACTATAAACAAACCCCGGTCGACACTATAAAAATGTCGGGTAAACGCCGCTGCCAACGTTTACATGATAAATTACCCCCGAAGGAAGCGTTTTTCGTTGTATTCTCTATAATCTACGGTATTTTACGTCGTTACACGGTTAACGAAGCCGCATCCCCCTCTGCTCTTCTACCTCACACCCCACATCCTTCGGAATACTGTTTTTTACTCGTCTTTCGCCACATCATAGTACGCATCTATCATACGCGCGCGAATGAGGGAAGAAACTCCAAGTAACTACCTAAAAATTTTTTTCAAAAAAAAAAAATTATATATACTTAATATAAACAAAAAAGAAGAAGAAGAAAAAGAAAAATACATTTACAGGAATATCTACATATGCTGGCCAGGATATAGCGGCAGCCTGGCCCCTCCCATACAACATTTGGCAAGTCGTGCTTTGCCCAAAAAGTTTGGCATATATCGGTGCTATAAACTGCCCATAGGACACAACCTTTTGGCTGGTCGCCCCAAATTCATAAGATCCAACCGTTTGGCATAGGTTGCCATTCCCCTATACTCCATTCAAGATCTGACCCTTTTGGCCAGGGTCAGCACCCCTAAATCGATGTGACCGAAGCAGCCCCCTCCTTGTGGGCCTTTTTGAAAACTGTGTGAACATTTAAAAGTTTGCACAGGCTAAGAGCTGCTGCGTCACCACGAGAACAAAACGGAATATCTACATATACATTTTTGCCATAGTAAAATACATCAATTGATCCGAAACTCTCGGTAATACAGGGTGTACTGAGCTCGAGTTCACCTCCAAGCAACTGTAGATAGAGCAACTTAAGTCGCATTAATTTATGACGGATTGCCTACACTGCGGTGGGTATAAGGGTTGAAATTAGTTCGTTTCCAAACCGATTCAAGTGATTATTCAAAAATTAGAGCAATCGAAGTATGCAAAAGAAAAATGATGAATGAAACATGTGGAAAGTTTGAGGTTGAAAATGTTTTCGATTTTGCATTTTTTGTTTTGGTCTAGTATTGTAGATACATTGCCATTATTGACAATCATTCGTCTTCAATCAGGATTTTTCTTTCCATCTCGCACACTGCGTCTAACTGCTCATACGTATCTGAGCAGCAGCAGTCCCTACAATTTTTCCTTTCCAACAACATGGATGTCCCCCAGCAGTCAACTCCTAAAGTTGAATTATCGAGTCCGAAAGGAAAGGTCATAAAGTATTTACGTGTATTCGTGAATACTGCTAATGTGAGGACTGCCTCCCCCTCTAGCCGACGCTCCCACGAGTAAGCCAATATCTCAAACCGAAAATTCAGCTTTCTAAACGCAAATTCTAACTTCCATTCGAAACGTATTCAGTTCTGCATATATATATACACACATACTCATACATAAATACCTGAAATGCGAGACAAAAACAAAAGCAGGAAAAGAATCAAAAGAGGGTTTCTTTTACGGGTGAGTCTGATATTCGAAAAATACTCGTGGGAATTCGTCCCCGTCGTCGTTCGAATACGAAAACAATTTCGAAATCGAAGTTTAGGCACAGCATCGCATCCTTTCACCATTCTGCTGCGTGTAAATTTTACCTTATACGCTTATACTATCGAGCAGCACAAGTAACGACCTAGTAATTTGACTTTTTTCCGAGGTTTTCTGCGCAACTCTTTTTTTTTTAGCAGGTTTTCGATTTTTAACATTCTGGTCAGATTTCGGAAAATGAGCATGGTGCATAGATGGTTCTTCGTTTCGCCATCTCCACACTCCAAAAATACTAATCTCATACCTAATTTCAATACCTTCATTGCTGGACCTGAGAACCAAAGTGTTGAAATTTAGACTTGCGATCACTTTGGATCTCAAGTAGAGATTTATTCATTTGTTCGAAGGATCCGCTGAACCGATTAAGCTGAAAGTCATAAATGTATCGTCTATAAATGTGTGACCTGAGAGTGTCCAATATGAATGATTTCTAATCAATAGTTTCGGTGAAAAGCGTTTTAGGTGTGGTTTGCATCACAAACACGGATTTTCTTTGGAACGCACAACGGGACAAATGACGATACAAATTTCACGACAAACCATTTTGTAGTTTTTCAACATCTACGTACAGCAAAAATGTGTCTAAAACTAGTGATTTTTCATCATTTTTTGGGTCGAAATTCATACGATTCGATGTTTACGTGCTTGTACAACTTGCGAATGTAACGTCCCATCATGACACAAGAGGCTAAGGAGGCTCAACTCTCCCTTTTCGGATCAAATTCAATTTTGATTTTTTTTCAACAGGATAAAAATATTTTTCTGCGTTTTGCGTAGATTTTTCATGGAATTTATATATCGCTTGATAGTAAATTCAAGACTTAGCCCTTCTTTTAGGAAATTTTTGAGCACGCTGAAGGTAAAATCTGAATTCCAAGTCCACTTGTCATTTGGTTCCAGAGAAAAGAGGCATTCAAGAAGGTTCAAAAACAGGAACTGCTACCCACCACGAAGATCTCATTTGAAAACCTGCTTTTCCAACGGGGTTCATAGTGTGCTACTTTTTTCTCTCTCTTTTTTTTTTTTTTTTTCGTTTGTTTGTTAAATTCGAGTACCTTTGAGGCACCTTTATATACGGTGGTCGTTTTACGACGAGCTGAACTTTCAATATTCTGGTTACGATTCCCGATTCGTTATACCGTCGAGCATCAACTTTTCTCACTCGCATGTTCTCGAGTATACCGTGTGGCTACCTACTCCCAGCTGAGAATTTCGATTTATCTTCCTTAACGGGCGCGGTAAGGCTTTCGATGGCGAATAGGCTCACGGACGAGGGTAAGCCAATGGCGACACCTAATCACGAGGAGTTACGAATTTTTTTCTCAACATATACGCCGCGGAAAGGTAGGCCGGTTGGGCGTGAAGGGTGAGAAAAAAACTATATAATGGATGCAAGGATGTCTGGAGAATAGGACTTTTATTGGCTGCGAAACGAAAGTTGTACAATTAAATGAGATAAGGGTAGATATAACTATACGGTAAAGACGAGCAGGTATAGGATTTAGTCATCTGAATTATTATTCATATACTACTATAGCCTTTAGGGATATTGTAAAAAAATTATCATCCAAAAAAGTAAGGAATTTCAAGAATTGTGCGAAGGATATCGGGGTAAAGAATGCGAGGAATTGTAAAATCCTTCATTTTTTATTCTTCAAATACTGGGTAGAGCGACATGATTGGCTAAATTTGATTTTTTCAATTACTCACATGCAAGAGGAAAAAAATACAAAGAAGGGCGGTTAGTTTTAAATAAAAATTTATTCCTCTGCAGGGTCACATAATTATGTAATATGTATATTGTCACACAAGTTCTATAATTTCTGCTTTTAATTTGTTCGTTTATTTAACCTTTCGTTTTCAATTCCATTCATCTTGGATTACAAGATTTGTAGGGCTCTTTTCGATGAGATGTAAACGAAAAAAGTTCACTAGAACTCAGTTTCGAGTTTTGTTGTTGTTTTGAATTTTATCAAAACTCGATCGCAAGTACCTTAAAAGTTCTAGCGTTGAGTTTTTTTTTTTTTTTACAAACAGAACGAACTTGATAGCTCACTATCCTGAAAGATGTAAGCGTTATCCCACGATATTAAATAAAATATATACATATACAGTATGTACAAACAAACGAACAGCTTTAACCTCACATCTACATGTTGAGCACAAACATGAGTATTCTGCATCTTCACATTCACAGTATTTCGTGAAGACCTGTATAACTAAAATGATACATCTTCACTATTTACTCCATAATATTCCGGCTTTTTCTAGAAAATACTTCAGAAACTAGGAGACCATAGATTCAACAAAACGACTCCGACATATACATGTATAAAGGATTTCAAAGATTCAACCCTCCCTTCACTTCTTCAGCCGGTACGAAAAGCTCCTACAAACTGGTAAACGTTCGGCCCAACATATTAGGCAAATATTCACTCACGTAAAATCCTCAAGCGACCAAGAAAGTTTTCACAAGTACACATATAACAAGTATAGCAATATTATTCGAGTATCGGACCATGTCACTATTTTTCGCATTCGTTTTCAAAAAAATAAAAAATGAAAATAAAAATAGCCGGAACAGCGTCTCGAAAAAAGCCCACAAATGTTTTCATTTTCCCCCTTTTCCACCTCATTTCCATTTTCTCACCACAACGCATAGAAAGCCAAACTCCAAACGATTTATTTGTTTAGCCTTTTTTTTTCTTCTCACTTGCATGCTTTCTAATATGCAGAATTTTTAGACTTTACCATCGTTTTGCAGCATAAAATACATTTATATACCCATATAGGAACACGAATATCGTATTTAAGGAGGGAAAACGAATTATAATAATATGTATACCCCTTTAGCTCTTTTTTCAAAACTCTATGAGGTACCTTATGCGTATAGTGCTACGGCACATAGAAAAACCAAAATAGAAGAAAAAAAACTTGAGAGAACTGCTAAAAATACAGTTATAGTTTTTTTCTTCCACCCTCGTTTTTTTTCCCCAATACCTACACCACAGGCTAAATTTACAACGAACTCGTTTTGCAAAACTAATTCTCTAAATGACTTCGAAATGGTAATCTTGAAAAGGTTAAATTGCCTCGAGTTTTTCCTCACAACCGCACGTAAACACAGCAGGAGTAGAGTATAGGTGAAGGAGAAAGAATGTTGTAAGGATAAGCGGGAAGAGGGCATATAAAAACTTTTTATTTTTTTTGAAAAACTTCTTTTTCCTAGATCTTTTTGTTTTACTAAAATAACGATTTTCTTTATTTCTGCTATTCCATATTGCAATTCCAAGTTTGTCGATATCTAAACTCTTTCCTTTGCGTGTATTTCTTTTTTTCTTCTTCTTCTTCTTCTTCTTCCCAACCAGCAACTCTTCATTGCGTATTCGAATCGAATTGACTAAAAGTTTGAGGCGGAAAATGTTTCTTTTCCTTCTTTTCTTTTTTTCTCACGTGTTTTACCTCTTTTTACTATGTTATGTATGTGGGTAGGGTATAGAGACGGTTTATTACTCTACATTAAACCATAACAACGTAAAAGAGGTCCAATAAATAACGTAAATACTGCAGCAAAATGCTTCTTTTTGAGTTCTCTCGTATACTATTTCGATTTTGCTCGAGTACCCGAATTTAAATTTTCGTATATTCGTCCAAAGGCTGCAAAAGTTTACCTCAACATATGGGGTCCTACCTAACTTTACAACGACATTTCAAGGATTAATAGACGGTAATTCGAGTATATAAGGTAAACACAAGTTATAGACATTTCAAATACATACAACTGCGCAGATTTACGAACAGCTATTAGATTATACTCGTATAAGTATACGTTCACTGAAAGAAATGTACGGTAATTTTCGCTATTTTAAATAGGAAAAATTCAAGATTTACTGTAGATATTGTCAACATTTCTACCTACTTTTTATATTACCTCGGATAAAATTATTTTACAATTTTTGTAGTAATTTCTACAATAAATCTCCAGATTTTCCCTCTTTTCCAATTCGAAATAGTGAAAATTATTACACAAACCTTTTTCAGCGCTGTAGCACATCTTTACTATGTAAGAAAATACTACCTACACACTCGGAGAAAAAATATCAACAATTAGTATGTTGATGCTTACTAACTTTGAGATAATTCAGATTTTATGTGAAAAATTAATCCTAAAATATCCTAAATATCCCATAATGTATTGCATTTCAGTATGCGATGCCATTATAAAATGGCAGAAGAATGAAACTAATCAAAAAATATATCGATAAAGTTGAAATAATACGAGTATTTAATATACGAGTATAATTCTTCCAACTGATTTCTGAAAGTATATAGCACTTATTGCCGGCCAAAGATATTTCAATTCCTGATTAAGACATCACCTCGCAGAAGGAAATACGACAATTGATTTTCTTATTCCTCTTATACGCATCCCCTGACTCTTTCTCGTTTTTTCTACTGCAAACCCAGACTCCCTATGCATCAATACACCCCCGTGCTGAAATTAGAAAGGGGTCGTCGTCGCATTTTCACTCTTCTATTTTTCACCCCCTCCTAACCCACTCCGACTCTCACCTTTCAGCCCCACTAAATGCGAGCAGCAAACGAGGTATCCCATCTCCGTCCTTTATGCAGTGCTTTGCATTCAAGGGAGACGAATGGTGTGGAGCGGGGGGGGCTAAGTAGCCTCCGATTATGATGTGCCGCCCGAGACCTTAATTTGTAACTCGTACTGCGGTACACGAATTGGGCAGGAAATTGAAGACGGCGAAGGTTATACCGACGAGGCTCGTCATCTCATCAAGACCAGAAAATTATCAACTCAAAACGGGTCAAGATATTCATCCGTATAATTTATTGCAACGAAATATTACTTTCCATGTTTTTTTCACCCTTTTTGGCCCCAAGAAATTGAAAATTCTTTCAGAATTACTCCCATTGATCTCATTAATTCCCTATACCACGTGACCTGCGCCAAGCAGAACAATCCGAGTATTTCCAAGCTCAATGAATGAGTGATCGGTTTCGGATTGAGACCTTTCGGAAACACATATATGATTTTATTGGATTTGACCATTTTCAAAGAAGATTTCCAATTATTATTTGCAATAATACGTGATACTGTTGATTATTTTAAATTATTTCAATCTTCTATGTACTATAAAAAGAAAACACAATTCGGGAGAAAATGTGCAGTATCTACTCGTGCTTCAAGCATATTAAAGATCATTTGAAAGTTATATATGCTAGTTTTATGTTAAGAATTTCATCTCCTTGTACGTTATTTTTTCAAAATTGGTAGATAAATGAGGAATGAAAACGTGAAATTAACTATCAGGACGCTTTAGATCTATCATTTGAGCTACATAAATCAGCCCTTTTGAATCGAATTTTCAATTTTCTAAAGAAAATTTCAGTGTCGTATGAAAATAGAACTGTTCTTTTCACCATTGTTGAATCATGATATCCGAAATAAACGATCAATTCCTTAAAATTTTTTACAGCATATCTTCTGTTGGCTTTATAACAAAATCATAGGGGACGAATATATCTAGGAGGAGGTCCTAGCATTTTTTTCAAATAGACATATTTTCGATTCAGATTCGAAGACTGCCTGTATACGTTAAGAAGCCATATAATTACAATGAACTGTAAAAGTGATCCTAATCGGAAGCATTCTATGAAAATAAGGTGTTTCCTGCTTAAAGTAGGTGTTTAGAACGATACCCTGTTCATCAGCTTTTACAAAAGGATTCGGTCGTTTTATATTTCTGAAAGTGTAAGGTATTTTGTGTTAGTAGTCAATTAGCTTGTCGAGTAGATGAGAAACCCGATATCAAAGTCGTGTATACGGATGAGAATTGTCATCCTTTTTATTTTTCACTCGATGCAATCACTCAGCCATATAAGTTCTTTACCCTCTAAGTAGTTGTGGATGGGCGAATGAACTACTACAGATTATTTTTCATAACACCCCGAACTGAAAGTTGAATTCATATCAAAGTGATAAGTAGCCTAATAACAATAACACATGCAACAACTCGTCTGTACATCTCATCTACAATAAATCTTACATAACAAAACTGATTCATGCCTCACTTTCATCACAGATACACCCACATCGTCAGCCCAGGTACAAAAAATCGATAAGTCCCGATAATATAAGAAATTTTCCAATTTGACAGGTATTTTTCAAATGGGCTTAAGCTAAGCGATTATCTTACAAAGCATTCAAAAAGAGACAGACCTATCATAATGATTTACCTAATTCCATCTTTCTGAAATGTGGATTTTATTTTTCATTTTTTCGAATGGGCTTGAGCTAAGCAATTATTTTATGAAGCATTCAAAGAGAGAGGAACGATCAAATACGCTTCGGGTTTACATGTAGATTCTCTGGCTACGATTGAGTAGCGAAGAGCGAATGGACAACATTACAAATACGACATTTTAGACAAGCAGCATCTGGGCATGAATACGAGACATTCAAGTCACAATTATGAAAATCTAACCATTAGACTACGCAGTCCTCACATTTTTAAAAACAACTTGAATCAATACAAGTAAAACGTTCTTCACCACAGGTCTCTTTAATTTCTCAAAATTCAATTTAGACTATAGATATTGATCTAGAGTACGTAAATTTTAATAAATACAAATGCTCCATTGAGCTGTGATACAGGCACGAATCACTGATATCTACGTTAAAATTTACAAAAAGAACTATAGATAGTGAATTTATTGAACAGCCAACCAAAAAAAGAATCGCTATACTAGGTATTCGACAAAAAGTCTGCAATTTCGGTGTAAAAATAAAAAAAGGTAGGCCCACGAAATCAAAGCCAAGGACAGACCTTCAAAAATTCTCAACTCATAAAATTACAGATTTATGGCTTTCCACCATCACGTAATAATGTAGATATAAAGGAGTGCGTGCCACGCACTTTGAGATCGTAAATTTTCATTCATGTGGAACTATCGTCGCGTCGGTGGGGTTCAAACTGTTCGTGAACAATCGAGTAATGGTGCCTCAGTTTTCATTGGGCTCATCTTACGGAGCTTCGCAATTTATAATATATTATGCGAATTGAAACATCGGATGAAAAATGATGAAAGGTGAAGATAGCGTTGAAGTTGAATGATAGCGAAGAGACATATGAAAAAGCAAAGAGAAAACTTATGGAAGTAAATTAGAAATAAACTTAATTAACTTTACTAATAAGTGAAAGTCTATGTTCAGAAAAGACACAATGATGATACTGATCGTAGACAATTTCGTACGTATAATTTTCGCTGCACTAGGAAAGCACATTCATTCAAGATACAAATAGATTGCAAAACAAGCGCACAACATAATCTCAAATATAATATTCACTGCTGGAATAATGAAAGGAGGTTTAGAATTAAGATATTGAAAATTTAAGACAAGGTGTGTACAGGCAGATATAAAAATTTTTCTAAAAATGTCAAAATTATAAATTTGGAATTGCTCTCCGGGCATTGTAACACTTTCCTGCTTATGGAATCATTTATGTATACGATCGTAACTTCTTGGCGTTTTCATCAATATTATACATACCTACATTACTTTTCAAAACAACATCGTATACAGTTTATACTTGATATTTTGCTTTCTTTCGTACAGAAATGCTTTATTTTACGAAAAAAAATTATTATTTTCAGTTTTTCTTCTCTCAGTGTTCAAAAGCTCACAGAAAATTCATCACGTAACTTTCAAAGCCATTGTTTCATAACTTTTTTTTTCAATAAATAATTTTATATCCCTTTAAATTGCCGAAGATATATTTTTTAACCGCATTGCACCACCCCCCCCCCACCCAAATAAAATTTTCTGTCATTGTTCGGCTCAAATCAGTAGCAGTCTGAGTATTTATACAGCACGAACTTTCACCCAACGATTCAGCAATCCTAAATCCGATATCAAAGTATAGTACCTAACGGGGAATAATAAACTGCACGCAAGAAAAAAGAGGTTTGCACGAAATGTATGGCCACAAAAAATCAGTATGAGATAACAAAATAAATAGTGGAAATCACGAAATAACTTGCTCACGGAATAACTTGCTCATGCAGTATAAATAGGTTTGAACGGAAAATTCAAATGCTTCTCACAAAATTTAGAATTCAAAATATGGCGCAGAGAAATATGGAGAATAGACATTTTTTGTTTTAAAAAAATCAATGCAAGCATTCAGTTGGTATGCTGATCAGGCGCAAAGATGTTCAAGTGCCACCGGAGGCAAAAACTGCTCCATTGGCCCAGAAGAGAAAGCGAGGACAACCATCGAAGGCAACAAGAGCCTTTCTTTTCCAATAATTTCAAAATTTTAAGCTTCAGTTAAAACTGAATTTGTTATAAAGTAATTTTTTGATAATTGTGAAAATCACTTTTTTTTTTCGGGGTACAGATTTTTTGGGCATTTTTTCCCCGTGCAATCATTTATTTTGTGTGATTTATTTGTTCCATAGTTATGACATTATTATTGCGTTTGATCTCTTTCTTTTATGGGCGACAGACTATTTTTTAGGGAAATATTTGATCTTCCGTGCCTTATATTTATTTCTGTTGATATGCATTATTTTTTCCATGCATTCCTCTTTTTTTTTGCGGGCTGAAAAATCACACCCGTACCTAATTCAAAACCGCTTAAAATAAAATCTACCAAAAAATAAATCAATTGCTCGTCATGTGACGCAACCCGCCGGAAAGTGAGGTGCGATTGCGACAGGGTTCGAAAGAAAATTAATACACACGAATGAATAAAACTCGTCGCGTCACTCCCTTCCGACTTCATAGCCTCCTCCACCTGTACATCATGTCTTCCTGAAGGGATGATAACGAATTTTTTCGAAAATAAAAAGTAATGCGGAACGCGCACGTGTCTTCGTTCTTCAACTCCTCGTTAACGAAAATGTTTTATAAACTGGAAAACAGTACACAGACTACACACTTTGCAGAAGGGTTGCTACGTAATGGTGTGATAAAGGTACGTAATAAATTACGATTATTGATTAACCAAGATTACGGACGAAAGGGCATCCAGAAGTCAAATACGAACAAACAAACAAAAAAAAAAAGACAAAAAAAACGAATTCTTACCACAAAATAACTAGGTCGTTTTAACATAATATAATTCAACTTTAGCTAAAAATGTAATTTAAAACTTTTCCTATTTTTTCCTTTCTCATTTACTCGATTTTCTTTTTATTCATTTTTTTTTTTACTTATTTATCAAAGTTTCAACAGTCGATGGTACCAGGTACCACGTAACTTTTCTATTTTGACAACGTACTATTCGAGTAACAGACAGAAAGCATACACGATTTTTTTAAAGAAAATAATGAGTTCCAGTTTCTCACTATCATAATTCAGTGTTTTAAAGAGATGTACATAATTTTCAGAAAAGTATCCGTTTAATCTGCCAGCTTTTGATCAGCAGCATTTTACCAACAATTCTCGAATAGCATATAAGTATATTGACTCGTCATGCAGTCAAACCATTACAAGTACCCATCTACAGTACACATTCGTGCTTTCAGTAAGTCACGTGTTACTTGCTAAGTACCCAAATACGAAATACGAGGATCCGGCTTTAAAAAGAATTCCGAAAAAATTTACATCTTGTAATACACTGATTTATGTTCAAACTATCATTCGTCATCTATGAAGAGAATTTATTTCACACTCTTTGAAAAGTCTGTCGGTCCTCAAGTAGTCAAATTCTATGTAAGGCAGTCAGGTCAGAGTGCTGGGCAAACTATAGAGACTAAATTAGCGCTCACCAAGGAGATTATAACCGTACGAAAAAATCACACTTGTTAGCCAACAGGTCTTTTTCAGCCATCTGTAGTCGTACAGAAGAATGGAAGATAATAATAGCTAAGCCACTAAGAAATCTACTCGACGATTCTCTTATTTTCAGTACTTATATACTTACTCATCTTTTTGGACAGCCACCATAGCAAATTTTAAATTTGGCTGTTTTATATAAACCCACCCATTTCGTACAGCGATAACACGCCAGTACATGCATTTTACTACTGTTCTATTCGGTTCACAAATTTATTCTACACGCCCAAAAATTCGCATTAAGAATCTCACTCCCGCAGATGGAAAACTTTTCAAACAATCCTACAGCCAAATTTATCCCTTCCAAAGCACATGCGAAACAATCCGATAAACCGTTTTAACAATCAATAGGACACCCACTCCCGTCCACAGGAAAAGAAACTATAATAACAAATAGTCAAACGCTTACCGCACACACTTCGATCGCGTGTCGACTGTGGATTCGTTTTATCAACCCTGTTCTTTCGAGAGAAAAAAAAAAAAACAAAAAAAAACAATAACATGCATACAACATTAACGGGAAGAAGTGTACGAAGAAAAATCAGAAGAAAAGCCTTTGTAGAGGAGAGAAAAGCAGTAGGAGACAAATAAAAAAGGAAAAATAAACAGTAACAAACTCTTTCCAAGAATAAGTTTGCCGATTAGCGGCTCTAACGTCTTTAAACTTTTTAAAAAGGGGGGTTTAACTGGCTCCCCACACACCACCCCAATTTTGTGTAAAAGTTACGGCCAAAAAAAAAAAAAATGCACTAAACAAAACCCAGTATAAGAACTTAAAAACTTACATCAAATGGACTAAGTTTGAATGCACGAAACAAAAGAACGTCGTCGAATAAAAAAGAAACTTACGAGGTCGATAGAGAGGGAAAGCAGTGGAAAAATAAAGTGGTCCTCTACGTTCTTTGAGTAGCAAAATCGAGAAAATTTTGTAAAAGATTTTAGTCCGGCAAAATGAGCATTGTTCAAAGCCGCAGAATCTTCGTACAGAAAATACCATTCAATATAATTTAGGAACAAATACATAATGTACTCCTAATTCGTATTTTCGTGGCCGTTCAATTGAAGAAAATATGACTTTTAGAGGGATCTCATATTAAAAACTCATACCGAAGAATGAACTCGCAACAGAAATTACAACCAACCACAAAGAAAATTAATCAAGAGATTATTGATAAGAACCGGTCGATGACAACTGACAACATGCGCGCGCATCATTTATGTTTTGCCTTACATTCTCGTCATCGACTATCGGTTTTAAACTTCGCATTAAATCTCCAAAGTTATTCCCGTATAACGAAAAGTGAAAACAACGATGTTAAAACACATCAATAAAACTAGTCATCCAAAACTTCAACAAGAAAATCAAACGAACTTTGGGTTTAGAAATTGTAATAAACGCTCAAATCAAATATATATATAAATATAAACAGAGTGTCCCAGCTCAAGTTGGCAAGCCAGCTGCAACAAATACATGGAGCTCATTAAAACAAAGCGACGCGACGACGCAGCTAACTTTGCCTTCAATTTGGGTGCCTTGAAGTGGTTGAAAGCAAGAATCCATCGAATAAGGCCAGAACTAGAGCGATTCTCCACACAACGATGCAGTACCAAATTCAACACAGCCAGAACTGTGACACAATTTTGATACGAAAAAAATATTTCTATGCTTTCCTGATCGTCTTACACAACCCTAATCTTGCTCTACGTGATTCGTTTGAATCAGTTTCGTTCGCTGGTGCTAGCGTCTTCCTAAGCTAAGCTGAGACATCCTATGGGCAAGTTTTCCTCTACTAACTGATTTACTGACATTTTTTCGGTGGGATTTCAACAAAAAAAATACAACGCACGTTTCAGAGCGATTAAAATTTAGGCAAAATAATTTCCGATTCAATGCACCTTCGAGGAAAGTCTAACCTCCTAGCTGACTTTTCATTAGAACAACACGTAAAGCGTATATCGATGATAAAAGGATGAGCGAAACGCAGACACGTTATCATAATCGAATAGATAAGACGTGAAAAATGAATGAGGCATGCCACGTGCTATCAAATCGACCGTGGGCCCACGTTTGTGCGTGTAAAAGACAACCGAGAATCCATGGACCCAGTGCGAATTACAATTTCAATCGAACCAGAAAATATTTGATAAGACATAATTGGTATCAGTTCCTTTCGTAGCAACACACGTTATTTCATCGCAGTGCACCCTCTATCGCAAATTCAATGATCACGTTTCAGTTATATTTTTTCATCAGTTGTTGATTTTTGCGCTCGACTAATCAATTGATAAAAATTTTCATAAAAATGGTACGAGACTTCATAATTGCCCTCCTGTACCTACTCCCTACGATATGCGCATGGTGTAATATAATAATTACACTCAGTCAAAATAAGATGTACATACAGGGTGAGGCAAAACGACCGGCTTCATTTGTTTTTTCGATTATATGCGAAAGAAAAAATATCAAAGATGGCATACGTGGACTTTAAATTAAATTAAAATTCATTCCTAAAGGTCACAAATGAAATAAAATTTCACTTGAATGGTATTCTGCGGAAAGCGCAAAAACTTGATTTTTCAAGACTTTGCTAAGCAATGGTCAAATTATTTTAGCAATTTCTTCTTCTATATAGGTACACCGTCAAAAATACATTTTATAGGATTAGTAATGGAAAATTTCCCTTCCCACGCTGCAAACGAAACGTCACACTTATACAATTCCATCCGCCTTTGATCAAGCAAGTGCAGCAAATTTTTGCTCAAGTACCTATGAAACAGCTTACAATACGAGCATTCTGTTAGAAAATCAAGTTTTCAATATACTGACTAAGTACCTAACCTCTGATAAAGTCCAAAATCTGCCAAGAACCAAAACATGAAACTTGATTTTTTCATAGATTTGGTAAGAATAGACTCTGATCGTGAGAGACTTCCCGTGAGTCGAATTAAACCCTTCAAAACATTTATCAGCAAACTGCCAGAGTTGATATAGAACCTAATTAGTGTGGGATTTTTTTTTATTTGTTGCTATTTTGCAGAATTTACTAATTTGAAGTTAGCAGGTTTTGTTTTCGGACTATAACGATAATTATGCTTTCGTCCGGAAGTGAAACGAGATCAAATAATTCTTGAGCAGCGACAGCTTTTTCCACGTGAATATGTAAATTATGACCGCAGAGAAAGTCTCTAAATCCAGTTGACACAAACGAGGAAAAAATGAAATTAAAAATTTTCGATTTGGCCTAAATTGCAGATTCTAAGCGTTTTCACGTAAGTTGCGAGAAAATTTTGCTTGAACGTCGTAAATTTTCTTACCCTCATCGAGTATAATTCTCCAAGAATGAATGGCAAAGTGAAGATTAAAAAAAAAAAAAAAAAAAAGGAAACGGGACGAAAGAGACGCTAAAGAAAAGAATATTTTCTTTCTGTAGTATTCACATTCACACCACGTTTTTTTTTCCTTTTTCTTTTTTTTTCTCTTCGCAGCCGTTTTAAAGGTAGCACCTTTCTTTTTTTCGACTCTCTTTTTGGCCCTTAAAAATAGTTAGTCATTCGTTTTTTGGAAATTTATGGTCGAATATATTGCTCGCAGTTTACTGATTAAACGAAATTAATGTTTTTATTTGATCAACGTAATTTACGATTTACGTAATTTCGAATGAATTTTGCCTTCTTTAGTCTCGCCAGGTTTTTTTTTTCTCACCCTCTCCCCAACCTATTCTGCGTTGTCTTTTTTCTTGCACTTTCTCTCGGCATCCTCATTTTATCTAATCTTTTTTCCTTCTTGTTCCAATTTCCAGTAGCATTAACGCACTATATAATGCTGGCACGTTGATTTTTTTTGAATTCGTTTCGTATTTGAGCTGAGATGGCACACGCGAGTTTCTTTATACTATACTTCTTTACGATTTGGAAGAGGTATAATTTAAAGAAATTGCACGAATCTTCGTTCGGCAGAGAATCGAGTCGTAAACATTCGAATTACAACTGAAATACGATCCTCAGTCGAGCCAGTAAATTATGGAACACCGAAGACAGCGATAAGCAGATTATGGTGCCGGTAGAGGGTAACAAATATTTTGTCGGTCGATTAAGAAAATAACTGGTAAGGTGGATACCAGCAGATAGTCGACGAAACAATTAGAATAAAACACCAAAAAATGAAGATATTTCAAGGATACAATTTTTGCGCTGGGTATATGATAAAAAATTCCAATTTTAGTTTTTCACCGTTGCATGTTTAATTAATTGACATCGTCGCTGTAATTTGTCCCCTCCTGAACTGGTCAGTTTTGGCCGTCGGAGGAGACATTAATATTAGATAAATAAAACTAAAATATCCTCAGCAACAACAGGGCCAGTATTTTCTCATTTTCCCAAGGGTAGTAAACCTAAAATTCATAACACTAAAATAGTTTTTACGATCATTCTTGTAATGAGTTTTACTGCAATCTTCTAATTGTCAAATTTCTCTCGTGAAGAAATGAATGTAGTACCAATTGAATACCTCAAAGCAATAACTAGTCAACTGTAATTCTTAAAATTTACGAAAAAACACGAAAAACTGCACTGCAATTTTGGGAAAATAGTACGTAGAGAACTGAAAATCGGATGAGAGGGTGTCCATTCGGTACAAAACACTCTTCTAAAAAAAATCACGATGTTTGTATTCGTCATTTTAAAAGAAATGAAATTTTAAAAATTGAAAATTCGGTTATTCGTAGCCTCGAGTAGCAGACGTTTTTATTTTCGAATGTTCGAAAGAGGTAGAGATAGCCACTTCTTGCAAATATTTGTACCCTGGAGTTCTCTACAACCCGAATTATTCTCATTTTCAACGAATCAAAAATTCTTTCCGACACTATACATGTAGTGATTTTTCAACGCAATGAAATACAAAAATATGGCCCAGTAGTTGGCAAAAACACGACAAAATCTGCTGAAAAAATAAAGTCAATATCGATACTCTCAAGTTATACACCCTTTTGGAGGCCCGCAGTATAAACTACAAGTCGACATAATACAGTCTTGATGTACGAAGATGTTTCCGCATTCACCCAAGAACAATCTCTCAAAATGACAAGCAGAACAAGAAAACGTTGAATTCGTAGTAGAAAAAGGAAACCGCAGACATCGAACAAAATGAAACATAACCCTCCCATCACCAACCTGCTCTTGTTACGTCACAAGAAATGATAAAATTCGACAATTCACTTAATTCGTACGAAATAAAAACGGAAATTTCTGCACCAACGCGAAACGAAAGAAAAAAAAAATAGAAGAGGAAAAATTGAAAGAATGAGAAAAACCTTATTCTAGACGATTTTTCCAACATTTTCTCAAACGAAAATGTCATATTTTATAGAGAAGTGTGAGTTTAAAAGATGAAGGCACGAGGAACAGGGCAAAAGAAGAGCTTCTTCGGGTGTGTGCGCACGTGTGTGTGTGTGTGTGTGAGTGTAGAAACAGTGCGGGGAGTTAGACGAGCAGAAAGAGACTTTTGACAAAAGAACGTCTTTTCGCGAATTCATTTTTCTCATAGATGTCAAAAAAGCAGGAACCGAGACCCGTGCGTTTCTATATACGTACTATTTTTTCAACTATTTTTTTTTTTTACAGCGTTAAAAGAAACGAAAAATTTATACGGTGAAAGTGTCAAATCGCTGTCCGCTTTTGCGACAGTGTGAAAAGAAAAACTTTACGAGTGTATAGAATTTTATCATTCATTATTGAAAACATAATAAAAAGTACAAAGAAACTACCAGAAGTGGAAATGCGCGAATGGAAATGTAGAGATATCGACATTTTTCTTCAATTTACAGTATAGATAATGCATCAGATGAGGAAATATAGTAGGTACAGCGCCGTAAATTGCGTAACTTGGCACTCTGCGCGGGTAACTTGGCACCCTATGTACGAGTATTTCTTTCAATTTTATTGAATTTTACGAGGTTCTAACCAAAAAAGAGGATTTTGTGCGGAAATTAATTCCCTTTCTTGCCGTTCACTATGCTCAAATATTTTGGTACACGTAGTTTGACTGATACATTTTCTTGAAAATAATTCTTTGACGGCCGAACGTATTCTCCAAGTTACTTTTTCCAGTAAAACTACGAATAAGAATTACTATACTAGTGTTTGAAAAATCTCACAAATCTCAGACAGATTAAAACTGCAGAAGCTATGTTTTCGCTCAGTCCCTTTGAAAAAGAAAGAAATAGAAAGAAAGAAAGAATGAAAAGAAGGAAATTGAAAATTGTCTCTCCGCTGCTGACTATACTCGTATCTTCTTGTAGATATACATAGATAGATACTTCTTCGCCAATATTTCTCAACTTGCCTTTATTTTCTTTCGCATACCTATAGTACGCGTACATGTGTATAACGTATACGTTATATTCTAAATGCACGATAATATTTACAGTACAATTTCATCTGTGGAAAAATGCTATATACACTGCAACCCCTTGTCGTGCTGGCTGTTTGCTAACTGCCTTTTTCTCGAATGGATTCATCCGACGAAATATCTTTATGTATTGCATTTCTCGTTACCTCTCGCCGTCGTCATCAAAGAAACATCATCAGAGTTTTCCTCCCAGTTCACTACACATCGGTGTAATCGGCTATGAATTTTCGTATTTTCACTCAACAGCAGTATATACCAGCGGCGCAGCAGCATCTTCTCTCCATACTTGGATGGCAACGTAACCCTTTCTTCAGCAATTTTTCTTTCTATTACTGCTATCTTACAGACGATCAAACTGACACACTTGCACGCATTTTCGGAGTGATTATAGCCCACTAAAATCCCACAATTATGTCCAAACAGATAGGTACAAGTGCATATAATAGTTTTTAGAAATGAAAAAAATTTGAGAAATTTTCTAATGCCTCAGTTAACTTTTAATAAAAGGTCATGGCTAATATAAGGAAGGTTCTTATTTTGAAATTTTGAATTTCTTACCTCCCATCAAGCAGAATGTTTTTGCTTTTTTTTCATGGAAAAAAAAAATTCCACAAAAATGTCAGTCGCATAGGTTGAAAAATGGCGGTGCCATATGTAGGTTGAAAATCCGTACATCCAAAAATTAGCATTATTCTACTTTATAATCAACATTGCATCGAAGTATGAATTTTCTCCTTCAACTCACTACGCTTCAACCAAGTAAGGTGATTAGAAAATAGGTCGAGGAGATTTGTGAGAATTCGGACCTACCCTTAAGGTATAACTACAAAATCACTATTTTTCTGTTTGTGTCAAATTAAAAAATGGTTTATCAATTATTATGAGTAGATGCAATCAAACGATGAATACGATATTTTGAAGAAAGATTTCCCATGCTTCAATCCCCCCTCACCAGTTTGAAAATTCCCATTTTGCCGACATTTTCAATAAAGGCAGCTTTGAGGTATCAGTCAGTTTATAGTGAGGTGGTGAGAAACTTGAACAGATCTTTTCACATGAAATGGAACTACTTCAATGGGTGGGAGAGGGAATTAATTAAAAAAAAAGAACAATTTCACCATCATAGCTCATACCCGATGGGCAAAAAATGAGAAAATGGTCCGGAAAATGAGAATTTTATCCGTTGTCAGTCCGTTTTTATTTTCGACCATCAGATCTGAAAATTTGCAGATATTTTTGTCATCTTGATTGTTTTTCCGAATCCGTTTGTAAAACGGTTTCACGGATTATAACTCGGGCCAACAAATATGATAAAACAGCCTTCACGGAAAATAATCCGGATTCATTTCCGGCAAGACTGATTACAATCCGTTCGAAATCCGTTTTAGAAGCCGGAAAACAGGAAAATTCCGGGTTATAATCCAGAAACGGATTATAACCTGGAATAAAACGGATCCGTTTTCAAAATATTTTGCCCATAGGGTAATAAATATTTCCGTGGTATTTTTATGTCAGTTTCACACAAATATTGAACTTCAAATGATTTCATTTCATTCACTAAAGAACTTATATAAGTCTTTAGTAGGAAGTATAGGAACTATATATGATTACCGATACTAAAAATGAAGGATAAGGAAATAACAGAAGTTAAAAAGGACAAAAGTTAAACCAAAATCGAACTTATCCTTTACTTAAAAATTGACACATCTTTTGCGCAATTTTCAAAACGAATTGACAGCTTTTCTTTTAGCGGACGTTTTTTCTTCCAACTTTTTCTTCAACTGTTGGAAGACACACTTTGTCGATTGTTGACATTCGAAGATGAACGAGTAAACTTTATCGATGTAGAGAACAAAAACTTGGTTATCGACGGCAAATTACGTACAGTAAGCAATTATTTTGTATCTCTGCTGCAGAAATAACTATACTGCTTCGGTTCAAGAATAATGCGAAATTGTCAAGAAGTAAATCAAATAAAAAATCTTCTCCCAAATTCATAACATAACACTATGAGTAAACAAAATTTCTGTAGTAATTTTTACTGTTTTGGATAAGAAAACGGGAAAAATTCAACATTTTGAGAAGCAATTACTATGAAAATATTAAAATTCTGCGTATACTATCATCTATATCTATGGGTAAGACAGAGTAAAAGACACGTCTATGTGGATAATAATTCCCGAATCGTCTCTTATTACTTGTTTTTTTCAGCGAAATAGAATAAAAGTTGGAAAATTATCTAGAAAATTCTTTGGGCCAGTTTTCTAGCCAACAAGATTCTACGCAACGAAGGCAAATGTGAGACAATTTTCGAATTTGAAGATAAAATTGCGAAATTTAAAGAATAAACAAATTTCATACGAACTTCTCTCCGAAGGGAATAGTAGCCGAAGGAAATTCAAAAGATTATATACGTCTATACTTTCAACTAACCTGTAACAAAAAATAAAAACAATTTTTATTAGTGACTCTGAAGATAGTATATAGGTATAAGAGATACGAGAAATCACATATTGTAAAAAAAAATTCGGATCAACTGAATCAAAAGCTCCTCTCGTTTCTCCATTAGGGTGGTCCTTAATTTGAAGTTATGAATTTTTCACCTTCCAGCACCTAGGCAGACCAAATTGAAAAATCGGGATATTTGTATTGCAGGAGAGTTTATAGTCTCGTTCTTCATTAGATCGACTTTACAAAATATAAATATTAGATAAATTTTGAAAATATATTACCCCCCCCCCAAATTTGGAAAACACTTGCCACCCACGATACTCTGTATAGCGCAGCGAAATCGTAAAATAATTAGACCTGCTCTTTCGTATCATTTGTCTGGTAACCGAAATGAAAAGTTTTCCCTCACCCATCTCAATTCTCTACACGCAGCACACATTGGAAACCGTAAATTTCCCACTCTTTCACGCGGATAAGTGCACTTCCGAGAAGGTATTTGTCTGATGAATACGAAACCAAGAAACGTGTCATTCGTCAAAAGTGACACATAAGGTGTACACGCGTACACCTTTGCACAATTACACACTCGCAAGCAGCACTTCCAACCTCAAAATGCTAACTTCAGTCGTCGAGAATGGAACGAAACAAAACGCTAAAAGGATAGGATATATACTACTGCACAGTGCACACATACTATTTCCATTCCAACACGCCACAAGCCCATCCACAAAGACGAGCGAGCAGCCTCTGAGGAGTGTGTAAACAGAGACCTTAGCTTTTTTTATTCTCTCACTCTCTCTCTCTCTCTCACTCTCTCGTTTCGAAATTTGTATTCGGTAAAGGTATATATACGAATTCCTGGTGCACCTCTCACTCTCCCGCAGCCCCAAAATGCCGCAATTTTTGGCTATCGCACCGGTACTGGCGTTTAATTACCGACAAGTTCGAATGCTTTGAAAAATGGTGAACGCGAGCCCGACCAATGCCAAAAAATCGTCCACCCCTGCAACCCTGCGCCACCACCCCAGGGCTGGTGGCCTTTTGGTGCGCCGCCACCGCAGAATCTTTTTCTCTCTGTATAATGTATCGAATGGATCGTTTGCGATGACAGACGTACATGACAACCTTCTACTTTGCTAACCATTTTTCACCGCCACCCGAGTCGTATTCCGCGCACACTTGCGTAAGGAAAAATACAAGTACAACCGCCTAACAATAACAATTCCACACGCATATACATACTCGTATGTACATAATATAAAAACTGCGACGACACAGTCAAAAACACCGATTCATTTAACGAACCAAGTTATTAAAATTTACATCAACTTCTGTCAGCCTTTCGGCTTAATAAATTTAATGTCAACCTAAATTCGCCTCCAAGTTCAGAGTCTTATTAGAGCATTAAGTGGTACAAATATGGACCGCGATACACAAATATGGAGCACGTCCCCATAATATTTGAAGCGAACTATTTGCGCCCCACGAAGGCATATGCATCAGTTAGTTGCCAAATGATGATTAATCATCATTAAGGTAAAAAAAAAAAAAAAACCAAAGTCTATTAGGCTTAAGGGTATGCTTTACCAGGCGCAAAAAACTTTGAAAATAGAGGTAATTTTTCCGACTGTTTTGGAAACGAATTCTAAACATAGATTTGTGATTTTTGGCCACGATGTAGGTTGACCTTAAGGATGTATAGAGCTGAATTTTTGAATTGTATATTTCTTATAAATCTAAAATTAGCCGTCAAAGATACATCTACTTTGCGCATCTGTAAAAGCAGCAGAAATTCGATCGAAAATAAAAATTTAGCTTTATACATCCGTAAGTTTATCATACGTATAAAAGGAAAACATAAATTTAAAAAAATCATAACGCCAAGTTGGTAACTCGGCTAGAAAACAGTCGAGAAAATGTCCTAATTTTATGGAAAATTTTTCTTTAATATCATTTTATCGGACAATCAATTTGATGACAAAAATCTTAATTTTCGTATTCGTTGGGCTAATTAAGAAATTCGATTCATTCTTTTTTTCCATATTTCATAAAACATTATTAAAATGTGGTTTTCATTCAAGGAACATAGGGAAATGGAAAATTTTTTTAAATGTTCGAGAAAGGTAAATAAATGTAGAAGAAAATTGGATATAATATATCAAGTACTTTTCAACCACGCAATCAAAATTTGAGAAATATTTTTGTGCATGGACGATATTGGGCTTCATTTACGTGTACAAGAATGTCCTTTGGTAAAGTGTGCTATGCACTTAGCTCACTTTGGAATAGAAATATGAAAACTAAGCGCCTTTTGGCACGGATAAGCAGGAAATTGTTGTAAGCGGGAACGTATAGGAAATATTTTCTGGGGGCAGGAACCAACGCTATTCAGCTTTACAAATGGGATAGCGTTATAACAGGAACATATTTTACTGCAATTAAATTGAGTTAGAAAATTCTGAAATTAAAAGCCCAAAACATCCATTCTCACTTCTGCACTACAGTGCAGATATTCCTTACTTCGTTTCTGAAGGGGCTGATTCATCACGATGCATAATAATTATACCTACTTAAGCTTATACAAAATGAAGACACTCAGCAGTAGAGATTTGAAATTTGCATTGTTGGGACAAAAACCTAACGAATAAAATAAACAAAACAAACAAACATACATAAATACATACATACAAATAAGGAATCCTTAGGGGAAAGGAACCTTGGGGTGAGAAAGAATTGTTTGAAGCATTGTTATTGAAGATGAATTCTTTGTACTGGGCGTTCCAGAATTTCAAAGCATTATGTCCGTCCTTCCGTGATAGTCCAATGTTAGGATGACGTCATCATCAGAGTCCAATGTTATGATGACGTCATCATACCTACTTATAACGTAGGATACGCTGATGATGACGTCATCATACATATGCAGAAATAATGACGTCATCATTTAAGGTTCGTGTATTGAAGATGAATTCTTTGTACTGGACCCTAGTTCAAAATTTTGTCCGCCATGTTTTTTGTCGTTTGGACAGAGTCCAATGTTAGGATGACGTCATCATACCTACGCTACGTATAAATGCTGACGTCATCATCTACAGTTTATGAATTATAAATAGGTACGATGACGTCATCATACTGATGCAAATGATGACGTCATCATACACTTACAAGATTCTGTTATAGTTCAATATTATACCTCAGCTGATGACGTCATCATACCTACCTATAACACAGAACACATACTAATTTTCTTCATAAATTTATGAGAAATATTCATAAGTCCCTATGCGCTTCATATTCAAACAATTTTGTTTTTAAAAGAAACATTTTGGGATACTTTTTATAATTTCCTGTTGTAAAAGAGAATTCATCTTTCCCCTTCACGGAACTTCAGTGAAGGCTGTTTTGTACTGCTCCCCAACTTAGTCTCGGATAGGAGGCTGACCTTCAAACTCCAGAAAAATGCTCTAAAATGGTCTCATTATTTTGTACTCATTTTGTACCGTTTTGTACTGGCAAAATAACATTTTGTACTGGTCCCCCACCTATGCTCGGATAGGTGGTTTACCTTCAAACTCCAGAAATATGATCCAAAATGGTCTCATCATTTTGTACTCATTTTGTACCGTTTTGTACTGGCAAAATAACATTTAGCACTGGTCCCCTACCTATGCTCAGATATGAGGCTGACCTTCAAACTCCAGAAAAATGCTCCAAAATGGTCCCATTATTTTGTACTCATCTTGTACCGTTTTGTACTGGCAAAATAAAATTTTGTACTGGTCCCCTACTTAGTCTTGGATAAGGGGTTGACCTTCAAACTCCAGAAAAATGCTCCAAAATGGTCTCATTATTGAAGATGAATTCTTTGTTCTGGGCGTTAGTCAATCAAAACATAATGTCCGTCCAAAAACATAATGTCCGCCAGTTTTTGTCCTTCCGTGATAGTCCTATGTAATGATGACGTCATCATACCCAGATATAACATAGGAGACGCACGTCATCACACTGCTGCGAATGATGACGTCATCATACCTATGTATAATATAAGAACCGTAGATGATGACGTCATATCTGCGTCGCAGATGGTGACGTCATCATACCTACGTATAACATAGGAAACACAGATGATGACGTCATCATACCTAGATATAACATATTTCTCAATGTTATATGTACTTAGTTATAACAGTTAAAAAGCTGTTGATGACGTCATCATACACTTATAAGATTTCTTTATAGCTCAATGTTATAACTGAGTATATGACGTCATCATACCTATGTATAACATAGAACACTAGTTATAACATTTCAAAATATGTTGATGACGTCATTATACATTTAATTATAAAATTGGAAAAGTAACCAAGTAAAATTTTTCAGGAAAGAATTATGAAGAAATATTTATAAGTCCCTATGCGCTTCATATTCAAACAATTTTGTTTTTATAAGAAACATTTTTGGATACTTTTTATAATCTCTTGTTGTAAAAGAGAATTCATCTTTCGCCTTCATGAAACTTCAGTGAAGAAGGCTGCAGCTATTTTTCACCCTTGGAGTCGTTCATCGGATAGCCGAAAATATGAGGCGAATCGATTCCTTCAAGAAAATAATATTTCAGTTATCCCGCGTGCTCTTTCTGCAATGATGCCCACTTTTCGCCTTTGTGCTATACAATGATAATAGTGATAATAATCACCAACGCAATTTCGTAACAAAAAACTACCGTTTCGAGTGTAAGCCCGCTAAATTTATTTTAAACACATTCTCCGGAACTTCAATTTTGTCCTCCGCTTTCCTTCCATACTTACGTCATTCTATTTGAAAAACTTTTTTTCCTCCAGCAATTTTTTCCCATCCTTTCTCCTTACCCATATTTTTTTAGGACATTTCTGTCCTTCGAACATTAGCCTAAGTTTTGCGTTGGTTACTAAACGACATCTTTTGCTCGTTGGCGTTTATAATGTCGGTTTTAACGTCGAGAATGGTAATGGGCGAAGTTGAAAAGTTGTTGAAATTTTCATGAGCGTGTCTCGGACTCGAAACGAGGATTAACAATTTCAGATGGAAAAATCACTTTAAATTCTACTCAACTATACGTAAGCCTTCCCCCCCTCCCCTTTCTGCAAAATGACCTCAATCGCACGTCGCTTATAGTTCATTATTTCACAAAATTAAATTTATTTTTCCCACCCCCCCTCACTATTGGGTATATAATATTATGTACTGTAGTCCTTTCTTTCGATATAATGTTCAGCTTATACGCTCCATCTTCACTGACTATACTCTTTCCAGAACGTTTTTCGCAGATTCTTCGAAATCAATTTTACTACCGGCTTATCGTTTCAATTTTCGCAGCTTTCGCAAACGTCATTTAACTATCGGACAAAATATACACGGGTATTTTCGAAACAACCTTTATCTGAGGGCAAATATTCAACATAATATGACCGCGTTGACTATAATATAATGATCAGCTACAGTCAGGGCCGGCGATTTTTATTTTCCCTGTGTGGTGCAGAATTTCTCTGATCTCCTTCACTCACTAAAAACCTCTTGCTCCCACGGCCAAGAAAAAATTGAAATTGTCACGTATAGAAAAATAGATGCGAATTAATAAGAATCATCTTTCGTTTATCAATTGTTTTATGAATTTTCCAACTTTCGACATTTTAGTTTTTTGTGAGGTAGGTGGATTTTTTTATAGTGCACTATATACGGTTCGCGCGGCACGACTATATCATATATGTAGTTTATGTTTGTCGTAAGAATATAAGAAATTTTCAACAATGGACAAGATATGTCTAACAAAACTGAACAAATTAATTAATTGCTATAACGATTCATCAATAAACAAACATTATCTACATTTTCCTCTCCCTTCACATCGCCGCATATACTAATACGAATTTTTGTTACTCTTGCGACGGGCAGACTGTAGAATCATCTCATTAATATATTTGTGATAAGAATACTTTCTGAAAAAGACTGCGAGGGCACAGATTACGGGTATTGCGATTTGAAATAATACGAAAAAATTCGATGTTATATGGTTTGAAGGATAATCTACTTCTGCTTTTTTAGCGGAACTTATAGCGCTAGGATTTTTAATTAAATTTAACTGGCCCACTGCTCACATAGAGGCTGATGAATGTACTTCTAAATTACACAACATAATGTATCACGATTCATAAAGCACACATCAACCCATCACCATGTCATGCCACTGCCACGGAACTATCGGTATAATATGCTAGAAAAATAGCTGCAGCCTTCACTGAAGTTTCGTAAAGGCGAAAGATGAATTCTCTTTTCCAACAGGAGATTATAAAAAGTATCCAAAAATCTTCCTTAAACAACCAAATTGTTTGAATATGAAGCGCATAGGGACTTATAAATATTTCTCATAAATGTATGAAGAAAATGAGTATGTGTTCTATGTTATAGGTAGGTATGATGACCTCATCAGCTGAGGTATAATATTGAACTATAACAGAATCTTATAAGTGCAGTATGATGACGTCATCATAACATTGGACTCTGATGATGACGTCATCCTAACATTGGACTATCACGGAAGGACAAAAACTGGCGGAAATTATGTTTTGGGCGGACATTATGTTTTGAAATTGACTAACGCCCAGTACAAAGAATTCATCTTCAAAAGAGAATTGAGAACTTTTTTCTTCGATCAAGTATAATTGAAAATAAGAATAATACCTAATAATACGAAGAAAAAGCGAATTATACTTTCGTAAAATATCCATCGTTACCGTTCAATTGAAGCACATCGAGCCAAGAAATGAAAAATTATACCTCTTTTGACGCGATAATAATTTCAGACCTGTCACAAAATGGCGAATTGCAAATACCTAATTACTGAAACGTCAACTTCGTTGAAAAATTACTGCTAATATATTTTTCATTCTTTCTCCATAATAATTACGCGCCGTGGCCGTCCCTTCTGGTGCTTATATATATATAGAAATTGAACAAAGCTTTCTCTCTCGTAGCTATAATAGGTCTATAATAAAGAAGGGAGGAAAATGACAGGAATAGGACATGAATTTTGAATGTAGACAAGGCATTCCGTTGTGAGGTAAGGAAAATTTGTAACTCTGTACGAAGATAAACTTGCGAATAAACCAGGAGTGGGCTGTAACTTTCATCTCAACGATATACTTTCGCAGACTTTACATTTCATTCCAGCTCTTTCAAACATACATGCTGCGTATTCGCTCAGATGGAAATTCTAAGAGCTACGAAGGATTATAAGTGTCATTTTTGATGGAATTATTTTTTTTTTTTTTTTCATGTAAGGACATTGATACGACATCCCACATCATCCTTAGAAAGGATTGTCCTCGATTTGATCGAAAATTGGTAGTTTCAAACAGCAGAAGGATGTTTTCTACGAAAAACACAAATTTTGCAACAGAATTACGTAGTATGACGCTTCACTAAAACAAATCTGAAAAATTCATACAACCTATTCTTCATATTAATTAACCAACGAAAACGAAAATTTAAGACATTCGTCAACCACTTTCCAATTGAGGGTATGCTTTGAAGAACGTTAACTCTTTTTTCTCGCTCAATTTTGCATCGATTGATTTGAAATTTTTACCATCTGTTCCTAAAAGGATATCTCCAGGGTGGTCCTTTGGTGGAATTTGACAATATGCTTCAAATTAATATTAGAAAACTGAAAAAATTGACAGTTTTCGGCATACAATATACATATGTGTATATCTCATAAAGAAAATCAAAAAAATTGATAGTCCGTCAAAACGACCACCCAGGAGATATTTTTCAGGAAGAGATTGGTAAAAATTTCAGAATTGAGCAAGAAAAAATAAAAATAATTTTGTTTTTGTTTCTGATAATTTTTTTTTTTAACAATTGGGCGATGATAACATTATTAGTGTCAGTGCTGGACTGGCTGTCGTTTGAGCGAAGAAATAAATTACAGTAATAATAATTGTTTATGTGCTGCCCTCGAGTAGAGTTCAAAAATTAGGAAACCACACGCTTAAAATAAAGTTGAAGATGAACATTTCTAGACTGTGGTCGTTCTTAAAACCAACTCTTCAAGTATGCAATTTTTATATGTACAGTAAGAAAATAGTTTCTGAAATGAGCACGTGAGAAAAACTCATATTTTACAACAAAAAAAAAAACTCCATATTATAACCATCAAGGTTAGCTGTCTAGGTCTACAAACAGCTGGCCAATAAAGGCTCGTATTTTATTGCGGAATTTTGCACGGCCTCTCGACGCGGCAGTTCGATTTCTCGACATCCTTTGTCACCGCTTAATTCGACAGGTGACTAGCTTTAAAAATGAAACGACGTTTATCCAGCTCAAGCTTAGCTACCCTCTGCCACCGCATAACCTGCGCCATTAAATAAAAATGTCGCAGATACGGGCGTGCACGAGTCTTTCACTATACACCACATAGTCGATATTGGATTCACCAAAATGATGAGGGCAGGCTGTATAAGTAGGTGCCGTCTTCTTTTTTTCAATTTTTTTCTCCACGAGTAATGTCTCACGCAAATTTGTAAAAGACTGTTCTGTCATTCTTGTAGTATTTGGTTTAAAAAAAAAAGTGATATATGATTTTAAGCGCGGGGGAAAAGGCTTATAGATAGAATTGAGTGCTTCTCCTCGCTCTTCCATCTCAATATTTTTTTTTTTGTTTAGAAATACGCGGTTCTTTTTAATCCTAGCTTCGAATAAAATCGAATTTGGTTAAATAGAATCACTGACGCATAATGGTAGATAACAAGTTGCACGCTCAGACTCATATAGTGGCTTTTAAAGTTCAAGGACTGAATATACAGGGTCAGGGCAGAACTCATCGCGACCACTTGCTTTCGATTATTTGTACTGTTATTTTCTCAGAGTTCAAACACTAAGCCGTGTATAATATTTTCATAAACGTGGGGCACGTCGATCCTAAAATTCACTCGTCCTCGAGTAGAATTACTATACAATGTACCATACTTATTATTTCAGATCTGCTATTCAACTTTAACAAATTATATGAACTCTTAACTACTCAGTAACAACTATATCTGGTTTATACAATATACACACGGCGAGTTATTATCACTCGTCAATGAAACTAGATTAGAGCGTACTCTTCAAGCTCTCAAGCTGAAATCCTCCCCCAGGTCAGATATTCCCAAGCACGCCGCCAAAACGAACAGAATATTTACGTCGCGTAATTGATGCGCGAACTGGACATTATTTTGTGATACTGACAAGCCGCGCAATATTCTCAGGTGAGATTATAGCAGGCTTTTCAATGGACCTGTAAAGGGAGTAACTAGGTCACCGTTGTCAATTTTCAGTCGTGGAAAATAAAACTAACCCGCATAACCGCGCCCTTGTAAGCTTCACGCAGCTTCCACATACAAACAGCTCGGTACAAAATCCACTTTACATACGCACGTATCTCTGCTCCATACACACGCAGCAGCCTCTATAAATAAGGTGCAGTCAACATACTCGCGGATACACGCGAGAAAGGATCTAAACGAACAACGCGAAATCCGCATCAAGAAGTATTTACGACGATTCCTTTCTGGAAATTTATAATCTTTGGGGCACACGTTTACGAGAGAGATTAGAATTAATTAGCTATACAGGTATATACCCATCTTGTAGTCGACGAAAACAACACACCTGCAAACAATGGATCTGTACGGTGTATAAGTACAAAGTATATACCATCTATACACATTGGAACTACGAGCAAATCATTTTTACCAAGCCAATATTATGGGTATAGTACAGTGAAGCAGCACACGCTGCTTTTAATAATGCAAGTCATCGTAACTATCGTTACCCATAACGACAATTTGTAGGAAAATTTTTCCAAGTATAGACACAGAATTAGCGATTAAGTTTTCTGAACGGTTTTCCTTCGCCATTCGGTCGTCCATGATGCACAGCAGGCCAAAACGGATACACTTATAAAATGAAAGTCATAATTATCGTTGCGTTGTAAAGCAAAGTTGGATATAACATTTTCTGCCTGTGTTAGAAAATGTTGGGAGTCGAGAAGCTATAGCTCTTTGAGTCTATCCAGGAGGGTAATTGACTATATTTTTTGGGTAAAAATATCTGCAGAAATGCGTACTTACCAAATACCCAAATGGAAGGAGACAAATGTCAAACATCTGCTAATTTTTTTGCTTATGTGGAAAACATATATTACAGTGAAACCTCCCTCAACGAACACTCCATCAAGTGGACACCCCCAATAAACGGACAAAAATCTTGGTCCCATGCAGTGTTATGGCAAAAATACATTGTAACCTCTGATAGGCGGACATTCTATTAAACGGACAAAAATTTTGCCACACGTACTGTACATGCTAAAAATGAAACAAAAAAAAACCAGACAAAACAACTTTTGCCTCAAAGACTGGGGACAATGAGGCCCTGCAATACCTCACCCAACTTCAGCTACATTTTGAAAGGGTAGCAATACAATCATCTGAGATGAAACAAACTACGATCACGTCGTGTTTTAAATAATGTTCATATTATGTGCTTATAAATACTGTTTTTCAAGTTCCACTTTTTTTTTTTTTTTTTGTTAAATAAAATGACGAAAATGTTAAAATTTTGAATAAACTCTATTCGGCGGACACTTTCGTTTTTTTATACTCCTACAGCGGACATTTTCTCCGGTCCCAAGGTGTCCGTTGTTAAGAGGTTTCACGGATTACTTTTTTTTTTAGAGGCTTTTTGTCCAATAATTTTCATATTACCCGGGCATATAACAAAGGTACAAGCGAAGTCCATTCTACGAAAATCTAGAAAAATTAGATAAAATCCTTGCGCAACGCATGAAAAGTACTCCTCAAACACTATACTTCACATGCCGTACATATTGCATAATTCCTCGCCAGAGTTTTACCAAGATCAAATAATTTTCCTGTACAGGAATTCATGGTGAAGCCTCGTACCTGCCTGTGCATTTTTTCAATTCAAAGTTTCGAGAAAACGCAGGTTCACTATAAGAAGGTATTTCTGTCTTAATGCTGGTTAGAGGTCTACAGTTTCTGATTCCACCTATCGCGGTTGATCATCAGCGACTGACTCGAGAAGTGTGGTATAATAAAGGAAAATACTTTTCAATCTACCCACCTCTGATCATCTCTGATCATCAGCGCAACTGTCTCAGAAAGTGGTCTGTAATAAAGGAGAACACTTTTCAATCGTTTACCTAACACATTTCTCCTTTATTTACGCGATTATATTATCCCATATGGTCGACGAGCTTTCCGTATATATTCAAGTTGATCTTGGCTCAGCACCAATGTGTCGCTTTACTTTAGGCCGACATTTAGCGGTTTAATATTATATGCTTCGCAAATAACGGAAATAGGAATAACACATGGGCTTAGAAAAATATACTTACGCCATCAAAGAACTCATCAATCAAAAAGAGGTGAGTAAAAGCCGAAGTTGTAGACCATTTATAACGGTCGTTCAAATCGAAAAATTGTACACGAACCTTCAGAGTGCGCTGCTCCCAATTCATTTCTTCAGTGGCGATGGGCGATGTAAGACAAATTATTTTTTATTATGAACCATAATTATTATAATCGTCTAAAATGAACACAAGGGATGTAAAGTGTTTAGAAAATCTCAACTGCAAATACCCCAAAACTTGAAATTTCGACTTTGATTACTCTATGCTTCTCAGGCCCAGATACGATTCGAAGGCGCTCGAGTCACTTTTTATCGTCTCGATTCGAATATTACATCACTCTGATGGCCCGAAATGTACACGTTCATCTTCCACAAAGGTGGAGTACTTTTGACTTTTTGCAACTACACGTTCAAAAATAGATACTTAATTTGACAAAAAGTTGAGCAGCACTTCAAACTTCAACATGGATGGGTGACTACTGACTATACCTTATAGTCAATGGCGAAGGATATAACTTTTACCAGCATCACTTTACACGAGCCTATGATCAAGAAACGAATAGGTAGGTAACTATGAAGGTCCCATGCTTATATTTGCGAAAGTCAGACCAAAATTACAGAAAGTTTTCTGTCAAAAACCGTTGGTACCAAAAATAAAAAATAAAAATATGATCCCAAACTGCCAACGAAACACTCATCTCATTCTCGCTAGACTAACTGGAAATTCTTCGCACCAAAAGAAACTCGATTCATCTATGCACGCGTAATACAGAAAATTTTTCAATTAATCATTTCGGATGACAATTTAAGCATGTTTTATCATCATATTGTACAGCTTCATCCAACGGCAGCGGCAAACGCCACAGACTAACCTGCAAAAGTTGCGTACAACTTCTCATTGCAGCAGAATTGTTGGAATTTTTTAAACAACGATCATAAGCTGCGCTCAGCTGGTCATAAATAAACGCGGCTCACGTTATGACATCCATACACAAGCAATTTGATGTACATGACTTTTTTTTTTCCTCCTAATAGAAAGATGCAAGAGTGAGAGGAGGATCGAAACTCGAAAGTGACGACGCGAATTCGTCTTTTCTGTACTTTCGACCTTCTTCGTTTGCATTTGCTCATCAATAATTGTTGCCTACGTAGGCCACCAAAGAAATTCAACCCAATTACCCACTCTCCTTTCAGAACACTAAAAACATTTCAACCCTCTGGTGAAATTTATTTTACGACCAGATTGCGACATTTTCCATAAAAAAATAACCGAATCAGACCACTAGTGAGACGTATAGCAGCTGTTTAACGACATTTGAGGAAGAGGGCCAAAGTATAGCGATGGTGATGGAAAAAAAAAAAAAAAAAAAAATAGTCAAGTCAAAAAAACTTTTTCTAGTGTACATACACTAATATATGTATACGTGATATACCATTATGCGAACGCTCTTCTCCTACAGCATACGAGTACGCTTTCCGACCGAAATTTGAAATATGAATACTTTATGCGTGTATATATACGTAAGAAAAAGCTCACATACATATCTTTCCCGGCTCTTTTGTAATAAAGAAAGTAACATGTGCTCGACATAACGTACATAGCGAGCAAATTCCACTATTTCTCTTTCTTTCTTGAGGTTATGAATTTTTGCAGGACACACAATTGAGGGAGTAAGCAACAAAAAAAAAATAAATAAAATGAAAAAAATAAATAGTACTCTTATATGTACAGCTATATAGACGAAAGTCAAAATCTACTTCACTATACTTCAAATAAGTAATGTACCTATTTGCGAGTGCACTGAAAAAAAATCGTAGAAGTAATTTTCACTATATTTTGAATTGGAAAACAGAGAATATACAAAATGTACAGCAGAAATTACCATACAGTTGCGATTTTATATTCGATTAAGGGTGTAGTTCCGAAAATTCTAAGCTCAACATTATTGTACTCGTAGAAAATGAAAGAGTATAAATTAAGGAATTTGAAATGAATTATTCGAATACAGGGAGTATAATATAAGCTACTTTCTGCTCCATTTGAGATCAATTGGGGAATGTATATATAATTGACTGACAAAAGTAAATTCACTTTCATTTTTAAACTACTCGTACTATGAGTAACCAAGGCACCCAAGTTCCCAATAAGCAACAATACAAAAAAAGTATAACTTCGTGGCCTCCCGGATGTTAATAATGCCAAAGGTGAAGATAATTTTCGTCCTTGGTTCGATACAAGTACGACGTTTTCTTTCATGCTTTTTGAAAAAGGAAATGTTTCGTTTGTTTCGTGTCATTATGACGAGTTATAGGGTGAAGAATTGGGGGGGGGGAGAAAGAGCGAGAGAGAGAAAGAGCGAGAAGAAAAGTAGGAACAGAAGCTACAAGAAAAAAGAATGTTTCGATTTTTAACCTTCGTTAATTTCAAATTACAAAATGTTGACACATGGTAATCTCATTTGTCGAATTGGCTAAACGAAACGCATTCGTCTTCTCTGCTATGACGTCAGTAGAGAGCGACTTGAGACAATTCCAGACCCACCGTTTCAACCGATGGAAATGGACAAGGAAGAGGGAAAATTATGTCTATAAAAAAATATTTTTCTAGAGCACCATTTGTTGCTAAGGTGTTCTCACAGAACGTTTAATATTACGTTCAAGATTCACAATGAGTTATGCTGACACTTGAAAAAAAAAAAAAAAAAAAAAAGGAAGCCATTCGATGAAGCTCTTATTAAAAAAAAAAAAATTTACGATAAATATGAGAATAATATTGTAAATAAATGGAATTCGAGGCTCATTAATCATTTAGTAAAAGTTATATTTTATTTTGACATTCGTCTCTTCTTTCTCTCTCGCTCAATGCAAAACACCAGACTGTATAATTTATGCAGACAGTTTGGCAGCACATTCGTATCGTCGTATGTCTCGATGTTGAATTTTTTCTTCAATAAGGATTTTAATTACTTCTATCGACTAATAAAAAATGACCAAGTTTAACAGCACTTTTTACTTTCAAACGGAACTATTCCGAGTCTACTATAATGAATAATGTGAGAACCATTTGGTAGCTCGGTTTATGAAAATTCATTTTACATATATAGTCATAATTCTCAAAGTGCTCGATTGTTTTATTTTTGTCACTTTAAAAACTAATGAAACACGTTACGTTTCAAGGGTCGAACTTTAGCCCCTCCTTCAGGAAACTGATGATTGCGCCACTGTATTCTGACCAATTTCTTTCAACAATTCGTTCCTTCAATTTTGTTCAAATAAAAAGCAAATTTTTCGCGAGCCATTCTATTCCCTTCCACATTACTCCTTCTTTTGTACTTTTACTCCTGGCTTTAGACATATTTCAATAAATATCTGAGATAATGTCTACTCAACTTACTTCGACTGTGATTCAGTAATGGTTTATTCTTCATTCAAACTTCTTAATGATACATTTATACCGAAAAATTTCAGCTTACCTGCAACAAAAAAATCAAACGAAAACAAAATTAAAAATCATAAACATGAAACTGGCAAAAGATGACCAAAAAGCTTATGGAAGAACATATAGATTATTTTCACTAATAGATTTCTAAATCAATTTTTAGGTAGATTCATATATAGGTACGTATTAAACGTCACAATGGATATGATAGTATGGTTTGGAAAAAAAAAAATACGAAGGAAGTCGATTAAAAGCATTTAGTAATCAGTGCCAAAGACAACAAATTATTTTTTTTTTAAATTATAATTGTCTGAGACCAGAGAGGCCTTGAATTCGCTCTTTCAATTTATTAAAACTGAGCACGCGAATTTCTCAACTCGATTGTGTCGACGAGTGATTAAAGATGAGAAATTAAAAAGAGTGCATTGATTCGATACACAGCATACTCGTATCGTATATAATATGAATAAATCTATTCTGGAAAAAAAATTAAAAGGATAGGGCCAATAAACATATACACCAGTTCAAAGGGCAAAATATTTAACACGAGTAAACGTACGCATATAATTGCCACAAATAGTTTTTAATCGAGTTATCAGTCGAGTAAAATAATGAGAGACCAAATCGAAATCGTTCAGAAATGTTTGTTTCTGTAGAAAATCAGAAAAAATTAATGAAATTAATGCCATCTGCTAACTGTAACGAAGCAAATGCGATCTGTTACGTAGCCATTTATTATTGAAATTTTGACTTCAAGTCAATTTCAAATTTTCAATTTTTAATCTGTGATTTTTAGAATATGAATCACTGAAAACTCTACCTACAATTTTTATTTTCAATTAAAATTATTTTAATAGTATAATATTAGGCCTACCTTATAATTGGGGATTAATAATTCCTATATAAAAATATTTTTGAAATATTATTTGGTATCTACTCAAATGTGTGGTTGAGAATTGAATATATGTACCTATACATGAAATATATTTAATCACAGCTGGCGATTCAAAAATTATAGTAAATCAATCACGCCTTAAGGAGCGCTAATGTATGGCTTTTATTTCATATTAGCTTGAATGTAATCGCAACAAAATTAGATAACTTTAAAAAATTTGCGACATCCAAAAGAGTAATTCTAGAGAATCGCGCATCCATATAATGGAGAATTTTCATTCGCATTCGTAGCTTCCCGAAATTGAAAACGAACTGATGCTATTTTCAGCTAATAAAGCTTTACACAAAGTCTCTTCGGAGAATTAGCAAAGTCAAAAACACACGTATAGTTCGATGGGAGAAATACACGTTTTTAATTCGCCAACGCGACGTATCGTATTTTGGAGCTGAAACGACAGCAGATTTGTACTTGTAGCTGTAGCTACGAAATACTCGAGAATACATTCTACATACTAACTTAAGTTTTACACCATCAATGCTATACACACTAACCCTGGGTACTCGGTACACCCTTTCACGTAGTGATTACAAAACGAAAACTCATGTTCCCGCTGTATTATGTATAGACTCAGCCTTTGTGTAAGGAGGAAAAAAGAGGCTTTTCGTGAGACTGCACGTTCAAAATTACGTTTTTAGTAACAAGAGAGGGAAAAAAAAAGAAAGAAACTCGAAAAACGTCCTACTAGCAATTTTTGAAAAGATTCTCAACGAATAGTCTCGCTTTACATTTTCGTGCTATTTTTTTTTTCATCTTCTCTTGGGCACATTGCCCTGCTAGCTATAGTAGCTAAAAGAAATTACAAATAATTTCCATTTTGCAGAATAATTTTCTCAATGTTTTGCTACATTCACACGGGACTGGGCCAAATAAATCATTACCTACCTAGTTATTCAAACTTCCGATTGATAATTCTGATTCCTCTGCTTCGGTGATCAAAATTACATTTTACAATTTTTTCAATCATGCAGTCTTCGAAAAACCTTTTACTAGTCAACGATCAAACAATATAAATTTCAAAAAAATATTTATAAAGATAGAATTTCCGCATCATCAGAGATATAGGGAATCAAAATTGTGAATCAAAGCGAACGATCGATAATTCATTCGGCCGAATCCCTGGTAAATTCGCCACAACCCATTTCTTCAGCCCATAGTTTACCTTAAAACTTACATAAATATGGAAGAGTATCCAGATATCAAACTTAGTGTATACAGAGGTACATAATCACAATATTAAACCCTAATATATCATTCAATATTTTACGTAGAATTCATCGCTCGTCTGCTTGGAATAAACTAATTTCTATATGTATTTGAACCCTGTAAAAGAGTCAAAGAGAGCTTTCGTGACTTTTCCTCCCTCTAAAGTCGATTGCATATTCAACTAGCGCAATTAATATATACCTCTGGATAGAAGACAGTGCCTCTTTCAACACGATTCAACTAGCTGAAGGATTTCTGGAGTAAAATAAAAAAAAAAAAAAAAAAACAGAAAGCAGCAATATCGTGTAATATACGGACAGAAAAGGTGAAAAATTAACAAAAATATTTACTTTCAAACGAATGGGAAAGGTTGAATCATGCAAATATTAAATAATGATGATAAGTACACACAGAGTAGTGTGTAATAATAATTGTAATGATGGGAACAGTCAATCGACAATAATTGCGTGCATATAATGACAGGTTATATCCTGTTGTCTATAGTTCAATTGTGTCCAGCAACCGTTTCCACGTTGGCTATTCCAAGTTATTGCTAAGAAATTATCTACCTACTTCGAAATGCGAATGGAATATATGTCTGCGAGACGTAGACAACTAGAATTGGCATTTCAGTAAATTATGGTCTGCTTTGAAAATATCGTTCATTGATATAAATAGTGCAAAGCATATTGTTCCTTCATCATAGATGCTGTTCTTTATCATAATTCGACAAATAAAAAAAAACACATCCATGACTATGGAACATTTTGCATGAACGCATCAATAAAGCCTCATAGCAAGCGTACATATGGCCGAAAAACTCCCATCACTCGGGTAACAAGTTTTAGTTACACGTATTCTCAACTCATACAGTCTCAAAGTCCACGAATCCAACTTTTTTCTCTCGCGTACACTCCAGTTTGTTATAATAAAGTCCATTTTCTGCTCCACCTGTCGTAGTTAAATAAAAACATAATAGCAATTAACACTAGAAGTACGACACCACTCAAAATTTTAAGATGGACTTCTCAAAGGACCAATACATATTTTGAGAACCCCTGACTTGTGTCCTACGACGCCACCTGGTCCTTTGAGGTTACTTTTGTGGTCATATACGACACCACCTGGTCCTTTGAGTAATCGAGTAAAAGCTGGTATTTCTAGTGTTAATGAGAAACATTACTATGCACCATAAGATTTTCCACTATATTGGTGATTCCTGAGAAATTACGACTCAGTTTCTATCTAGAAGAACGAGATTCTTTCAACCGAACAGGACTGCAAAGTAATAATGATAAAGACCCTATACAATATACTTGGTGAATGTTCAACTATAAAAGCTAAGGTGCCTTTCCCGAATACGATCTGCATCGTAGACCCCTTTTTCAACAAACACACAAAGTAGATATATAGCTTTCGAAAAAATGCAGAGCTTCGAATTCCAGACGACGATCGTCAGGTTTCGAAGCACAGCTCAGCCATACAATTAGCAAACAATATCACGGCTGAAAAGCGTTTCGAAGCTCGGCGAAATGAACGCACGGACACGGATCCGCTCGCGGAATCGTCGAGTCAGCAATTTTCATTTTTCTATCGCGCCACACTCGAGTACCAAAAACAAATTAGCATAATTAATCGCCCGCTTTTATTATGCATGTACTTGGCAACCACATATTCAAGGTACACGAGAGGAGGATGGAGAGTTGACGGTGAAGGTACTTGTGTGTGCATCCATATAGAGCTCTACACTAAAATTTTCATCTTCCACACGTAATTATTTTCCTGCAGCAACGTCGTCGTACTCGCGTATTCATAGCACCATTAAAATACCCCATTTTTCCTGCCCAAGCCCCCCACACACACAGGGCACGGGCTACGGATGAGGACTTGTGCTGACTCCGTACTCTGTAGAGATGAGAATCTCTTATACAAAAAAAACTTCGACGCTTGTTCGTCACACACCGTCACCCCCTCCCTCCCGTTTGCTCATCCCTCGTTTTTCTTTCTCTTTATTTCACATTATACCATGCATGCCCCCGTCTCGCATCTCGCTCGTAAGCTACCCCCTTCGCGCATTTTGACTGGAATATTATTTTGGTCTCGCGAATACGTTTCCACCGAGTTTGCATTCCGCTACCACACCGTGTGCGAGAGCTTGGGCTTAATTTTAGAAATACTCGAGTTCTGTCTGCCTCTGTTGTCTCTATCACACTCTCTCTCTCTCTCTCTCTCTCTCTCACTCTCTCTCGCTCTCTCTCTCTCTCTCTCTTGCGCATCCCTTTCTCTTTTCGTGGCCGTCTCTCTACGCCTCTCTGCTCCTCCGTTTGTCTGATGCTCCTCTTCACGTCTGCTCTCCCACTCGCCCTACCTGCCTCTTTCTCTCTCTCCTGCTCCGGCTCGCACTCGCTGCATGCGCTTACGCAAATCCACCGCAACTAAATGTAATTATCTCTCAGCTCGGCCATATACCTTGCTGTCCCATCCGCCAGCTTTGTTACTCCGACAAATCCGTTTCCATCTTTTGTCTCTTTTCCGCATCCTTTACACGACGACAATTATTTGTCAACTCGAACATTTTAAGATCTATTGATAGACCGACGTTGGTAGTCTGTCGTATTTTTCTTCTTCATTTAGCATAAAGCGGAGTAAACGAGCGTGGCGGAGGGGGGCAGAGTACGCGGGGTCTGGGATCCTCACTTTTCCCATTAGCGAATCAAAACTATTTCCAAACGAAAATTCTCGCGCATTAAATAGGTGATAATAATGACGTAAATGCGATACCATTCGACGTCGGTCGGTTTGTGCCAAGAAATTCGTTCGTCTAGAATAGACCGCAACCCACCTCGCCAGCCCCCGCTTGGGTGAAGTCTTGCATCGAAACGATTGTCTCCAAATGAGCAGACTGGTCGAACGATTTTTGTCTGTAAAGCTAATTATATGCGTGTATTATTTGGGCTCGTGGCCTTATTGCGTTCGTCTTGGTAAGGAAGCTGCACCATACATGAGGTGCATCTTCAAAGCGAACCAAGAATACAATACGAATTCCAAAATGGCAAAGTCGAGAAAAACATAAAAGTCTCCTGACCACAGTGTCTGGGCAGTGAAAATAAAACGCTGGTTCTGGAACCACTGGCAATTTTACTGGCGTGTACACAAAAAAAAAAACTTTTGGTAGTAATTTTTACAATTTGCATGAGAAAATGGGGACAATACAAGATTTATGGGAGAAATTACCACAAAAATAGTAAAATTTACCATCTAAGATTAGAATGAACTATTTAAGATGGTAAAATAAAGTACTAGGTACAAACACTAAGAATATTTACAATAACTCGTGAAAGGTCCCTGTTTTCTCATAAAAAAATTATAAAAATTACTATTCATTTCTCTCAGGGTAATTTTTCATGCGTAATGAAAAGATTTGATTTTTGTCACCTCAAAAACTACGGAAACGTACGTTATCCTTAGACGACTATAATCAAGTCGATAATCAGGGTAGATAATTTCAAACGATGAAAAAAAAAAAAATGTCCGAGCGCATAAAAAATTTCATTTGAATATTTTGCAATTCTACAGCTGATTCTGTAAGTGATAGCTCAGAGCATTTATCTATCTCCATCGCCATCTCGGTGAATCAATTTCCATTATTTTTGCAAGAAACGTTATAACTTTCGATGGCGTGTCTGGAAATTTCATACGGATGAAGTGGAGGGGAAAAAGTAGAGTTGGATGAAACATTTTGAAAGTCGATTATTTTTCCCAAGTGCCAATTTTTATCGGCCAAAAAATGGAAGCATCAACGTGATTTATACGTGCGTTTGAATTTTTAACTTCTGCCAGTCGTTTTACGAGTTGTCCATTCCTTCGCAGAAGGCTTGAAAGAATTTCTGGAGGGTACTACCCACATTTTGAATTGAAACGCCAATTCGTTTTTTTTTTTTTCTCTTTTCCTAGGCCGACATTACGCATCGAACGATCGTTCACCTTTCCCATCATTTTCCTCGTGTCATTTTTATATTTTCTATTTTTTTAAAAATATTTTCATTTCTTCTCGCACCTTCTCCTATAACGCCTCTCAGCTCCGCCACCTCTCAACTACCCCAAGGCCTAAGGCTATACGATGTAGGCAGCAGATTCGCAGCACCGTTTTTCGATGATACCGTTTTGAATTTTAATGGATTCTGTTTCCTGTGTACCTCTTAAGGGGGTATAAATATCAAATGATAACAGTTTAAAACGCGCTCCGGTTGTTGTAAAATTTATTACCACTATTTCGCCTAGCTGTAGTGTGCGTGTAGGTATCTATACACTCTTTTTTTCCTGCGCCCTTTTTTCTTCGCTTTTCTGCCAGGAAATTCTGTGACGAGGAAATGGAAAAGTGCTACAGCTAGGGCGGATGAGAAAATGAGATTCAACTTCCAGGTACGTATAGAAGGCGTGCGTGTTTCAGTGCCATTTTTTACCCCCTGTCCACTATCCGCTTCTCAATTTGTTGCGATTTTGTAATGCCAGAATTTTTCTTACCGCTTCTCGCCCCCCTTTTCATGAGACGAGGCTAACTGATTTTAAATAAGGTTTTATACCTAATCGAGTATTTCTTACCAGTCTGTAAGTACCTAATAGAAACTTTTAAAATCACACAATGAAAAATTGACTTTTTCTTTTTGGAAATCAATAATAAATCAATTAGTCCAGCGCAATTAGACGAAAAAAATGCAATATTAACGCAAAAAATTCTATGCGGAAACAAAACATCAAGGACCATCTTCAGAATCACCGCCGCCCCCAAGTCCCCTAAAATTCACACGCCGCAATCACCAGCCCCCTCCCCCACCCAAAGGATTACATGTATCCATATTTTCGGTTTTTGGGCTGTAACTTGAATTCTTCGCACAAAAAAGACTCCTTAACAAATTGTCTACAACTTTTGTTCCAAGTACTTTTTCATAAAACGTTGAGTTCGCGAATTATGACAAAAAGGGGGGAAAAAAATGAATACATGTACATTTCCCCCAATGGAAGATTGCGGCAGGTGGATTTTAGAGAACTTTCGGCGGATGATTCGAGAGGTGGTCCTTGACGTTTTTATGCAAAAATTTTTTCATGTAGGATTTTTTGCCATCTAAAACATCCACCTGCAGTGGTCTAAGAATTAATTAAAGAAAGTAATGAAGGATCTATAAGTTTCTATAATTGCATTCATGAAAAATATGAAATAGAGTAATTTCCAGCAGATTTATACAATATTTCACATAATGAGGGTGTTATAAGAATTTAAAAGTTACTAAAAAACCTCTTTGGTTGTGAAAATTTCATTTACTCGAGCATCGAAAGAGGATAATCGAGGTAAATGAATGAGCTGTTACTAAACTGAAAACAAGATTCAAGTTTCACTATTCAAATACTACAACCTTAATAGGAGATACAGAAGTGTAAAACAAAGTACTCGCTCAACAACAGCTGTTCCACTTCGAAAATTTTCAAAATTTTTGTTTTTTTCACTTCCTACTTTTTTCCTCAAAATAAAATATTACTCAACCAACCCCCACCCACGTTATCGCAAAGTGGTGAAACCTGAGAACACACGTTTTACTAGATGGCACATTATAAATCTTGTAAAAGGAACATTAAGAATCAGCAGCGTCACCTACCTAGGCGAATACATTCAATTTCTTTCTTTTCTTTTTTGTTAGAAGCAAAAGTATGAAGAAAATTCGGGTAAAGACCAAGAATCGAGATGGCGAAAGGAGAATAAAAGAGAGAAAAAAAATATTATGAAAGATTGCGGCAGAATTTCCGTAAAAGCTGGCTAAAATTTTCATGTAATATATCTTGGCATAATCATTTCCTTTTTTTGTTTGTATAAAAATATGACTTCTGTGAATAAAAAAAAAACAAAAAAACATTCAGATTTGGACAAAGACGAATTACATTGGGTAAGGCAGTTAGAAGAAAAAGTGTACTAGTATAGTTTTGTTCTTGAAGGATAAGGGCAGAATCGATTATTTAAAATTGAGAAGTAAATCAGAAAATTTTAATTATGAGGTATCTAAACCTTTTCAGTAACCATCTATCGAAGGATTAGTTTCATCCAAAATTTATTGGCAAATTTCTTCCAAAAAATATGTTACAATAGAGAAAGTGTGGACATAAGATTCAGCGCAAATTTCATAACAAAATATTAGGAAAATTGCTAAAAATAATTGAAGAGGGAGACAGAAGAGAGGCTTATCAATCGTAGTTGTAAAGGCTACACAAAAAACAAAGCCTATAAAATACATAGACTTGGATAACTTTGGTTCTCTGATTCAAAATCAGAGGGACGTTCGTACGTACAACGAGATAATTGGCTATTATACATTATCGACAAGTAATATTTAATTTTTAGAACAAAAACAGTGTATTTTTCCAAAGAGAACCGACTCAATAGAAGAATAATAATGAGAAAACCAAGCCGACTGTTTTTTCGAGAAAAAGGAAAAACGAACCAATCGATAATTCTTATTTTATTGAGAAACAAGAAAAACGGTCGATTTTAAAACTGAAGAGGATCAAAGTGAAATTTTAACGATAACGAATAGACCTAAGGAGAAAAAGAATGGAGAAAATTCAAAGAGAGAAAAAAAAAATACAGACTGGGTTAATATTCTCCATAAATTTTCTCTCAGGCCTATGAATAACGAGATATTTCCAACAGTTTTTCTGCCAATTCAAATGCCTTTCTTTTTTTCTTTCTTTCTGTAAGACAACCGAAAAAAAAAAACAACATCACACGCCCGTCAGATTACAGTCTCAGATATCACCTTTTGGAAATTGAGAGAAGTAAAAAACCGAAGATTTAAAATTTGAAAAAATAAAATGGTCTCAATTCGACAAGATGAAGTCAAGTCTATAAGAATAATATAAATTTTAAATGCCAAACGGGAAAAAAAAAAAAAAAAAACAAAAACAAAAGCGCAGTTATTGACTTCTCAACTGAAGACGAAGAATTTTCACGAATGTACAAAATATTCAAATAAAGTTTCTATTTCTTCAATTTTGCCAGAGTCATAGAAGCTCTTATCCGAGGAAATTATTTTTTAATTCGTATGCAATAGCCGCAAAGTCGATGAATCGAATTGTTTATTAGTATACCAATGAGGTAAATCTGAAAACACCAATTCGATCGGTAGCCATTGAAAAAAAAAACTTTCAATAGTTTTGATGTGACAAAAATCAAATTATTCAAGGTGAGTAACACGTGTGAAAGATAACACATCACAGCAAAATTGTCAGTGATTTTAAAACAAAATATTTTTTTTAAACATTATTTACTTAATTGAAAGTAACATGTTCAGAAATAATTACACACTCATGAGCATTTGCTCAGGTGTAATTTTCTATATATGTAAGCTTTCATAAAAATAAATTCCTTTTTTCGCAACATTTGGCATTTTTACTGGTATGTAATTCATTACACATGTTACTTGTAATGATTTGATAGAAGTCTCCTTAAAGCAAATGAAATATTATGGAGTAGGGAGGGCTTCCTCATGTAATGTCCTAACCAAATCGATAAATAAGAAATAGTGCTTTCTTGGGATCAGTACACCGACTGATACCGAACGAGAAATGGAATGATGCAACTGTAACAACAGAAAGGTCAATACGAAAACAAACAGTTGAAATCATTTCCCATGTATGAATAGTTTTTCAAATTACCGTCAATAAAGGTAATATTGGCCACTTTTTCATTGAACGTTGAAAAGCAAGAAGAAGATGAAAAAGATGGAATATAAAATTAAAGTACCAACAACCTTCTTGTATTGACTGAAGAAACAAAAAATTGAAATTATGTATGTCTCATTTGCAGCAAAAACCCTCAAAATATTCTTGTAGAATCATTTACAGTACTGAAACACTAGTAAAGCTATTTTTCTGAAACTACGTCAACATTCACAGGAGCAAGAGAAATTGAATGAAAACGACTTTTAAATGTCGACAAATTCGTTCAAATTACCAATCTTCAACTGACCAAAATACACTACGTCGAAATCCTCGAATCACTAGATTTGCATTTGGATCATTCTGGTTCTCAACCGCAAAATTTCGTTCACTTTGCAAGAATATACGAAGCAAGCTGATGATTGATGAAACCGATGCTACGGCTTGCGTAAAATAAATTCATTTACAGATAGTCGATACATATTAATATAACTATCTTATTAGATATCAGTTATCATTCGAAGGGTTTAATGATAATGTTTTTCATAAATGCATCATATTTGGAGCTATACCAGGTATACGTACGGTATTCATGCCATTCAAATTACAAGAAATACTTAAACCGTACAAATCTGTGGCTATAAGAACCAGAGCGATACGCAGGTTCAAAATCGTAAGTTTTCAAATAACGCAGTTGAAGTGCACAAAATATACACTTATATGGTTTTCATTTCATTTCACGGATAATGAGTGATTATTCTGAAATGTTCACAGGATGAAATCATGAAAATGCTAAGTGAACTAGCTACATCGAAAACGATCGAAATCTCCTTATCACTAGATTCGGACTTGCAACGTTCGCGTTCTCAGCGATAGAAATTTCATTAACTGATGATTCGTATAGACATTCAAAGATCTCGTCATGTTATGAACGAATGAAATAAGGTACAAATAATCGTGAAATGTAAATTATAGCTCACCAGAGGAAGAGTGGAACGATTCGCTTGTCTTGGTCGTAACACAGATCACACGGAACAGCTGAAACGATCTTCGAGCGAACCAAGAACACCGCGTAAAACAAACTTTAACGGAATTTACGATATTTTGAAGTCCAACCGAGTCGAACTGAGGATAACTCACTGACACATGATATTATGAATTAATAAAACAGACGATATAAGTTACTAAAGAGCAACTGCCACAGGTTACCAGCTACCATTTCTGACAACTTCACACGCGATACGCAGCCTTCGAGTAGATATACTTCACAAAGAACTGAACTGAACAAGAATAGGTAAGATTCAAGCAAAACACACTGTAACCGATTAATAGGAACTTGGAAAGATTACTCAGCGAGAGATACTTATATGAGTCACACGAAACTTGAATTCAGAATTCCTAATTTTCAAGAATTGACTAACGCTACACTCACAAAACGAATTGACAAGCGCGAACGAAACAATAAAACCAAAACTGTTATCAGTGGCACGATATTCGGATATTGGATTTGTATTCGCAAATCACAGTTGCAGTAGTGTTGCCAGATGAGATTTTCAAAAATCTGTAAAAACGCTTGAAAAAATTCCGTTCGAATTTTTATTTTGTGAGAAAATAATAATAATATATGTTTAAAATGTTGAGATTTGAGAAATTGATAAGTTGAAATCTTGTTCTTTTTCTTTCAATCTTTTTTTTTTTTTTTGCCTCGAACAGAAATTCGACTGATGACTTAGAATTGCAAATTCATGAAAAATGTTAGTCGTGATTTTTTATTTCTCGGTCAAATTATCTGACATAACATAGGTACTAGAAAAATTTCTCCAAGGTAACTCATATATTCAAGCATTTTCAACCCACGCACGCTAAACTAAAAGAATGGACTAATGTTTCAAGCATTCAACTTCAAAAATTAACCCCTTCTGAGCGGAATAAAGAGTTAATCGGTTGAAAATTTTCTTTAAATTCTAGACAAAATCACGGATTATCACTGTACAAAAGTGCTGTATGTGAATGGAGTTTTTCTATACGATGACTTTCAGAAAATTTCGATCGCTTTGGTGAATTTTCATGTTCAAAAATGTCAACACCGTTTGGCTTAAATTTTGATTGAAATTAGTCATGCAGTAGATATGGTTGCTGGCAACATCACACGATATTTAATGAATCTCTGACGAACCTACCCAAACTAAGAGAAAACTGCATAATAAATTTTAATATCTACACTCTAACTTAAGTAAAATATTCAGGTTTTTTTGATTACAATAATTAATATAAATTTATTAAGAATTATTTAAAAAATATTAAAAATTAATACAATAATATTGAAATTTAGCACAAATATTTATGTTAAAAATTATTGTGCACTGCATAATAAAATTTAATACATTTTTCGTTAATTTTTCACATAAATCCTGATTTGTCCCAATCAAGTGAATACGCACTCATGCAGCATACTACAAGTACATATAATTTTCAATATTTTTTCTGAGTGTATCAGCAGAGAAGTTAGTATACCAAGCTCATGGAACTTAGGTTGTAAGGTTTAATTTGACGGTAGGGCAGCTTTTTTTTTTTAGTCATTATTGAATGTTTCATTCTTTCCTTCAAATATTTTGAGAAAATATAAAAATTGCAAAATTGTATTTTGGCTGTCATAAAATCAAATTATTCAATACCATATTATGGTTATATTTTTCAGGAGCTTCTATTAGATTCGCAATGTTCATAACTCCTCTTAAAGACTTCATGACCGTTATAATACAGCGTCACTTGTCATTTTCAATTTAACTCTGCTATCCTGTCTACTAATCAATGTTATGGAATGCTGGAAATTACAAAAATTTATTTAAAAAAAAGCTTTTGAAAACACTGCACGAGTAGTTTTGAAAATCGACACAGTGAATATAACACTAAAGGTCACAAAGAATTACATGTTGCCAAATCTCACGTCTCATAAAGAACGATAAGTCCACACTCCACAATCATGAAGGGTCAAGCTTTAATATTAACACGTTAGTGTCACATTTCCAAACGAGTGGCTACCTACAAAGAAGCAGTTTGGCCAGCGTTGCAGATTACAGAGAACGTGTGGTGTGTCCGATATAGAAAGTCACTTCCCCTTTTAAAAGCCAAAAGAAAAAAAAAAAGGCGACTAAAAGGTCGCGATGCATGGACGAGGCGCTGTTATATGTGTTTTGTTGGCGCGAATTCGTTTTTAAACGAAACATTAATTATTCGAGGGTGTTGTTCTGGCGAATTGGTGTGGCTGGTATCCCTCGGCAGCGGGTATCTTCGCCTTGAAGCGTTACCACTTTTACCTTTTTTTCTTTTTTTTTGACGAGCGACGACGATGACGACGATGAAAATGCCGAGAATGATGCAGGGGTGAGGTGGAGGGGGGTAGCAAAAGGTTGCGGCTGACGGAGGGTACGTTTCGCCGTCGCCTGCAGCTAATGGAATTCCCAATTCGCGAAAATATACGCACCGAGACTCGGTTGGGTATAGGATGTCGCTAAGTTAGGCGCTTAAATCGCGTTAATTAATTATAAATTCTGGCGGAAGCATTTTTCCATCCTCATTGTTCCACGTCAGTCGTACATAAAGTGTCAAACTCGATCAAACGCCAAGCCAGCGAAACCGTGAAATTATATGTCCGCTCATCCCACAACCAACTTAAGAGAGACAGAGTGCGAGGGTGTGAACATAAGTCAGTAGAGGGTGGAGGTAACGTTTCACCTATAAAGAAATTCTCATATAAATTTCAAAGGTGCAGTGTATTATAACTGGCGCTGGCTGAGTTAACCGCGCGTTATAAGAACGAGTAAAAATGCAAATCTATGGAGACTTTGATTGTTGACGTCTGACTGGTATACTGGCTAAGTGACACTTTTCTCAAAATTTTCCTTTTTGACACCACAACGTAGATGTAACCTTTTTCCACGCCCGATCGATTGGCATCCATTCCAAATTTAAAATGGACTTAAAATTTGGATTTCTCGACCTTGAAAATACAGAAATGGGGATCATAATTTTGGTGTTTCACCCCACTGTGCAAGGTACGTACTCTAAGCCTGCTAAGTCGCCAAAAACAAATCACCTAATTGTTTTCAATTTTTTTACTTCTAACGATGTTTAGGTACTCGCTAAGGCTAAATCAGCCAAACAATTGGTGGTAATTCTTATGGAACTCTGCGAGTTTTGAATATAGGCCAGTGATATTGTTTTTTTTTTTTTGTAGTTTTATTTTCTATTCTTGACATTCAAAATGTATTATGTATACAGCAACATCAAAGACACATCTACTTTGCCCATCAGTAAGAGCAGAAATTCAATCGAAAATGAAAATCTAGCTCTATACATCCGTAAGTTCACTATAGAAGGAGAACATATTTAAAAATCATAACGCTAAGTTAAAAACTCAGCCAGAAAACAGTCGGGAAAATTTCCTGAAAAATTGTCCTTTAATATAATTTTATCGGACAATTTGATAACAAAAATCCTAATTTTCGTATTGATTGGGCTGATTGAGAAGTTAGATTCATATTTTTCCGTATTTCATCCTCAGAAGTTCCCTCCCATGAGACATTCGTACATATACAAATTGTGGAGCTCGTCGAGCTTCTAGTAATATAGCATGCCCTTAATATTTTTTTAAGCACGCGGGACTCAAATCCGACGCTTACACCAGAATTTTATGTTCTTTCTCACATGACTTCTTCGCGAGTACATGTATGTGGGCCAACAAAAATAACTTGAAATACATAGATAATTACGTGACTGGAGCTGTTTGCAAAGTTAATTAATACCTGAACTGCATTATTGTCGCTCTTTCGTCACAGAGCTGTACAACACAATATGCAATAATTTTTCAATACTTGGTATTTTTTTTTTCTTCTTCTTCTAGGTATATCTTCCATCTTGCACAGCCTCGTCTTAAGACAAATCGGATAATGTATTCCGCATTCATACAGAGCTGAGAGAGAAAACGCGACGGTAAGGCGGAGAGCAAGCGAACTGAGCAAAGAAAACAAAAAAATAGAGGGAAAAAAAGAAAGATTTTCAAGTCAACTTATTTTATATTCGAAGCACGATTTAACCAACGGTACGTGAGCAGCGCCATCACTTTAGGTTCGCCAAAGACATGAGGTAAACTCTGTAAATGTTTATTAACGTGTCTTGAAAATTTTCTTTCGCACAAATTGGAAAATTCCGCAAAATTTGTGCAGTTTACGAAATTGTTTACAGCAGCACTTCTAAATCCAGCAAAATGAACGCGCTGAAAAGTTTCCTTCATTGCTTAGTCTCTCGAATGCATCCCAAAATCTATATACAGGTATAGATGGGTGATTTTAGTTTTGTACTTTTGTTCATCTTTTACCTCCAAACCCGAGGGAAATGTTTACAAGATTAATTCTCATTATAAAGGTTGGGCTGCTGCACACATGTTTTAGATAATGGAATACTGCAGGATGTTCTTCGATTTTTTTCTTCAATCGAAAATACTAATTCAACCAGGTGGCCCGCAATACATTCCATTTTTCACGTTTTATGCACATGTGCACCAGAATGAAATTTCAAGAAAATGTGAAAGAACCAGACCGCAATTAACTATAATATGTACTTGTAGTTTGATTACTTCTCAACTTGTCCAATGAGACGCGAACTTTGATTCTTGTTTCATGTTTTTCGCATTATAGATAAAATAATATAGGTAGTATTCTGCAATTTGAGATGAATAACTACATCTAAATACAATTTTTCCTGCACCATCAAACGATTTCTGTGGTCTCAATTTCCAAATAAATGACTGAATAAGTTATATTGAACCGCAGGACACCATCTATAAGACATCGCAATGAAAAGCAAAAACCGAGGAAAAAAGTCAATCAATTATTAGGGGAAAAGTAATAATCACAGAATAATATTTCTAAAGTTAGTGTGAGTTTCTCAAAATTAATTTGGGCAAGTATAAGTAAAAATATTGAAAATGTAGTGGCATTAACATAGAGCTTAATTTTTACTATACATTTTGACGCGAAAAGTATTACGACTTGGTGAACATTATTACTGAATTTAAATGTGGAATAGGACATATAGTGTATTTTTATATTATATGCAATAGAATAATTCAGAAGTAACGTACAATATTTTACTCGAATATATTGATCATTCTGCTTAGCACGAAGGTGCAAAACTCAATTTTCAAAGATTTTGCTAGGCATATGGCCCTATCATTTTGGTAATTCCTTACAGGATAAGTTGGGGGAATTTCCCCCGCATCGCTGTGAAGGAAACGTCCATAAGAAACGTCACATGTGCATAATTCACCCTCAGCTGTAAATTTTTGATGACGATTTTATAAAGCTTAGTCAAAACAAAGTTGCTCCGTTCCATTATCTAAATTCTAAATAGCCAATAAATATTATATCTTGGTTCAGCTCTAAAGCTGCTTTTTTCGTTGACATGTCACATTTACATTCTTTACGTAAAGCTTGACAAGCCAGAATCTATATCTGCACTTTTTTGCGAAATTAGTCTTGGCCATTATTGACCCCGATGTTCATGTATTCTCGACTGCCTTATAACTCGCACCCTACTTTTTTTTCCTTTTTTTTTTTTTGGTTTTGTTGTCATAAGTTCGTCTGAATATTATCCAATTTTTTTGTCCTTGCACTCGACAACTGATCTGATACTGAAATACACAATATATATCTTGAACTTGACCTCCGAATTTAATTACTCGTAAAAAATGAAATCTAATCATTCGGTCGGAAACTCGTGAAAATACTTTGAAAATTGATGTCTGTCACCGATTTTCTCGACAACGACACACTAAAATTCGAGTTTCAACCAACAGTAAAGACAAAAACAAAGCAAAAAAAAAGCACAAAAATGGTCGTTAAATTGAAATATACGACTGCGCAGCAGCATCGTCGTAACGAGATCGTAAATTTTAATTGTTTCTCTGGCTGTCCGACAATTTCCTTTACTTCTTTTAACTTTTACCTTCGTTATGGATAATTTTTTTACTTTCTGTTTTGTATATTTTGTGTATTTTTTTTTTTTAGCAAATACGTATTAATAATTATAAAAGTAATCATAAAATACCGACAAATTGAAAACAGTTACCATAGGTACATGTTAAGTGAGGAGTTGAAAAGAAAATAGAGTGAAGAAAACTTCGACTGTCATTAAGAAAACAGTTTATGCAAGAAGAATGAATGTGGAAGTGCAAAAATTACAAAAAAATTCTCACCTTTTCATCATCTACTCTCACACAATAAAAAATAAATCACAAAACAATTCCACGCCTGCATAAAATCAAAAGGTAGTTTTGACCGTATCAGTATCTAAAAGCAAAAAGGTGCTAAGTATGTCCATTTTTGATAATTTGAGAGAGGTGAAATCAGAACTATTTTTGTACATATTACTTTGGTGGTAGTACGTTACTTTTGTCAACTATAACAATTTAGTTTACCAAAAAACAAGTACCCGGTTTTCAAACGAAAACCTGCTAAAAAACTCTAAAGAATAATTTATTAACCCGTAAAATAAAGTCGAGAAAATTGATAGATTTGATACAACATTTTTTCAGCTCATTATAACTCAGGCAGATCAATTTTTTTTTAATGATACTATGGTCAAGTTGTTTATGAAAATGAACGATAAAAACTTCAAATTTTTATCCAAAATCATTGATGTAATTACCGCCTGGATTATCACAACCCAGACGGATAAGACGTTAACAATTTTTATAGGTTGGAAGAAAAACATGAAAATGAGACACGATAATTTTCCACAGTCTACCAACCTTGACCGCAAGGATGAAAAGATCAAAAGCTAACAATGTGCTATCACTTTGAACTCGACTTATATTATCGAGAATTATCAACTTTTCGTGTACTAAACCAAATTTTTTCGCTATCGTGGGTGTCGATTGTCGACATACGAGTAATTATCCTTTGGAAATTAACAAAAAAACAAGTGGAAACTGAAAAACTTCCGATAAACGCTTGGAAAGTGTAGATAAGAAATTAAATAACAAAATTATACAGGTAAGAATATTATATAAGAAAAACGCTCTTTGCTGATAAATCTGTTGGAACCAGTTTTGTTCTATTAATTAAGGTCAAGCAGCCATATTCTGTGGCTCAGTTGGATGGGTGACTATTTCACTTCTACTCTCAACAGCCTTTCCCGCGATATACTGACTGATGATTATCGTGTCACATGATAGTTCATGTTAGCATAAATTATTGTACGTAAGAATAATCATTTCATGACACACGTGAGACCCAAAATAATTCTTATCACGACATTTGCGAGCCCCCCCCCCCCCCCCCCCCCCTCACCCAATAAATACTCAAAAATAAAACCTTCATCGTCGAAGCGGTTGATGGCGATCTTTGCATGTCTTGAACTATGAATTGAAACCAAGAGACACGAAGTAGAATAAAATGAGTCATTTATGTCCAAAATCCACGTATAATTGATATTTTGGGCACTTGTGAGTCCTCGACCAAAAAATGCAAATTTTGAGTCTACAGAGTGGGCGAAATAAGAAAAATCATAGATACACCTCACGGACATCTGAGAACCACGAAAAAGTCTCACACTGTGAAGAACCCCTATGGGCAAAATATTTTGAAAACTGATCCGTTTTATTCCGGGTTATAATCCGTTTCTGGATTATAACCCGGAATTTTCCTGTTTTCCGGCTTCTAAAACGGATTTCGAACGGATTGTAATCAGTCTTGCCGGAAATGAGTCCGGATTATTTTCCGTGAAGGCTGTTTTATCATATTTGTTGGCCCGGGTTATAATCCGTGAAACCATTTCACAAACGGATTTAGAAAAATTGCCCAAAAATTATCACTGATTATAATCAGGAAATCCGTTTTACAAACGGATTTGGAAAAATAATCAAGATTACAAAAATATCTGCAAATTTTCAGATCCGATGGTCGAAAATAAAAACGGACTGACAACGGATAAAATTCTCATTTTCCGGATCATTTTCTCATTTTTTGCCCATCGGGAGGGCTTCGCATGCGTTATAATAATTATACTCGTATTGACTTTGGGTCTCACAAAGTGCCTAAAACATCTCTATGAAGAGCTTCATACCAAAACGCAAGCGGTCCAAAAATGAAAATTTTCAGAAAAGGCATAAACCTGTATATTTGCTGAGTATATGTGTACCAAATTTTTTGGAAAGTGCAGTCTCAAATAAAAGGTATCGCACCCTAACCTAAGATTAACGCAGTGACACACCTCAACTAACTTTTGCTTCTGCTACATGGCTAAAAATAGCTTAAAAAAAGTAAAACTAAACAAGACACTGATTTCTGGAGGATGATTCGACGGCCGAGAAATAGAGTTAGCTGAAAATGATTCTCTACTGAATTTTACACGCGGAATTCTGTTGAACTATTTTTTATAGTTCGTAATTTCGGACAACTCGCGTTTTTGATACGACAAGCTCTATGTATATCTACAATTTCTAAGTAAAAAAAAACTAACAATATGAATGGGGAATGTGAGGCAATAATTTTGCAGATCCGATGTACACCTAGCTCTTCTCATTCACCCGTTCCTCAAACTTAAGCATCGCATTATTATTGCGGTGGTTCAGCTGAGACGTTTCAATATAGCCAGCTTTCAAGCCGAAAAAAAAAAAGAAGAGATCCTTTAATTTTATTAACAATTAGGTATTCGCAATTACTTAACTGATGGCCAAAAAAGCGTAAACATATCCCAAAATACAACCCTATTTCGACGCGTTTAAAATTGATGCTTTTTTAAAATTGAAGATGTATTTCATTCTCCGCTGCTGTAGCTATATCTATAGTTAATCCGCGCGAGCACCGCAATTTTTCACACAAACCTTCGCCTCTTTTTTCCAGCCTCGAGGATATATGGCCTTAAAAATGAAATTCCATTATTCTAATTGCACAATCCTCTCTCAATTACATGTAGGCGAATAAAACTGGCGAAACTTGATTTTCCGAATTCACTGGCGCGCAAAATGAACACACACACACACACACACACACACACTCTCGTATATAAAATACAAATGGCAGCGCGTATACAGCCTCCCATATTATTAAGACCACAATCTCGTACAGCTAGCTTTTTTATCCGCACAACATACGAGTATACTCGCGCAGTTAGCCGCCTGCACATACGGTAGCCTATTTCCCAAACGGAAGGTGCGGGCTACCGAGCGAATCCGAATAAATGAAATTAAAATTTTCCAATTTTGCTGTCTATGCAGTATACACATACATGTATACCTATCAATTATATCAATACACGTCGTATTATTATTATAGAGTGTACTTTATACCTATTTGAAATTTATACGCAATATACATATACGTATATAGCGTATTTTGCATGCGAATTACGCTAGCGTTTGCATAACTAGGGTATCGTAGGAAAAGGAATATAATATCACAGGGCCACAAAAAATATTCGTAAGTATACCTATATATGTTACTAGTAACTACCACTATAAAATCGTTTTCCCTTTGTGGAATAAATGGAACATTTTCATGCATGTACATTCGGAATTGGCTATACGCTCTATTAAAAATCCCTCTTATCTGTCAACTGGAACGCTGAAATTCCCGATTTTATTATTTTTATCGGCGATATAACAGAAATTTTCTACACCCATGTAGATTCGAAAGGCGAGCTGAAGAGATAGAGGAGGTGAGGAAACAGAATGAAGTTCAAGCAAAAACGGATCACAGAAGAAAGGAATAAAGCAATCTGATTGAGGGTACATGCTTTACTGAAATAGCCCGAACTTCACAGCTTGGCAGGGGTGGTATTGACTTTTGATGATGAAATGAGGAGTTTAATAGTAAAACGCAAAAGAAAATCCATTTTCATAATAAGTCGTTTAAACCTCCACAAATGGCTACCGGGGAAAAGGGGAAAAGGGGAAAATCATTATGATGAAATATTACTTCGGTCAACTCTAAGGAAAAGATCGAGTCATCGTGCATTAGAATGGAGCAACTGCTATACTTCATTTTTGAACTTTTTTTTTTTTGTGATTTTTTCAGCATTTTGTCAATGGCATTTGTTGCGTTTCGCGGTTAAACTCCTCCGCAAAAAATAGGAAAATATGAATCCAACTGCTTAATTAACCGAAACCATCCAAAATTGAAGGTATTTTGTAATTAAATTGTCTCATAAAATGATACTCGTATTATTATAAAGATAAATATTTTCATAATATAACAAACAGTTTCGATACTACCACCATGGAATTTCGTACACAGAGCTCCACTAGGGATGTAAAGTACAATCCTTAACGATTCGAAGGGAGATTGCATCAATTCAGTAAGTCAACAATCTATTAACATCAAAATTGAAAGATTCCAACTACCTATAACTACGGGAATGAAGAATAAAAATTGACGTACAGGGGTCAATGCAAGAAAAAGTAATACATTTTGTAACCATAACTATAGAGCTTTGAAACTTTGTAATAACCTGGTATTAGAATATCTATTCCAGAGGTTGCTCTGTTGAAGTAAGAAATTTGGCTGATTACTGGAGGGAAATGTATGCATTGAGTCCATTTATGGGTGTAAAAGTGTAAGTATTGTTTTAATTTGGATGGAAGGAGGGACAATATACTAACCTGTTGGAAGGGATAAGTAAAATAAAATAAAAGTAAAATACAACCGCATTTCTAAACCATCTATACTAGGTGCGTTTAACGTTTAGTATATTGGATGCCTTCGAGTAAATACCCAGAATACACAAGGAATAAGATAGAAGTACAGAGAAAAAAAGAGAAATTGTGGATCAGTGAAAAAATTGTCAGAGATAAGGGAGGGTGAGAATATACCGAAAGATCTGTGAGTTTATATGAGAAAGAGAAGTAGAAAAAGAAGGTAAAAAAATAAATAAGACCAATATAGGGGCCGAAGTTGAAGGTTATTACTTCAGAAATCGTTTAACTCTATAGTTAAGGTTTATGGCACCGGTTCATCTCTTTTCGTATTATTCTAATATGCTACCAGACAGAAAATAAAAATCGTACGTATACCCTGTACCTGCAGCTCGCTGTCCTAGCTCATTTTACGTGGCAGTGCATAAAAAAATAATAAACTTGGGCATTGCATCGAGAAACAACACGAAATACACTAGAATACCAGTATTTTTTGCTCTCTTCTTTTTTATAGAACTGAAAAACTTTCCATCCCTCCTTCATCGAAGAAAATAGTCATTTTTTCCAAACTTGCAAGGACGTGCAGAAGTACCTATCTACTATAGTATTATTCATTTTACCATACAATATTCTAATTGATTTGACAGAATGGATTCTTATCCGTAATGTAGGTCAATTTCTTAGAATGAGAAACCAATTTAAGCTCATCCGCGGAAACTAATTATTATTAGATAATTAACTGTAAAAATAATATGAGGTAATGCAACAATTCTTACCGAATACTTCGATTATCAATAACGCAAATATTGTTCAACTGTTTTTAAAATGATCACAACTTGTTTATCTCACCTGAAACAAAAAATAACCAAGTAATTGTTAGTATAGTCGGCATTGAAATTCAATATACTTACACGTTATTCTATAAAATATATTATGATGGCCAGAGAAGAAACTTTGGAAAATTTCGTATTAACCAAATCAGATTCGCGTTGAATACCGAGCGATGTTGACAAAAACCATGCATCAACGTTTCATGATGATTATCGAAATTGCAGATAAAAATTAGTTATTTGACAACGTTCTAGCACAGTCACCCAGCTATCATATTTCTAACGCAGTAAAACTGTACTATTTTGTAAGTTTTTGATTCTTTTAATGATTTATACTATTTTTTATTTGAACACAGGGGCCATTCAAAATTCATTATATTATGTAGATATAGTCTTTTAGCATTTGTAGTACTTTCTACCAGCTTAGATGGTATAATTTATTACTTTTGTGTTAATTTTTACTATAAATCTCGAATTGTCTCAGTTTTCTCATAGAAATATATAGTAAAAATTACTACCGACATTGTTTTCAGTGTATGCAGTGCCTCTATAATGTATAAGCTTGGTAGCAAAGGTGTGACTGAGGATTTAAAAAGCCTTCTTATCTCTTCCACTCGGCCCTCCAACCCTTTCCACAGGAAAAGGACCCCAGGGTGAATAGCAAAAAGGCCTTGAAGTTTTTTTTTTTGACCGATAACGCCCAAAAATAAGTATTCACGTTTTTTCGTGACTGATATTGCACAAAAAGTCCTGATTTTTTTTCTTCATTTTACAGACAGATTAGACTATCATTTACCAATTCATACGATACAGTATTATTACATATACCATTTAAACAATTGGAAAAGCTATAAAGCTAATTTAAGTAGGATTCATTAGTCTGAACCAATTTTAAATTTAGAAAAATCATAAAAATCGCTATCATTGGCTTTTTACAAAATAGTTCAACTTTTCGTATTAATAGATACTTAATCTTCGTTATAGTTTTATTTTGCGACTTATAAATTTAAGGGATGCAGGAAAAATATTTAATTTTCTCAGTTTATTGTACACATTACAAATGTAAATGTGCGTTCTTGAGGAAAAAAGTCATCGATACTCGAGAAAACGCTCTAGGCATAATACATATTATACAGTATAGGCCATCGAAAATCTAGCTCAAGCAGTGGCGTCTGCTCTGGGTGTGCAGGGTGTTCACTGCACACCCAAACAAATTGAAAAAAAAAAATTTTTACTGATTAATTAATCATCAGCTAATAAAATTAAATCAGAAAACAGAATGGAAAAAGTAAATTGAAAAAAAAAAAAAGAAAAAGAAATGAGAAGAGAATGCCACAAAAATGCCCCCCCAAAAATGAAAAACACTGAAAATTTTTTCTTCCGCGCTACGCGCAAATAATAAACTTGACTTATGTACATTATAGCATTGGTCGTTCATACTTCACGTTGAACGCTCCAGACACAACAGAAATGGACAGAATTACGTCGAGGGGAAAGAGGAGTTCTTATGAACAGTATATGGCAGGGTGTGCAGCTGGAGTATATGAACGCGCACTTGTATTCTTGCATTTTTTCTTTTTCTCCTTCCTTCAGTTTTTTTAACAGCTGACGATGTGGTGGTATTCAAACAAAACGGCAGGCAGTACTTTCACAGTTTGTCATTGCCTAATCTTATTGTCAGTTGTAATGTCTGGTTACAGGTAGAGCATGGGTATGTAGTGAATGGAAAAAAGATGTGATGTTGACATGGTCAAGTGCTTTTCAGATGTTGTGAATTATTTTATTTTATTTTGTATTTTTAACGAAATAAATTCAACATGCAGTCTAATGAAGGAAGAGAAACTGACGAATGTTGCATTATCTATGAGCTCATTCGAGCTAGGCCTTTCTCACGTTGAAGTTTTGCTGAAAAGCAAGAAGTTGTGGCAATGAGTAGACCATGCCCACCATTACAAAATTTAACAACAAAGTGCAGTATAAAACAAAAAGAAATACTTCGAAAATTTTCAATCAGTCAGTACCAGTCTGTAAAATGGCTGACCGGTTGTGAGAAAATGAATAAATTATTTTGTTGGCCTTGTCTGTTATTCAGCTCAAAGTCAAGTATTGAGAATACTTGGACAGAAAAAGGTTTCTCCGATTTAAACCCCTTATCTTCAGCTATGCAGAAACATGAAAAATCAGTAATGCATATGACTAATACATTCTCGTTTTGTTTTCTTTGGAGGGGGTGGGGTGAGGGGTGAAGAGGAGAAGGAAATGTTTGATTTTCGCAGATGAACACCCTGAAAATACTACCACGCGACGCCACTGAGCTCAAGAGCTTTTTTATACTTGTACGAACGTATTTAAATTCCGTCAAATGGTTACTCGTGTTTGATGCCCAACCTTTTACTCTTTTTTGCCTTTTCGCCCCTTCTTTTTTCCGTCCGCTCTCGCCTTTCTCTCTGCCAGCAAAATTAAATGTTAATGCAACTCGAGAGAGCGCTCGACTCAGCTCCCTCATGGTATTCAGCCGTCATTCGTCCGAAACTTTCCAGGAAAAGGTCATTTCGTAAATGTTTTTTCGAATATAAAACGTTTTCGCCGCAACTCAACTATATGTATATACAGCAGTCAATGATTTATGGGGTTAAATTTTATATGATGATGAAAAAAGAAAAAAGAAAAAAACAAAAAACATAACCCTCTCTTCCTTATGGTATACTAATGGGTAAGACGGGAAAAGGGTGTGGGGAGAATTCGCGCGTATAAAATAAAATACCAAAAATAATGTAATTCCGTAGCAGCCTTTGCAAAGGATTAATTTGTCACCGTTATCGTTGCCAAAAAAAACTTCACTACGGTTAATTGCGTTCGTTGCTGGAATAAGATTTTCAACGTCCGCAAAGAAAATATTATATTATATGTGCACAGTGAGAAGATATACATACAGACAGGTTTTGCTTCTTGGCATTTTCATGAAAACGATCAACTTATAGTAGTAAGAACACTTCCAGAATGTAAACTTTTGCGAATTAATTTAAAAAAAAAAAAAAAAAAAAAGAGATTATGTGATTACGCTAAACTAGCTAACAAAATGGATGATAATTTTTCTGCGACTCTGCAGGTTTCTAATAATTAAACCAACACGAGGTTATATACAGAATAAACGGTTAGCAGATTTTGTATAATGTCTCGTATAGACATTGCATTCGTAAGGGATTATACTTACACCCTGTAAGGGTCACTTAATAGCTTTAATTACATTTTCAAACGGGCCGATAGGCTGAAACGTGTAATTTTGGCAGAAACAAAATTCTCCGCATTCGAGGAAACCCTATAGCTATATACCATATATATGTATATAATTTTCCTTAACGCGAATTCAAATTTGAAAAAAATATGGTATACGTGGCTTGGTTGACGCCGGGGTTGGAAAACAGTTGGGTATAACGAAAACCTTCAAGCATCGCCTCATATATATATATATTATGTAGTTGAAAACATTATGTAGTTCGACATTAACCCATTTTCCGTCGCGTCTTCTTTCAGACCGGCAGCTCTTCGTTTTCGATCTGAACCCTCGCCTCCCTTCGCACCTTATATATTATTATTCACCCCCGAAAAGCCAACAAGTTTATTAAAGTGCATCGATCTACCGTGTAGAGTGTATGCGTACCTTTGGGTATCAGGCGACTCCTTATAAGTAGAAATTTCATGTAAATTCCGTCATCAAGTTTGAGAATTATTACGATGATCCTTCGTATTTTATGGGTGAAAGTATATACCAGCGAGATCGAGCGCAGGAATATACTACAAGCGAATACATTAATTGCACGTAGATGGCGAACAATATAATATGGGTATACGATAAAATCCAGAAATCGAGGTGCCGCAGCGGTTGCGAGGAAGATTGTCGAAGGGGCGGCGGGCTGAAGCGGGGAGGTTATACCCTTCTGCTTCGAGTTCCAATTGTAACAGTTTTAATACTCGCTTAATTTCATTAAAAGCTTAGAATGAAAAGCCCTCGAATAAATCTCGATAATTCCCTTTTTTGCTTAAGAACTCCCTCCCCCCACCCATCCACCCCGAATACCACCGCCGCCGACGCCGCGCTCGTATTTCGACGAGCATTGTTTCGTCCATTCGGCTTTTACTATATTATATACCTCAGCTACCTGAGCTTCTTAGTCGTTCGTGTGGTTGCTGATTGCGAAAAGTAAATCAGGGGGGTTGAAGGCGGGCGCAGATGATACAAAAAGGTAAACGATGGCTTTGCCGGGGTTACGACCCGCATATTAAACGTGTAAACATTCTTCGGCGTTGATTTACTGTACATTATTGCATACTCGCATTTGTACAAGGGGTCCTTATGAGAACGTATGAAAGGGGAGCTGCTGCGAGTGAACTGAATTTTGGTAAGCCACAGTTTCTTCGAACTGTTCTTCAAGACTACAAATACAGGTGAAAGTTCTGTTTAGGTTGCCTTTAATATTGTAGATTTTCTCAAATACATACGGAGTATATACATGTATTAACATGTACCAAAAACAAAGGTCTGCATACTCGAATCAAAAATTGCAAGAAAATATTTTCATGTACCTACCGCACGCGCGCAAAAAATATTCAAAATTAGTGTCAATTCAGGATTTATGTGAAAAATTAGTACAAAATTTAAAAAAAAAAAGCTATTATAGTGATCATACGAGCAATTATCAGAATTGCATCTTATTGTAATTTATTTACAGTTGCGACAGTGTTGAAAACGACACAAACATATGATACTCGCGTATTATGAGTGGAGTTGTAACAGGTTTCTCCAAAAAATTCGAAACCTCAAACATTCTATTCATTTTTATTAAAAGAATACTGTATAGCTCTTCTCCAAAAGAATCACAACTTTAAAAACAGTTTACAAGAGACACAACCACATGTAAGCCCTGTTTCATGTGTCGGATATCGGGCAATATCGGCCAACTTTTTATCGGGTGAAATATTGGGATGGACGCTTTTACACGTGAACGATCCGACCCGATATCAGTGCTAGTTATTTTGCTCACCGTGTGAAACCGGGCTAAGGCTCTCTGTCGATGTCTGAGGGAGTTATGGGAAGATGATATTGAAAATTTAATATGTTTAGCGAATAATTTGGCTTTTCATTGAAGGAATTTGGTTGAAAATTAACTATTATTTATAATTTGAAGCTTTTAAAAGATTTCAACAGATCCGTGAAAAAACTGTGACTTTTTTTTCAAGAGGGTACAAATTCACAATAAATCTCAAACTGTTCCTGTTTTCTAATCTTCAACAGTGAAAATTACTATTCCTGTCTCTCAGTATACCTTATATGAGTCTTTTCTGAGGGGCTTCACCCCTCTCAACCCATTCATTAAAATCAATTTACTCGTTTCGCTTGGTCCAACTAGTCATAACTCATTAAGTTTTAGTTTCGAAATTCTAAATCTACAACTAGTTTCCTACAACGTCTTCAGCATGATGTTCACATTATAATATTCTTTCTTATTCTGAAAAGACGGCAGCCTTTACATTTACCTTCAGCTTCTTTCTTTCCCTCATAACCCAAATTCACCTTTTCTAATATTTTTCGATTCCTTCACTCGCTTTCGCTTTTTAATGGATTTGGCCCACTCTTTTCTCAAATAAACCATCTTCCGGCAGACCGGAAAATAAAATTAAAACTCTTTTGTCGCAACCGCACTACCCATCCCTGCTCGAGAGATGGCTGCGTATACGGCAACAAAAACGCAGAAGGGAAACTGGAAAAATAAAATGTAGAAGAACGGGTGATGGGAAATCCTTGACGGGTGAAAGGGGTCGAATGGAGAAAAAAATGAAAACCTAAGATTTCCTCCGATTCTCGACAGGCTGGCGGGGCATCTCGCGCGCATTCTTACCAAGTAATTCCGAAAATTCGATTTAATTTGGCATCAAAATGTGCAGCTCGTTCTTTCGATAGACCCTGTCCACCCTTTTCCGACGGATTCTCTCTCTACGCTTATACTTCTTTTTCTGGCTTCCTTTTTTTTTCTCTCTCTTTCTTTCTTTGTTCGCAAAGCTACGTCGTCTCTGTTTATTTTCCACCCTACTCTTGCTTTTTGTCTGCTACGGTTGCCCTTCCGCCGCCGTCTCTCACTCTCGTAAATGGACGTCTTGTGCTCGTGTCCTCTTACTTGCCAACCCCCCAACCGCTCCGCCTACGTGTACCCATAAAATATACGCGTACGATTTCCTAAAGGTGTGTATCTTCGTCGTTTCGCTCGGTGCGCTAGCAATCTGGACCAAATCCAAAATATCAACCGTTCTTTTCGCTCTTATCGCTCCGATTACCATCTTTACGGTTTGGAAATGCGCGGAGACGGCCTGAAGTGGGGTTTGAGAAATGTTCCGTATTTGTAAGGGCATCTATAGAGTGTGTGCGAAACGAAAAAAAAAAAGAAAAAAGAGGGCTTGGGTGGAGGATATATGGAGTTGAATAGTGCGAGAGAAGATGCAGAGTACCGCCGCGCCCCACCCATCTCGCCACCAACACCAAAAAAAAGTTCTAATTCCCAAATTTCGAACCTTTGCCAGCGCAGCGCCTATTCTGCCGTGTATCCGCAATAAAGCATTTCATTTTGCTTTTTCTCCGAACTCACCACATTGTTTCCGCCAACCCGTTTTTCCATCTTTTTCTTCTCTTCGCTATAGATTTTCTCGCGGCGATTCCGTTTTTCGTACAGCAGGTTTACGTTAGGAAAATTCGCCATTTTTGGTCTGATTCGGAGAAATAAGCACGAGTTAACTTATATCTGTAGTTACTTTCTTCTCCTCGTATAAGGTCACTGTAGCACTCTCTTACCGTTCTCCTCCCCCCGCCCACCCTCCCTCTCCCCGAGGAAATATAGTTATAATAATAATTATACCTAATACGTACGAATGAATCGAATGAATGCGCAGGTGCCAAATATAAAGGCGCAGTTTTTTTCGATTAATTAAAGTTAAGCAGCTATTTGTTTGACTCTGTTTGGATGGGTGACCGTTTCTCATTCACTCTCCATATTACAAAAGTGGTACGTTATGTGACTTTCTCAGTCTGAGAATAACCTGTGGTACTCCAGTTACCTTTTATATCAATAGCAATATACTATCAGTCAGTGACTGAAGTTGACTTCACACAGATAGCACTGTTTTCGCAGGATGATCAACTCATAGCAGTTGTTGATTGATTATTCAGAGCTCTGTTGTAGTTACAAAGTACCAGGCTAAGTCACTTGACAACGAGTAAATTTCAGCATAGTTTTTGAAAACAGATGATTGTTTCGCTGCTTAGCAGAATTTGATACAAATCAATATTTTCGAAGTGGAATTCGGAGGATAGAAATAAATATAGTGTCATATCCATACCACCGGTCTTTAATTGAGTCCGAATTGGTTTTTTCATTAGAATTGAGTCTCGGGTATTGGGGGCTCATTAGTATGCATATTTGAATTTAGTCCCTGGTATTGGGGGCTCATTAGTATGCGTATTCAAATTGAGTCCCAGGTATCGGGGGCTCATTAGTATACATATTCGAATTGAATCCCGGGTATTGGGGGCTCATTAATATTCCTATGTGAATTGAGTCCGGGGTATGGAAGCACTGAACTGACTCATGAGTATAATTTTACCAACACGAGAACAGAAAAAGCAAGTATTGACGGTAATATATATAGGAGGGAGATACGCGAGTTTGAGATAACTCGATTAGACGAGGAGAAATGTAAAAGATAAGGTGACTTGTTCGCCACAAGTACGCCTGTTGATTATTAGCCAACGATAAGAAGGCAATCTTTCCCTGTGCTGAAAATAAGAAAAACATTTCCGCCGATACCCCGGACTCAATTCACATAGGAATATTAATGAGCCCCCAATACCTGGGACTCAATTCGAATACGCATACTAATGAGCCCCGAGGACCGGACTCAATTAAATGACGGCCATCCATACATCCTATACCCATATCAATCATAATCTACTTCATTTTAGCTTTTTAGCAGGTTTTCAAAATAAACGGGTCAAATGTAGGATACAAGTTTCAGCACGAAGTCAGTTTCAAAGTTCGTCTATATGATTGTCTGAAAATACAAATGGTATCGGGAATCGTCTATATATTATATGCTTTTCACGATGAATTACCAACTTGACCATCACGCCATTCATTCGAAAACCTGCTTTTTCAGCAGGGTTAACTGTGCTCGAGTTTCTATCTCCCTTTTTTTTTCCTTCTTTTTTTGCGACTCCGAACGCGCCCGCAAGTATCTCTTCATTATGGTTATTTATGCCGCAAAATACCCAAGTTCCAGCGCTCAAAACCGTGGCTTCGATTTACGACGCGACGTACGTTTTTGCAGCCATCCCCGAGCCAGCCATCAAACACACCCCTTTTCCAGCCCCCCAGTAAGCCTTGCTCGAAGAAATAACGACGGCGCGCAGCGCAATCTTCAATTTCCTTTTCGCCGTCGTCCATCGACGTGCTCCCTATATCAATTAATGCTCGTGCATTTTGCAGATTTGTACATTTTCCACAAGCTGCTCTTTGTCTGCCACCCTCTATGTTTCGGCGTTTCGTACCGATTTGGCTTTTCTTGAACGGACATAGATTTTCTCGATTTGCAGCTAAACGAGACTCCCGCGGTTTCGTATCGCTGTCCATGGAAAAGGGCTTTTGAATTATAGATCTCGGGTCTTAATGAGAGATACATGTTTGGATTAGACATCGGTTTCAATCGTAGAAATGTATAAATAATGATTAGATGGAGCACATACTCACATTTGTAACGCTGCATTTAAAATGAGACTATACATATATATATAGTAGGAAAGATGATGATAAGAGAAAATATAAGCAGTGTTCGATAGATTTTAAAGGGCGGGTACTGGAAGGTTTTTATATACCAATATCATTCGTGTCCAACATAATTCAAAGGAGTGATTTCATTGTCGAAATAGTGGTTGCCCTGCGAGTTTTGTTGAATTGTTGAAACTTCAAAAAGAACATTACAGGCTACAAGGTTTAAGATTACTCGTATTATGAAACCGGTACATACATTTTCAAAATCAATGACGTATCCACGTCTCAGGCACTTGTGGCATCACAAATCTTCTCAAAAGTTTCACACCGTATATTTATATTTATACTCGCACTTTTTCTTCCACCGGCTTCCCCCAATTACACATCCCTCCTTTTTCACGCTGATTTTTGTTTGCGAAAAGCAAAAAAAAAAAAAAGGTTTCTGTATCAAATGACGATAAAAGCTTCTTCGGTGCCTTTTATTCTCGTCACACAAAGCACTGATTTCACCCTTTCGTCACTAATTCAGCTTCTCATTACGCATTTGAAAATGAGTTCCACCATGTCTGAAAATTACCCTCCACCTATCCGCGAATTCGTATAAATTAACATATTCTCTTAGCTCGTTGTACGGAGTATGTGTCTGTTGGTGTGCAGTACCAAAAAAAAAAAAAAAAAAATGGAAAATGGGGAAAATGCAGCATAAAATGAAGCGTCTATATTTTTCACAAAGACTGACGGACGAGGGGCGACGGATTTTTTTTTTTTTAACTGAAAATGTCGACGAGGGTTGAAGAGGTAAAGGCGAAACAAAGGCGAAGAATGAGACACTTCAAAATGAGAGGAAAGTTTCGTTAAAATTTTTCATATTTCATCGTCTATACACACGTCTCCCATACTACGAGTGTATACGGTTTTCACTCCATTTTTTTCTCATTTTACCCCTTCCCGCCCCCACCCTACTTTTCCTCGTCCACGTTAGGTTATTTCCTTCTTCATTCATCCGGATGCATGCATTTTCTCCTCTTTATCCTTCTTTATCCACCGTCTTTTATCTCTCTGTCTCAGCCCCCCCACCCACCCTTCTCATTCTGTCTCTTCGCGACTGCAGTACTCGAAAAATTTTCATTTTTTCCTCCTTTTTTTTTCTTTTCCACGTTGCTTTTTTCGTACTTGAACATGTACGTAAAAGTTGTTCTGCTAAAGGTCCTCTTTATGAAATCTTTTTTCTACTCCTTCGGCGCTCCTCTACTATTCATTCGTTCTTTTATGCAATCGCCACCACCACCAGCTCCATCGCCACCACAATTTCTTTACGTCTACACTCGCTTTTTTCCTTCGTAGTTGTTTTTTTTTTCTTTTTTTTTTTTTTCTGTTATTTTTGTATCATTTTTACTGTTTGCTGTGTACTATCGTGTATAACGTCGGCGCTGATGCTTTCATAAATAATTAACTTTTTTTTTTCTCTTCAACCCCCTTTTATGCAGATATCTTCCTGTAGTTTTTTTTTTTTTTCTCTTTTCTTCAAGCCTCTTTCGTGCTTCTCTCATTATACTGATTTGCGGGATTTGCGATATCGCCTACTGTCTGCGCCCTAACTTGCCAACTTTTCAGCCACAACTTTATACCGTAATTATAAATGATACGAACGTCGTTTCCAGCTATTTTATATAAAAGCGATCGATTCGACCAAAGTTCCATAATTCATAGCGAGCAATAATGATAGAGTGCGTCCTAAACTGTACACCCGTATTTTAGTACGACTACACAAGCGCACCCTTAACAGTAACCGAGTCGATTAAGTCATATATGGACACTACAAAAAATATGGAATTACTAACTGTCCATTACTGTATGGTATAATAATTAGATATTTGGGAGAATATTTGAGAGACCGGGGTAGAATTTCGAATGCAGTTGCCCATAAAAAAAGACTCTTTCAATACGTAGTACCAAGGGCTAAAAATTATCCACTTCTTTTAAAAATCTATTCCTTGTTAGCAAAGGGTGACCAAAATTTCTTGAACTTGTACATCCCAATGGGCAAAATATTTTGAAAACGGATCCGTTTTATTCCAGTTTATAATCCGTTTCTGGATTATAACCCGGAATTTTCCTGTTTTCCGGCTTCTAAAACGGATTTCGAACGGATTGTAATCAGTCTTGCCGGTTTTGTTCTGAAATGAGTCCGGATTATTTTCCGTGAAGGCTGTTTTATGATATTTGTTGGCCCGGGTTATAATCCGTGAAACCGTTTTACAAACGGATTTAGAAAAATTGCCCAAAAATTATCACTGATTATAATCAAGAAATCCGTTTTACAAACGGATTTGGAAAAATAATCAAGATTACAAAAATATCTGCAAATTTTCAGATCCGATGGTCGAAAATAAAAACGGACTGACAACGGATAAAATTCTCATTTTCCGGATCATTTTCTCATTTTTTGCCCATCGGGATGTCCGGTCAAAACATCAAGTAGGATCTAAAGTATCAACCTCTTTGAGTTTATTAGCCATTTTTTTAAATTTAAGGATGTAGTTCCTAAATTTAGCCCCCAAAGTTATATTCTAGAAAAGTAAAAATGCAGTTTAGAAATTTTGGTTTGTATAATATTTTATAATGAACCCTTTCGGTCAAGACTTTTTGGGTTGACAGAAGGAATTTTTTGAACTATACAAATTCGGATTTGAATATTTGCCAAATAATGACGTAAACCTGAGGTTTCTGACTATCGTAATAATGAATTTATGAATTTAAAAAATAATCACCGAATCGGTCTGGGGAAAGAAGGATTCAAACATTATGCAGCCTCTGTCAACCGCAGAGTATGCACACTATCATACAGGAATATAACGTGTGCTGCTTTATCTGCGGTTGCTTGGTGGTGAACTCGAGTCGGAACACCCTGTACTCAGAGGTTTTCTGATACCTTTACTCACCGATGAGTACCACCCCCCAAAACTATTTAAAAAAATGTTTTTCAAATAAATTTCGCGAAACACAAAAATGTGAGAAAAAAATAGAAGGATAACTCTTCTGACTATTCCAGAAGAAGAATGTTTCAACACCCACTAGTTTTTAGAATTTTAATATCACGTCTCATTCGATATTTTTTTCATGTTGAAAATAGAAAATTTTCAACAGAATAGTTAGTAGTAGCCTACTGAAATTCAAGGTTTTTTTTTCTTCAAAATGTTGAAAATTAGCAGATATTAAGATACCCTTCTTCTGTAATACCTTGAAGAGTTTAGATGTCTTTTGAGCTGATTCGAAGAGATACACCATTTTTGCTTATAAGTGACTATAATATTAAATGGAATTAATAAAAACCATTTGTTGCTGAAAAATAAAAATCAAAATAAGTTTTTTTTTTTTGCTCAGCCATAGGTTTGAAAATGATCTGAAAATATTTCTTAAAGATAAATACTGCGTTACGAACATTGTTTTCCCTTATTTCTCTTGGTTAATTCTGTTTTCCATTCTCTCCAAAACTTCTATTTTTTTTAAACATAATTTTTTGACTCGAAAAATGCAATTAAAACGAACGGTAAAACCATTTATTCGCGTTCTCTCGAATATTTATGGAAAAAAATTGTTCGGAATTATAGAACGAGAATTCTGTGTTTGTATTTTATTTTAGTTTTTCTCGTTTTAGACTTTTTTTTTTTTTGCTTTTTTACTCTTTGTGTATTTCCCCGAGATAGTTAAACGTATAATAATTTTAATTTGCATTGTACAATATTATGAAAGTTGAAAGAATGAATTCTTTACTTCATTAAAATTTTTTTTTTAATATCAAAAATTTACTCGGCATTTTTCACAACTATGGAGAAATAAATGCACTATAATTCACTTTAATTCAAATGAAGTCGAGTTTTTAACGCATTCTTGCATTCAGCAGCAAGCTTTTGTAGAAATCAGGGTCTCGTTTAATACAACAAAATCACGATTTCTGGCACTGGCTGCAGTGAATACCTATAACAGTTATATAATTATGAGATCTCAGTTGAAAAGTTCCCCCAATGTCCAAATTATGGAGAAATATTAACCAGCGTAGTTGAGCTATAATCATAATTCAATATCTGCGTACGAACTTTAGGATAATTTCAGATTTTATAAGAAAAATTAATATAAATCGATTAAGAATTAGTGAACAATATTAAAAATTAATACGAAATATTAAAAATTAATGCACTGCATACTAAAATTTATTCGATTTTTTATTATTTTTTCACATAAAATCATAACTGTCTAAAGTTAGAATGCAGCATACTAAATATGAATATTTTTTCTCCGAGTGTACTCGTAATCCAGACCGATTACTTCACGAATTGACAAGATATAATTTTTGTCAAGATATACAGTATCTTGAATCTCAAAACTTGAAATGCCTTACTAGTCTACGTGTAAATAAATCAACTTATCTAAGAACGTATAGGCTCATCATCTGGTACAGAGAGAAAGGGAGAAGAAATACAGTAAAAATACCAAACTAAAAAAAAAATTTTTTTTGCCATTTCGGAATTTCTATCATAGCGAAATTGAAACTTTTTTCTGACTAATCTTTCTCATTTCTTCTGTAAGTTGCCGACCATTCCAGTTCTGCCATTAACGCGCAGGCAGTTGATAGAATGAAGAAATGAATTAATTAGAAACGTCAAACGGCGTGGTTCACAGTTTCACGCAGAATACTTCTAACTGGACTGGAGTCATCATCGTCGTAAGACTAAACAAGTTCTCAGGCATAAATCATTTATTTTTAACATTTTCGTTGCAAATTCTTTTTACCAAATCCTATATCATAAATTATACAAAATAACATTTAAAAACCCAGTCCATTCCTTTCTTACGCATCTACAAATATATATCGACAAAATAATTTTTGTGCATCACGAATTCACGCATATATTGCATAATCCGGATATTATAAGGGTAAGGTTTTCGTAGGTTGAAAAAAAATGCATTCACATAAATGCAATTTTTATTTATCGGAGTTTGCCCTCTCCTAGGTGCTTTTTGTCGTGATTTTAACGTCATTTAACCTCATAGAGCTGGCCTTTTTATGTTTTACACTCAAGCCTCCTCACCACAGCAAGGTATCACCTACCCAAGCGGAGGAATTGCTCGTGGGTTTAGTGTATTATGCAGTCAGCATGGTAAACTACCTAATGACACTATAGTATAACTCACGTTTGCAATGAGAAAAATTTCAATGGTAATTTTTCCAATTTGGATATGAAAATTGGGAGTATTCGAGATTTGTAGCAGAAATTACAACAAAAATAGTGCTCGTAATACGTATTACCTAAGATAGTAAAAAGTTCTTACTAAAACTATTAAATTATTTCCAATAAAAAGTAAATCTCACAACTGTGATGAGGAAAGTTACTACTATTCTGTTTGTAATAACAGGTAGGTATATACTACGTACTATGCATTTCTCTCAGTGTAGGAAAAATTTCCTTAATGGTGCGGCTTCACTATCGAGCCAAATACGCGTGAATTTATTCATTTTCTTGGCAATAATTTAATCAGTGTACGTAAATTTACGTGTATTATTCGGGTACTTAGCTATAATGCGTCTTGCGTAAAGATTTGCTCTACCTACAGTTTTTTGTCGATTTTGGATTTTTTTTCTTTCAGACTTGTGTTGTTTTAATTAAGACGACGTCTTGTGTGTCTATTAACGAGTTTTATAGGCCACTATTTTTGTAGGCAATTGTAATATGGAGCTGAAAAATGAAAATAATTTCCTCTGAAGGACGACATAATACACCGAGTACATCCTAATGAATTCATATTTCCATTTAAAAGAACTGAGCCAGCGAAAGTTTATACACACCGCGAAGTGAGCTACAAAAAAAGTATATTCACTACCTGGGCTCGAGCTAGATAAAGCATTTGAGAAGAAAGAGTTAAGAAAAGCGAGGCAGCTCAAACTGGCTGTAACAAAATGAGTGCACAAATCAGCCGGCAAATGGAGGAAACTATTCGAAAAACGAGGACGACGACAAAGACACGGTAACCGAAGCTGGAAAACAAGGTTATTTGACAAACATATATACGTTCCTTCGTCTTTGTGGAAGTCTCTGAAATTGCAAATTATTTAGCCGAGGACGATCGTTCATGCGGACTGGAAAAGCCAACGGTTCCAGCCTGCCGTGCAAATTGCTTTTGTCGTTCACAATTAAACATTTTGCGAAAAGGAAACAAAAACGTCGACGAGTTCAGCCGAACCAATGACTATACTATAGTATACATATATGCTACTCGCAGCTATACTTTAATTTCAGCCGGCGAAATTATTCAAAACGTAGGAATCCTTATCCCTGTAACTCATCTTATTCAATTAAAATGAACCGCGTTTTTATAATGCGCAACTATAATCATCAAAGAATGTGTACTTTGCTCTTCTCAAAGGAAGATGATCAGGACACACAGTGTCGTACAAATTGAAACATTTTTATGGAATTTTGTTCTAGTCGTAGCAAGTAGGTACTTATAATGGACTTGGAAGTAAAATATAAAAAAAAATTAAAGAAGGAGAAAGTGAGTAAGGTGAAAACGAAAAAGATGAAATTAAAATAGACCGGGTACGTCATGGAATTAGGACTGAACTATAGTTGAAAAATTATACGTACATAAATTGGAGAAAAAAAAATTCTAGCGCAGCGAGCCGCGCTAGAAAAGCAGGTTTCCAATTGATAGAACAATTCAGGGGTCTCACGAACCATTAAAAGTTCATCTTTTAGGAGTGTGCATCTAGAACTGGAGAAAAAAATTAATTTCTACGTGGGAAAGCTGCGTGCAAGTTCAGAAGAAAAAATTCACGTTTTGTACCTTCTAAACCACTTTTTACAAAAACCAACCAACCAACAGAGTGCAGGCTTAAAAGTTGAATGAAACATTTCAGAAGCTTCTATATTTGCTCACCATAATCACTTTCCAGCTCAATTGGTTCCGTATTTTCCTTTTTCGTAGTCATCAAGGCTGAAAAATTCCTACAGAAATAATTCTTAATTCCTTACACCTTTAAAATTGTCGTTTCTCTCAAATCAAAGCCACTATAGTAACACTATAATTCCCACACTATGTAAAAGATTTCACGTCTCTTCCAACCTTCTGCTAATTAGCATATAATATCTTCTGCAAAGTCGAGTCAGCAAAATTAATGCGTCTGCGTCTAGTGTAAAGTACGTTAATCAGTTAATCAAAAGCACCACGTGTACCAAATGGAACAGACAATTATTAGTGATTTTTTTTCTCCTAACTTTTCTTCTTTTCTTTTTTTTCCGTGTGCATTTAAAGAATATTATAGTCTAAATGATAAACGTACGTCGATTTTGCGTTGCGAAAGTATTCGAAGAATTTAGCAAAAAAATTAATGCGAATGATGAGAGAGTTCGCGGGATAGCAGCAATTTTTTCGTTAATTCTTTTTTTTTTTCGCCTTGCTCATGATTTACACAACTAAATGTCGTGAAAACATTACATTAACTCGAAACGCCACACCGTGTGTGCTTGTCACATGTTTCAAAAAGTTTTTATTTTATTTTATGTTTTGTTTAAGCCCCCTCTCCCTCCACCTCATTTGCACAACAAATAAACTAAATTGTTACTAGACAAAAATGTCATAATATAAAAAGCACGGGGCATCGTTCGCTGACCACGTTTATTATTTTTTTTGCTCTTTTACTCCATTTTAATTCTGTCTGTATGCTTTTTTTTTTGCACTTTTTTTCTCCTATCCAAGTCATCTGCTGGGAGTACGAGTAAAAACTGCGAGGAAAAACTATTCTTGAAGGTTTTCTGTATGTTTGCATTATAATGTACTACGTTCGTTTCAAATGACAGTGTTTGGAGAAAGGATATATACGTACGTAAATATGATGAAAAGAGTCAACTATTTTTGTCGCTAAACTAAAGTTGAGTGGCTATTCAAATTGACTTCAGTTTTTCATTTTTTAGCAGATTTTTTTTTTCCCTTTTTCTCCCCCCATACATTCACTTCATATTAGGTATATATTTAACAGCAGCGATAAAAGTACAAAATATAAAAACTTTCCAGACGCAACTGCGCTTCGAAAGTTCATTATATTTTTATCTGTAAACAAACAGGACTGCTGAGGAATGGGGTGACTGCTAAAAGTTTGTCTATATGTATGATCATTATATAAGAGGTTCACCTGGAATTGTTTTGTTTAGATTGAGAATTTCAAAAATAAATTTGATAAACCCAAATCTGGTTTCACCCAGCGTAACAAAGTCGTGATCTTTTTGAAAGCTGTTTAAAAGCACGAACTTTTGTTTAGGAAAAAGTTTTCGGCCGAACTAATTTCACTGTGCAGCCTCGCAGAGTGGTAAACAAAAAAGTCAGTCAATTTCTGACACCCTTTTCCCAAATACGATATTAGTGTGGCGGAAAAAAAAAGTTCTGCTGGTAATTAGCAGACCGATTTCCCGCAACTCGAGAGTCACCCCTCAGCCGTCATGTAAATTACGTCAAACTCGTATACAGCATTATAAAAGCTATCCAAAAAAATCAACAACCCCACTCCCGCCCCCCTGCATGGCCTGTATCGTTGAAATCGCGTTCGTATCTAAATATTCCTCATGGCCACTCCAGCCCCTCTGAAAAAAAGGGAACTGCTATAGATCTAATGGGATGGAATGTTGAAGGTTTGTATAGGCGAGAAAAAAAAATGGCGTTTCAATTTTGAGGCAATGTTCGTTAATTATTAGTGCTTTCGTTATAGGTGCCAAAACGAGGAAATAGAATGGACCATACGTTAATTTTTTCCAGTTAGGTACGACAATATATACCTGTGTATTTTTATAGTTCAAAAGAACTCGATCGAACTACTTCGATGAAAATAAGCACAATTTTAATTTAGAAATGCAAAAAAAAATAAAATAAAAAATAAGACAAAAAAAAAACGCAATTCGCGTAAACTTGGTCGTTAATATATTTTCTCTTCTCGCGTACACCCTCATTGCAAGTATTTAAATGAAAAAACTTTTTTGAACAAAATTTCGAATTACGAATAAGGAGGAATATAAAAGTTTATTGTGCCACTGTAAAGAGAGGAAATAGAAAAAAAAAAAGTAGAGAAAATGAAAAATAAGGGATGAAGGAAGAAAGAAAGGAAGAAAAAAAAAACAAGGAGCAAAGCGAAAGAGCAAAGTAAACTTTTTCTTTGTATATATATGCGAGCATAAGCGTGGTCGATATTGCAAAATGCGACTCATTTATTAAAAGAGCTGCTGGTTTAATTTCACTGAAAAACATCGATTTCTAGCGAGCAGAGATTGGAAGTGAGCCAACTGCTGGAACGTATATATACGACGAGGAGATGAAGTTCCATTTTCCAGCAGTTGCGAGTCGAATCTGTGAAGCGGTTGGAATGAGAATTAGATTTGAAAGAATAATTCATTCGTTGAACATAAATACATACATACAGGAAAAAGTAAACGTGTAGGAAAGATGAAACTAAATAAAGCAGAATCTGTTCTCGAATTGATAATGATCGTATAGATAAGTACAGCTATATCGAGAACAGACGGGGTTGAGATGAAAGGGGCTGAATGTAACACTGCCCATCTCCATTTTCCCTTTTAAATTTACAGACAGATAAAGAAATATGACGAATCTGATTCAAAAATAACTTTAAAAACGACCTGACTTATAATAATAGCTATAGCTTCTTGAAAAAAGTGACAGTTCTTCAATGTCAATTTTCACTTGCTTCAAGAAACTGGAAAGCTAGCCATTATAGATTATAGGTGAGTAGCTAGAATGATAAAATTAATGGAAAAGTATCGTCGCTAAATTTACACGAACTCCTCAAATTAATTATTTATAGATCTTATTTACGAAAATCCTATATTAAAAGCCACATATCAAACCAGTTCTCCAAATATTTTTCATCCTATTTTCTAATCGCTTCACCCTATACTGAGAAAATACGCGTGCACGTCTCATCGAATGTGCTTTAAAATTACGCATTCTTAAACTGTTTGCAGAGAGAGACTTCATTATTATATTTCGTTATACGAGAAAAGCTAAGGAGCAGCAGAAAAAAAGTAAACATGTTTACATTTTTCCTTGTCCCAAACCAGACTTTTAACAAATCCGAGTAAGTAAAATACAAGAGAGAAAAAAAATGAAGAAAGAAACACAAAATAACTCAATTCAGACTTGTCGAAAGAAAATTGTCCTCGATGTGCGAACTCGTAGAAAAAAAAAAAGATGTGGAAAACTGACTGTGTGGGGGTGAGGGTGGGGCTGAAAGAAAGAAAAACGTAAGCTACTCGAAAAGATGCGTCTAAAAAGCTCTCATTTCATAAAAAAAGAATTCTTCTCGAGCGCCAAGCGAGTAATGAAAAGAAATTTCGAGCATTTTGATGGCGATGGGCCCTAAATGAAGGATTGAAGGATTTTTTTTCTCGTTTCTTTTGACGAGCATCGTCGTCGTTTATCGTGCTGATAAATCAGTCCCTTTTAACTTTGGAACATTTTCCAAGACACGAATATGTCCTGCTCTTGCTGTTTCTCTCTTCGCAAAATAGGAGTACTTTCTCAGTCTGCACCGAGTCTAAACGTTTCAAGTTTCCTAAATTCGGAATTCCTTGGAATGGACTTTCATGGCAGATGATCACTATCGAGGTTTCTCAAGGTTATTGTCATTTTTCAAAACATATTTTTTGTAAATAAGACTGTGCTAGCGGTTAGAGAATCCAAGTTGTTTGGGTTTTCTACTCCAGCAGCGCTTTAACAAGCGAAATTATTTTTCCTTTTTAAACTCAATCAGTTTTTAAAATCATGATTGACAGTGTATATTATGTAGATAGTCGACGTTAAAGTATTATTGTGTCACAATAACTAAAAAATAATAATGAATTGCAGTAATCGGAAAAACTTTATAGTAAAAATTGGATTCTGATTCTGCTAAAATTATGAATACAGGGATAGCAAAAATGCTGTATAATTTTGTAGAAAGCCCGATGGGCAAAAAATGAGAAAATGATCCGGAAAGTGAGAATTTTATCCGTTGTCAGTCCGTTTTTATTTTCGATCATCGGATCTGAAAATTTGCAGTTATTTTTGTCATCTTGATTAATTTTCCAAATCCGTTTGTAAAACGGATTTCCTGATTATAATCAGTGATAATTTTTGGGCAATTTTTCTAAATCCGCTTGTAAAACGGTTTCACGGATTATAACCCGGCCAACAAATATGATAAAACAGCCTTCACGGAAAATAATCCGGACTCATTTCCGGCAAGACTGATTATAATCCGTTCGACAATTTATGCAATATTGAACGTGTAAGTATGGGTTCAAAGTATTATCTGTTCAGATGTTGACTGTTAAGATAAATGATTTGAAACTTTTAATCTTTGTGGGACCATGTGAGTATTCGTGAATCACAGTGAGTTAATGTGTTTCACACTCGCGGACGGGAGGGTTAAATGTAGGTCTGTGCGGCGAAGTGGGTAAGTGCTCAGCCTTACAACCGAAAGGTACCTACCTGGTCCGAGACTCATTAATTTAGTGAATCAATTTCTCAGCTAGTATGAATCAAATTCTCTCTAAAATATTACAGCCAACATTATATTTTCGATCATTTAGAAAAAAATTGGCCAAAAAGCTTTAAAACATCATTCTCAATCTCAACTAAGGAATTCACAATTTAACAGAAAATAGCGCACTCACCTAAACATTTTTGCCCAAATTCAGTATGGTTGGCGAAAGAATTCGCTGATGTGCAATGTGCACTGAGAGACGGGGGTGTATCCAGGGGGGCCAGGAGGGCTCAGCCCCCCTGGAATCCTCATTTGCCCTCCAAGCAAAATTAACCCCCTTCTCCCTCCTAAAGTTCGAAATGAAAATTTAAATAGGGGGCTTAAAAATTAACTGCCCCCCCCCCTATCGGAACGCTCTGGCTACATCCCTGCTGGGAGAAAACTGCATAAATTTTAATATCTGCAAACTAACTTTTAAGACAATTCAAGTTTGGTCCTAGCCAATTTGATTTTATAAATATTTTTCCAAGTACCTATTCTGGCTGTCATAGGCAGTCGTATAAGGAACTCGCCCACCAATATAAAGTTAGTCCAAATTACTCGTAATCTCGTACTTTATAGTCAAACCTACATTACTAGAGAACCTCTAGGACTAAATAACTTATCTTTTATACAAACAGATTCCCGCTGAATTTGGGGATGAAATTCATTGCAAAAGCAATTAGACAGAACGTGTCTAGTCCACAATAGTTTCTCTTTAAAAACATCAGATTCCTTGACAGACAGGTTCGACTATAATATAATGAAATATTCTTTCTCGTCAAAATATTTATATTCTTTCTCGTCATATACCCACTGAAAGGGCAACTCAAGTTTTATAAATAAGGTCTCTATGAAGTTTTCTCCACACATTTTTTCTCCTACCAACATTGAACAGATTTAAAACAAAAATAATATTAAATCCTTATTTTTTTGAAACGCTTTTACATTTCATCATCCGATCCAAAGTTTAAAAAAAAAAGTTAACTTCATGATTCCCCAAATATCACTGCCTCCATGAAAGATGAGCTCCAGGGTGAATATACCCACATGTTTTTTTTTTTGTTTTTTTTTCCATTACGTAGTGATGTGCTCTCAAAAAAGTTCTATGTCGTAGCTTAATGCGCATTCTCTGCAATTATGCTGAGCACAAAGTTCAGCAAGCCAACGCAGGAAACTGAAGCGCAAAGTGGGAAGGTGCTTCAATTGAACTTCAGATAGTTTACATAAAGATATTATTGTATGGTCGAGGGTTATTTTCGACCGTTTAGTTTCTTAATTGCTGCTACATTTTTTCTCTCGCTCTTTCCATTCACTCCTCTGCTACCGTTCTACAGCCATTTCCCAAAATATTTTACCACGAAAACTGAGAGATAAATGCGTTTAAAAATAGAGTCGAGAAAGAGCACGGTTTACGAGAGTGTATATTTTGACGGGGAAGGCTGCAGAGGCATCGGCTGGTTGTAGTAAAAATTGTTTGTTTTCATTAACGATGTGGTCGTCCAATGAATTAAAAATTCTCACCATTCATTACGAAATATTGCACGTTGTGAACGTAAAAATGTTACGTAGGATTTAATCGGATTAAATAGAATTTTTTTTTTTTCAAGCATCTTCAGTTTTCATACCACTGGCGTATTTTATACATTTTTTTTTGCGTGCTTGGAAAAATGAAGAAAAAGTACGAAAACGGTTCCTCCCAAAAAAAAAAATTTTGTACTTGAGCATTTTTTTCATCTCATAAAAAATGTTCGAGTGTCATAGAAAAAAACATTTTTGTCTGAAAAAGCTGCGTTTTTCTTTTTCAAGAAACTTTATTTCCATAAAATAAAATTATACTGATCGAGAAGGAAATTCACTGATTCCAAATTTTCAACTGCGGTATCTGGCATCACTGATGTATTTTTTGAATTATTTTTCGGTCGATTGATGGCGAAAATGTTTCAAATTTTTCTTCAACGTTTTGTGAGCATTCGATTTAGAAATAAGGTTTGAGGTGAATAGTAAAATTATTACTATATTTGAAGATATAGTCAGACGCAAGAAACACCCAACTGACATGTTTTTAAAAATATTGACTTTTTTGTGAATTATTGTTCTAAATATAACAATAGTATCCTTGTGCAAAAAAAAAAAAGTAATTCCTAAAGCTTTTCAAATCTAGCATAAATCAGGCAAGATCAAGCAGTGCAAAAATTGTACCTATGTTCATTTGAGAAGAAAATTTTTTCGGATATTGTTATACGTGCATTAAATCAATTGATTTTTATGCAAAAGTAAATCACTCCCAACATTTTTAAACCACTCATTCGTACATTTGATAATAGAAATGTCAACTCGAGGCAACAACTAGCCAAGTTTTCATTTTTCAAAAGCTTATATATATTTCATTTTCAAACGTGAGTACAATCATCTTTGTTTTTTAGAAGAGTCAACCTTTAATCCACTTTTCAGCTTTCTATGTACTGTTTTGTACCAAAGTTGCGCGCAGTTTTTTATGATTTCCCCTAAAATTTGAAAATTGCAGTTGTCTAATTGTTACGTTGATCCATTCATTTAACTAAAAGCTAAAACTAATAAATATGTCACACATAAAGTTTCTTTGACTCTTCTGTAAATCAGACCACTTTTTAACAGTAATGGGCACGAATCGCAAAAATTGATTCGAATCCCAATTCATGAATCATCAGCCGCAAATATGATTCGTGCAACTTGAATCACGAATCAAGAATCTTTGCCTTAAAAAACTCGAATCACGAATCTTTATTGAAGGCAAAGGACCGATATGATTCTATGCCACATTTTTCAAGTCTGAACAGCTTTTTCGGTTCCTCATTATTCGAAGATTAATTTCGCAAGATTTTCCAAAATTTCGATTTTAACTCTTAACCTATTTGGGAAGTACGCGACGTTCATTCCGAAGCTGTACTCTGCTTTAGCCTCTCAATAGCAGCAAGCCAAGGCAGCCGAATTATCATTTTTCGCGCTGGTTTGGCTACCAATGAGCGGCGATTAATAAAAAATGAGACCGAAAATAGCGGAAGAAAAACAAAAAATTGAGAAAAAAAGGTAGACTTGCGGATGAGGTGGCGGGTAGAAAAACATAAATTTCGAGCTGAAAGTGTCGCAGCAAAGGCAACACAGCTCCTATATAAAATTTAAAGGCGCAAAGGCTTCGGTAATGTGGAAATGGCTGAGGCGAAGGTGAAATATATATAAATATGTCGCCGAGGCCGGTAGGGCTGGCCTGCCATCGTCGCCTTTTTTCTCTTTTTTTTTTTTTTGCGCCTTACTATACAGCCACAGCGCCTCTCTCTGATGGGTATTAAGAAAAACTGCCGGATTACGATTTAATGAAAAAAGTTCAAAAGGACGCTATCGAATGACAAGATAAATACGTTCGCGCGCCGAGAACGAACGCAAAAACGCGTACGTTTTTTAAAATTATATCGGCTAAACGAAGCCAAAACCGAAAAAAAAACAAAAAAAAAAAAACACAAGGGTGAGAAATAGGTTTGAAGCCGTATATATTGCATTGGAGTAAAGGCGAGAAAAAGTAGACGAGCTACAGTGACGCGAGGAAGTATGAAAAAAAAAAAAAAAAGTCGGAGAAAATATCAGCGAGATGACAGTTTCTAAAGAGAAGCCAGCTGTAAAGAAAAAAGTAAAAGAAAATTTTAAGGAAGAGGTCAATGAACGCGGAAAATGAATAATTAAAAATTGGCCGTGAGTTTTCTTTGTGAATGAATTTTATAAATGCTAATAGAAATAAACATACTCGTAGAGCAGTGCTATAATGGAGTTCGGCGGGAAGAAATTATTGTTTTAGAAAATATCCTGCAAAACTTTGGCTGTTATGTGGTAGTTTCTTCATGGACCTTCCATTTACACAGACTAAGCTTCGCTAATGCGTTAACAGTTCTTATCCGTGAAACCAAAACTGTATATACAAATGGGATAAAGGTTTGTTCGTTCTTTTACCTCCAGACGTTCGAACCAGTCTAGTGCTTTCACACTTTTAATAAAACGAACAGAGCTACATCCTACATACTCCTACCACTACTAAGCAGTTACAATTCATGTTTTCATATTACTCATACTTTCATTAAGGGGTCTGAGTGACGTCCCGATGGGCAAAAAATGAGAAACTGATTCGGAAAATGAGAATTTTATCCGTTGTCAGTCCGTTTTTATTTTCGACCATCGGATCTGAAAATTTGCAGATATTTTTGTCATCTTGATTAATTTTCCAAATCCGTTTGTAAAACGGATTTCCTGATTATAATCAATGATAATTTTTGGGCAATTTTTCTAAATCCGTTTGTAAAACGGTTTCACGGATTATAACCCGGGCCAACAAATATCATAAAACAGCTTTCACGGAAAATAATCCGGACTCATTTCCGGCAAGACTGATTACAATCCGTTCGAAATCCGTTTTAGAAGCCGGAAAACAGGAAAATCCCGGGTTATAATCCAGAAACGGATTATAATCCGGAATAAAACGGATCCGTTTTCAAAATATTTTGCCCGTAGGGGTAGTGGTAGAGTGCTCAGCCTAGCGATCGAAAGGTACTTGGTTCGAGACCCATCACCGACACAACCTGACCCTCGCCAGAGATCTGGCGGGGGACCAACTTGAGTGCTCAGCGCATGCCTGAAAAGTCATGCGTCTGAGACTCTCCAATCACCCCCGTGCCATCCCTATCACGAGTTCCATCTCAACCACACACCTACAATTACAAACCCCAACCATCCACCCAAGACGTGAAAGACCTATTGCTGTCATAACACATCTTTAAATAAAACATTTCATTGGTCATACTTTCATTATTTCACTATCCTTAAACTTGGTTTTCACTTCGCATTCTTATCACTAAGCTCAGTCTAGTGTAAATAGATAAGGTCTATCGGTTTCCTTTGAATATTGACGAGATAGACCAGTTTTTCAAGTATAATGGGCAGTGAAAAAAATTTCGCTGGTAACTTTTACTATATTTTGTATGAGAAAAAGAACAATTCAAGATTTATAGTAGAAATTACCAAAAAAATATAGTAAAATGAACCATCTGAGATACGGTAAAAAGTACAACAAACACTAAGAATATTTACAATAACTCATGAATTGTACCCTGTTATCCTATAAAAAATTGTAAAAATAACTATTGATTTTTTTCAGTGTGGCATTCTCATTCAAAAGGGACCACATCGTCAGTCAGATGAAAAATGAGTAAGGCACACCATGTCAAAATGATATATGAAATTTACCGCCAAATAAAACCCGATCAGACCTTCATAACTGAAAAATTCGTGTATCATAAGCGTTTCAGAGTCGGAAAATATTTTTATAAAAACCCTTCCGAGGACAAACGCTTTTAAAGATGGATGAAATCTATCAAAAATTGTATAAAATTCAAATTTTATGCTTCGCAAATAAAATATGGTTGCGGATTTCTCTGGTCAAGGAAGGCGAAGGTTCAGTCAATTGGAGTTAAGAATAGCTCTAGTCTGCTCCAGTTAAGCGAGTTCCCTGACGTCACAGTGCTTCGACGAATGAGAAGAACGTATTTTTGATTTGAACCGTGTTTCACCCAATCGCTTTCTTCGCATCATTGTGACGTCATGGAACTCTTGACCGGAACAGACTATATATATTCTGTGGCTCAGCTGGATAGGTGATAGTTTCACTTTCATTCTTCACACCTTCTATATGCAGACATATCTATAGATGGTAAAAAGTTGCTATCGTCGTTTTTGCTCGCACAGGTCTGAATAAATACGTATTTTCGAATTCAGTAGCCAACAGGGTAAGTATGGCAGACCCTATGATACAAAATTTGACTTTTTTACGTACCAATATTTCCTCTTTCCTCGGCAAGGACTAGTCACAAAATCACAATCATCACTGTATTATTGTAACACACTTACCTAAAACAGAAAATTAAAACGCATTTAATTAGTATTTATCAAAATGGAAAGCAATTATTATACATATTTGTAAGTTAGATGGCGCTATAGTTGTAATAGCTTATTTAGAAAATAAAATAATTATGGTGTTCTCTGAATTATTCCTTTTTCAAAATGACAACATGCCAGAGGATAATATATAGAGCTCACTTAGTTTTAACTGTGAATTTTATTACATAGAAGCATTTACTTTCTGACTGATACGATGTTTCCAGTTACTTTAGGAAATTCTTCAATAACATCATGTGACAGAACTTAAGTACGATGCTATCAAACGAAGCACATTATCTTCTTTTTAATCCCATTTTCTCGTACAGTATAGAACGTGTAGTGTTTTACTTTTCAGCAGTTTTTCTGGCACTGCAATCTTCCAAGCACGAAAAAAAAAAAAAAAAAAACAATTCGGCGGATTCATTTTAAAAAGAAAATTGTACGAAGCCTATTTTTTCTAGCTTTAGTTTCCACCTTGTACGTTCTTTGTTTCCTTTGTTTCACTCGTATATAGTTGATTTTTCCACCAATTTTTTTGTCTTCGTACTCGTTTTATTGTTCCACCTATAGGCGTTAATACGCTGCATTGCAGCAACTTTGATGCTGCTAATGACACTTCACGTCTTTTTACAGCCGTTGTCACGATTTTGTCTGTTTCTCGAGTGGCTCGTATCGTTTCGGCGACAATTTTCACGTGTTTTTGTTGCACTTGATGAGCAAGAAGAAACAAAAAAAAGACTATACGAGCAAAGTACAAAACTCATTTCGTAAACTCGTCCTTTTCGCTTCCTGTACATCCCTCTCCCCTCCTCGTGGCTTGTAGGCAGGTTGCATTTGGCGAGAAAAATAATGTCTATGGCACGAATATAAAAGGTATATAAGTATTCATTTTTGTTTTCAAAAACTTGTTTCCATCAGATACTATATATGTATAGGTATACGCGCGCATAAAAAACGATAGCTCCAATTCTACCTACAAATAATGTTCCCAAAGGGATTGAAAATTGGGAAAATTTTCCAAAACCATAAGAATACGCTGGAATAAGCTTGTAATTTTCAGCTTTTACAATCCAGCTTAGAAAAAAAATCGAAAGCAGTCGAAATCGCATCGATGGACAGTGGACACTACACCAATGTGAGGAATACTTAATGTGGCATTTTTCGACGAAAAAAAAAAAACTAACGAAAGGAGGTAGAAGTGAAAAACGTAGAGAACTGATCATTTTCGGTTTATTATTATAATTTATATTTCGAAATCACTGGTTTGATTTACTATACATAAATTATGTATGTAATACATTTTATGGTCGTTTTGAGTGATCAGTATAGATGAATGATTTGAATAGGGACGTAACCAGAGAGGAGGCTGAGCGGGACAGGACCACCCATGGCCCACCGAAAAAATTCCAGGTACCACTAAATATTGATTCTTTGATATTTAACTTATGTATATAGGTACTTTTTGTTTGTGGAAGAAAATCTGTGCAAAATCTAAATTGTCTTTTCATCTCGGGTTTCTTTTTTCGAAATTTTTCAAATCGTCGAAAACATATAGCGATAAACTTTTGCATTAGTTTTTCCTCCACGTTGCTACACTCCTTTTGACTTTTGAAAATTGGATTAAAAGTTATAGTTTCTATATACGACGTGTAAATCAATTTGTATCTACGTTATGACAACTTAACTCGTATCCGCATAGCCTCTACGCCATGCGTTCACTCAGATCGTTGATTCGTGAGATAGGCTCCTAATTATTGTGTGGTTTCTTGGAAATTTTACTTCAAAGTGATTAATGGGAATCGAAAGTTGGTCTATAAAATCGTAAGAGAACTTTCGAACTATATTATAAGTTCCTGCTAAATATTTTTGCAATAAAATTATTTTTAATAGATCCGTCGGAGCCTGAGAAACGTTAACATGGACGTACATGAAGTGTACCTATAGCGTAGACTATACGCTGACTTGGAGTTTAGTCTGGTGCATCAGTCTCATTTATCATTTCTAGAGCTAAGAAATAATAAACTTACATAATAAATTATCGGAAAATTGATAATTTAACGTAGAATGAGCTCATATATGAGAAAACAGATAGACGAGTAATGATAATCATTACGACAGTGGCATTAGCCGAAAATTATGTAATTTACTTCCTACCAATTTAGTCACGATAAACAGCTTCGCAGCAAATGAATATAGGTGTAAATGAATAAGAAAGGTGAGAGAGGCAGAGGTTATCGGCATCTGAGAGGAATATTCTACGCTTCAATCATCATGACGTATGTACAAGAGACGTAAATAGTTCTTCAAAAGTCTTTCAGTTATATAGTAAAAACCATTGTACAGGCTGAAAATTCGACTTCCAAAAGCTGAATGGGTTGTGAACTTCGAGTTATATATACAGGCTTATTCTCTTCAGTTGAAGCAATTATCTACACTTTATACAGGCGATTTTTTACGGGTGGCTAATGAGAATGCGTAGAGGTTTAAATTTCTTCAAATTACTGAGACTTTTGAATTATAGACGTTTGACTTATCGAGGTTTCCTTGTATATCGATTCTTGGGGAGAAGCAATTTATACCTGCAGTGATTTAGCCGAATTCGAATGAAACTCTGCAGTTATCACATTTCTGGTAGAACAAACTATGCGTGAACATTTTCTTTACATTCCCTGATGTTTCTATGAGAGGGCAGGGGGGCAATGGGGCACTTGACGGGTTATTTGGGCCTGTTCCTGCGGTTTCTTAGATTCTACTTGACGCAAGGGCGTATAAAAGTCGAAAAAAATCTGCCCTATTCGAGCTTTGCATTACCTAATGTAATTATTAGGTGTCAACGATATGGCCTCCCAATCGGTTAAAACGTTGTAATGAACGCAATTTACATTTTGTTGAGAGGAGGAAGCAGTAAAAACGATCAGCTGGCGGTTACTTAACCGTTTTGTGGCTCTCATTGACACAACTGGTTCGAACTGGCTCATACTCCTCTACAGAGAAGTCGAAGCAGCAAACTCACGAGACTTTTTCTGGTTTCTATGTCGGTTCGCGTCAGAAACGAGACAGAATCCAAAAGGGGAGATGCACATTACACCGCAGGAGATGGTGTTGTCGACGAGTACATACATTATTAGCCGAAATTATAAAACTATTGTTTGCTTTCGTCGTTAACGCGCTTACGCTTCAAACGCGGAAAGCTGAAAGAGGATAGAAAATGGCTGAAAACACAGAGGGACGAAGAAGCGGAGACAGAGAAAAATCTGAATATACGGAGAAAAAGAAAAAAACTAACAAAAAAGTACAAAACAAACGATGATAATGCTCGCAAGACGCAGGGGAAAACTGATAAATCCGAACAAATATATCTAAATTAAACTAACAAACCGTAAAGAAACAAATATTCGTTACCTTATGTGTGTTTTTTTCTCGAAAAACAGGGGAAGGGGGAGGAGGAGCAGCAGCAGACAGTAAGACAAGAGTGTGAAAAAGAATAAGAATCTACGTAAGATAATATGGTTTAAAAGAAAGAATTTTATTTTCAGCTTTTTCAGCTTTCATAGTTCTATCTTTTGCCATTGAATACCTGTAGACGGTTTTTTATACACACTCGGTGAATCTAAACTGAACAGTGCGAGTGGTGAATATACCTTTTGACCGTTCAATCATTTGTTTCAAAAAAAAAAAAAAGAAGAAAAGGGATGCCAAAGATCAAAAATGGCAAGAGAATGCGTGGATAAGTTCCATAAATACAAATAATTTCACACGGTAGCGCAAGAGAGGGGAGGGTGGAAAAGGGTGAGGTATAGCTTTGCTCTGAAAGGGTTGGTAGTTCATAGATGTGAATGAATAGTAAAATTCACGAAACTTGGATTTTTCAAAGTTACAAAATTGTGACTCACCAGTTACCAAAGTTGACTTTCAATTTTGAAGATTGTCCCAACTCAAATATCTCGAAGATAAGAATGAAAAACATTTTCTCACTTCTATCAGATGCAAAAGAATTGTGCAAAAACTAGATATAGGTACCTACGACTAAAAATCTTAAACAATAATTACATTTTTCTAAATGAAAAAAATATGAAAAGGACTATTCTTCATTTTTAAAAACGTCCTTACAAGGTGAATTTTTTCCCCTCTTTTTTGTTCCTAATTTATTTATTTATTCTTTTCTTTTCTTTTTTTCCACCTTACCAAAATTATTATATAGGTATTTAGGGATTACTGGTGAAAGTTGCGATGGCATAAATAGGTTAGGCTGCGAGCACGTGGAAAGAAAAGAAGAAAGTGATTCAAAGTCGTAAAAATATTGTCAAAATCGAAAACAAGGCAGTAAAATTTTTTTTCCGACGTCCTCATAAAAATTGATCCAATGGTCGGTTTCGATTTTCAACACATTTTCAATTATGTGACTGACATAACGCTAACTGGAGAACCCTAGAGAGGAAAAAAAAAGTTAAGCCGAACAAACGACAGCCACAAAACGATGGCGAGAAAAAAGAGGAAAAAAATGAAATTTTTGCATCCACGTCAGCGTTTTTCCGACGATTTTTATGAGTTTTTTTCTTTCTTTCTCTCTCTCTCTCTCTCCCTTTTTTTTTTTTTTTTTGTAAATAACAAGTTTTTCCGTCACTTTTTCCGCATTACGCTTTTGACTATCTGCTTACCCTTCACCTGCACCTCCGTTCACTATTCTTCACTCCACATGACTTGACGCATTAAAAAACGAGATTTTTTTTTCTCCATAACTAAAAGAAAATTATGGCCTAGCCAGATGGGAGGCTTTTTCATAAAACGCAAACCGGGTACGTGGACATCAATCTTTTGCCCTTATTTTGGGTTTGTTGTAAAAGTTTTTAATTCACCATTCGCTTTAATAATAGGCATACGAGAAAAAAAAGAGGAAATTTTTCTAGAGTAGTCAGCGAACAAAATGGCCCTTTTGTATTTTGTTGAATGATGTTTGAACAGCGATTCAGCGATTTATTGCAGAGTAGCTAGCTGATCCTTATTTATAAATGTGAAATTTTTTTTTTTCAATTTCCCTTCCCACCCATCCAAAGTGATTCTTTTTCTTGAAAAAAAAAAAAATCCACTCAAATTTTACCTCGCTCTTTCAGGAGACAGGAGTGCATCCTCAAAGCCCTGCTTATAATTGAAAGTTATGGCGAAATCGACATTTTCAAACTGATGATGGTGGGTTGGGGGGGGGGAGGTTTGGAGTAAGGGAATTCTTTCGTTAAAAGATTGTTAATTTTTTGATTACATATGCCACTCGTAATAAGAGATAAATAATTTTTTTAATTCAACAAACAAAAATAGTGATTTTCTCGTCACCTTAAGGGAAGGTCAAATTCCTTTCGAATCCCCCGGACTATTTTCTAATCACATCGCAAGATTGTACTAGTAAGTTGAACGAAAAATTACATATTTCCATGGAACGATGGTAATAAAGTGAAATAATGCATATATTTGCATGCACAGATTATACAAACACCTTGAGGCAACACATTTTTTCGACCAAGGGGGTTGAAATTTCTAAGTAAGTAGATAAATTTTTTTTTAATATGCTAACATCTTTGTTTTCGTTACAGCGGGGTGAATTCAGAAATTTCATTTCGAAGAATAAAAATCGACCAAGAGTATAGAGACTGGTCACATACGCACGCATTGATGCGCGCGCAATTATCAGTTGTCAGCGAACGGTTCTCAAGAATTTCTCGATTAATTTTCTTGATAATTCGTTAATTGTTTTTAATTTTCAATAATTTTCTAATTTTCATCATTAATTTTTCATAAATTATCATGAAGACATGAAAGATGTTGGCACATCAAAGATGTAACCGTGATTAATACTGAAGCTTGAGTTTCATTTTTCATAAAAAAAGACCAATTCTGCGCCGGTCGGGGAGTGGAGTAGAAAATCCAAAACTTCGAAACAAGGACCTCCCCTATTGAAGAGGTATGAGAGGCTTTTTATGCTTTCGAATTGAGGAAAATATATGTGCCTTTACTATTCACCTTTCCTCGTGATATACTGAAATACCCAAGAAAAATTATTCCTCAAGAGTGACGTATACTATATAATTTACCAACTCCTTGGCCAAAAAAAAACATTGAAATGCAGTAATATGAGACTTGAGAACCGTGTGATATTTGAATTAAATCATATCCTTATGGAAATAGAGTATTATTTTTTTGAAAATGTAGAAAATTTTATAGCATTGACATGTTTTTTTTTCCTCGGGCGAAGAAGAAGCGAGAGAAAATAAAATCCAAAGTTGTATCTAACTTTTGCTCTTCAACTTTTGCACAGTCACCCAAAAATAATTATTCTTCAACTTGCCAACCGTATCAACTCCACCTATTTACCCTTGTTTTCCTCATTCCTGCACATATTTTCCGTATTTCAACCAGCAACCCTTTCGCTCCTCACATTTTCTCTTACCTCGCACGAAGCCCTCTCCCCTCCCTCGGTAGCGAGTCTTCCGCCAGTGCCATAAAGTTAAGCCAAAAGTTTTTCCACGCGAATTTAATGGCTGATGTAGAGTGAAAGACGATACAACTACTCGTAACCCCCGACCCCAGCTCCACACATTTCCCCATCCGCTATATATTCGAACACGAAACGATATCCGAAAGATCGTTACACGTACGATAATTCACGCACTACTCGTGCGTTTTCCTCCGAACCCAGCGCGTAGTCCTGATAAGTTTTTGGTAAAAAGTTCGCTAAACTAATTAAGTGCTTCTGTGTCTCGCTCATATCGTAAACGTTTACTGCACACAGCGCACATTCCAAATAAAATTGCGCCTCAATCCGACAACAAGGTTACAAAAAATGAGTCTTCCGTTGGGGAGTGCTGGAGGGCCAATAACCTATGAGAAAAGAATTGCCCTCGCTGCGTTGATTAAGATTTTCTCAGGAACAGGATCAGCAGAAGGAGTAGTATATGATAACATCATCAAACCTCTATATAGCCAGGATGAAAACTTGACTTTTCGGAGCAGGATTGAGATCAGCAGGAGGAGCAGGATCAACATCCGAAGGAGTATGATGACGTCCATAAAATCTATATATATACCCAGGATGACGAGGCAGGATGATGCTGTCATCTTTCTCTCTTCCTATATTTAATTTTTAAAAAAAACTTCAAAGACTTTTTGGGTAATATCTTCCAGAAAAACCTTTGAAACAACTTTTCGGGTAATATCGGCCAAACAAAATTTTAGGACTTTCAGGGTAATATCGGCCTTTCACCCTAAAGTACTTCAGGGTAATATCGGCGATCTACCTCAAGGTCAATTTATGCTGGAAAGGGTTGGAGGACCGATCAGAAGGAGTTGGTGGGCTGGGAAAAGCGGCGAGGGCCTCACGGAGGCAGAGCCCCTATAGTAGGTAAATCCACGAATGAGTAAGTAAATATGTAGAAAGCTATATAAATAAATAAAGATACTAGCCCTTACCAAGAGGACAAAAACATTAGCAGATTTCTAACTGAAAACCTGCTAAAAAGTAACTTTACCAATTCATATAGCGTCCTAATGCAATGCTAAAACCTGGAATTTGATTAATATACGTAAATCTAACAAAATAAGCCATATTCTAAAATCCAGTATCTCCTTCCTCTAAACGAAAATATATACATCAATTCCGTAAGACTTTATACAGCCCTCTACGCCTCGAAATACTTGACCCATGTTTTAAGGATGAAATTGTTAGGCGAACCGTGAACACCGATAAAAACGAAAAATATTCCTCACTTTTTACGCTTTACTGGTACGATTTTTTAGCAGGTTTTTTCCTCTCTATTCTTATACTTTCTTGTTTTTAAACGCGAGCAAGAAATTTATTTTACGCACCCCTTCAACGACGACAGTATAGGCTAACGGGCGTGTGCGTGTGTGTTAATAATAATCACGGAGAAATGGATTTATTTTTATCTCCTCTCTCGCTTACTTTTTCTTCTCTATCTTCTTCACCAAAATCTTTTTTTTCTTTTTTTTTTCTAGTTGACGGCTTAAAAGAGACGTTTATTTGTCAATTCTGGCGTCGTTGAAGTATGTACGAGTAAAATTGGAAAATCTTTTGCCATGTTTACTCGCGTCGATTTCACCCCGTGTGTATCCGCATCAGGATTAACGATGCGTCTGAGAAAAATTAATCTGCGAAAGCTGCGATTTTGTGGGCTTCTTTTCTGCTATCTCTCTCCACTCTTTTTCCCTCGAATGGAAGGGTCTTGCATGTGGCTTTGACTTGAGAAAATCTGCAGGGTAGGAACCGAAACATGTACACCAGAATTTAGTAAGGCAAAATTTACCAAAGTATCTTCATTCCAGGTACCTAGATATGGATATAAGATCCTCAATTCTTTCACTTTAAACTTTTATATTTAAGCTATTGTGCTCGCATACGAGGGGCGGTTAAAAAGTAAGTTTCCCTATGCCGTCAAACCCCCCCAACGCAATCAAACTGACTTGAATTGCCAACATGGTGAAGAAGGGGTACGAAGGAAAGCACATACCAAGTTTCAAGCCGATCTGTCTCGTTTTCATTGTTTGGCATTGGAAAAATGATGAAATTACTGCTTGGTATGGCCGCCAAATACAAAAATGACTTCAACATATTTGTGATGCAGGGCAGTTTAAGTGCGTCCGTTGCATTTGTAGGCATAAGGAACAATGCTTTTCTACTGCCCTTTGTATCATAAGTCACTTTTCAAACCAAAAAAATATTTTTTGAATAACTTCAATTGTGCCTACATTTACCCCATCCAATGTCGATCGGAGCAGAATTTGTTAGAAGTCTCCTCTCCCCCCTTGAATCATTTACACACACTTCCACACGTTCATACTAGGCTCATAACGTTTGGCCATGTCACAGGTGATGGTGGCTATCCGTCTGCCCCTCCCCTCTTGCCATTACATGTGAATAACAAATCCCCCTGCGCACTTACCATGTGGCGGCCCTACAGGACGGTAATTTCATCGTTTTTTGATTGCTATGCAGCAAAAATTAAACCGATTGACTTGAAACTTGGTACACGCTTTCCTTCAAACCCCCTCTACACCATGTTGGCGGTGTGAGTCAGTTTGATTGCGTTGGGGGGGTTTGAAGGCATAGGGAAACTTACTTTTTGACCGCCCCTCGTATATTCAATTCTGGGATTGGAAACATTTCTTAATTAAATGAATTATTTTTCGACAACCTTTAGAGGAAAATAACAGTTCGTACTTTGATTTATAACTTTCAAACATAGTGTAGATAGGAAAAACATAATTAAAAAAAAAAAAACTGCAAATACAATACAAACTGCTTTTGTTTTCTGCTTAGATGTGAAACAGGAAAAATTTCATTCATTTGACAAAACTATGGCCAAGCAATGTCATTCTCATAAAACATGACTGGGTTCTCATATAATCACACAGTCTCTTCCAATGAATTAGTCAGAGTAGTCTCAAAGGGTAGGTAGTCTTACATTTTACTGCAAAGTTATTTCAATTGTCGCATCTTAGGCACAGTCTCACTGTATATAGGAGCCTCTCCCTTACATCGGAGGAATTCTTACGAAAATGTTTCTAAAGTTCAAGATTTTTTAAAGCTTTTGCTGTTTGGCAAATCACCTCCTTGTAAATTTCGCCGAATGAATAATTTTACAATTTTTAACTTGAAATAATATACTTATTATTCAAAATTGTTGGGAACTTTACAGCATAACTGTCCTATTTGATTTGCAATTTTAAAAACGCGTGCAAAAAATATTCCGCCATCCGGAATAAATGAAAAAAAAGAAAAAAAAAAAGAAATAAAAAAGAGCACGAATGATTTTTTTAAATCTAATAAAAACGCATTATACCGTTTTCAATAACGCATAAAATTTTCACATTTCCAGTTTCTTGCATAATTAAAACATACTATAAGCAGGTTTTTGATGACTGTTAATTGACATTAAAAGAGAGATTTTTTTGTGCGTTTTTCTTTTATTTCCAATTATTATATTTTATCATTAAACGAAGACGATTGAATTACGAAAAATTTAAGTCATATCCACTTTACGAATTACCAATTATTTTTTATCAAGTACATGGAATACGTGTTAAATAAAATAAAATTCGAGAAAAACAAAAAGAAAAGAAGAAAACACAGTGGAATGGGAAATAAAATGAGAAGGAAAAATGTGTGTGTGTGTGTGTGTGACTATAAGAAAAACTGAAAAGAAGGAAAAAAAGTAACGTACACGTGCTTAAAGTAAATTCTGCAAAATATAGGTACTTTTTATGGTGGCGGTTATTAAAAAAATTGAACGAAAAAATCCGGAATTTTATCGAGAAATAAGAATAATCGTCGATAATTAAGAATATAATCGAAAATTCGTGTAATTTAATCGTATAGAGGTTTACTTTTCAAGGATATTGGTACGGTAGCGTGTGAGAATGTACGGATTTAGAGCCCTTTAAGAAATATTTCAAGTTAACTTGAAATTAGACAAAAATGCGTTATCTACTCGAAGAGAGATAATTTTTTTCAAGTGCTTCTTATTTTTACACATTCACTTGGAAAAATTAGATGATAAAATGTTATTTTTCTGTAGATAAGTAAGAAGCCATAACTAGGACACCATAACTTTTTAATATTACTGATAGATGTTTGGACAAATGAAAGAAATATACAGGTTTTATTTATTTATTTGACAATTTGCACCATCTCTGTGCCCATGAACAAATGGTTACTGACAAAGGTGATTCATAGCGATTCATATACAGTGAGAGACCTAAAAATTGAAGATTTAAAAAGAGAGAGAGAGAAAAAGAAAAAACTATTAAAATATAAATTTTGAAAATACCTATAAAAATAAAAAAATTAAACTGAAGAAAAAAGTAAAGCAGGTGCAATATATGTTGCAGTGTCAAAATATTTTTTTTTAATAATTGAAAAATTGTTTAAAAAATATATTTTTGAAAATGTGAACCTCGTTGGGTGGTCCGTATTCATATGTGGTGAAATTTTTTGAACCGCTACCAACCCCCAAAGATGTTCCATGTCGTGAGACAAAAATTCTACTCATGTTTCATCCCCTTCACCAAGAGAGGAGTGTTGCCTTAAATTCCTCTCTTAATTAAAATGTATGGTTGTAAGATTCTTAGAAAATAATGAAGAATCATGCAAACACATCTATCATCTTTCTATTCTTAAAATCAATCAACAGATGAATATAATCTAAATCTGGTATATATATATATGAGAGAACTCTGCAACTCACTATATCAGCCAGTGCTTCAACACAGACAGAAACTGTGGCTATTTAAGAATGTGTTCACATATTCTTACATCCCCATTTTCGAGAGGATTCTACCGCACCAGGGAAAGCCTTGAGCTGATCGTTTACCAATCTTGGCATTCCGTCTTCCTCGCCTTGAGCTGATCGTTTACCAATCTTGGCATTCCGTTTTCCTCAAGATCATCCCACTAGCTTGGCATGTGTTGGTTGATTTGTAAGATTCTTAGAAAATAATGAAGAATCATGCAAACACATCTATCATCTTTCTATTCTTAAAATCAATCAACAGATGAATATAATCTAAATCTGGTATATATATGAGAGAACTCTGCAACTCACTATATCAGCGAGTGCTTCAACACAGACAGAAACTGTGGCTATTTAAGAATGTGTTCACATATTCTTACATGGTAAAATTGGGATTTTCAAACTGATGATGAGGAGAGGGTTTGAGCAAAGGAAGTGTTGTATTATTCACCTCAAACATTTGCGCTTCACTACCGAACATAAACTGATTGAATAAAAACACAACTTTAACGTGGCGTCGTCTTTTTTTAACGTTTGGAAATTACGTACCCTTAAAGGTAGGTCCAACTCTAAACCTTCTCAATTCCACCCGACTTATTTTCTAATCTCCTCACTGAGTATAAATCAAAGGAAGAGGGTCTAAGTGGCGTAGTGGTAGAGTGCTCAGCCTAGCGATCAAAAGGTACTATAGGTTCGAGACTCATCACCGACACAACCTGACCCACCACCAGAGATCTGGCGGGGGACTGACTTGAGTGCTCGGCGCATGCCTGAAAAGTCGTGCGTCTGAGACTCTCCAATCACCCCCCCCCCGTACAATCCCTATCGCGAGTTCCATCTCAACTACACACCACAGTTCAAAACCCCGACCATCCACCCAAGACGTGAAAGACCTATGCTGTCATAACATGTCTTTAAATAAAACATTTCATTCATAAATCAAAGGAGAAAATACGTACCTATTTCTATGCAATGCCAAATAATAAGTAGAATAAAGCTAATTTTAGCATGCACGGATTTTCAACCCCCTTGAAGCACCACTTTTTTTTCAACCTAGCAGGCTGAAATTTTTAGGCATTTTTTTCTCATGTAATGGAACCATTCTGCAGGGTGCGAGGCGAACTAATGAATTCGAAACGTCAAAAAAAGGACCACATTACACCACAAAATTTGAAATATTATAGCTTTATAATATTATTTAGTCGAGTGCATCGATTGATAAGAAAGAACGATAGAATAACGTCAAAATAAAAAGTTTCACACAAAAGCTAAATGTTGAAAACGTCAGCATTTTACCTGAATTCTTCGAATACGAGTATGTAAGCTTCTCCATATTATTTTCACTCGTTCAAAACAGTTTACCACTTTTCATTTGTTTATAAATTGAAAGCTCTCATCTTTTATTTCTCGCTACTCTTTTTCTCTATTCTCTTTTACCACCTCAAAATATGAAACAATTAGTTAAGAGGGTAAAAATAAAAACAGAAGGGTGAAAATATAGAGAAGTTATTTTCTACGTACACTTTTTTTTTTTTCTTTTTGAACGAAATAATTTACACGCCCGGCTAGAGAGAGCGTAAATCAAAATTATTGTGGTGGAAAAAACAAAAAAATAGGTAAAAAAAAAAAAAAAGAGGTCCCACGATGAAAAAGAAAACTATGGTGTAGTATTGGCAAATTACGTTGCGTATAGCTACGCTCCGCGTATCTTTTTACCTTTTTTTTTTTTTCGCTTAGTTTTTGTTTTTCCCATGCATATAAAATTTGCTCGAGCTACTGTATAGTTCAATTTATATTTTATAATTTTTTTGTTGTTCTCTCGCCTGGCGAGAAAAAGCTTTTCTTTTGCGTTTTTGCTGTTTTAATAATTGGATATTAAATCATAATTTAAATGTATGTCGTTGCGTATAGGCATTCTACATACTTGTATGATGCAATTTTTGGTTTTTATATCAGAATACAAGTAACTTGGCAGTTTAGAAGAATCATAACAATCTCTCACTGAACGGTATATAAAACTGGACTATGTATTCTACTGAAATACATGTATTGTGCAGAGCTCCAACAGTCAACACCCATAAACTAAACATAAGTACGATAGAAATCTCTTCGATACTTTTTCTTCTGTAATTTATAATTTCAAATCAGAATTTAAATTATAGCCTTTTGTCACTTTATGAATTACTTCAGTCACCCAGCAGGGTTGGTTGGCGTACTGATTAGAAGGATTTAGAAGGGACGACGTTCAAGTCAAGCGACTGCTGGTATTCTGTTCTTCTCATCCATCTACGAGCTAGCGCAGCCGTTTCGTTTCATTTACAATAATTGTCATTATAAATAGAGAAAATCTGGACAACCTTAAATCAACGTCACAGCGAGCTTCTCTCTAGACATAAATTGTCAAATGTAGATAGCCAAGTGCAAGTAGTTAAAACCCAATTTACAAATAAGACAACTTATACGCCGGGACACCCTGTATGCGAAGGCTTTTTCGCATTCTTCAGCTCATTCGTCGAAGGTGCTGTTCGTCGACGAATTTCATTTTATTAATTTTCGCATTTTCAAGAGGCGAAGGGTATTAAAAAGTTGTACGTGAGGGGTGCAAAAAAAGGAATAAGGATTATTCGAATTTGCCAAGTTTTGCGCCAAAAATTTAAAATAATAAATGTTACAGCAGGTTTCGCCTTTTTGAGCACACGAGTACGTTATGACGGGGAGCATGAAGATGGCGACCGAGGGTCGGGGTGGAGGGCTGGCAGGGAGGGATGAAGCAAAGTTTTCTAATTCGACGCCACCCTACGTTTTTCGTATTTTCTTCGCATTTCGACTTCGAGGAAATTTTTCGAAATCGTGACTGAGGCAAAAAAAAAATATTACCATCTCGATTGCGGAAACTAGAGTATGCTGAAAGAATAAAAGTACTTTAAAATTTCTCACACAGCAGTATAACCTTTTTCCCTGTCGCTCCTTTTAGCAGGTTTTTTCTTTATTGGTGCGTCCTTTTTCCGCTTCAGGAGATAATTAAAAAAAAAAAATTCTCAAGTTGATTGACCCGTAGTATTTCAATATATAGTGCGTGTATTTTACAAGTTTTTCTTCCTTTTTTTTTTTACTTAATTCGCGATTTCAGCGATTTCAGTTCTGTGCGAAAACGTTTTAAATAAATTAAATAAACTGTTATTTTGAAAATGGCTCGAATTAATTCAATTTTAGTCTCGTTAGCGCTTCGTTAAGCGGTAGAATTTCTTTGAAACCCATTTTTTTCTCTACTTTTGTCATTTTTTTAAATCCTTTTTTTTCCTCTCTCACGCCGAAAACAAATTCAATTTGAAAAATTGTTTTTTTCCTCTAGCAAAGAAGGTTTCCTCAAAGATATTTCAATTTCATTTTCGTGTTTCTTCGAGTACCTAATATGAAATTTATGCAACTAAAAAAGAGTTTATTTCGACAGATGCTTCAAAAATCGTTTTCGGCGCGACCCTGTAACAGTAAAATTAAGGACAGAAAAATGGCGCACCCGTGGGAAGGGCTAGGAATACTTCAGCCCCGCTTAGGTAATCCATTTCACCAAAATATGACTCCTCTCCTCGCGGACTCGAAATTAGATTATTATTATTTTTTTTAAAGATAAATTGGCAGAATCAAGATTTATTTGTAGATACTCTTAATAATTGTAGGGCTTTGTGATATTTTAGATACTATATATTTCACTATTTTTGCAGTAATTTCCACGGCAACTTATCTAAACTAGTGAAAATTTCTTCTGAAATTTCTTTTGTTGTTGAAAAATTTCTGCGTGCACCACTTGAATTGAGTACACTGAATTTCGTGCGATGAGATAAAAGAAAAAAAAAATGATAGAACGTATCTAATTAAAAATGCAGATAATTACGTCAGATGAATAAGTTCCAAAGTCTAACCATATTCTAAAGCTTTGTTCGAATTTAATATAATTTTTTTTTTTTTGCAAAAAAAAAACATTGAACCTTCATTGAACCTTCAGTTGATAATTAAATCGATGCATGAATGCTTCGTTATTCCTCACCGATGGTCAAAATATCACAACGCATGGATGAATTATGAGTAGGGAGCGAATTGTTATGAAACTGCACATTTTCCCCCAATTTTCATTTTATAAAACAATGCGCGCGTGATCTAGTTTTTCATTTCACGTCATACTGATTGAAATACTTGCTAAACTTGTTTTTCACATATTTTGCATATTATATTTTAAGTACGAGTATAAGAGCTAATTTTTGACATGAAAACCTATTTTTAGCAGATTGTATTGGGGAAAAAAATGCATATTTCACATGAAAGATAAAATTTGAAAGTATTTTGGTATAGAATCATATTTTTAGCACAATTTATTGAAAACACATGCGCATATTTTACCTGAGTTAGCATGAGCCTTACTTTTCATTCACCATCTGCGATAGTGTCCTAACTCAAGTCTGTATTCAAACGTTAAAAACTCACAGAATTTATATCAAGAAAATCACTAACCTATCAAGTTGAATAGTACTCGAATTATCCTGTCGAATGAAAGCTCAATTTATAAACTGACATGGGAACGAATTATACCCTAGGTCAGTAAAGTCATCCTAAAATTCGAATATATTAGCCAACCATAAAGTATCTAATTCAAATCTCCAGTATGAAGAATTAAAGAAAAATTGAAACTCCACAAACTATGAACGAATTTTTGTTTGATCAGCAAAAACCGTTCGAGTAATCTTTAATATTCTTCATGCGACTATTGTTTACAGTGTTCAGTAATTTTATGAGCTCACATTATGCCATGATATACGTAGGATGATGGGTTTGTAAAATTTATTTCTCATTATCATTAATGCTAATCCGCCATTTTCGCCGCGAACTTGAAGTAAGAAAAGAGTTCATTAAAAGTGTCGAAGAAACCCTGGAAATCTTGTTCGACAATATATTATTCAATATGGTTCGGAGAACCTGGGCAATAATGTAGAGGCAAAAATGAAGAAAAAAAAAAAAAACACGAAAATTGTCGTAGCCGAAAACCGATAATTAGTGAATACATAAATTCACTGTAACGTGTCTTGGATTTTAATGTGTTACGGTCACGACATATAGTTCTTTCTTTCTATTTCTCATCTATATATGTATGTATAGGTACTGTTCAAGAAACACCGAAACCGGAAAGTAAAATACATCATTCGACAGTTAATGACAGTTTTTTTTTTCAAAATTAAAAAATTCTAAAACGAAAAAGAAAAGCAAATGCGAAGAAACAATATTAAGAACTAATTCAGCAACGTACGGAGGCGAAAAGAAGGTATTAAATTTAGAATTTAGGTACACTTCGAGTTGCTGGATGGTTTTCAAACTCATCCATATGCTCACATAAAGAAAATTTCAAGCTCCTGTTAAATGTTCAAATGATAGGACAATAAATTGCTACTTTTCGGTTTCATTAGTTTTGAATTGTGACTAAATTCAAATAATAGCTGAAATCCTTCATAGTATGGGTATTCAAATACGACAAAATTACATATGTAATAGAATAATTAGCACACAATTTTCAAGCCCCGAGGATGTAATTCTTATTCAATCATAAACTGGAACTTCACATGTTAGTAAATTACCCTTCTCAGATAAGGTGTACGAAGCGATTCGAGGGATAAAGGAGATAACTATTTTTGGTAAGTACGTTGTTTTTCCACTTGTTTGATTGGACTTGAAGATTCTTCCATTTTATACCCAACACATTCAAAGAAAATTTCTACAAGACTGTTATGGACTTGTAAAGCCATAGCATAGATGCGATATTTTCCATAGTCAGCCAAACAGAGGTGCCATAATGTTGCAGCGCTGTAATATTCAGGCTGCGCATGTTATTTCTATAATATTTTTAATTAGCATAGTGTGTGTATATATATATATGTATATGCGCAAGTCAACTTATTACCTGTCCCCTATTACGCCTTGGTAAACGTGCTTGGTTGACCACTACCTGGAAGTGAAGTGTCACCCCACAGAACCTTAATCAAACTTGGGTTTTTTGGAGCAACTCTCGAAAGGACAAACGTTCAATACCCCCTTCTCTCGCGAATTTGGTGCGAATTTCGGAGGAAAAAATACCTACGAAATATTATGAAAGGTGAGCTCTTTTTTTTCTTCCCTAAAAATTCGCCCCATTGTTCGAGCTCCATTGTTTCGTACCATTTTGTATAGAATATAATAGCTGCAGCAAGGGGAGGATGGCTAACGTATAGAGAAAAAAACGAGGACGTAGTTACCAGAGTATCCCCCAAATAAAATTATCCTCGTGTCCCAAAGAATGAAAAATTACGAAAGAACAACGAAATAATTTTTTAACGCTATTTACCCTTTTAATTTGAAATAAATCACGGATTTTTTGGTTTCCTTCAACCCCCTCGTCACCTACATTTCCCTCTATTCGCCCTTCAACTGACTTAGGCGGTTGACAAAGCGGTGCGCTCACCATTTTTTCAAAACAAAAACAAAAACAAAAAGCCAAAACAATAAAAATAAATAAAAAAAAGTCGAAAAGCGGATATACACCAGGCGCTGGCACGTTAATGAAATAAATTTGTAGGAATGGACGAAACATAGCAAAAAAATGGAGAAGCTGGCAATTGTGAAAACGTGAAAAAAAACACAAGAGTTGAAAAGAAAAAATAAATGTCATAAAAATTGCGAAAACGAAGACACAACGAAAGGTCGGAAATCGTCAAAAAATAGGTTTAATGGAGAAAACACGAACGAGTGAAACGGAGAGGAAGAAGGGATTGTAGGGTGGGGCTCGAAGGAAACGGTGAGGGTGTAAAAGCTTTTTAACGAAACGTCTTCGGCGAGAGACGTACGCCGAAGGGCGTATGAAAAATTGTTGCGAAAGAAGAAAATTTAGTCAAACGAGTATTGGGATTAAGGGCTGATAGGGGAGGGGGTGCAATTTATTGTTGTTTTCTCGAGTCTAGGCAACGAGAAAGGACATTTTGTGGCCTTGGAAAGACTTTTGATGGGTTCGTAACGGTGATGGGTATTAATTATGCACCTAGGAGCTAGATTTTGGAAAGTGGTGGGGGGGGTGAATTCCACCATTATTTCTGGCATGAATATTTTATCGAATTTTATCCTTTAAACTGTTTCTATTGCAGTGTGAACGAAAGAAATAAATATATAAGAAATTATACATGCATGGGTGATGGGAATAAAATTCTTCGCATCTTTTCATAAAATTATTGGATGAAGAATCAAATGGTTCAAAAAGCATTTCCTTACATTAAAAAATTGGGAAGGTTTTTGACATAAACTCCTAATTTTGAGAAAAATAAAAGCTAAAACTACTGAACCAATAGAGCTGAAATTTGCACCAAAGGCCAATCGCGATGAGTTACAAGTCTCATACGAGTAGAAATTTTATGACGATCAGTTTTGCGGTTTTCTATAGAGATTTTTTGAAGGAATGAATTCCTTCGAATTCTGATGGTTTTTTTCAGCTTTGATAGCTTCTAATCGAGACAATACTAAACCAATTGAGCTGAGATCGATATTGGGTACAAATACGTAGTAAGTCCTTCATAAAATACAACCTTGGGTAGGGGTGCACGCAGCTTGAAAAAGAAACCAAAACCAAGCACGTTTTGCTGTATCCTATAGTTCTATTCGAAAACCTGCTTTTCAAGAGCCAGGCTTGCTGCGCTAGAATTTCAATCATTATTTTTGATGTAATTTCTATTAAAACCTCAAAACTATCTTATTTTTCTCATTAAAAAATGGTGAAAATTAATGTTCATTTTTTTCAGTGTAACAACCTCTTATAAGCCCTTTTTGGAAGGAATGACGAGTCGAATTCAAAACTAATTTCTGACAGAACTTTCATGTTTTACGGTGACCTGTACTGATATAATCGTTGATAGATACCTTTGGAAAGACAAAAGCCACGAATATATGGAGCTTGCATACTTGGAGAGAGGAGGGAATAACAAGCCTGAATCTTGCCTTTCTCAAACAATGGGGCTCAAATTGGTTCATAATTCATATCAAACTTGAGTTGGCACTAGTTATTCAAAACTAGAGTGCTACAAAACATGAACGGTATCTGTAAATTTTTCCAACTGCGATATCACGTCGTTAGCTTTGGCGAATCAAAGGCCGCAGATAAAAATCGTACGCAGGTATAACGAATTTAAAATAAACAATGCTTAGTCTGTTTCAAAATGCTATAATCTTTCGCATTCACTAATCAATTCGCGTATAACCCGCAAGAGCTCATTGAAATACACGAATAGCACACTTTTGGCAAACGATTTGAAAAAACTATTTTCGATATGAGACAGAGACATGGTAGTATCGCAATTATTGGCTGGCACACGCAAAGGTAGTGTATCACGAGTGGAGTGAGGGGTGGCGAGGAAATTAATCTCGCAGCTTACTCTGCCTATACACACTATAGAACACGACGAAGGGACCCAACCCTTTCCAAATCCACCATCAAATTTGCCAATTTTTAATGACTATTGGCAACATATACACGACACTTTTTCGGTCGAGACACCATTTTCTCATGTCAGCCTTTTCGCACGCAGGCTACGTTATATTTATCTCCTTCGCGCATGCCTCAAACCTCGTATATCTTAAATTTTGCGAATTTTTTCGTCGATTTATGTACATATAATACGAGTTTACCTATATATATATATATATTTGTTTTCTTTCTTTCTTTCTTTCTTGAGAAACTTTAATGGCACTCGTGCGTAAGACATAGACGACCGACCAGAGACCAAAAAGATGTCGGATACACGATGCACCTGTGCACGCACGCGTCCGACAATGGTGTTGCATAATAATTTCATTTTAGGTAGGTATATATATGCTGTGTACGCAGAGCCCAAATAACCATCGGTACACATCTTATGGAGCTTTGTCGTCCAAAACGAGCGCTCGTATTCCCTCTCATTAAGAATAATTTACAATCTTGGAAGGTTACACGGTTGAGAGGAACGAGCACGGAAACGAGCACATCGTCGTGAAGGCAATATACGAGTATGAGGACGTGTTCTCGTCGTCAAAAACATTCGCAAGGTGCAGGCCCAGCCAAATGCTGCGGCGTACACCAGCCATTGTGCTTTACCAATTTTCCATTCGAACGGTTTGCCAGACGTGGCTGACTACTGCCTGGCAAAATATCCGCCCACCTTCTTTGCGCAGACTATTTCCAGTGACTAGCATGCCATGCCACGGAATACAGAAGCCAAAGATTGAGCAGTAAAAAGTGAGAAGGGGATTTCTAGAACCAAAATTTATACTTTTGAGAAAACGCATTTGAAGTTTGTTGCATAAAATGTGACCAAAAGTGATGTTGAAGTCAAGTTAGGCCATGATGAAATTTGAAGCATTATATCAGGCCCATAGCCAGGATCTATTTCTTGCATAATATTATAGCAACCCATTTTAATTTCTTCAGCGATAGTCAGTACGAGGGTAGAGGCAAGAATTAAATCATAGACGCAGAAGGTTCACTTATGGCCTCACATATTTTCAACTACAGCAGGCTTTAGAAGTACCAGGTGGTGTCATATACGACACTACTCAAAATTTTGAGATGGACTTCTCGAAGGACCAATATCTTGAGCACCTCTGACTTCCCTATGGGCAAAATATTTTGAAAACGGATCCGTTTTATTCCGGGTTATAATCCGTTTCTGGATTATAACCCGGAATTTTCCTGTTTTCCGGCTTCTAAAACGGATTTCGAACGGATTGTAATCAGTCTTGCCGGAAATGAGTCTGGATTATTTTCCGTGAAGGCTGTTTTATCATATTTGTTGGCCCGGGTTATAATCCGTGAAACCGTTTTACAAACGGATTCAGAAAAATTGCCCAAAAATTATCACTGATTATAATCAGGAAATCCGTTTTACAAACGGATTTGGAAAAATAATCAAGATGACAAAAATATCTGCAAATTTTCAGATCCTATGGTAGAAAATAAAAACGGATTGACAACGGATAAAATTCTCATTTTCCGGATCATTTTCTCATTTTTTGCCCATCGGGTTGTGTCATACGACGCCACCTAGTCCTTTGAGGTTACTCTTGTGGTGTCATATATGACAACATTTGGTCCTTTGAGTAATCGAGAAAAACCTGGTATTTCTAATGTTAACATAGAAACTTACTCGAAATTTGCTGGACTGCTGCTAAAAGTACGAGTACATGTAAGTATTAAAGCCATATTCTCCCTCTATAGTCTGTTCAACTTGAGATTGCAAAAAACCGGATTGCAATTTGCAGGGCTCCGGGGAGAGGAAAAGGTACTCGTTCACATTCAGCAACAATAAATGGTTGTGCTTCCGAGTTTACTTTCTTGTTTTTCTCAGCACACTGAACGTTACTTATATTGTTGATGAATGTGAATTTAACGTTCCGTTTTTTGCAATCTCAAGTTGAACAGAGTATAATATAGCAATTCTACACGACTAAAGTAAATTTTTACAAAAAAAAGTTTAGACTACTTGATTCAGATCCAAATTTTAGTCTCTAATTACGACTGTTGCTCAGCTAATTCGTTGGCCCAGTTCAACCTTTCATAAATTGGCACTGACCCGGAGAATAACATCACATTTTGCTCACTATAGGTAGATTAACTCATTAGTAATTAAATGAGTTGAGAAAAAATTAGTTCCACTTAATGATAGATCATTCATATTATCTGATCTCAAGCTAGACAGATTGTGTCAATGACTCCATGAACATGGCTACTTATACGTGTATGTGCGCGTTCCCCCCCCGCCCACCATTTTTTCAAAGCCAAGAAAGCAGCCACTCGTTAATTTACAGATTTTCGAAGCCTCTCAGCCATTTCAAAGTACCTAATTATGAAGAATTTTTGCATTCGTATACCGATAATGCATCATTATTATACGACAATTTAGTGGATATCATCGTGAAATATAACTCGTTTCTTTCGAGAAGTGATTCGGCAGACAGCTGATTCTCATTTGCAACAGACATTATTTATGACCACCAACTGTGATTCTGAGGAAGTTGGCAAAATTCTATGCCATTTTATCGTTACTTTCATCGTGGTTTCTTACGGGCACCATGGAAAAGACTTTAACAAGAAAAGAGTGTCAGGCAGTTTGAGCTTTTGTAGATTCGAATTAGAAATCTCAGAAGCGAAAGCAAATTGATGAAGATATTATGCAGTTCGTAACCTAAAACGACGGTTTTATAAATCCTCATTTCAAATTATGTATACTTTATAAAAATTATGAGGGGCATATAATGCTGGTGCACTCACAAAAACAGCAGGAAAAATTTAATCCCAGTTGTCTCTTAGAGAAGTGAAATAAGTATACGTACGTTTTCGAAATATTAGTAAAAGAAAAATAGTCAGAATGAGATGATAGAAAGGAGTTATATGCATCATTGAACAGACTTACTTCACACTGGTTTTTTACTAATCATTTTTTTCATTATAAACTGAATTTCAACGTAATTACAGCTCTGCTTCTTACCTGTAACATGAAAAAAAAACATAAAATTATTATTTTTTTAATGAAAAAAATATAATTTTTATTAACAATTTACTGTTTTTCTTTCTGAGGCAGTACGCTATAAATTTTCCGAAGACAATAAACTTTTAGTTAATCAGTAAGGGATTTTATAAATTACCAAGTATCAGGCTGGAAAGATTTTTTCTGAAAAAGCTAACTCTTCTGGAATACAAGTAGGTACCTATACACTAAACTTGAAATAATATAAAATGTTAATTTAAACGTCTTTTCTAAAACTCGAGTTTTTCAATAATTATTCTTGTTCCAAGCCTTGAGAGAATAAAATATTAAGGGTGTACGCTAACATTGCTATGAAGTCAACGTCGACGTCTACAAAACTGCTCGAAACTGTTGAATGCAGGCTACATAGAGGCAATTTCTTCGACACGTGTGTTGCAGATTTACATCTTAGCAGCCAAAATAATAATTTTCACGAGTTTTTAGCTCAAAAATGCTTCCATGATTTACCTTCTTTTTTTATTTTTTTTTTTTTACAGTTTTGAACCAAATTTACTGATATTTGGATGCGTTATCGTTCAACATAATTATTTTCCAAGCTCGGACGAAGTCCTTTCATCGATTTCATTTTTTTCCCCAACACCTTTTGTTAAAGCTGAAAAAAAAAAGCATTTTCAATACCCTAAAAAAATCCCGACAAATTTGAAAATCCAGAAACCACTTCGTCCGGGCATAGTAAATATGTTAAAATTCAAATTTCAGCTATGCTCGTAGCTATACAGGGAGAGGCTGCGTGGTGCTGGGCCGTTTCTTCGACCTAGTTGAGCCCCCCTTCAGAGAAAGAAGAACAGGACGAATGAAGTGGTAAAGAAGGGAAAAATGAAGTGGTAAAGAAGGGAAAAAGGAAAAAGGGGAAGCAGAGAGAGAAAAAATGGCACGTGAAGAAGCCACCAGTGAGCCCCCTTTGAGAAAATTCCTATAGCAACGAGCCGGCGATTTCAGCCAAATTCGGTACAAAATGGTAAATCGTGAAGCACATCGAAAAAGGCGGAGGTTATAGGGTACACCCTTAAAACTTGTCAACTCTATCGATAACTTCGAGCTTTTATCGAGGGTTGGGGAAAAAAACAAAAAAACAAACACCCAGACAAATTATTGTAATCCGGGCCAAAAAGCAATCCGTAAGCCATCACACAGTTTTATATATACCTATATATACTATCTCGACAAATATTCTCCACAAAAGATACACTCCGCAGCCACCACATTATGAAAAAAAAAAAAAACCCCAAAAAAAAACCAAATGGAATGAACAAAAAAATGCGAGCGTCGAATTCGCAAATCCAACCAACCCTTCCACCATGATCCCCGGCTACCAGCGCGGCTTCCGAATCGAGGGGTCAAAAAACCAACACAGCACACGCATCCGTTCGTCGGCGGCCCATTTGTACTCGTCTTTAATAAACTAATTCCTGCTCACCCCCATCCGCAGCCCTGCAGCCAACCCAACCCCCACCCCCCTTCCCCCGGAGCCGGTCCTCGGAGGCGATTAATTTTCACCTCAAAATGAATTCGCGCCGATTACGCGTTTATCCATCGTCGTCGTCGTCGTCGTCGACGGTGAATTACGGCGCGAAAGTTTTCGACGAAAAAATCAATACACGAGACCGTGGAGGAAGTATGACGGCGGTGGCGGTGGCTGCTCGCAAAGGCACACAGCAGAAACACAGCCGAGCGGCAGAGTCGACAGCAGCGGTGCAGCAGCGGCTGCAGAGCCGCTGCAGTCGACTGTAGCGACTGTAGGTGTGCGTCGGCGGTGGTGACAACCATCTCGTGGTTTTGCTCGCGAAAATTCGCCAAAATTATTAACACTAATCGCTCCTGATTAAGGGCTTAATCCGAACTTTTACGTAGCGAAAAAAATGTTAGGAAGGAGCCAGGCGCGCGGGTTGCGGGGGGGGGGGGGAACGAGAGGAGCTTTTTCATTTTCGTCGAATGAAGAAAACCACGCTATATATATATATATATATATATATATATATATATATATATATATATATATATATATATATTTTTGTTAAGCGTTATTGTGACCCCCAATTTCCTTATTGGATGTTCTTGTGGCACCCATTTTTGCTTTGTGGCACCCGGGATTTGGGTGCCACAACGTTTTTAGCTAAAATTGGTGGTTTTGGGGTCTAGGGGGCATGGGGGATGCAAATCCACATTTTACCCCGGATATCACATTGACATCCAAACTCATCCTACATACTGGGGGGTTCCCTGTATGTTCCACCAGAGTGCGAAGTGTTACATACAAACATACATGAGCTGCAAGTAAATGTCTTTGTGACCCGTTGATAATAAGATACAATGTGGCACCAAAAACATGACTACAATGCAAAATAAAATTTTGCAAAGGGTTATAATTAAATACTGGCTTTTTTTTCACTCATCAGATTAATTATATAGTTTTTGAATGAGTCTTTAGTCTGTACTCTGTACTCTGTAATTTTTTTAGCTTCTATTAAATGCCTCACTCGATATTTTCAAGACTGAGGAGGCTGGCTAAATAGGAAAAGAAAATTTTTGAGATTGCGGAGGCTGGTTAAATGGGAATTTTAATTTTAAATACTGTGGAAGGGGGCTAAATGGCAATTTGCATTTTTGAAACTGCGGAGGCTGGCTAAATGGAATTTGCATTATCGAGACTGAGGACGAAGAGGCTGGCTAAATGGGAAAATAAAATTTTTAAGATTGCGGAGGCTGGCTAAATGGGAATTTAAATTTTAAAGACTGCGGAAGCGGGCTAAATGGGAATTTGCATTTTTGAAACTGTGGAGGCTGGCTAAATGAGAATTTAAATTTTTGTGACTGCGCAGACTGGCAAAATGGGAATTTAAATAAAATCAGGCGAATCAAAACTGAACCTGATCTTATATATATTTTAAAAATTTTTAAATTAACTTCTATGTAGGTACTTAGAAGTGTGACTTCGTCACATTATGGTTCGTTTGGAGCCATCTTTACTTAGCTAGGCTACAAATTTATTTGAGTAAACGTCTTTGTGACCCACTGAAAGTAAATGCTATTGTGGCATCCATGTATATGCATTAATAAATGACATTGTGACACCCTGAAAGGTAGATATTTGGCAACGTCTCAGGGTGCTATAATGACACTCACTAACCTACATACATGGGTGCCACGATAGCATTTACTTACGGTGGGTCACAAAGACATTTACTAACATTTTAAATACATGGGTGCCACAATGACACTTAATAACCTGGGTGTCATTTCATTAAGAGTTTAAACATGTATATATACAGCACATGTACCTATATACCTTTTCAGTTTTCATTATATTATTATACCTTTCGTCGATGCTCACTGCATACTATACGAGTATACATAATAGCTCTGTTCGGACGCTACAAGGAAACCTGTAATTACAGTTTTCCTGGTCTGTAAACTGGCCCAAGTACAGGCCAGGAAAATGAAAGCGTCCGAACAGCTTCCTGGCAAATTCAACACTCTCTACCAAATTAACCAAGCAAAATTTTTTTCAAATATTTGTGAAGAATAAAAATATCTTACTCTTCTTTTCTAGAATGTACTAAAAATCGAACAAAGTAACGTCTTCAATGTTTCCCATAAATACAAAATACTTCCTTGCATATTTGATTATTAATTAACGAAATTAGTCAACTTTTTGATTTCATTCATAAAACCTTTGACAATAGTCAAAATACCCACACTGATAAGTAATGAAAATTTTCAAGATAAACGAATTTAAGGTGAAACAATTTTTCCTGGTCCGTTACCAGGACGTTTAAACTCCTGGCGAATTTTTACCAGGAACTGTTTCCTGTAACCTTCCTGGTAGCGTCCGAACAGACTAATTGTTTACCAGGAAAAGCGTCCGAACAGCTTCCTGGCATATTTCGACCAGTACTGGCCCAAAATTACCAGTCCTGGTAGCGTCCGAACAGAGCTAATATTATATACATAAGCGGCTCGTCGTCGTTGAAAATTTCGTTGTGCTGCCCTTTTCTCCAGCCTTTTTGAATATCGTTTCACACAATTTATACGTGGCATCGGCTGCCAGGCACTGTACGTACAATCGATAGAATATCGATTGCGTATAAATACGTTTCAATTACCTGCTCTGTGGCTTGCGACTTTTGTCGATGGAGATGGGTATAGAAAATTGTAAATTTGTGGTAGCAAAAGGGTGGGTCTGGTTTGATCAAGGCTATATCCTATATATATATATATATATATATATATATATATATGTGTGTGTGTGTGTGTGTGTGTGTGTGTGTGTGTGTGTGTGTGTGTGTGTGTGTGTGTGTGTGTGTGTGTGTGTGTGTGTGTGTGTGTGTGTGTGTGTGTGTGTGTGTGTGTGTGTGTGTGTGTGTGTGTGTGTGTGTGTGTGTGTGTGTGTGTGTGTGTGTGTGTGTGTGTGTGTGTGTGTGTGTGTGTGTGTGTGTGTGTGTGTGTGTGTGTGTGTGTGTGTGTGTGTGTGTGTGTGTGTGTGTGTGTGTGTGTGTGTGTGTGTGTGTGTGTGTGTGTGTGTGTGTGTGTGTGTGTGTGTGTGTGTGTGTGTGTGTGTGTGTGTGTGTGTGTGTGTGTGTGTGTGTGTGTGTGTGTGTGTGTGTGTGTGTGTGTGTGTGTGTGTGTGTGTGTGTGTGTGTGTGTGTGTGTGTGTGTGTGTGTGTGTGTGTGTGTGTGTGTGTTAACCCTCGGTCAAAGCGCGCGATATTATATTGTCGAATAAAACATCGAATATATGTGTAGGTAGCAAATTTTTTTTGTCATAAAGTGGTTTTCTTTAGAAACACCGGGGCAGGCTGCGAAATGACTCTTGGGGTACTTTTTGGGTTCCATTTAGCACCTAGCTTCCCGCATTCAACAGCTTCATTTTGCGTGCTCACATGTATTTGAGCTGTTTGCGGAAAATAAATTTTTCACAGCTGAAGAGAGTTGAAAATTTACCTATAATATATTGGCATGCGTGGAAAAATACAAATTTCTGATTTTATGCAATTTTCTCAGTCGCTCGATCGAGTCGAAGGCTATCAGACAAATGCACTCTTTGAGAAAATAAGCTGCATCGAATTTCAAAGCCATTTCTCTGATGAAAAATATTTTTCAATTAGGTATTTAATATTCACACTAGAAAGACCAGGTGGTGTCGTATACGACGACGTTTGAATTTGGATACGTCACTCCTCAAAGGACCAGGTGGCGTCATATATGACATTCTCCGGTCACTTGAGGTTCCTTTACTGTTGAGTCGAATATGACGCCAACTGGTCCTTTGAGTAATCGAGTAAAACCTGGTTTTTCTAGTGTTAAAAGTCTATATACTCGTAGCTTCCCAAATATTCGATTTCTGAGATCAAAGAACTATAGGGATGCGGATTCTAATTTGAGAATTGGGTACCTGTCAAATCGATTCTCAGAATCGGCCAAATTAGAATTGATTCTCATTTTCCAACAATATGTTATAAACTATATGGATTTTTTTTTTTCTCACACCATTTCAAGCCGGTCTTTACTGTTTTCGTCTTCTTACTTCATTTTTTTCAGCTTCAATATCTATGGGTATTTTGAGACTTGATAATATTTTTATTATAATTATATATTATTTATATGTAAATTAAGGCTTAGTAATCGATTGGGTACCTATTGGATATCGCACGTCCTAGGCAGGACTTGATTCTAGAATTCGGGTCTACGAATCGAGTCTGGGAGGTGAGTACGAGTAACTAGATTCTGAAAATGTCAATAGGGTACTCGGGTAGTCATTTTATTTTTACGGCAATAATGCAAACTTTTCACATGATTTTCTTAAAAACAAATTACTTGAAATTTAAAATTTACAAAGCCAATTCTCAGTCAGTTTTCAATCGATTGAGAAGATCTAATTTTGACAAAATGTTCGCAAAACCTTCTTCTATCAATAGGAATCATCAGCTAAAAAATAATTTTTCCGACTTTGGGTACCATTTCATGGACGACATTATACGCATACAGTTTATAAAATCATGGGTCACCAGAGCCAGACACAGGAAATCTACAGATAAATTCGACGCAATGCAGCCGGTGTATCTACGCATTTACAGTAAAAGTACATATATTATGAAAGTAAAGAGTGGAAATTTTTCTAGTAACTCGATATTGCAATATCTACGTTCTGAAAAAACGAAATAGATTCACAATTTATTCGTGGCGTGCGTCCAATATAACATGAATTTTACCATCGGTAAAGATGTAGACAATATATTCTCCGCATACGAGTACACCAAAGAAACTGCTGAGTAAAAAGTGCAATTGTACAGAGTTTACCCATTTATTTGCTTGCAGGATGGAGGCAAAAAAAAAAGAAAAAAAAAGAGGAAAACTACTCATCTGAGATATCGGTGCTGCAGGAGTAGTTTTTTTTTTTTTTTCTTCAACGTCGCACTGCAGAAAGACAGTACAGTTTTTGCACAGTGTGCGTACAATGCGCCGCAGAGATGGATTATGTCAGAGACGCCCTCGTCTACCAAGTTGAAAAAAGAAAGTCTATAAGACGACATAGACATTGCACGAAAGAGTGGTGGCCGAGGAAGAAGGAAATACTCAAAAAAGTAGAAAGAAGAGGTGTAGAGGGTGAAAAGGAGAAGGACATCATGTTGGAGAATTTTCGCAAACCATTCGCAGCAAAATGTATTTGTAGCTTCACGTTATTTTATCGTTCGCATAAAAGAGTTATGGGGTAGTTTTTCTTTCTTTCCTCGTTTTTTTTTCTCATTTCCTCCTTTTCTTCCTTTCCTCTTCTGTCTCTATTTCTGTACATATACGAGTATACAAGGTTAGTGGGCTGTAAAAATGTGGCTCAACGAAAAAAAAAAACACTTATGCGAGATGAGAACCGAGTAAATTTGCAGGATTATGTTGGAGACATATCGATTAATGTTTGAGCATTTTCTATAAATTGTACTTTTTAGGTATTCGTACGTATATAAGATCGAAAGCGATTTGCGAATTCCAGAAAGAGGGATGATTTTTATGCGATAATTTTAGAAGGTTAAACGATATGGGAAAAGGTAGTATTTATTTTAATTTTCGACTATTTGAAATGTACAAAACACAGAAATTCGGATTATGGACATTAAAATAGAAATTATACATTTATAAGAAAAATAACTACTACGCTACATATGACCTTTGAAGCTTCACTCAACTATTGAACACAAAGCTAAATTGTCGATACCATAAGCCATTTGCAGGCTTACTAACTTTTGAAATTCGATTTTGATGTGGTGATAGGAGCAAACGTCGATGTATCGAGTAAATATAATCGGAAAATCGCGTGACGGTCAGGCCAAAGGAAGCTTTTCCAGGTTATAATTCTGGTATCGGATCGATGTCGTCACAGACGTTGAAAAAAACAAAAAAAGAGGGATGAAACGTGAAAGCCTCTTGTGTTTTGCCCCAATAGCTTAATGAGGTACGACATGGGGCAAGAAATGGAATAGGTAAAAAAAAAAAAAGAGCTAAAAAGAATAATAAGGAAAGTAAAAGAAACGAAACCACCTTTTATAAAAGATTAATAGTCCGACACCGGAAACGAGTGAAGCCTAAAAAATATAGAAAAACAAAAGATCAAGTTTTGATAATGAAAAAAGGAAATTCAGCAACTCGATTGTGTTGATCGTTTTTACATTGCAAAGGCTCGAGAGACTCGCACCAATGTTATATTTTCTGCGTGACTACAACATCTGACCGCATATTTTTGTATGAAAGGGATATGATATTTGTGGGTAAATTAACAACTTCACTTTTACTACACGGGGCACTTTACTTTTGAATACCATTATGGAAATTGGCTATTACACAACAAGGTTGGAAAGGGAGCTCATGAATCGAGTGTATTGCTTATTGTTGAAAAACACAAAGGCCAGTAATGAAATTATAAAGGATAGAGAATTTTGTATTAATTTTTTTTTTTTCTAGGTCAAGAATGGAAAGTAAGATATAACCAGAAAATATGAAGCACATGATCGAATTCTTGGGTTTTTCTTGAATAAATTAGGAATTGATCGAAATGTTGGTACCATGTGAAAAACCTTCCCGATGGGCAAAAAATGAGAAAATGATCCGGAAAATGAGAATTTTATCCGTTGTCAGTCCATTTTTATTTTCGATCATCGGATCTGAAAATTTGCAGTTATTTTTGTCATCTTGATTAATTTTCCAAATCCGTTTGTAAAACGGATTTCCTGATTATAATCAGTGATAATTTTTGGGGAATTTTTCTAAATCCGCTTGTAAAACGTTTTCACGGATTATAACCCGGGCCAACAAATATCATAAAACAGCCTTCACGGAAAATAATCCGGACTCATTTCCGGCAAGACTGATTACAATCCGTTCGAAATCCGTTTTAGAAGCCGGAAAACAGGAAAATTCCGGGTTATAATCCAGAAACGGATTATAACCCGGAATAAAACGGATCCATTTTCAAAATATTTTGCCCATAGGGTTGGTATGTTCGATTAACTATAGTGTAAGGCAGCCATTTTTTGGCTCAGTTTGGATGGATGACCGTTTCACTTTCACTGGAAAAAGTATTATTCTGGTTTCTCAATGAAACATCCTCATACCTTACGATTAATTTTCTAAATTTCAACATTTTACGACCATTTTGAATATTTTTCAAAACTAGATGAAGGTTCCTCTGACTTCGGGGTGAACCGGAGAAGCCATGTTTAATACATACAAATTATCATGATCAATGTAGTCCTCTTTGCCATTATTAGTCCAAAATTGATTTTCTAATATCGTACAGGACGGAAAATTCAGCAAAAGTACAGTCAAATACGAGCACATTGAAAAACCATCCTGCATTCATGTAAAAAATATAGAAACTCGTGAGAACAAAAATAGTGATGAAAATGGTGACTAGTGACAACGTGAAAATAGATGGGGCAGTAAAAATTATATGACTAGAAAAATTTGAATATTTTGTTGAAAAACAGAAAGTAAAAGACTGCAGTCACACCCCAATGCATAAATAACCAAGGAAAAAAATACAATATCACAGAGGAGAAAAAAGTTTCATGGAAAATCGACAAAACGTATGCCGGTTTTGAATTTATAAATGGATTCTTCATTACTCAACAGTAGATGTCACATCTATACTTTCAACTACTAAGAAGAGAATTCAGCATCTATCTGCTGTACCTATTTAATAAAAATTTGTTTCATCAATGCTGTTTTTCAAATCTGTCGAAATATCGATTATAATATCGATATCAAACTTTTTTTTTTGTTCATCAGAGATTTATAGTTACATGGTGGTTTATATGAGAGAGTGGTAATATTAATTATTTCCATATTTTCCATACATAATGTTTTCAAATTGTATAGAAAAACTAAATGAAACAACCTTTGAAAGAAGACACGCTATACGAAAAAAAAAAAAAGTTATGATAAGTTCACTTATCACAGAATGAAAAAATTTATTGTTTCAATCGGCGTAGTCCTAGTTTCCTCATCAAAATTTATTTCTCTTGGGGAAAAAAAAATCATTCCCACCAACAGTTAGAAAAAAACTGCAGCTCATAGAACATATAGACTACATTTATACACGCATCAATGAAATAAATCAAAGTGTGCTTCCAACAGCCGGGTAAACTTTTTTATTTTATTCGACTAAAGATACGAAAAAGTTTCAAATAGTCGTATAAGTACTCGACTTTTTCTTCTTTCCTTTTTTTTTTTCCCTTTATCGATAATAGTATAATGAAAAGAGGAAGTTACACGCTAGTACAATTTCAACTAGGCGATTTGAAAAAAAAAAAAGTTGAAATTGTTAAAATTTTGTACTACGAGGAAAAACATTTTGGAATTGAAATATTGCTATTACCCGTACAAACGATAAAATATTTTATACTGAGGAAAATGAACTCCATATACTAAATAATTCGTGCACAAATTGAAGAAAATGGACGAAACGACTTTCATTTTTTTTAGCCCAGTCGTTGAAACTGCTCTTCCACGCGGTTCCATCTTCTTAATACAATTTTAACCCAGCTAAATTTTGCTTGAAAAAAAGATTGCATATTATGTTAACTTAGACGCATTATTTTTCAAGTGTTCAATATTTCAGAATTTTCCAGATTTCATCATTATAAACCTTTTATGCTTCCTTTTTTTTAAATAAGGAATTTATAAAAATGTCTTCCTCCTTACGATATAAACGATAGAGTAGTTTTGAAAATTATTTTTATCTCAGATAATTAGACTTGACAATATTTAATGAAGATACCTGAAAATTCACTTTGAGCAGTTGTCAGCTCCATGTCTTCAGCACCCCCACCCCCCGAAATTGGTCCAAAATATGCTAGGAATTTTGTACAATTTTTTTACCTACCGTTTTGTACCGTTTTGTACCGCAAAAAAAATTTTTGTACCGGCATCCACACATAATTAATCAAAGAAACGTTATGGGGTAGTGGGGACATGCTAGCACCCCTACTTCAACCGATCAACTTGAAACTAGTGTCATTATTTTGTACTCATTTTGTACTGTTCTGTACCGCTATTAGAAAATTTTGTACAGCCCCCCTTTCAAGTTATTAAAAATATTGATGAGCGGTGCCAAAGGGGACATGCTAGCACCCCCACTGCCACAAAATAACTCCAAAGTGGTCTCATCATTTTGAACTCAATTTGTACTGATTTGTACTGGCAAAATAACATTTTGTACTGCTCCCCTACCTAGTCTTAGATCGGGGGCCGACCTTTAAACTTCAGAAAAATGCTCGAAAACAGTCGCATTATTTTGTACTCGTTTTGTACCGTTTTGTACTGGCTAAATGACATTTTGTACTGCTCCCACCGATTGGGTGTAACCAAACATTAATTCGGCGCCAACAGAACATATTTACATGTAGTACAACCAAAAATTAAAGTAGGAAAAACTGTACCCATTTGTGCTGTCTAAACTGGAATTGGCACCAACTGGAGTAATTCGTGCCCTCAAAAATTATTTTGGCGGTACTAGAACCAATTGTGTCACCAAAACTTGAATCGGCGTCAACATAAAACATTTGGTACCACCAAAAATTAAATTACCGCCAAGTATACCAATTGATTGCCATCAAAACGTTGACTGGTACCAACTAGAGCCATTCTGCTGTCCAAACAAAAATTAAAAAAAAAAAAAAAAACAGGGAAGGGGGCTGGTGCAAAATTTTCCAATAGCAGTACAAAATGGTACAAAATGAGTACAAAATAATGAGACCATTTTCGAGCATTTTTCCAAAGTTTCAAGGTCGGCTCCCTATCTAAGACTAGGTAGGGGAGTAGTACAAAATGTTATTTTGCCAGTACAAAACAGTACAAAATGAGTACTAAATAATGAGACCATTTTGGAGCATTTTTCCGGAGTTTGAAGGTCAGCCCCCTATCTGAGCAAAGGTAGGGGAGCAGTACAAAATGTTATTTTGCCAGTACAAAACGGTACAAAATGGGTACAAAATGATGAGACTGTTTTGGAGCATTTTTCTCGAGTTTGAAGATCAGCCCCCTATCCGAGCATAGGTAGGGGAGCAGTACAAAATGTTATTCTGCCAGTACAAAACAGTACAAAATGAGTACTAAATAATGAGACCATTTTGGAGCATTTTTCTGGAGTTTGAAGGTCAGCCCCCTATCTTAGCAAAAGTAGGGGAGCAGTACAAAATGTTATTTTCCCAGTAAAAAACGGTACAAAATTAGTACAAAATGATGAGACTGTTTTGGAGCAATTTTCTCGAGTTTTAAGATCAGCCCCCTATCTGAGCATAGGTAGGGGAGCAGTACAAAATGTTATTTTGCCAGTACAAAACAGTGCAAAATGAGTACTAAATAATGAGACCATTTTGGAGCATTTTTCTGGAGTTTGAAGGTCAGCCCCCTATCTTAGCAAAAGTAGGGGAGCAGTACAAAATGTTATTTTCCCAGTACAAAACGGTACAAAATTAGTACAAAATGATGAGACTGTTTTGGAGCAATTTTCTCGAGTTTTAAGATCAGCCCCCTATCCGAGCATAGGTAGGGGAGCAGTACAAAATGTTATTTTGCCAGTACAAAACAGTACAAAATGAGTACCTACTAAATAATGAGACCATTTTGGAGCATTTTTCTGGAGTTTGAAGGTCAGGCCCCTATCCAAGCATAGGTAGGGGAGCAGTACAAAATGTTATTTTGCCAGTACAAAGCGATAAAAAATGAGTAGGAACAAAATAATGTGACCCGTTTGGAGTTGTTTCTAAGAAGTGAGGGTGCTAGCATGTCCCCAGCACCCCATAACGTTTCTTTGAATAACTCTTTGTGGGTGCTGGAACACATTTTTTTTTTCTGTACAAAACGGTACAAAATGAGTACAAAATTCCTAGCATATTTTGGACCAATTTTGGGAGGGTGGAGGTACTGACAACATGGAGCTGCAGTAGCTGGGAACCTATTATGATATTTGTTCATAATTTCAACCTCAGCACCTCTAACTATTTTTTAAAATTAGTAACATGCAATTATTGTGAATTCATACTCCCTTTCAGAAATAACTCAAGTGATTTAGGTCCGTTGTTCATGGTAACATTTTGCACTTATGGTTTGTTTGGTCATTCGTAAGAATCGTTATCTCAGTTGCTGGTGCATGAATATATTACATAGCTTATTTCTCCGTCTCTTTGTACGACTGTCTCTTTTTCCCTCTTATTGTGTCTTGTTTTTTTTTTTTTTTTTTGTCGTTACTTTTAATTAGCGAATTGTATTCGTTTCGGTTGTATGGTAACATGATGTAATGTTATAGTGAATGAGGGCACAAAAATTATGCGGGGCTATGGAGGAAAATTAATTATCTCTTCGACGACGAATTGTAATTGTGTGATCAGAAAAGATTTGTTAAATGAACCCAACGAGTTTGGTTTATATGTATTCAGAATTGAAAAGGCGGGTGAATTTGCAGGCCATGCTTGTACAAAGGGCCTCCGAAATCAGATATAAGTCAACTCTCCTCGAATATTTTAATTTTAGAAGCTTTTTTAGCGCGTTAATGTACAATTCATCAGTCGTGCACTTGGTAGCACTATAGTGTGGCTTTTGTCTCTCATCAGCAAATGCGATGTAATGAAACTCATGGTTAGAGAGGATAGCAAAAACACTTGGTATTTTACTAACTCTATTAAGATGAAACGTATTGTATGTTTATATATTTTCAATTCTATAACTTGAAAGTTTCCTTTTAAATTATCTTCATTGAGTTGGATGTGGTAAATTTTTATTTTGTAATGCTTCCTACAATTCCCCAAAATGGTCTCCTTCCATGAAAAAACTGCTCAAAAGAATAGTGATGCTTCAAAATGCTAAATTTGCTTGTACGGGTTTTCAATAACCCCCTGAAGGCACTACTATTTTTCAACGTAGGGGGGAGGGGGTAAAATTTGTTCTTACAGATTTTTTTTTCTTCATATAAAGAGGAATCATTCTGCAGGGTTAGAGGTAAGAGTGTCAAAACTTCAATACAAGGACTACCCTATACAGCAAGCTATACGTTTTCGGTTTCTGTCATCATGGTTCAGGCATCTCAGTTGCAGTTTGGAGTGCGCATGCGCAGAACCACATAATTTTTCAAATCAGCTATAATGGCTTAATGGACCATATTATTGTGACGTCATTATACAGTCCATTCGCATGACGAATGTCAAAGATTTTCATGGCGCAAAAAGGTGCCTTCATACTCCAACAAATAATTTTTGACCCCCTAAAAATTAATGGAATAATTGTACGAGTATACTATATCCCAGCTGACACAATATAATATTCAAAAATTTTCAGTGGTGCAACTCACGACTCAAATAACTAGTCAAGTTAGAATTTGAATTGTAAAATACATATTCGCTTCGAGTATACTTCACACGCGAATATCTTACTAGAATATTTTTTCGTCGGGCTAGCAGACTGTTATTTTTTTCTAATTTTGTGCTTTCTATATGGATTTCAACATTCAACAAATACTCAGAATGTAGGTGGGAAAATAAAATCACCGTAAGAATCGTTCAGTTACTATTTTCATCTGATCAAAAAACATATTTTCGAAAACGATAATTATGCGCAACCCAAAATCGACATTATCAGTAGGTAAAACAAAAATTCATTCAACTCGTTTCACCACGGCCCCATATGTCTACGTTGTCAAAAATATAGAGCAGACTATAAAAATATGCGGACAAAATGTAGGTACGAGTAAATGAAAATTTTCCATCGCCGACTTCTCTTTTTCTTTTTTTTGTAATAATTATTTTTTGTGTGAATCGTTGATATGTGTCAAGTTTTTCTTCTTCACCTATACGACCTATACTTATCTATACGGTAGTGAGTAGTGACATATCGGCCATTACCGTGTTCACAGTCATCCAGTCGATGATAAGCTCCAAGTGTAGGTACAAGACACCCGGTATTTCCTTTTCGCGATGCTTCGGCTATTCTTATTTTATCTGAAAGTATGCCAGATAAGGAGGGGACCATACAAAGTATACCAATATTACATATTTCCCAAGCAGTTCACCAAGACGATGAGTCAATAAATCGAAAATACCTACAATGTACACTGTATACTGAAGGGGAAAAAAAAAAAGAAAAAAAAATGAATTAGGAAAATCAACAAATCGTTTTAACGATCCACTCGAAGAGTTCTTATAGGTGCGAAATGAAATTTGTTTCTTGTTCACAATTCCTTATATTATTAACGTGTTAACAAAGTATACATATATACGTAGTAGGACAAGCACGAAGACAGACTGAAAAAAAAAAAAAAAAAAAAGAAAATACAGGTACTCGTACTTCGATAAGTTAATCGATAATTGAACGTAATTACTGCGAAGTAGATAGTGGCGCTTAAGTTTTCTTTTCTTTTTTTTTTTTTCTTTGGTAGGAACCTAAATAAAAAAGAAAAAAACAAGGAATCCAATAATTTAATGGTCTAGATGTTTTTAGGTTGGGTTCTTTCTCTATAATTACAGTCTACGTGATAAATTTCTAATCACAAAATTTTGAAACCTCTTGAATATAATTTTGTCTTGAATATTTTCCAGTTAAGATTAACTGGAGCTATGTGAATGACACCTGAATAAAGTCAGTAGTCTAAAATTTAGACTAAGTCTCATATTTCATCAATATTTTTCATATCTTCTGTTGTCAATGAGTCAGTAATTTGCAAAAAATTGACGAAAATCGTTTTTTCTCTCACTGTCTCCAAATATTGACAATTTTTTCGACTTCGGAATTCATACAACCCATAATCTGAGCAACTTCATGCTCCAAACTGCTCAGGTAAAATTTATTGTCGCGTCGAGTATAAAACATTTGTGAAATTCCCTGACGGTCTCTTCTAATTTTGAAGAATGAAAAAAAAAAAAAAAAAAAAAAAGGAAGGGTCTAGGGTTGAATTTGAAAAGTAAAGTGAACACTTGGGGAGTTCAAATTACACGATATAATTCGTCCTCCATTATACTCGTACTCGATCCACCACTCATTATAATATGGAGTGGAAATGCCATGAGCGGGGGTCATTGTGTAACTTACAGTAATAGCAAAGTAAAGAAGAAAAATCCTGAAGAATCTGAACTTTTTTCTTTTTTTTTTCAAGAGATTTGAGGAAAAAAAGCAACAAAAGAGAATATGAAACTAATAAGAAGAGGCTTTATATGAAAAGTGAACGAGTAGAAGTAGAAATTTCATTTTTACAAACAAAAAGAAAGAAAAACTATAAAGTAGCCACATCATTATTTTAATTGAGTAGAGACAGAAAATACTTGAATATTTTTTTTTAATATGATTTCGTTGTTGAATAAAAATTATTCAGTAGGGACTTGAGGATATAGGGAGAGGAAAACTTCGATCATTTGAATCTGAACTGAAAAAAATCAGAAAAATTCCTCTTATAAGAATTTCGATATTGTGTAACTCATAATTTTTCTCAACTGCATTTTCATTTTTCTGAAATTTGGGTTCATAAAATTAAAGAACTTCGCCCCTGAATAACCGCTAAATTAATTCTGGACAGTTAATTTTGTGTTGATTTAATCTGCTTTTTTTGTTTTTTTTTTGTAATCTTTGCAAGCCCGTGACTTGGTTACTGTGAAAGATAATGATGAGATTTTACAAGAAAGCTCACTAATAGAAAATTTTATTTCCAACATTGTTTGTCGAAATACTTTTTCATCAAAAATTGATATTTGCGAAGATACAGGCAGAGAATTGAATTTTCGGATATGCTTACCACCGTATCTACAAATAATTTTACAGGGGGTTGGGAAGGAGATTTTTTGTACGCGATATTTCGGGTGACACACTGAACAATCCTAGAGGATTAAGAGTCGTGTGTTTTGTTTCTCAACTATTTCATCATTTGACTGGACTGTTAGAGCTTAACCCCCTCAATTTCGAGTTCAGGCCATACATGTTCTGATAACGTTTTTTCTTTGTCTACTCAAGTTCACGAAACTCACCCACAAGAACAGTGAGGTTGCCACCTAAATAAATTTACACCACTGGTTGCATGGGGAGGGTCCCACCTCCGACTTTCTTTTTTTTTCTTTCTTGCATCCAATATATTTGCAAAACTTTTCTTTTCGCATGTTCGCTACTAAAAAGTGATTTAAAACAAAAGCGCAACATTATAATTAATTTTCTCGAAACCGGCGCGGCGTAGATCATTCCATGGGTTTTGGAAGAAGTGAACATTTTATTTCAAATCCGACGGTTAATAAATGATCAACAACGGACTTTAAACCACAGGAAAGGGGAATACTCAAAATCGAGACCATCATTCATACCCTTCAATGGCAGTCACTCGGATCGAATACGTGGTTCTCACAGGATAAGCCAAGCACACCACCATTAAGCCCGACAGGTCCTCATACACATATCTGTGTCCTCATAGGAATCCAACGCTAGAAGTCTATCTGTGGGCATACTTATGAACCATAACTTGCAAATTAATTTGGAAGTTTTATCGACATAAAATTCTCAGTTACGGTTATCCAGTCATTTCGTCAGCTTATTTCGACTTCATTTTAGCCAAAATTGAAATCTTCGATGCATTTGTTTGGGAACCTTTTCATTGACAGACCCTGCCTATGAATTGGTCCTCGTAGGTAAGGATATTCTATTATTGCATCATGTTCCGCGTAAAATGTGTTTCAAATCCTTCCTTCTTTTTTTTTCAAAAATGTCCAGCTGGTTCTGTTAAAATGCTGATTTGGACTTCTAGATGATGAAATTTCTACATTTAATTTCTTCAGCGAAGGTATTTCAGGTTTAAATGAAATGTTTTAGCAGGTAGACTACTTTAGTTTCGACACAGTTTACCCCACACACCTATAAGCAGAGCTGTTGAGCGCGATTTCTTTTGAGCTCTTCCTCTTCTTCAAATTCAAAACTATAATAGCCATTGACTGGAGAATATTTTTCTCGAAAAAGTGATGAAGGTAGACCTGCTTCCCACTTCAGCAATTTCAACCAAAAGAACGGATTGTAGTGAACCGAAATGATGAAATTACCCAAAAATGGAGGTCAGTTTTTGGTTCTGTATTAATTTCTCATTGCAGTAATGATCTCCAATGCATATCTAAAATATATATATTCCAGCTGTGTCAGTTTTGGCCTCTTTAGGTATACGAAGAGAATACCTGACTGAACTTGAACTGTGAAAAAATAAATTGTTTTTTCACCGATAGTGCATTTTGGAAATATCATATCTATAAAGTACGAAGAAACAATGGCTAAAATTGTTTCTACTCGATTTTTCGCCAGATGCTATAAATCTCTCAAGTCTTAACCCTTTATTGCTCCCATAAATTCCTTATTGGTTGGTGCATGTCATTAAAGGTGCGGATGAGCTTATGTGACGTCACTGATGGATTGTTTAATCCTAGAAACAACCGACCAGAATCACCAAAGTGTGTTCAAACTAGAACCACTATTTCTCACGACTGACCATGTCCATGTGCACCTCTAACTGCCACTGAGAAGACACCTTAGCTACGTTTACAATATGAAATTCGGTTTTCTAACTCTCTAATTCTAAGTGGTGAAATCACAGCACATTTGTAAGGTTCAGGAGTGACACTCAAAAGTTGAAGTTTCATCAAAAATATTACCCCTCACTTATATTATTTATTGTTCTTGCTAAAAACTAGTCTGGAGGCTTTCCTCGACCAGACAAAATTAAATTTTTAACGACAACGAACCAAAGGTAAAGTTCATCGCTCTGTGTGCAAATTTTTTTCTCGACTTGTTAGACATATATCTTAAGCGTGAAAAAAAAAAGTTAGAAAACTGAAAAGTGTTTTGCAAAAGTCATCGTTGACAGTAGACGTGTTAACGATTTTTTTTCCTCCATACTCTTCTCTAGTGAGTACACACAAAATATAATAGGTAGAGAGTATCTACCCTCAGACGGTGTGTAGTGTTTCCTTAACGTCGTCGTCGATGTCTAAAAACAAGCGTCAAGAAAATCCTCCATTCTCAATTTAACGAACGATAAACGACGTCGCTTATCATAACGAGTCAATTTCCCACCATACTAAATAGTGAGAGAAGCAGACTGAAGAAGAAAAAAAAACGAATCAGAGAAAGGGGTGAAAGAAGCCTTTTCTCACCCTTACGGCCCTTGTCTTTTTCCTCTCGCTTTTGGATCTCACTCCTGTACGCTAAGGCGAAAAATCAAAGAAACAATCAACGTCAAGAAAAGAAGGAAATATAAATGTAAATAAAGTTTTTTTTTCTTCATCGAACAATGTGAAATCCGATTTTCGAGTGGAAAAGCTGAAAAAAAAAGACAGGAGAAAAAAAGTGGAATGAGAATGAGTGAAGAAAAAAAAAAGGAAAAAAAAAAGGATAAAATTCGGGGGGATGGAAATAAAAAGAAATACGAGAAGGAAAATCTTTAAATAATTTTACGAGTGGTAGAAATGCGTAGGGGTAAAAAGAAATTACCCGCGTAAAATTTTTGGCAATTTTATTTCCCCTCGGTCGTGTTTACTGAGTGGTTTTATTCATCTCTCTTCAGCTCCTTTTATTCGTAATGATTTCTCGAAGCTTTTGTCCGTCCCAAAGATAACAGCGTGGATGGGTGTTTGAGGTACCAAAAGCTCAACTTTCTCTCCCATAAGGGACTGACTTCCAGTTTTTCATCTGCTTTGGAGGCGAGAGGATACTCATAAGTCTTTTGGTTGTGAGAACCATCTGGCTATTGTATCAATGGTGGAGTCGTCTCAGCCACGGATTACCACTCTGGCTAGCAATTTCTTCAAATTTTAGAATTACGCACTCACTTCTTTCCGTTAAAATTAACATATTGTGTAAACAATTTCACACGAACAAATGCTTATAGTTTAGCTGGCGATCTTTTACACACAGTATTTTTAATGAAATAGCTCTATAAACAACATTTTTTCGAGACCGCTGATAATTTTATCAGAAATAATGAAACATGTCACCTTTCCAGGGTTTCGTTATAATGCAATTTCTACTGTATTTCACTTCAAGAACTTTGCCACAAGGTGCAGCCACAGACAGATAGGTTACATTTTGAGACAGAGTAAATATGGAGTTGAACAACTAGTAATAATAAAATGTATAGATCTCTATTAAAACCCTGCCATCTAAAAGTTTACAATCATAGACGAAGGCAGCTAACATTCTATTCAAGTTCGCAGTAGAGTGCATAGTTAATGTTCCAGTTATTTCTCGATTCAAAGTTTGCTTTTTATGAAAAACGTTAAGTACCATATAGGATGCACGAATTTAAAGATACGAAAAATGCACACACTTGTCAATGCGAAGGAAAGGATTATTCAGACTGTAGGACTGTATACCGCGTTTAAATGGAAACAGTTCACTCATTTTTTAACTTGACTAATAAAATGCAATGTCTACTCCACCGACTCGAGCTGAGTATCGAAGCCGAGTACAGGAAATGTCCCATCATGGTCAATAAAAGGATAATGACTTATTATCCGTGTGTTGGAAGAACTACCAAATGGTTGTTGAATGCATGTATGTACATTTGTAAACGAAAGAGTTGTACAGTATATTCTGTACATATACTATACACATATACGTATAAATGCGTGTGCTTCATTATGTCATTGAATAAAGCCTACCATAAAGATAGCCAGACAAACAGACTGCTAGATTGACGGACAAATTACACAGCTTTATCGAAGCGTTTAAATTAATTAAATTGTTCTCATACGAAGCTAGAATGCATAGTGTTGTTTTTTTTTCATTTTTTTTTTTTTTCCAAACTCACTATATTTCCGTTTGTTTTCATAATACTTTTTTTCAACCTTCTTTTCCTCTTTTCCTAGTATTTGTCATTTAGGTCAAAGGGTTACAGATCGAAATGGTAAAAGGTAGACATAGTTTTTCGAAGAACCTCGTTCGAAACTACTTGGGTTTTTTTTTTTATTATTCATTATTATGAACTTGATGCAGGCAGTAAAGTTTTTAAACTGTTTATCATACGGCAATACAGCTCGACTTCTTTTTTTTTTTTTTGTCCTCTAGTGGTCATCCATTTACGACGCGTTCCGATTAGGAAGTCGATGTAAATTAAAAGATTCTTCGAAAAGATAATTTGAATTGGCTCCAAATTCTTGTGCGGTAGTGTATGGCTGTCACCGAGTGCCTGCTAAGTGATTTTATATTTTCACTCAAATTCATTAAAAGCTACCGTCAATTTGATTTACCAAATTCTGTGATCTATATGGAAATACTGGAGTCAGCTTCTATTGACTATAATTATTATTTCTATAGACCAGCTGAAATATGGGTACCATAAAAGAATGACTTATTTTCTAGACACTTTTCATCAGCAATTACTGCACTCGGAGAAGAAAATATTCATAAACCTTTCGAACATTTCATCGGACTACCTCCCAGCAGTATTGGAATGAGACACTATGATAAAACACCTGGATTACAGATTATGCACCAGTAACCATTTCCATCACTTCAGGGCGACTGATTAATCCAATTTTGGCATAGAGTAAAATAAACAATACATAATAAACAAGAATATTAAAGCGGAACGAAAGAGATCCCATTAAAGAAAAAGCAGAAGAAAAAAAAACAGCGAATAAAAAGCTCTGCGGGTGATTAAACACGAATCGGCCCAAAATAAGGCTCCTTTTTACCCACCACCAACCCCAAAAAAATAAAAAGGAAAAAAGAATGAAAGGAAGAAATCGTTCGATAAAACTCGTTCCAATTATTCTTCATTTCTGTACACCTCTTGCCCTTCTGCCTGTGCTTTTTCTCTCTGTAATTTCTGCTTCACGAGTATTTAGTACGAGTATATCGCAATTTCGCCTTTTAAATTAAACAGGTACACGTGTTTTTGGCGTTCGTTTATTCGTACACCTCGAATTCATGCACGCGATAACACAAAAATCGAGGCAAAAAAACAATTATTTGCTCGTGTGAAGGACGTAGGCTGTATAGATTACATCCTGACTGGATAAGAACGAGAGGGAAGGAAAATCCTTAAAACCAGGGTATCTAGAATCGAATCTATTTTTTTTTAAATACTAGCCTTCTTACTGGGAGTAATAAAGCAAGCATATATATATATATAGACAAAAACAGAAAATGAGAATCGATATACAATATGTGTGCCAGAGATATCTTTCTGTGTGAGCAGACAGCAGGATGGCTATCCAAAAAAAAAAGAAGACTCGGTTTTCATCGCAAATCGACCTCGTTAATCCAATCGTTTGTTACGATTTTCAATAAAAAGAATCCTTTGCTGCGAGAATGAAAAGAAAAAAAAAATGTACACTGATAAGATAAGAAACCGTTTACCCCCACAAAATCATCGAATCAGCATAAAAATATACAACAGGAGATGGCAATTTTTTTCTCCCTCTAGTCTCCGTCTGTAAAATTTATATGAAAAACGATGGATATGATTATCGTGGATAGTGATGTTGGTGCGTCGACGGGGGGGAGGGGTGTAGGTGAAATGTACAACCAATATGTATATCGAACACACAAACTGTATACAACGCGTATACGTACGAGTACGTTGACTATACCTTCGGGCAAATAACAAATTTTCAAACAATCGGAGCTTTTTGTAAAAAGCGGAAGGAGATATACTACTATATACGCAGATGGAGAAAGTAAAGGGTTTCTTTTTTTACTCTTTTTTAGTCGGCTAGTGGTTGTTAAGCAACCAGTGACGACAGGAGGAGCGTAAGTGAAAACATATCACAAAATAGTATAATACATACAGGGTGCTCCGTAAATGGTGCTTCATTAGTTTATTCATTAGGTAAAATATATTTCTGTAGATACTCGGAGTTCAGGCCACTTACGAGGCCTTTTTTCGACAATGCGAAGTCTTTTTGTGGATCTCGGATGTCCATGAGCTGTATGCATGGTCTTTCTAACTTCCCTCACTCAGTAGACCCCCCAATCTGAAGCTTTTGTCTGGGATGCGCAAGTGCCCCGATTATCGATTACGCACACACGAATAGCAGTTGAACTCAATTTATTCTACTGCTGGTAGAGTGTGCTATACACCAAACAAATTCCTTTGAGCTTTAATACAGTCAGCAAGCCCTGAGAGGATCAAGTTGGGGAGATTTTCTTTCTTCACTGGCAACACTGACAGTACAGAACCAGTGGGAATATATGAAATAGGTTTATCTCAGTGTCCCACAAGAATCAAAAGATCATCAAAATGAAAAAAATCAAAACTACAAAAAATGTATCAAACCAAATTTAAATTTAAAAAATAAATAAAAGGATAAGAAAAAATTAACAAATAAACCAAATTTTTTCTCATACTGGTTGTATTAAGGATATAGTATTTTGTGAGCTACATTTATTTTGGTATAGATGATAATCCCATCGGGGCTGCCCAATTTTCAAATTTTGATAACAGCCGCAAAATTTACTCGAGTATGTAGACAGCGTAGAAAAAAATATTAAAGTCATTCATCATTGAGCATTGATCGGTTACCATGACCACTTCTTCGCTTAAAAATTTATTTAAAAATTGGGTAGCCCCAGGGGTGTCAGCTATACTAAAATAGATTAATGTAGTTTGCGAACTACTGTAACGAATTATCTAGAACTTTTATGATTGACTCAGATAAACCTATTCCACATTTTTCCACTGGTTCTATAAACAAAATATGTGCAGTCACTTTTGGTATTATCCTAATTGTATACGAATGATATACATTTTTTAAAACCACGATTTTCCCTTCAATTTGGACTTTTATGAGATCGAGGCTCATAAATTAAAATAAGAAACTGAAAAAATCAATAAATATTCACAAAAAATGAAGGACGGTTTTGAAAAAATAATTTTTTCTCTCAAAAGAACTGTGTCGCTCACTCGAAAGTCGAATAATTACTATTAATTTCTCCACTCAACTGAATAAATTTAACGAAGAACTATTTTTAGAAAAACCGTACGTACTCCTTCAATTTTGAAACACCCTGTGAATATCTGGATCCTTTTTTTCTTTTGTATACGAAAACATGGTCCTACTTTTAATAACGATGAAGAAACCCTTCGATTACGTGCTCAAAAAAGAGGGTGGAAAGGTAGGCAACGAAAAAAAAAAGAAAAAAAAAGAAAGAAGTAAGCGAATACATAAATTACCAGGGATTATCATAGCATGGAACACTGAATATGAAATAGATTTTATTTTTGACCCGAGTTTCTAAATGTCATGTTATTGTGTAAATTTCAACTGCTCCAATTTGTGCAATAGTTCAAATCACATCTGCAGTGTCGACGAAATAATTTTGATAAATCTCAATTCCTATATATTTCTTTTCTATCTTCAAGAATGCATGAGAATGTGGAACAAAAAGAGGGAAGAAATTTATGAACGCAAAATTGTGAAAATTACCTGGAGTAGTCTGCCAACTGAGTCCACCGATGAACATTTTCCTGAAACATTAAAAAAAAAAAGTGCATTGTAATAAACACATTTTTATGAGCAGAATAAGTCAAATTTACGACAACAAGATAATGCTGGCTAAAAATAAAGTGCGCACTAAAAATATACGATTTCATAATTAGTCGTCTATGAAATTTTCAAAGGATTTCTCAAGAACGCGAGTTTAAAGAAAAGATGTAAATTAAAAATTATGGCAGGACACAGGTAAACGTATAAATAGCTTCTAATTTTTAAGTACCCACTTAGCAGTAATCAGCTGGTTGGTTCATTTACTGTCTTCTAAACAATATTCGACATACATCAGCGAGTTATAAGAACTATAATTGTAAGTGTGCGACAACAAATCATAATTAACCAAACACCAAACTCGGGTTCCATTCCAAAATTGTATAAGTCCAAAATTATAAATTAAGTACAACAAGGAAATCAGTGGATTCGACAATCATTTCTCTCAGTTGGGAGGGACGAAATAAAATTGTTTAAATTTCAATTTCCCAATTTAAATTAAGTCATTGCGCAATCCCATCTAGCTTCCAATTTTTTTTCTTCCTTCAATCCATATTAAATTACAACTTAGCTCGATATTTTATAAACCAAAAAGAAGATATCGCAAAATTAAACAATTGAAAAACATCGAGAATAAATTCATTATGAAATGCAAGGACATATACATTTGTGATTACAAACCCTTCCTGCATACTCCTTCGATATGGATAAATATCTTCGCCATTGGAAATAGCATCGAGGAAATTGAAATAAAATTTAGGAAAAATTAATACTTATTTTGACTCGAAAGAAAAATTCGTACGCACAGAAAAGAAAAACTACAATATGACTCTTTACATACAAGCAAAAATGATGGAACGGAAAAATTCATGCAGTATGAAATAAATCATTATTGGACAACCTCCTTGCGCCAAATGAAAGGTAGCCAAATATTATTGTAAATAAAGGAAAATATTATTATTGATTTTATTCTGGAAAATTTGTAATAATTATGATAGGTACCAAAATATTAATCAATCAATAGGTAAGAAAGAAAATAATTCAAAAGCAAAATTTGGACCTAATTAACACTAGAAAGACCAGGTGGTGTCGTATACAACGCCATTTGAATTCGGATGAGTCACTCCTCAAAGGACCAGGTAGCGTCATATCCGGTCTTTTGACGTTCCTTTACTGTTGAATCGAATATGACGCCACCTGGTCCTTTGAGTCATCGAATGAAACATTGTTTTTCTAGTGTTGAAGTCCCACTTCACAGTACTGGGAGAATTACCAGGTATACATATTATTATTTACCCTGAAATGGTTGACCTCAATTGCGTACCTATCTTTCTGGCTGACATTAGTTCAAAGTTAATTACGATAGTAACAGTTTTCCAAATATGGTAGAGCGGGGATGGGTAATACATCATATGAAAAACAAATCCAATTAAGATATCAGAGTAGAGGAATAGGAGGACCCTACGTTCAAACTTTTAGATGAATTCTTTGTAGGATACGTTAAGTCAACATTTTGTTCGTATGTTTGGGATCGAGGTCAAGGATATAAGATAAAGGTCACAAATTCGAAGTCAAGGTCAATGTCATCAAGTTAGATCAATATCGAATGCTTAGTAATAAAGGTCAGTGCTGGTACAAGGTGTACGAAGCCGTAGTTTCGTTCGATTAATCAACGTTCAGCAGCCATTTCTTTGACTCTGTCTGGATGGGTGACCATTTCTTATTCACTTTCAACGAGGCGTGAAAGAAGGTACGGCCCCAAAATATGTTTCCCCCTCTCAAAAAAAAATCAGTATAAGTAACTAAGAAAATTATTTAAAAAGAAAAAAATCAACTTACCAGGAATATTTTGGATATTGACTTTGTGATGTGATTTTTCTTACCCTCTCCCTTACCCAGGGGCGGATCCAAGGGGAGAATTTGCCCCTCCCCAAATTCCAGAAAAAATAGACCAATAATCCACGAAAAAATCAACTTTCTTGAACCCCTCACCCTTTATGCTGAAAAAACACAATCTCACCATTTTAGTATTTACCATGCTTTGAAAAAATTTGGATTCCCCCCCCAAATGGAACTCTGGATCCGCCACTGCCCCTACCTCCTCTAAAAAAAAACCTCCACCCTGCTTGTAATTTTGTTGGTATCAAATTCTTCAAGTAACTGCCTATAACTGTATGTTATTATAAATTTCAAGATTTTTTTTCTTCAAAAATTCATATTTCCAGAACAAGAATACACGTATTATAGTAGCTGATTCGAGCTCATCATTCATCAAAATTCGAGCAGCTTTCATTTAATTTAATGCTAATAAGTCGGAGAAGGGCTGCTAATATGATGGATGCGAGTGTAAACTATAATAGGTATATTCGAGAGAAAGAAAGTTTACTGACGGAGCGTGGAGGATAAATTCGAAAATTTGATCACTTTTTTCTTCCTCTGAATTTTTATATATGTATATATATTTTTTTTTTGTTATCTCTTTGGCACGAACTTAATTATCCAATTCCGTGAATTTTTCTTCATTCCTCGAGCATTCTAAATTCGAAAATTGAACGAAACAGTAAGCGAGCAAGCCGAAGTGGAAAGAGAAAAACAACGCATAGATTATGTTTTCCGAATCTTTAAAAATGGAGTTCTTAAGAAACAAAATTAAGGGAAAATGAATTTTTATTCGTGAAATTTTCACCGTGAAATAGGTTTACAAGAAAAATAGCGTTCGTCTTTCATTTTTTCGACCAAAAAATCCAATAGGAAGTCAAAAACTGGAAAAACGATTTTCCGCTCTTCGAAAATTATACTTTCGTCGTATATTTTTCGCCTGCGTTTCGTTTTTCTTTTACTTTTTTTTTTCGATTTTTTCTTTTCCAATTTTTTTTTTTTACTTTCTCCGTTTTTCACACAACACCGTTTCTCTCTCTCTCTCTCTCTCTCCTTTATCTCTCCTTCATTCGAGAAAATATCTACTTTTTCTCGTAACCCGTCAATATCAATTTTGTAAAGGCAAACCCATAGGCTACGTGTGCTCCTCCCTCGTGCAGTCGACCTCACTCGGTCTACCTCAGCTAGACTCTCATCCTCTGCTCGTCTCTGCTTCAGCTTTGTGTCTCACACAGTTTCCGTACACGCAAAACCTCATTTCGAACACCAATTTATCTTCGGCTTGGACGAAAGAAATCATGACATTTCATACAGGGTGTCCTGGAAAAAAGGGAAAAAATCTTAGCCATTGAATTATAATCTAACTTCACTTGCTTGGTGTTTGTCCTCAAATCTTGAAAACTCAATTTAGGTGAAGGATTCGTGTTTATAATAATGAATCGAAATGGGTTCATCACCGAAGTCTCTACAACTATGTCTTACTGTTTCAAAAAAAATAATAATAATAAGGGAAAAAAAAGGAAAAATATGAAACAATGGAAAAAAATGTAGATTTTTCTCTTCTTACTCTGCGCAGCCTTTGCTCTACCTGTAGCTATATATTTTAAAAATCGTCCATTTTTCTTTGTAACATCCAGAGCATTATTCAAAAAATATAAAAAATATTTTTTTACACAATATACATGTAACATGTATTATATAATTGAAGCCCTCTGACATCGAAACAAGGGTAAATGCCATATGAAAAATATTATAACTTCAGAGCGAAAAAACTGAATGTCTTGTCAAAAAATAATGTTTATATCCACGTGCGATGGCTTATTTTATTCCTTGAAAGGGTAATGTAATAGAATGACAAAAAAAACGCGATGACTTGTAAAAAAATTAGTTTCAAGATATTCAGTTTTTTCGCTCGTCTGCAATTTTTTTCATTTGGCACTTGCAGTTGTTTCGATGTCGGGGCTTAGTAAATTTTAAAATTGATTTTTCGTTCTCAAAACATATACATATTTTTCTCGTAAAATATTACAAAGTTGGTGGATAAAGTTTGAAGACACAGATTATCAAGAATGCGAAAGAATAGACACACCTCTCGATGAAAATTTATTGTCCTGAAAACTTTATAGATATAACCTACTAGTTGAGGTTCCAGACACCTGCAGCGCTGATACTATAACATATTTAAAACATTTTTCAACTCCTCCTATCAGCGCAAGTCCAAATACATACAATATCCACTATGAAGATTTGTTTTTTTAAAGTTGGACTTTTTATCTGGATTTTTTTAGTGATTTCTAACGTTATTTAAAAAATCGATTCTCACGCTTTCAATGTCCAAAACCTGAACTAGTAATTTTTTCTTGTTTTTTTCTCCATACAAAGTGCACCTGCACACCTTCAAACATTTAGGCCCGACGTTGTTTAAAGGCCACTTACTCTTCTATCGATAATGAAAGGTGGAGACAGAACAGGTTTCCAATCTTTGCACAACTATGTACGAATATTATAGCCATAAAAGAATCGACTCGGCTCGCTAATCGTTTAAATTAGAAGGGATGAGACTTTTCCAAAAATAGTCTACTATACGTTTTTGAATTTTTTCACCTCCGAATAAGTCAAAAGAGGTTCCAGAGTAATTGACTCATATTATATATACGTATAGCAGCAAAATTCGAAAATTTTCACCCCTCACTGAATAAGCCAAAAGAGGACTAGAAGTATAATTGGCTCACTCGGAAGGTAAAAGTAACTAGAAAATGGAATAGAAAGTACCTCCACATTTCTGAAAAGATGAAATGGTTGGTGCTCTGAACGCACCATTTAATTCAAAATATTACTTTTCAAAACTATAGCGACGAATTTTTATTTTTTTCAATTTAATAGAAATAATGACACGTATAATTTATAAAGGCCGACGGTTCCTTATGAGTCTGTCTTTTTTTTTTTTTTTATCTCTTTGTTTTGGTGCTGCTTTTGGCCTGGCTGAAAACTTTTATTTTCGATACGGGCAAAAGGAGCCACGAAGCAGCTTAAAGCCTTTATTACTTCAACCTTTTGCACAAGTAGAGAAGCAGGAGCACGATTTTTTAAAAACTGGAAGCCGGATGTATTTTGACATTTTTTCTTCGTCTTCAACCGCAGCCAACCAACGTTTCTTTTATATTTTTAAAACTTCAGGACGGTTCGTTAATTTTTTTTCCACTCTTTTTCTTCATACATACAGAATATACATTTTTGTCTCTTTTTTTTTTTTTTCCACTTCTTGCCGCTTTTTTTTGTTACAAATAATTATAATTTACGTAAGTTTTAATTTCGCTCAACACGATTCATTTTCGCAGAATGGCTGAGGAATTGTTGAAAATTTTACGAAACTGTTAGTAATTAGCGAGACGTGAGTCGGTTTTGTGTGTTTATGAAAGTACGAGTATATATGCGGCTTAATGCAGCGAGGTAGACTTTTAAATTATTAAATTCATCACTCTAAACCTGTTTTGCATTTGACGTATTCGCAGGAAGTATTTATAGGGCTAGTTAGAAAACTTTCGGGTGAGCAAGGAAAATGACCAAGTATGTGAACTATGACGTGATCTAATCTGTACAGACGAAGAAGTTATATTATACATGGTGTGTGTAGAAAAAGTATTTCACTATCAAGGATTATGTTTCAAGGACTTCTAATAGGTGTTTTCGGACGCTTCCAGTTTTACCAGAATCTGTAAAAACTGGCAGTTCTGTAAACAAAAACGCGTTTGGACGCTCAGACTGGTAAACCAGAAATGCGTTTGGACGTTTGGTTGGAAAAACAGAAAAACTGTAAACTGTTAAAAATTTAACAGCAGCCGATGAGGTTATGGTAAATTAACAATCGTTTGATGGTGAGCAGTTTTTTGAAAATTCAGGCTTATACATCCCCACCTTAATTTCTTATAACTACTTTCATTTTTTTTTGAAGATGAACTTTATTTATTTCACAGAAAAATATACTGAAATCAAACCAATGTGATTCTGAAAATATTTTTCACGCTGAATTCAATGGTAATCTTTATTTTTCTCCATTTTGTCCCAATCGCGAGTAATTTTGTTGTTAATGAGCAAAATTATCAACATTAGTCATGTTAAAAAAAAAATCATCATGAAAATTACACAACGAATTCATAAAAGTGGGATTATTTACTTCATCAATGATCAAATTAAAAGTGGGAAACCTCATTTTATCCTTAATCTTCATTGTTTGTTGTAATCATCGATTGTTTTATTGAGATCAATACTAGTGTCATCACTTAGCACTCCTACAGGCTTTCAGTTGAAGTATATTTTTCCCCAGCAAAATGAAAAAACATGTTCGAACGCTCCCAGCCAACTGGTTAACAGCAATTCACCAGTCGACAGCAAAAAAAACTGGCAATTCCAGTTGACTGGTAGCATCCGAAAACACCTAATATCTCAGCATTTTCAAACACAGCTAGAACATATTTATAATAATCCAACGGAGTGCAGCAAAGAACCTATCTGTCGATATGCCCTTCATGAATAATTGCAAAAAAAGGCTCTTCTAATGCCCACATTTTGTCTATTTTTGCAACTGCTGCTGATTGCATATTTTCCAAGAATGGATCTACATGTATCTACCGGATATAGGCTCTTCTTGAATACATGCCATATTAATGATAGCTGCACAGACCTTCACGAAACATGCGCCGACTGAGATGCATGAATTCTCTTTTACATGATTCGAATTCCTTCAAAACCTAAATTACTAATAGACTAAACATAACAGTTATGATTTAGCTTTGAAAAATACAAATAGCAATAACATATTATACCTACATACGACCATAATAATATTTCTACTGTTTTTTCTTCCAGAGGAATTAATATATAATTGTATTAATGTGATGATCTTGATCTTAAAATCATAACAACTTTTCAAGAAAGTTACTTTTTTACATTCTTTACATCCTTCATGCCAGTTATTTACATTATTCATATTCTTTACACCAATTCTTTTCATTCTTCTTTACGTTCTTTACATTCATTTGCATCAATAATTCAATGGGTACATTTTTTACTTGTTAAAATATCGAATGAAAAAAGATTCAACAAAAATCTTTTGGAATTTTTCTACAAGTTTGGTTTTTCTAAATTTCAGGAAGAATGCTGAAAAATTGAGATTTTTCGGGTGAGACGGGAGACGGAAATCATTCGAGATAACAAAAATATGATATCCGTCGTATTAAATTTTTACTTCTCGCAGTTGCCGGGTAAAATGATATTTTATTTATTTACAGAGCTGTTATAATGCCGAATAAGCCGGCAAGATATAAAAGTGTACGGCTGAAAAGAAGCCGAAGCCTTAAGAAAATATAAGGCAAAAAAAAAAAAAAAAAAACGTTCTTAGACACTTTATTTTATGCAACGTTTGTTTACCATAATTAATATCTCGAATTGTTTAACAACCGTAAAAATCGCCAGTTTGTGTTTTGTTTTCGCCGCTCAGCAGAGCCATAATAAAGTGGACTGGGCTATAACTGAAGCACGAGGATAAAAGAAGTACAAAGAGAGGAAGCTGGTCGAAAGATGGAGTAAGAAGAATATAGGCCGGAGAAAAAAGGAAAGATACAAAAAACTGTTTTAAAATGTCACTTTAATATCTCCCTTGTCACACGAGCAACTTAAATGTGGATGGTATTTCTGTTGTTAGCCTTTTGATTAAACGGTTCTCATCTCACTTCCACTTTCTCGTTATAATTGAAAGGGAGGGGGCTGAAGAAAAACGATTATTTTCACCGAGCTTTTCCTCATTTTTCTGCTCCCATGCTTTATATATAAGCTAGCTTAAATTACGAACTCAATGCGGGATCGGTGGATATTTCTCAATACTGTTATGCACCTACTATATAGTCTGCGTTCATTTGAAGATTGTAAAAAATGGATCATGACAATATTGAGATCAACTTTCTAGAGTGCGTTAGGTCAGTTTTTGGTATTTCTGAGTTCAGAACGTGATCTGTGCTGCGGTGGTAAAAGTAGCCACTATGGTAATTCCTGTACTCCTTGTTTTTTTTTCCTCATTTCTTGTATTTCCTGTACTGAGAAAAGATTTGAAAACAAAAAAAGGACTATAGATTCTTTATAGATTGCTGGGCTATTGTTATTTCATTTTAAAATTTGAAATAAATAGACACATATCTGTCTTCGGGTGAAACATGGGTTTACTCATTTCAAAGGCTTGATATTTTTTAAATAGGACAAGAAGACAAAAAAGTTGCTCATAGAAATTATTTTGAATTTCTGTTTTCACGACATTGCTTAGCACTTTTATCGACTTCACTCAATACCTGTGGGTATGAAAAAAATGCTTCTCGATCGTTTCAATTTCTTCTTTTGGTAATTTGGTGAATATTTATTAGATAATACAAGTAAACCATTAATTTGAAAATTCAAATTGAGTTTCTTTTGACTAAAGCCTCCGAGTCGACCTTCCAACTAATGGAATATTTTGTACGACCAAAGAAATGTCTATTCAACAATAAAATTAGTCAAAACAACTGAAGCGCTTCTTTGAAAAGAAAAACAATAAATGGTTTCACACCATGCAAAATTAAATTTTCCCTAAAAATTTAATGCATGAGCACGAAAAATTCGTAAATATATTTAAAAGTCAAAAACGATGGAAAAAAAGATAGAAAAAGTCTTCGTTTCTATACGATTTTGAATTTTCGAATTCCGGGACATTAAATTCCTCCAAAAGGGACACGCATCGTTTACTCGATGGCGTTAATCAACGAAGTTGTCTTTTTTTCACTCTTTTTTCCAATTCTATTCATCTAAATTTCAAATTAGATTTGTTTCAACCGAAAATTTAAATTAGCCGTGTCGTAGACAACGAGATTTAAAAAATGTAAAAGCTGAAAAAAAAAAAAAAAAAAAAACAAAACAGAATCATCAAAAATACTTGACTTTTTCCATGCGTGCTAGATTCTTTATAGTGTTTGTAAAAATGAATTAGGTCGTTTATTTGGAAAGAAAAATTAATTGCGACCATAACCAGAAAAATGATATATGATCGACGTGCGTGAGGGAGACAGCAAATTAAAAATTTGACTTTTAAATAGATATAAAATTGAAAAAAAGACCTTGACTAGCAAAAATATTATATGAAATATTTTTCTGCTCAATTTCACCCTTTATGTTATTTTTTTCGTAGCACAAATAGCATGCGAGCAATGAAAAAATTTCAAAAAAATATACTGGAAAAATGATGCTAATATTTTTACGCTAGTTTTTGTTTTTTTTTTTGAAGGGGATGAGGAGGTGTCTCTGTTCTCCTCTAAATGCGTTTGTAATCTAAATGAACACGAATTCAAACCTCAACCACTAGATTTATAGATGAACCGTTATCATTTTCATTCGCCAAATTAACTCTAAAATTGCATCATTTTTCTAGAAACTGAATGTAGTATCTAATCTTTTGCGTCGGCTATTTTATTTGTATCCTCGACTGAGTCAAAATTGAAGTCGATCTGACCGCAAATAAATGCAACTTGATTTACTCGTACTATTGCGATCGATAGATTTTTTTTCTATTTTTTTGCAACTTACTTTCTGCATCGATGCATGTAGCATTTTCTTTCTTTTTTTTTTTTTTTGTTTTGCAAACTACAGGTTAAAGTCCACCAAACAATATAATTCACAAAGTTTCAAAAAAGGAACATGATATAATAATCATAAATATTAAATTTGCAAAGAATTGTGAGTTACCCTCAACCTTACAGTTTCACTATATTATCAGTTAATTACTGTGAAATGTTAAATATTTTACTTGGAGAAAAATAAAGTAAATTTTTAGTCGCAAGGCTAAAAATCACAAATTTTAATTTTGTTAATAATTTTGAAAGGGTTGAAATGGCCTTAGCAGATTATAACTTTGCAGATCAGAAAACTTTGTGAAATAAGTGACCAGAATACAATAACAATTTTCAAGACTTGAAAGAAATACAAAAATAATCAAATGTAGCATTTTAACTTGTTCAAAGATAGGTTTAGGTATATTTTTCAGCCTACGTTTCAAGGCCAAATAAAAACAATTAATTTAATGTTTTTGCTTTTAAGAGTTCTGCATAGTAGCGACTTGAATGTTAAACCAGAAAAAAAATCTATTACATACCTACTCCTTTTCTGAAAAGGGCTCTCAGAACGTGACGAATACGTTGTTATCAAATGATATTTAAAAATGGCATCAGTGTTGCCAGTTACCCCAAATTTTCCCCCCTAAAAAATATTGGAGGTAACTATTTTCAAACTCAGGTTATTATTACTTACTCACATTTCCATATTAGTTTTTGTTTATTAAAAAAAAAATCCAAACAATAAAATTACAATTATTTCAGTCTTTTACCAAACAATTTTCTATTAGTATAATATGGTAAGCCCAAAATAGAAAAAAAAAAAAAAAAGAAATAAGAATGAAGTTATTGCGAAAAAAACAAAAATGTAAAATAAAACTTTTTTCTTAATGCTTTCACTTCGGTTGCTTGCATTATCTCAAACTTTAAAAACCACTTGACTTTTAAGTCAAATAATACAGCTTCAGTGTTGTCAGCTACCACATGAATAATATTGTATTCACTTAGGTCACAAAAAGTTCACGTTTTCAAAATATATTCGCACGACGCGTAAATTCTTCCCCACAATATTTGCATATTTTTAAATAATTTAACCAGTGAGTAATTTTTCTTCATAAAAACTTTGTAAGCACAACTTTTCTCCTATTCATTTCACTTTTCTCTCAATCTTTTTTTTTTCTTTTTGGTCTCCAAACTTTTGAAAATTTAGGTATAGATTTGTGGCGTTTGTACGCAAACGCGTTCGTTTTGATTAATACGAGCAATTCCAGGAGACAATTTTCAAAACGGGATATACCAGAAGTTGAATAAATTTTCTCGTGCCAGCGAACGTTTATCAAGGAAAACACTAAAGTAGTGCTATTAATCACTTTATACTACCAACCGTTTATGTGTTCCGTTTTGCTCACACTACGCTCATTCGAATACCGACTTCTAAAATTCATATTGGGTTCCACTGGTGTGGATCCATGTGATGAATATTATGACGATGGGAGGCCTTTCAGCTGACTATACGATCAAAACTTTTTTTCTCTACCAACCGAAAAAATTATCACTTGAGGCATCAGAAGGCCACCTAGAGTCGGCGAAATGCAAATTAGAAAATTCTGTTTCAGGGTTTTCCATGTAAATGACGTATGAAGCTGACAATAAATAACAAACTTTCCAGAAACGGAGACAAGCAACGATCAGAATGGATTATTAAATTTAGGATTAACTTACTGCTTACTGAATGCCAAATACTGACTCTGAACATGTCCAGATAGTGGAGGTGATCGTGAAGTACTTGAGACTATGGTGAACCCAACATTTCCAAGACAAGAACAGGAGAAACGCAAAAATAAAACTAACATAAAAATAAAGAACGAAGAAGTAGATATTACCCTAGTCATTAGCGGTTATGAATTTTTAGTCTATTTTAGGATTCAAATGACAGAACTTATCAGTATATTATAGTTTAAGGGTCACCTGTCTTCGCTATAGAATTGGAACTTTGAAAATTATTCTCAAGTCATGATTTTCTTGTTTCAAAAATAGAAACATTGAGCAGAAATTGAGAAATCTACTGTGAAGACATGTTATAGGGATGATCTGCCTCTGCGCAATAATCTAACTTTGTAAACCAGATTTTTGAAAAGAGCTGGTTTATGAAACTGCTCCACAGCAATTGACTTAATGATTGCAATCTTTCAATTTTATTTTAGTGAAAATCTTAATACGTGTTATGGAATGAGTAGGTATGATATTGTCTTCATTTACTGATATCCTCAGAAAAAGAGGAATAGCTGTAGTACTTATTTACCAACTTCTGAAGCGAATATAAGGAACTATTTTCTCAGTAGCTTCTACTTAATAGTTTTCTTTTACCTCGCGTCATTAAAACATCGACTAAAACAAAGTTTTTACCTCTAAGGAAAAGTTACTTTGGCACATGCTCCAATAACGAGACTGAAGACTGCATTTATGAGAATTGATTTTTTTCACTTTCATTTTATTTTACACCTTAAAATTGAACCTAACTGCTTCAAAACTTTAGATGATGGTAAGCGACAGATGCATACTTAAAAAAAAAAAAATGAAAAAAATGTTATTCATCTTGATAGCAATATCAACACATCGAAAGAGAAGGAAAGAAGTGCGAAACGAGTTTTGCTTTTCGTCTTGTCTGTCGGTCTTTCCTGCTGCCTCTTTCGTCCCCCCCCCCCCGCCGAACTAATTCGTCCCCCTTATTTATGTTTCTGCAAACGTCCTTGGCAAATTTACCCACTCCATTGTCATAATTTCGAACAAGGTTGCCAGCATATAGAAGCAGTGTGTAATGGTGGAGAGAAAGGTGAAGTGGACGTACATACTGACATACAGCCATATTTTTCACTCGATTCGTACATAAATATGTCTTCATTCCGCTATAAATTTTTTTTTGATGGCTTAGATAGTCGGAGTAATTAACTTTTTACGGTTTACTATCGTTTACATGCCCGAATACACGGACCGATATTTCATTTTAACGCCAACCACCTTCTTTCGTTTCATTGATAACACAGCTCCTGTAATCCATGAAAAATGGTTAATTCTAACATTAAACCGTCACTGATTTTCAGCTACTGAATCAGCATGTAACTGTAATTTAATTTAGTTATATTTTATTCGTTCGTTTATTTACTTTGAGTGGAGCAAAGACAGGAGGGTCAGTCATAGACCACACAGTGCAAGAAACTTAAGCAATCCATATATCTAACACTGAAAAAAATGAATAGTAATTTTTACAATCTTTTACAGGAAATCTGGGACAATTGAAGATTTATTGTAGATATTATTAGTATTTATACATGTAGTACTTTCTACTATCTTAGATGCTACATTTTAATCTTAGATAGTACATTTTACTATTTATGTGGTAATTTTTTTCTACTTTAAATCTTGAACTGTCCTAGTTTTCGCACAAAAATAGAAAAAATTACAACCGAAATGTTTTTCAGTGAATGTAACAAATCTTGTACAAAAATTTTTAGCACTCAAAGGTCAAAAACCATTTCCAAAATTACCCTTATCACATCATCGAAAATCCGCTTGCTGTAACCTCCCCAAAAGGGCTCAAGTGTACCAACATTTTCTGATTTATTCGCTATACCTTTCAAGTAGCTTTCCTAGAAAAAAAAAAGGGGGGGCACTGAACCCAAAATATTCTCTACCATATCATCTGGCTAGTCTTTAAAATTTGCGAAAAAAAGAAAGTAAAATTAAAAGCTTTCACGCCTGAAATATGTTGGGGCTGGTCTAAGGTATCTCCACCTCCACCCACTCCGCTTCTCGTCAAGGACGAGTTGAAATGTGTAAAAGTAGACAACTTTAGACCAAAATTTCAGAAAAACTAAACAGAAATTCAAAATTCTAACTCTATAGCGCCAGCAGGTCATCTTTTGCCTATAACAATCAAAAAAAAAAAATCATAAAATTTGGCCAAAAATTGAGGGAGAAATGACCTAATGCATAGCCTTAAATTTGCACAAAACGAACCAGTTAGTCACGTGTTCAGCCTTTCTCTTTTGGAACGCAGTATTTATAGTGCTGGTAATGTTCGCGTATTTCTAAAAAGTAGGTATAATATCATCAAGATACTTATATACGTACACATCAAAATAGAGCTGTGAGCGACTGAAACTTCAGTTTATTGAGAATAATCTCCTCGCCACGACCACTTATCACCTAAGTGAGCAAACATATCAAGGAACAGGAGCCTCGTTTCCACTTTACTACCAGTATATCATAATATCCGAAAGAAGAGTATGTCCTCTATCTGCTCCACCGATCCAACTTTCCGTCGAAGTGACAAGACTTTCCGTTCAAATGACTTTTGGCTCTCTAAACTTGCACTCCTTCCCAGGAAACACATTTTTCGTCTCACCTAGTATAAACTGCGCAGGTGAAATACGATCCCTCTCGCACACGGCAGCTTTCGTTTCCCGCATTCTCCTTGCCCAGATACATCACTTCCCACTTTTTATTACACGCAGTCTGCCGTCTCCGTGTGCTCGATTTCTTGAAACGGGAGCCTAATTGTGGCGTTGAAAAAAACGCTTACCACAATATCGTGTTTCTAAACGCTGCGACGCCATTACATTACTAAGGCTGCCTCTCTAACCACCGCGCGTGTATCGTCTTCAGTTCAGTTCAGTACTGGAAATCGAAAATTCAGAAATCTAACAGAGCCCCCCCCCACACCCCACCACGGGTTCATTATCTACCTCTATCATATCGCAAGTCCACCCCTACACCATAAACTGTGTGTACACGGCAGGCTACACACGCGTGAAACAAACATTTCCGAGTTGCTATAGTCTACGCCTCGACGAGGGCATAAAATACAAAAGCTGCCGAACCAGAAGACGATGCGATCCTTCGCCGCATTGCTTTTAAAAGCAGAGCAGACAACTCCAGCAAAGACATAATATACAGAGTGTAGCCCGTGAATGAGGGATGAAAGACGAAACAAAACAAAAAATAAAACAACAACAACAACAACAACCAAAAAAATGGAACAGAGCGAGTGAAGAAGAAATAACCCAAGCATTCAAACCTTCACCCAACAAAACTTTCGAAACACCATTAAGTATAGTGAAAAGATTTGCGCGCAGCAGAGATACTATACAAGGAAAGAGAGCTTTTGGATACGGTGAGATATGAAGGGGGCCGGTGGGGAGGGGGTGGCGAATACGCAAAACAGTAAATGACGTTATGACAGAACAACATTTCAGACACATTCCGAAAAGCTTCGGTCCTCGACCTCTTCTCTCTCTCTCTCTGTCGCCGGGTCTCACTCTCTGCGTCGCGGCTGCACAACATAAAACGTTATTTTCGCAATCGATTAACGAGAAACTTCCGAAGGGAAGCAATACCGAGGGCAGTGGGTTGCCACGTGGAGGCCAGGGAAAAGCGAAAAAATAGTAGAAAAGTCTACCACAAACGATGGTATCCATCGGATGGATTTACTTTGATCATACCTATACTATTTCCAATATAGTCGAGCACTCGAGCAAGAAGTGCTCGAGTGCATTTTCGACAATCTCTTTAATAAAAATCTGACAAATATATTTTAAACAATGAAGCCGAAATTTTCAAACGAAGATTTAATTTCCAAAATGCTTCGAGTTACCATAAAAATAAGCACATTTTTATTGGGTAGGATAATTACTCGTACATTATGAATGAAATATTTCGAGATAATATCAACATTATTGGATTTTTTTTTTCCTAGTTGAACAGCTAGAACCTGTCAAGATACCAGAATATATCAATATCTCCAAAGTTATGATTTCTGACTCATGCGCTGTGTTATATCCGAGGCCCGAGTAGTCCACACATATTCTATCATCTTTGTAGTAGGTAGTTTCGGCCACAAATTTTGAATTGTCTCAATTTTCCCATTCAAAAGTGTAAAAATTGCTACTTAAATGGTTTTCACTGTAATTTTTAAACAACATGTACTTAATTCGAAGTTGTCATATCTCAGTCAGAGTTCAGCAAATTTCAGTCAGATCGATGATAGATGATTAAAAATTACATTCAATCATGATCGATCAGATAAAATGTGTGTTGGAAATACTTGGTTGTCTCGCACAAATATCCACAGTTATCCACCATGGAGGTATAATAGAAAAGGAGTGGGCATTAACGTATTTGCTTCGGGTTAATTCCCGTTCACAAAGATGTGACGAGGAGCTGTGTTCGTTTTGTCACGTATTCATGAATCTGTTTCTTAATTATGTTCCAAAACTAACGAACACACTGTCTTGAGTACATGAGGGTCTCGAGGTTCTTATCATTTATACGGATTATACAGAAATCAACGGAACCTCGACACTTTCGTGTACTCATTTCTTATCACATGTTTGTGAATGGTTTTCAACCAATGCCCACTTCTTTCTATTATACCTCCATGTTATCCACTGACGTAACTTTGCTATAAACCAACATATACTCGGCCACCAAGAGACCAACTTCTGAGCGCCCAGAATACGAGTATAAAAGACCTAAATATTACAGTTTATAGTATCTCACTTTTTATTAATCTTTGTTGTGACGAGTCTCCTAATATATTCTCTCTTATTGGTGGTTTAATACATGTATCACTTTGTTATACTTCAATATTTTACCCATATACAGAGAGACGAGTCAGACGAGTCCCCTTGTACAAGATGGATGTCCTTCTATTACAATCATATAACCTATAGCTACAGTCCAACAATGTGATATATCGATTTCTATTAATTTTGGGGTGCAAAATTGAAAATTTTCATTATTTTTTAGCTATATTACTTTGCCCTCTTCAACTTGTACATCAGGATAGCTGTAAAAATAATTGTAAGTAATTGCGTTTTAAAATGCATAATATTCTGATTTTTTTTTTTTTCTACGCTAACAGCAACATGCTATGAAAGTTTCTCGTTTTGATGCTGAATATTACGTACCTATCTACGCTGACAAGTTAGTCTCGCTTAGCAATTCAATCATGATTTCAATTATAATTGAAATTTTCACGATTAATTCAATCAGCAATCATTCAATCGTGAAAACTTATTATAATTGTGACAATCATCAATTATGATTGAAAATTTTGTCAATCAGTTGAAAAAAACGTTTTCTGACTCAAGGTACCATTACCATTATATAGACCACATCACAAATAAAAATATCGCATTATTAGCAACTATAGGTACAGTATACAGGTTTCTGTGGAAATTAAAATATTGACTCATTTATTTTAGCTTCTCTGCAGGTAATAAAGCTCGTGCTAGGGTGAAGGGGTAAGTGGTCGATAGAGCACCCCTGAAAAAATCTTCGTCTATGATACAGATTGTATAATTCGTCCTCGCACACAGTCTCATCTATTCTTATACACAGTCTAGGCTGTGTGTATAGGATATGATTAATGCGTTTTTTTGGAGGAACAATAAAACACTGTTGTTGGCTGTGGTGCGGATTCACTTGAATGCCTACGGCCAGAAAACAACGACGTCGCCAAAAACTTACGACTCTCTTCACAATTGCGCTCGGCTTTTGTGTAGATTTACAGCGAACAGCGGTACTACAGTCGCAGTCGTTGAGACTTAAATTTTTTTCTCGCAGAAAATGTCGTCCGTCTTACTCTCTCGTTTCTCTCGTTACGCATTTCTTTGAAGGCAAAAGCGTCGACAAATCCGGTAATATAATGAAATTAACATCGAGCGACAGTTTCCCATTTTGAACCAACCCAGAACCAAGTTGGGTGAAAAACGACTTAAATATACGAAGCACTTGAAAAAGGCTGCACAGTAAACCGCGACGAGCGACCTTTGAAAAAGTAAAAAATCACCAGAAGAGGGCGAGAGGTGGAACAGGAAGTGTGGGAGGGTAGTCTAAAAAAAAGAAAAAAACTAATAAAAACAAGATTATAAGGGGCGTATAAGTTGGAGAAAAGTAAACGATGTAAAGCGTAATCGCTATAATGACGATAAAGTCGTTACTTTATCTTTTACACAAGTAATTCGAGTGTTGAAAACGTTGAAGAGTATACGAAACGGGAATCAATGAGTCGGAAAATTTCCAAAAAAAAAAGATAAAAAAAAGGGAAATGGAATAAATAAGATGTTAAGGTAAATGTACGCGCAGGAGCTTTAAGAATTTCACAAAAATTCAAACCAAGGAATAAAAATCGACAGTATTTTGAATTTAGCATTGGAGGGTGATAATATAGTAGGCTTTTAGAGGCTGACAGGGGCGGGGGCTCAATCTTGCACCATGAACGTACTGAAGACGGACAGTCAGTAACCAATTTTTGTGCAAAAATTGGTTTAGATAGTAGCTATAATATTTGTGCATAATAAAATGGGAAATTAGGGATTTCAAAATGAAATCACTCAAAAGTGTTTCAAAAGTAGTTTCGCCCAGTACTAGCGAAATTAGTCAGAAGTACTAAAATAATAACAGACGATTACTAAAAGGAACATAAAAACTCAATGCAAGAGAAAAGGTTCCTCAAGGTGAAAATTTTTTCTTCATTCTTTGCTAGTTTTTGGGTGAAATTGAGTGCAGAACATAAAAAAGCAGAGGTGACCGTTGGAAGTGCGCATGCGCAGCTGTACTACTTTTCATGAATGAAACCGAAAGACGGAACATAGGACAATGAATTTTTTACAAAACGCTGAGAAGATGAATAAAATTTTATCTACAAGAGAATACACACTTTTAGCTCTCGATTTTGATTGAAGCCATTCTTGTCTTATCTTCAACTTTTATCCTGAGATTTCGATTGTGGGATATCTGCGAATATATTTTCTGTTACATCCATTCTCATCTATTCCCCTCCAGGGATACCAAGAACACGGTTTGGTGTAAAACGACGAGCACAACTCAATTACGACGCCATAAGAAAGTTGTGCTGTACTTCTCGCCTCCAGCAGCCTGCTGATCGAAATTGGCACCGAATTTACGCCGAGCCGGTCGTTTGTTGTTTTTTACCTTTTCTACGCCATTTTTTTTAGCTAGCTTCTACCGAGGGACGATGAAAAATAGCGCGCACAGTGCAAAGGGATAGGTGTGGACGTGGAAGCACTTGCAGATATTTTAGAAAACAATAGTACCTAACCTACAAATTCTTTGTTGTCTGCATGTACTGCATTCAATGTTTTTGGCAAACGATTCAACAATTTGAGTTCGTTCTTCCTTTTCTTACTCCTGCGGAGTTGGTATATAAGTACTTGGGGAAGAGAGCGCAAGAGTGAGAATGTGCTAAAATTGAAGAATAGAAAAGATAGGAAGCCAAAAAAAAAAAAGGATAAAAAATCTTCGAAGAAAAAAAAATGCCAGCCATTCGTATATAGATGTGTAACCCTCGGCATTTTAATCTCGAAAAGCTGGCAAGAGAAATATTTTACTTCAATTTGACGAACATTTTGCACGTTTCGTCGCCATTTTTTTTTCTTTCTTTCTTGAGGGTACGGGGCAGAGGGTTTTCCCCTTTCCTTTAGACTTTTTTTTGTCGATTAAGGCATGAACGAGCTGAGATAATTGCGGAACGGTTGAAAAAACATTTTGGACGAGAAAAAGGCTATGGCGAGAAAGAGAAAGTTATTCTCGGTCAACGTTTAAATGAAAGTCTAAAAATGGCGGGAAAGCGGTGTTAGGGAGTGCGGGGTGCGACAACAATACGAAAAAATTCAGCGACCAAAAAGAATGCCTCTTGAAAATTCATCTTTTTTATTGCTAGAAAATTGCTGCAGAATTATAAATTTTATGAATTTTTTATGGCGAATTTTCAATCTGAAAAATCCTGAAGTTTTAGAGTTGAGAGAATGAATTTTTCAACAGTTGAAATCGGTAATTTTTTATGTGAGAGTAACTTTTTTTTCCCTTCTATAAAATGTCATTATCTAATTGCATATTTTCACCTATAAATTTTCCTACCCAAGACTTTGAGGAGTAACAAAAGAAGCTTTTTTTAAAAAACGTTTTCAATCATTACCTGAACATATTCCATATTTCTGGTAAACATAAACCATTTTGAATCATGGCTGATTTTATTTATAATTTTTCACGAGATCCTTCATTCAAAAATTGGCATCTCAAATACCTTGAACTATTAGAAATTTTTTGAATAAAATTTGATACAGTGTTACCTCAATTTAAATATAACGTACCTAATTCGAAATTTCTTCAATTGTATTTTTATTTACACGTAATTTACGTTTGTGAATTAAGGAAATACCTCTTGACAAATATTTATAACACATAATGCCAAAACTGGATATCAACTTTATATTTTTTCGTATAAGAATAGCATTTCGAACTTTCAACCTCTTTAATATACTACAGCCACTTTAATGGGAGAAAGTTTCGAAAAACTCGACTAAATATTCTTTTAATTAACATATAAACAGGTGTAACTAATATAATCATCGCATATCAGTTCAAAATGTATACCATAACTATGCCGCTAAAATTGACCACACACAACGCAGTGGTCACAAAAAAACACTAAAGCACCTTTCATCGAGCACCAATAAAACGAATCGCTTCAAAAATCAACAATAATCACACAAAAATACGAGTATAATACGCGGTTGGCTCATTTGCGCCCCACGTCCGGAATTGAATGAAATCTGCAGGTATTTGCTTTGAATGCAAATAAAAGCAATAACGACCAAATGGATTTAAGTGCGAGCACATGCCGTCTGTATGAAAGTAAAAGATGCTTTGGCAAACGACGATTGTTACGGGTCATTAACGAATTTTATTACCCCATTTTACGGTAATTACTGATATGCCGTTCATTATGTGCACGCACAGTAAAATTCACTTTGACTGCAAGCAAGCGAATGTTCTAAGGTCAGTTCTATACTACAATGATAATTTCAAATAAATGCAATTTAGCAAATTGAATTTCCTCTACTCAACAATCACTTTTACCTCAAATGGCTAATTTGATCCATGAAGTGCTAGAGATGACAAATTTTCAGGTTAGCGAAAGGGTCAGATATATTTAGTCACAAATACGAGTAATAGCGGCAATAATGTTAGAAACAAAAAACAGAATCAGTACCTACGCTACAGATTGTTACATTTAATGTGACAACATTTTCATTTTCGATACCAAGTTGTCCTATCGTTACAATGTTTATAGATTACAGAAATTGTCGAATAGCTCAACGCAACAACCAGCCAACTGCAATTTTCAAAATTTACAGAAAAATGCAAAAAACTGCGCAACTTTGGGAAAATAGAACATAGAAAGGTGAAAAATGGATAAGAAGAAGATGATTGTATTCACATTTGAAAAGAAATAAGCTCCAGAAAATTGAAAACTTGACTGATTGTTGCCTCGAATTGACATTTATATTTTCAAATGTTTGAAAGAGTGGTTCAAAATGTTTGGAATGATTTACTTTTGCATAAAAATTAATTAATGTAATATACTATCCATTATATCAAATATTAAAAAAAAATTTCTCCTAAAATGAAAATTAAATTTTCGCACTCGGCTAGTTGTTGCTTATTTAGTATGCTTTAATTTCTTTAATTTGGCTGGTGTTTGCTATAATTTGCAAATAAATTTTTTTTCACAAGGATATGTGTTTTCATATTTTAGAACAATAACACAAAAAAAAAATTTCTAAAAATATGTCAGTTGGCTGGTGGTTGAGTTGGGCCATTCAATTACAAGCACGCCCGATTGGCAAAAAATGAGAAAATGATCCAGAAAATGAGAATTTTATCCGTTTTCAGTCCGTTTCTATTTTTGACCATCGGATCTGGAAATTTGCAGATTTTTTTTTATCTTGATTGGAAATGGACAATTTTTCCAAATCCGTTTGTAAAACGGATTTCCTGATTATAATCAGTAATAATTTTTGGGCAATTTTTCTCAATCCGTTTGTAAAACGGTTTCACGGATTATAACCCGGGCCAAAACAGCCTTGACGGAAAATAATCCGGTCTCATTTCAGAACGAAACCGGCAAGACTGATTACAATCCGTTCGAAATCCGTTTTAGAAGCCGGAAAACAGGAAAATTCCGGGTTATAATCCAGAAACGGATTATAACCCGGAATAAAACGGATCCGTTTTCAAAATATTTTGCCCATAGGGCGATTATCCAGTTATTGTTCTGAACAGAATATGTTTCGAACGCTCTTTTCAAATTAATAAATCTGTCTCACCACAAACTATCGATACTGTTTCTTCAGCATAGAAGTTATAGGTTATTGTTCGATCAATATTGTGGACGTGCTATCGATATTTCAATGTTGAATATAAAAGCTGTGTAATATCTATCGATACTCTTTCGATTTGAGGAGGAAATTTTAAGTAAGAAATAAAAAGTACAATCGAATGTAAAAAAAATACAATCTAATGTAAAACGAAACCCCAGAGGCGAAAAAAAATAATTAGGTAAGTACTACAATACTACCTACTCCTCAACTAAAAGAAAAAAAATTTATTAAATTAATTAAAGTATCAAGAAATAAAGTAAGCAGACGTTAGGTCTGTTGTTCCGACAAAAGTCTTTCAGAGCTGAAAAAAAATTTAGCCTGCCATTTCGGACAGTCAAAGTCATTGGTATATTGAGAACATTGATTATTTAATTTCTTCTAATTAACTACCAACGTCATATTCGTATAGGTATGATATTATTATCTTTTGAGTAAAAGTCCAAATGTTTTGCTCTTTGATATGTTTACTAAATTGTCCGTAATCCCAACCAAATACAAAGTTTTCATTATACTTTACTATTAAGTGTTAATTTTACAATCTGCGTAGTAAAATTCAGCCAATAATAATAAGGCAGCAAATCTGTGTAGAAGGTAAAGTTGTGCGATTTGAGTTTAGATAATACGGTGTGCGGCTAAATGACTGGCTACATTTGTTTTTCCAATTATATGCGTGAGATCAACGATTGGTTTTAAATTGAAATTCATTCTTTAAGGTTACGTATGAAATGAAATTTCACTCGCATATTGATCATTTTGCCTAGCACATTTGCGAAGGCGTAAAACTCAATTTTTCAAGACTTTTCTAAGCAATATAGGTAGTCATATTTTTCCACTAATTTCTCACATATTCAGCCGGTAGGGAATTTACCTGCACAAGCTAATCATGAAGAATGCCACACGTGCACAATTCCCCTCCCCGGTCAATTTTATCCATCACAGGCAGCACTGAGCGGAAGAAATTGCAAAATCGTAACCATTGCTTAGCAAAGCTAAAAAATTGGATTTTACGCCTTCAGAAATGTATTTGGCAAAACGGTCAACATGAGAGAGTGAAATTGTACTCAGTAGCGCACCAAAGTAGGGATATGGAGCTGAAGCCTTCCCTTTAGGCCTTCAATTTCATCGAGAAAAGGCTGAATAGAAGATTTTAAGTTTTTTTTTGTTTTTTGGGGGGGGGAATAAATTTATGCCTTAGCCCCTCCCTTGAAAAATTTCTGGGTGCGTCACTGATTGTATTTCATACGTAGCCTTAAGGAATGAATTTTTATTTAGAAGCAACCGTATGTCCTTATCTTTTTTCTTATACGTATAATTCAAAAAACAATTGTAGCCGGTCATTTTGCCGCATCCTGTACTTTCCACCGAGTACCGTACCGTTACCGTGCCTACCAGATTGCAAGGGTTTTACTTTTTGTGTAGCTTTTTCTTTTTTCGTCGCTTCAAGGCCAGAGCTATGGCAAAATCGTTAAGGGGGTGAACTGAATTGCAAAGAAGCGCCACATGGGCCCCTTATACCTCTCCGTTCAGAAAGGAGCATTTTCTTTGGGAGTGAACAACAACTTTGCTTGGCTATAACGCCCCTCAACCCTTCTGGCAACGGCTTCGCTACCCTCACATGAAATATTGATTTGCTTTCAGCTCAATCTGATGCTCAAGTACCTAGCTGGGCGCACCCCCTCTCAGCTCTTGCCAGGCAATTATTCAACCTATGAGGTCATAAAAAGTAATATACAAATTTTCAATAATTTTAAAAGTAAAATCCTATAATTTATTGTAATGTGCGACTAGCTCACACTTCACCGCTATTTATCTAATGCCTTCCAAAAGTTTCTTTTGTAATTCATTATCTAATTTTTTCCATAAATATTTGACCACCTACTTCTAGCGAGAATTTATTGCCCAAAATTATTTATTTTGTCGTTTTAATTGTCCATTTGATAATTTAACTCTGTAATTTCTTTGCTACTATAGTCACTCAATACAGTTTTTTGGTTTGAAACGTCTTGAACTTTTCTTTAGATTTTCATTTCCTTACTTTGCTGTCCTATTTTTACTGCTAGAGTTATTGAAATTATCCTCCAGATATATATGTATGCGTCAAAAAAGGATTAGCAGTGCAAAATATTTCCCATATTCAATCATAGCATCTCTTAAGATATTTTACACATGTATTTGCGCTATTTTATCATTTTATTTTGGAGAGGCGATGTTAAAAATTAATTATCATGGGTTGAAGAGTGCGATAATGGTTGAAATGTAGATGCTATATGCATATTATTCATTTTTTTGTGATGAAAATTCAATAATCATTCTTCTCACAAACTCCTGATATTTGTATAATTATTTACCTCTTTGGATCCTGGAATTTTTATTGAAATTATAATCTTTGACTGGTTTAAAATTCTGGCCCAGACTTGCTTGTATTAGTAGGTACGAGAGTTTCATTCATTTTATTCGCACACTACACTATTCCAATGTCAAAAAAAGACTACTCCATTGTAAGAAAGTAATAGCAATAATATTAGGGAGTAGTTCCAAAGGTGAAGTTTTCTTCAGTATGTAAGGATTTGTTCCTCCTACATACATTAACTTCAGATGTCCTCAAGGTTTTCCTACGGACTGTCTTTTATTTACAGCCTCGATTCTTTCATACAGGTACATTCCTCCGAAATAACAAGCAAAAGTTTAAGTTACTGTAATCGATTTCTAGAAACATGCGAGACTCGTTACAAGAAGGAGTACTTCGTACACCCACACGACTATACACAAGCACACGCCGTGAAAAATGTCGAGCCACTAAAAGCATCAACAATGAAAACAAATTTTTCAATTTCGAATATCTACACGAACGTTCCACTAAACTTTTATTCCTTTTTCTGCTTTTCTCATCTCTGCCATACTTTTCTCCTTTGGTCAACAAACTTTATGGCCAAGTTCTATTAGCTATATAACTTGCCTGTACAAGTTGTCTGAGCACAATGAAAGAACGACTCGGCAAAGTGAAAAAAAGGGCAAAGGGTGAGCTAGGGGAGAGCGAGAGAAAAACCGAAATTTGAATACAAATTTATGAAAAAGTGTTAGATTCGCACATGCAAAAGGCATCGAGAGGTCCGTCAGTATCGATTTGCAACTTTTTTTTCAGCATGGAAAAAATAAAATATTTTTCCCTACTTTTTTTTTTGTATTTATAGAGAAGTGGGTTTTTTGTGATCATCGAAGTTCGAAACGAAGTCTACGAAATCATGCCTTAGCGTGCAGGAAGTCAAAATTATTTTTCGAATGTATAAGTACCTGCAGGTATTAAATGGTGAATCTATCAAATATCAAACTAAGAACTTTGCTGTGACGCGCAGGTTTTTGAAATTAAATAACAAAATACTTAAGTTTATGAGAAATTACCTAAGCGTGTAAAAGAATAAAATTTTACTTAAAAAATTGCATTTTCCAACAGTAAATATACGAGTATAAATGTTGACCTGAAATTTGGTCATTTAATTACTCAGACTGATCAATTGAAAATCCACCAAGCCCTCAAAATTTCATAGAATGTTTTTTGAGTGGGAGAAACAGAAATCTATTGCACGTTTTACTTTAGCCTTCTGGGAGACTGGGGACAAGAAGTAAACAACACAATCTGCGACCGAGACTTTCAAATATTATTTAGACCGCATGTTCAATAAGACTTCAGCACAGCCGACTCATCGAGTTTCTGGAATAGAATTTTCTCTTAAAATTGTTTACCTGAATTCACCTCCTTTTCCGGATCACAAAATTCTAATTAGGTACTTACTATGGTTTGTCTCACAAAAGAAAGCACTGACGTCATTAGTATTGATAGACATATTGCCATATGTTAACAACAAAAGGAGCCAAGTCGTTGCTTGCTACAAATAATGACCAGTTTTTTCGTTTGTGAGACAGACAATAAACTCACCGAGTCATGGAGCTTGGCAATCAAAAGGCATTCAGGCATTTAAGAAATATTTAACAAAAAAATTAAATTTTTGGTGAATGTGTCACACCCCCGCATTCTATGAGATTTTTCCTCAGAATAATATTATAGGTAATTAGAATTAAACATTGAGAACATTTTCGTTGGATTCAATTTAAAATTTTATTATTTTTGAGGAGCACAGAAAGTATTAATTAAAAGCTACACAAGGAATGAGTAAGTTCTAAATGAATTTCATCACCCTTGAGTAGCTTTTAGAAACAATACGATTTCGCTGTAATACAAATAATATGGGGGAAAAAAAAAGGGTAAAGGATACAATTTCCGATGTTCACCACAGCAAAGTTGAATTCGAAATATTTAATCGAAACTTCGCTGAAAGACTCCATCAAAAGGGATTATACGACAGGTAAAGCATGATTGTATGGAGTATAATAAAAATTTATATTATTCGTTTTCCTTAAGCTCTTATCGTATGTGTAAAGTTGAGGCTAAAGATGTCTGAAAATTATCGGAAGAATTTATTATTTCTCTACAGACCTCGAAATATGTTAGGCAGCGTGTTCTTTTTTATTTCGTTTTAACTTACTGTTCAACTGATATGAGCATATTATGAAAGATAACAAACGACTTGAGTAAATACTGTCTGAAGATATCCAGGCTTTGACAAAAAATTGGCGTCGAAAAAATTCCGCTTTTTTTTTTTTGCTATCGGTGACAAGTTGAAATTTTTGCTCATTTGCACTCACAATATACCAATTATTGAATCGATATTATTATATTTTCTTACGCAAGTAGAAATAGCTGCCTATTTAAAAACGTCGAATGCGGAAAAAAAACAAAATTTTAATTGAAAAATTGGAATTTCAAAAATTTATCTAAGTGGAAATTTTTTTCCCCCTACAGTAGCTAGGAAAGTTAACATTTACTCGCTGTTTGCAGTGCAAAAATCAATTTAGGTACATTGTATTTCTAAATTTCTGACAGAAGAGTTATACTAATTGGGTCTGTAATAACGAGTGAGCAGCGTAGGTATATCCTATAGGAATAAATAGGTGAAAATCAAAAATCACTTTTTTCAATTCAGAGAAAGAATAACTTCAATGAAGTAGGTAGGAAAATGAAGGCTCAGGCACTTGATTTTTTCAATGGTTTGTGGATAAGATAAAAGTACGTATTTAAGTATATAGGAATAGAAAAATTGAAATAGCGCAAACGTCAAGTAAGCACCTCAGATAAAGATCAATTTCAAACTGTTTTGAATCAAACAATATGGATGTTTTATATTAAAATTCTTAATCAGCAAACATCTTTCTGCACCAATAAAATTATAATACATTTTCACTATCAAAAAGAGAACTTTACACGCCCTTCAGACCATGAAACAAGCAAAGAACGGCGAAAAAATAATATCTTCTTATAATGCAAAGAAAATCGTCTGCTTGACGGTGTTTTGCACGATGAAAAATCAAAAATTGCGTGACTTTAGCGAAGCGAATAGTTAAAGATCCATTTTATTCTCTGTACGTTTTCATTAAAATTTCATGGTAACTTTTAGGAAAACAAACAAAAGAAAGACAAAAAAATTATATTTTCATTTTCTCGTCAATTTTCTGTACTTTTCTCACTGTCCGTGGTTTCTGATTCAACCTATTTACGTATATTTTAAATAAGAGTAGTTTATATTAAAAGTTTCTATTGGTGGTTTTTATCATGAGTCATGGAGAGGGGTCCATTTAGCCTCCTAGGTATTTGATTTCCCCCCCCTCACGAATTCTATTTGCCTTCTCAAGTATTTCGCTCTAACTATGGCCTTGTATTAACCATTCAAGTTTATTCACAAAGGCTGAGTTAGTATTCAGTACCTAACAAAAATTGCTGACATTTTCAAATTTGACTGCTTCAGTATTTTATTCTTCATTTATAGTTCATATTAGTATACAGTAATAAGTAATCCAACGTTTAATTTTGCAATCATAAGCCCGAAATAAAGCAAAGGCTTTCACTAGTCTTTCTCATCCAGTCTTTTCTATGGCAATCCGTTCATAATGGTTGTGTATCTGCATTTTTCAGAAGTTATCCTTCTACATACATGTAGCCTGTAGTTTCGCTCTTTATTGTTTTGCAAAGATCTGCTCAGCTGTAACTGTCCTGTAGATCCCACTTTCATATTTTACCCTTGAATTCCTCTCCAGTAGACATATGTTTATATTTTTCTCTCCGTTTCCTGATATTTCTTCTCATCACAGATATATTGTTTCTCAAGTTTTTCTTCATGGTTCGAATTTTGATTTCATCTCTCAATCTAATTTTTATCATTGACATTGATATATTTCTATGGAATTTTGGGTAGTTTTTATTTTTTTTTCCAGGTTTTTGGCAAAGATCAGGATTGCTGTGATACAGCTGCTGAAAATTCGACTTTTTTGGTTAGTTGAGAAGGACCCCTTGAAAATTCTCCGACTCCAAAACATCGTTTGAGCGCCAACAAAAGGTGATATTTTTTCGGCATTTTGGGACTTGGCAGATTTTGGAATTAAGCTAGCATTATGAGAATTTTTCCTAGTCCCAGTTCTTGAAAGCACAGGCACTAGACCGGGGCCAAAGAAAATTAACTCTTATTTTGCTCTATTTTTCCAATAATTGTCCTTAAGTAACTTCCAATCTTTCAGCTGTACTATATTTATATGCTTTCAGAAAAGTACTTAAAATGATTCTTTAGGTCAGATTTAAATGAAGTATAAAACAGGTGTGACTAAATGGGTGCAAAAATTGATCAGCGACTCGCTCAAGTCAGATTCAAAAAAATATTCTTCAGCCAATAGATAGAACTTTTTTTTTTTTTTGCCTACACTTTATCAATAACTTCAAGGTCTGCCGGCTCCGAATATTATTTTCTGGGAATTTATCAGTTTTAGCTCGACGTGAACAACGAAGGTTTTATGATTTCATGAAAATAACATTCATTGGCGAAAATTCCATTCATTGGCGAAAATTCATCAGCGATAAAAAATAATAACTTTTATAAGAAAGAGTGAAGAAAATTATCGACTAATAGAGGACAACAATTAACTGGAAGTGGCATTAGTGACCTTACCAAGTTTTTTGAAAAATATGATTTTTAAGACTTATGCTATGTTACTCCCTGGCACATCAGAATTAATAGACAATTTGACTACACAATTTTTTAAGAATCAATATGAACATTCCACTATTTTCTGTACCAAATACTATTCTTTATTGCTTCGGTTTGGTACCTACTTACAATACTAAGAAATTTTCATCAAGCAGCCACCATGAATAATGGAAATGAAAACATACATGAGATTGATGAAATCAAGATCGAGAAGTTCGTAAATATAGTGACGGAAGACACGCACACCTGGTATTATGCAAAGTGCAAGCACAGGTATAGACTAGTTTTGCTAGTTTTTTGTTTTTCTTTCTTTTGGCTTTTAGTACGAGTTGACGGAAAAACGAAGGTTGGAAAGTGAATAATCTGAGCAAATCAAAATAATATGAGCCCATTAATTAGGCATATTGCCTAAATTTGAAAAGCATGATGGCTGGTGCCAAGAGAAAAGCAGCAAATTATTTTGGCATCGTTTGGCGTATAATTTCAAGGGAATGCAGTTTTCATTTTTTCAATAGATTCAATTCTTGGTAAGATGGCCAAAAACGTAGCTTGAGGCAGTATATTTTTTTTCTTCTTAATTAGAGCAAAATAGAAGTGTTATGTATACAAATGATGAATTTAAGGGCGTTATTTTTGAACGTCTATCTTATCGTACAGGCATCTCAAGATGGGAGAAAGATTTTAGAAATTAGGACCAGAAGGTAATGGATAAGTAAATACCTTTGGTTATATCATTCTTAGAAGAGTGACTGAAAGTGTAATGAAAAACAGTTTTTTCAAGATACGTAGTTCAATTATAAATACCCAAATTTAGTTGCTAATTACTTTAAAAGTAGAGGGATCATTTACATGATTGGAGAGGGTTTTTCCAAAATGACTCGAGTCAGTTTGTAAAAAATAGACTGAAAGAGAATTCATTTTTCATAATTTTAGACATTCTATGTACATGTTTTTGATTTCAATTCAGTTGATCTTCATCGCATAAAAATGCAGAAGGATAATGCTATCATACATATAACCAAACCTCACAGGGAAAAATATGTTTAACACATTGAAAAATTAAAATTTTGAGACAAATAATTAATAGATAATCAGAGGACAGATTATATAGATCTTGGAATTCTTATTTTTCTACTTACGATATTACTAATAATGTCTCATTTCCTTGCAACTGTTTATACATGTTGCGTAATATTTTACCTTTCCATGAACATATACAAACATCTTGTTGATGTGATCGTCTCATCACAAGATCATTCACACACTGGCTTAGCGAATATAGACACTTAGACAGAGATGGAAGTAAAAATTATAAAAAACCACGACATAACATGTGCGTGTAATAAGTGATGGTCTGGAAAACCGGAAAAACTAGAACTTTTTTTTCATTTTTGGTCAAAACTTGTATTCCTATATTCAGTTATAATCTTAACGTGCAAAAAAATAATCTGTGAAAGTTATTAGTATTAGGTACCTACCAAAAATTTGACGAGGCACGTGATGTTTATTTTTATTTCATACCTTTTTTTCCTGGAGTTAGAATTATAGTTATTTCAACTGTTCTAACAAATAGATACAGGCGTTTTCAGGAAAATATACTCGTATACGCGGATTAATTCGTTGTTCTCGTTTTCTTTTTTTCCTTTGCTGGATTTTCGAAGGTCATTTTCATAAACAGGATTAAGGTAAAGGGTGCTCTTAGCTCTTTTTGCTGAAGGAGTACTTTATGTACGGCAGTTCTACTACCTTTCGCAATAATCTCGAAAAAATAACAGGGTTTCCTCGGAAATCTGATGGAAAATGAGATGTAAAAGGCCGTACAGTAATAAAACTAAAAAGTCGTAAAAAATTTACCCCCTCTCACGACTAAAAGAAAGAGAAGTGGGAAAAAAAAAACTAGATTCACGCGATTTCATTAGTTGAACTCGTGGTATAAACTTACCTAATTCAAAATTGTAATTCTCGTCTTAAAATTCTCTCTTATTTTGAAGTGCGGTATAGGCTGAAGGAAAATATCATCCAGCATTTCCTATACACGACCTTATATCAACGCGTGTACTCTAGAAACTTTTTTGTTTATTTTGAAATCATTGACATGATTATGACATTTATTTGAACCAGCCATCATAGGAAGGGCGAAAACCAGGACACTAATTTTCACCTGGAAACGATTCTCTTTCAATACTAGCCTTTGTACATAATTAACACGGGCTGCTAAAAAATTCCGAATGGAAAATTAAGAAACCATGGGGAAAAAATAGTGTAAAAGAGAACAAAGGAATAAATTTTAGATGAGACACCAGAAGTTTTGTAGGCCCAAAGAGAACGAAAATAATTAAAAATCAAAGTATCGATTTATCATGTTTATTCTTTTTTCGGCTACCAGCACTTTTGCAATTCAAAAAAAAAAAAGAAAAAAGAAAACTTGATGGGAAAAAAGCTTTCGCAGTACTTTTAGGGAGATATTTAAATCACGAAGGAGCGAATAAAATTGGGGTAGAACTTGTTGAAAAGGTCTTTTAAGGCGAGAAAAAGGAAAATGTTAACTTTCAAATGCGGAAATTATCCAAAAATTTTAATTACAGTTGGAAAAAAAGACGCTTGAGCCATCATCGTTTGTTCAGAAAAAAGTTGGCGACCTCGTAAAATGCAGTATAATTATCGAGTTAGTTTATGACAATTCTTTCAGCTTGCCTCGTTTATTGTACCATGTTTTGTTGAAACTGCATGATTTACTCTTCCATCAAGACATGCGGTTTATATTTTCGCGAAAATTTATAACTGAATGAAAATTTAGCGGAGTGTGCAATTTTAAGAAAAATTAAAATCATAAAAAGTAAAATCCACTTGTACAATTATAAAAGTTGAAAAAAAAAAAGATGAAACTAAAAACATACGACCATAAATTCATCATTTTTGGATTTGCATATACATAATTATAAAGTTTATGAATAACAAAGGTTATCTTTGTTTCTGTTGAATTTGAAGGAGTAAAACAATTTTCAGTTCACCCATAATGACCATCATTTTATGACAAACATTAAACTCAGGGTCAGAGGGACGTGGTCGGGGGGTCAATGCCTGCCAAGCAAAGTTATTTGCTTCCCCCCAACGGAAAAAATTTCCCCATGCGCGGTGGGGGAGAGGGGTCCAATTTTACCCACTAGACATTCGGATTGGACCCCTCCTCAAGTTTTTACTCTAGCTACGGCCATGCAGCGTCAAAAATGAGCGTTCAAAATATGAAAGAGAATTCATCGCTGTTCCTAAATAAAACTATAATTTGATTTTTAATATATGTACCTACCTAAAGTATCTCAATACATAACCAAAAGCTTTATGCCCAATCAACTGCCTACAAGTACTAGTTTTGTGGCGAGGCAATATTTATAAAACTAATAGAACATCTAATTTCGTGAAACCATGCATTATCACTCGATTATTTCATATTTTATGCTGAATTTCATTGTATTTTTGCATTTTGATTTTCTCAGTTAGTTATTCACCAGTCTACATAGCATGATGAAATTCTGGAAATTTTCCTAAAAGCGTTGAAATTATTTCCAAGTACGACTAAATAAAACATGGTAAATTTATTTTAAAATAATTCAACGAAAAACGCGTTCCCGCGTTTAAAATACGTTTTTGTTGTATGCGTGCATGTGTTCGTTTCAGTCACGCCTTCAACATGCAGCGCTTTGGTGGTGGAAAAGTGCAATATACTAATTTCGTTAAGAATTCAGTGAATCGAATAAAACCGTATAAAAAAAAATTGAATGGTGACATTGTCAAATCAAGGTTAGAAAATTTTCAAGAAAAGAAAAAAAAACTTCAGTCATTAAATTGTTCTAAAAGACTAAACTTGAAATTCAGCCAGTTACTAATGGATGCAAGAAAAAAATCATATCATGAAACAAAAACGGCAGGAGTTACTTTGAACTCTTGTTTGTAATGTGGTATCGTTCAAGATTTTTCGTTTTTTCTTCATTTATATAATTTTGATTTTGACATAAATCTTGTAATTAGCTGGTAAGAGTCAATTTAAAAAATTGACATTTATGTAAAAATTAGATTAGATTAAAACGTTCTTCAAAAAGTGTCAATTTAAAAAGTTGATATTTATGTAAAAAAAAAAATTATAGATTTAAAAAAAATGGTTTTCCAAGTCGATATTATTTAGAGTTGTTTCCAGTACACCAGCACGTTCGCAAATTGATACGATAAAATAATAACCAACCTTTCATCAAGTATGTCAGTCTCTTTCCCCAACTTGGAAATCGACTATTACGATTTACGCATACGCACAGTCATAAAATAAGCGTTGTGAAGATGGGTAAAAGAACGGAAAAAGGAGGGAAAAGAATGAATATAGAAACTCAAGTTTGTCCTATCGTTCTGACGAAACCATCATGATAATATAGCAGCGTTATAGGTTACTCTGATTTCTTCATTCATGGCATCCGCCATTACGATCGTGTATTCTATTAAAGAGTAATTTAAACGCCGCTGATAAAAATGAAATTACATTTGTGAACTTTATCTCCCGTAACCAAGTCGAAATTAATTTTGAGAAGTTTATTTCACCGAAGAGGTACCGATTCTCTTGAGATTTGACCGATATATGAAATTTCTCAACAGCCGTCACATACTACCTTCGAAAAGAAAACTTAATTTTTTAGAGACTACTATAATTTCTATAACATATTGACGCGAAAAACAACCATGACCAGGTGGCATATCTATGGGCTTCGCTACACAGTACCATACAATCCGTCAAACAAAGTTTCCATTCTACATCCGATCCGACAGTTTCAATCTCATTCGTAACTGTAGGATGTATGATGCAGGCATCTCAAAAATTCATCAGCAGACAGTGGCTACTCGCATAAGAACCTGTGTGTTTGAATTTGTTCGACGGATTCTATAAATGCTATGCAGCGAAGCCCATGAGACACAAATCAGGGTTGCTCAAACAATTCCAGTAATTTCAAGTGTTTAAGATCGCACATAGTTTTACATAATCAAATGAGATTAAGAAATGGTCAGAATGCAATACTTATCCTCGTGGCATTGCTTGGATTGTATGGTGCAGCTGTTTCTGTTTGAATACAAAATATCAGGGTTTACTTTTTAATCGAATGAAAAATTACTCATAAAAATGGTTTCTGATGGTTTCCTTGTGAGTCAGTCGTTTTTTATCTTGCTAATCTTTTATATGCCTTATCGACAAATGAAGTCTGTGTAAGCAATGTAGCAACGTAGCAACACAATGAGTTTATGCTTGTCACACCACGTAGTTGAGTCTTTTTCACCTTTTATTCTTCACACATGCATGCTGAGTCGATACAATTCTCTCATTCATCTGTTTTTAATTTCAAAACCTTACTTTCTGCACGCCGAATGCGAAATGATAAAAAATCAGCTTCTATTCGCACTTATCGAGAAGTCAATGCTCTTTACTCAGTCGGCTAAAGAATTTCATCATTACAAAACGCATCAAGTCATGGACATCATTATGAATCTATTAAATGTTAATTTTCATCGAATTGTCTCTAGTATTTGAGAAGGAGAACAGTTTTTTTGTTTCTCCTGAAAAATAAATTTTTTTGACTTGAGGCGTTTTGGAAAGTTACCCCTCATTTGTTAGTTGAAGCCTTACATATAGAATGTATTTCCAACCACCAGCAGCAGGTATTTTTCCAGGGCATTTTTGGGAGGATCAAAATCAATCGGGCACGGAAAAAGGTACTTTATGGTGCAAAAAAGTAAATTTAGAAAAAAGTGTCACTTAGCAAGAATGTTTCTCAGGCCACCGACGATTTTCAAGATTTTAGTTATAATTAATTTGTCTTAAGGTAATCCGAATTATGGTATGAAAAATATTAGATATCACTCACCCTGGATCATTGGGCACCTCAGACGGAGCAGCTCGTATACCGTTTTGATGATGGTGATGATCCATGGTGTCTCGATGACCCGAAATTTCTGGCTCTCCGTCAATGGCTAAAGAGTGCGGCTCACGTAATCTTGGTCTTGGTCGTCGTCGTGGTAATTAGCAAAACGAAAAAAACGACAACCAAAAATAATCAAGCAACAAAAACAAAGCCCAAACTATAAAGGGGCGAAATTAAGAGATTTTCAATATAAACTATAAACAAAACAAACTAAAACAAAATAAAATCGATCTAAAAAAAAGAAAAAAATAAAACTATCACCGGCCACAAAAAATAATTGCCGTATACTTGAAACGCAGACACACACATAAATCGGTGGGGAAGTGCGCGCAAAAAAAAAAACAAAATATTTAATTTTTGTAAATTTCCAAGTAAAAATTCTCAACTAAAACTAAAAATTGCACTAGACGACGTGTGCACGAACACAAAAACCAAAATTTTCAACTGAATTCGATCACGTGACTGGAGCAAAATTTGGTCACTGTAAATTTCTTTTCACATTCACCGACGAATTATAATCTGGTAAAAATGTAATTTTCGAACGAAAAAAAAAAAACCGACAAAATTTAAGTAAAAAAAATAGTAAATGGAAATTTTTTTATACTCGAACTGCTGCTCTACTCGAAGACGAAAATTTCTTCTAAAATTTCGATTTATCGAAAATTTCGCGACAACTCGACGCAAGTTTTTAAAAAACCGAAATTGTAAAAATGTGAGAATTTTTTGAAAAGGTATTTTACAAGTGTAAACTACGTCACTAAAGTGTATATCTAAACACTACGACGCCTGGTTACCGACTGACCGGCCGGTTCAGAACTCCAAACTGGCGTCGTTATCTCAACAGTGCCACTGCCAAATAAACTCAAATCGGGAACAATGCCGAGCGCACCAAGCGTACAGATAAAACACTTTTTTTTTCTCTCTTTTCTTCTCCCTTTCTCCGTACCTCTTTCCTTTTTTTCGTTCGCTCCACTCGTTCGCCTTCCTTTTTTCCCTTCGCGTTCGCGCTTCCTCGTCTTCATCAGCGGAGCGTTTTTCCTCTGCTTGTCTCACTCCAAGTGTGTTTTTTCATTTGCAAGTAGCTTTTTTCCTGGGGTACGTCGAAAAATTTTTGCCATTTGAAGAACTCTTTTGACAGTAAAATTGAAGGTGAATATCGAAGAAGCGTCTGACGGAGAAGGAAAATAACGTTTTGAGGTGACCTGTCAGATTTGTTCAATTTGCCGTACAGAAGTGTTCAGTAAGGGTCTCCTAAAACACGTTGGGTTTAACTGTAAAACCCCCTAGGTTTCATCTTAGTGTTAACAAAAGTATTAGGTTGAATAATACGTTATTTTCGACATCACGATCATCATGAATTTTTTTCAACTCCGAAGACTTCTTCAATAGCAAAAAATAAGCTTGAAATATCAAACTGAATAGCCGAAGGCTACAACCTGCCAACTGCAATTCTCAAATTTACGGAAGAACACAAAACGCACAACTTCGGGAAAACAGTACATAGAAAGCTGAAAGCTGAAAATTGGATGAGATTATGTCCATCTGGAATACCTGTAAAATCAACATGACTTTATACACATTTGAAAAGAAATAAGCTTGTGATGAAACTTGAAAACTTGGCTGCTAGTTGCAAACGCGTCGTCTTTTTTCTCAAGTAATTTTTCATTTTTTTGCCAAAAATAAATATTTTTTCATTGAATCCACTCGTCGATTCATTTTAAAAATTGGTCTTCCTGAGCCGGATTAGTTCATACTCAACACTTTCTTACGTTTTTTCTCGTTTTCGCGAGTTTGCGAGTTCTAACTTTTGTTGTGGCCATTTTGGGAAGTCATAGTCAACCGCTCGTTCGCAGCGAACTGAATAACGAACGTTCACGAATCACGATGAGACGCAATACGAGTATAGAACAATATCGCAAGACGATTGTGATGAAAAGAGACAACAATACAATACTATGTATAGGTGCGGCCACACACGTGAATTTATTAATTTGCTTAGAAATTTAATAAATTTACGTGTATTTTTTGGGTGGAATACGAATAGAATATTCCCCCACTTCTTCTATATCCCTTTTTGTATCCTAAACTAAAATAAAACTGATCTTCATATTGAAATGTTATAGGTGGGACAAGGATAGATTATTCGCAACTCTCCTTCGTGTCGTTGAATGTTCGTTTCAGTTTTGTAAACTCAGTTCACTGTTCGTTCGTTATCCACGCGCATGTTCGTTACTCTCGTGTGTTCGGTTTCTTTTTTGTTTCAGCTGTTTAATTTCTTTACTTTTTTCGTTTTCTTATGTGCGATTGATTTTTTTTCAACGCCGTAACGCATCGTCGTTTTCTCGTACTCCTGCGGCCAAGTTTTGGATTTCGTCTGTCCGCTTCAATTTTATGCTATTATCGACATATCTGTGATTTCATCTTTCTTTCGTGAGTAATGTGCTACCTGTTGTGTAATGTTTTCGGACAGTACCTAATTGATGACAAAAGGCCAATAAAAAAGGATAAGTGTAGTGTAGATATAATTATGAAACGTGATCGAATATTTACGAGAAATTAGCGTTAAGAACCCCTCTCAACTCAACTATACCCAAACCCAAAACCTCAAACCGGACTCCAGAGTTAATTAAAAATTTTCCAACCTGGGGATTACCCAACGACATAACCCTAAATTAAATCGAACGTCCACCCTGGGTAACACCCTGCGCAAATCCAATTCTCTAAACAGTTCAGAGTGACACCCAACCCAAATGAATCTCGATTAATTTTTGTGGCTAAATTGAACAAATCTATTTAATGTTGAAAGTAGTTACTATAAATTCTTAGATTGATTCAGTAAAAAGTTCATGCCGAAATAATTGAAAAAATTATAGATCTATCTGTCTACATCCTGCTTTGTTCAGGCGAACATGTAGCACCACTTCAATTTGACTAAAGCACGATTACCAACTTGAGCTGACGAAAATTCTGGAATAAAGATGAATTTTCCCGAGCACTCGACATAAACGAGAAAAAAATCGAGGAAAAATAGTAACGCTGAAACAGCTGCTGTTCCTCATGAAAAACAGCCTCTTGTACTATCTCCGTCTCACACTGAGCCCCCCAACTTTTTCTTACTCGCATTCTCATACTCTAATCTCTTTCTTTTTTTTTTCTACTCCACCTTTTACATCGCTTATCGTTCGCCTATTTCGCTCTCGCCATCTCTTATCCTCTTCCATGCGACACCCCTGTTTCCATTTTCCTTTATTTTTTTACTCCATTTTCCTCGCCTCCCTCCTTTCGTCCTTTTTTTAGGCTCACTCGACGACTAACTACTTACTCCATCTCCTTCGGCCTCCTCTGTTCCTCTTTCTAACGTCGAGGAAATGCACCACTGCCTGCGCCTTACGCACGCTTTCACCCGTTTCGCCCCCTCCCGCGGCCCCCTACCTTTGATCCCCTCATCCCCCCGCTATTCAATCACCGACTCGCGTTCTTCATTCAACTTTTGAAGAGCATCCCCCGTTTCTGCGACAGCAAAAGCTTTCCTTCCTATTTATGCTGATGAAGGTGAGGGGGGTGCTTTTTCAGCAAAAGCTGCGCGACGAGGAGAAACGACGAGCAAGCGCTTTGAGGACCAAACAGAATTAGAGATAACGTGGAAATAATTTTGTTGCAAACTTGGAGCTTAAAGCTCTCTGTTGACAGCATTGGAAAGTATTTTATGATTTCACCGTTCGACGATAGTTTAAAAGGTGCGTTCTCAATGCACTTTTGCTTTTGTCTTTTGCTTTTGCTTTTTCTAGGGTATTGTCTTAGTGTTTGTACTACTTTTCACTATCTTAGATGGTACATTTTTTTCTATTTTTGTGATAATTTCTTCTATAAATCTTGAATTGTTCCAATTTTCTCATACAAATGGTAAAATTTACTACAGAATTTTTTTTTTTTTTAGCATATTCAATGAATTATTCTGGTAAATTTAAAAATTACTTTTTGAATTTGATAAGGGAGTAAGAGATACGGGCCTGAGTAGACAGTGTCAACTTTCTACACGAATAATTCCTGATTTTTCTTTAAAGAAAGTTGTCCCTTATTTTCAGAATTGTATAGGCAATAAATTCATTTTTCTAAAGAATCTCCCACCTGGCGACACCTCAAAGAAATTCCCTTAAAGAAGCTCCAAAAAAGTGTTTAGTTGATAAACGAAGTCACCATTACGGCTGCTTATTATTTACAAACGAGTTAGTCATTTTGCATCTTTGTCACTCTCACAATGAGTTTTGATGCTTCTATTCTACCTCTTTCCTACAGTTTTGCTTTGCCACTGCCTTTCTGTCTCCCGATGCAAACCACATTTCGGATGAGCAAACGTCTAGACAATTATGGCGCGAATCCAGAAAATTTTAACGACGCCAAATAATGAAATAATTTTTTTTTTTTCATTTTATTCCTCTTCTTGTTATTGTCTTCCTTCTGTACACGCATTCATTTATTCAAAAATTTTGCGTTAATTAATTACCAGAGGTAACGTATCGTTGCATTTTGTCTGACTGAGATGTGGATGTTTTTAATGTGGTACACATTACTACTATCAGTTTTTTTCTAATGGTCGGGTGAAAAAGGTGCCTATTTTTTGTTGTTGTGTGTAATATAAATTCATTTACTTCTAGTTCAGAGCCAAAAAAAAGGTAAAGAAAGACAAAAAGATGAGTAGGTAGTTCACGATGAAGAAGAAAGAATTAGAATGAGTCATGACTTTTGACGTCAGTGCCCAGTGGATACCTCTATCAGCAGTCATCTGTGTAATTGAAAAAGAGAAAATTGGTTTATGACGTTAGCTTGATCCCAAACTACTGTATCAAATATCAAAATTAATATTGTTTTGTTTTTACCTCTTAGAAGTTTGCGTTTCAACTATAAATATATTAGCAGGAGGAAACGTTATGGCATCTGAAACAATATTTATACTATTAGTGACCTGAAAAAAGGAAAAGGGGTTAAGGTTCAAAAAATAAACTTTTTTTTCTCGATTTTGATGGATAAAAGAGTCAAATTATCAAACTTTGAACGCGTTTTTACGTTTTGTTTTTTTTCGAACCTTGACCCCTTTTCCTTTTTCCAGGTCTAAATTTCAGATACTAAATTTTGAAGAGATCTTATATTTTTAATAAAAGTTTATGAATTTTTTAAGGCGGAAAAGATAATTCTGACGTATAAGTAATGAATTTTTTAGCAATGTTCATAAAAGCTCGAACTGAGGCACTACAATTTTGTTCCACCTCATTGATAATTTTTTTATCAATGAATATTATTCAAAAAAAAAATCATTGCTTATGTGTAATTTTTCACATAATATGTAACCTTTGATAAAATACTGAAATTTAATAATTTTAAAAATGCCTTGTTTGGAACCCCTGACAACTTTTTCTTATGGATGATTTTTGACACAATGATACCTTTGATGAAATAATTTTAAAAAATACTTTGTTTTGGAACCCGTGAACCATTTTGTTAATATGTATAGTTTTTTACACACTATTCCTTTAATGAACATAATTTTAAAAAATGCTCTGTTTCGCAACTCCTGACAATTTGGTCACTGTATAATTTTCTACATAATAATATAATGTAACTTTTACTGAAATAATTTTTAAAAATGTTTTGCCTTGGCACCCCTGACAATTTTGCTAGAGTGTAATTCTTCACACAAGGTACCTTTAACACTAGAAGTACCAGGTGGTGTCATATACGACACCACTCAAAATTTTGAGACGGACTTCTCAAAGGACCAATATTTTGAGCACCCCTGACTTGTGTCATACGACGCCACCTGGTCCTTTGAGGTTACTCTTGTGGTGTCATATATAACACACCATATGACACCTCCTGGTTCTTTTGAGTAATCGAGTAAAACCTGGTATTTCTAGTGTTAATGAAATGATTTGATTTGTGTCACCTCAAATCAAATGAAACTCGTTATTTTTTCAAGGTTAATGATTCTATAGTCAAATAAATTTATACCAGGAATAAGTAGATTTTGAGGCCGATAGTGTAGTAGATACAAGCTTGGTTTTTATTTCTACATAGGTGTTGTTCGAGAAAAAAAAATACCCCAAAGAATTTATATTTATCTTATAAGCTATAGTTTACACGACTGAATAGGTTCCCATAAAACCAAAAAGTCTAAATATTTCTCTAACTGAGTGGAAATTCAAGAGACATTAAATTACGAGATCCCCACTAGGATATGAATAGAAAAATCGAGAGGAAATGAAATTTGCTAATTCGAATTCGATGAGGTAACGAACTATTTTTAATACCAACTACCGACAAGTCCCAATGGATTACCATGTGCTTACAAATTGCCGACTTTTTTTCTGCTCGAACAAAGTAACGCAATGTGTATAAAAGTGTACCAAACGAAGGTACAATTTCCTAGACGATTATCGATTATCGATTAGGAGTTAAATATATTTTTCCAGTTGGTCGCAACAAGAAAAATAGAATAAAATTCGTAAAAGCCAGAGGGAAAAAGCTAGCAGCACCGATGCTTAAAACCATAATACGGAATTATGCGCTGCGACAAACTGCATTAGCGCTCGAATTATGTGACTGCAACGACGAATGCAATTCGTCTCTGTAAAGGCGGGTTTATACGCGCCGTTAATATTTTCACAAACCCGAAAACAAATTCCCTTATTATCAAAATAAAATCGTCCTATTTATACTGTCCGTTAAAATTTATTGGTATGGGACTGCATTAAAACATTTAAAAAATTTCAAACATGAAGCAATACATAGAAGATAAAAAATAAACATTTCTTATCACAGAGTAAAAACATGTTTCATACTCTTTCCATTATCGTTTTCCCTAAAAGATGGATTAATCCATCTTTTAGGGAAAGTGAAAACGGCTTTGGGAATGTGAAAAAGTTTTAGTGCTTGTATGAACAGCAGCATTGCGTTCCATTGATTCATCTTTTTAGGGAATTATTTTTCGGCTTTGTGAAAACGTTAACGGCGCGTATAAACCCGCCTTAAAAGGAGAAAACGAAAAATGCTCGAGTTTTTTCCGGTTCCGTTTTCTGGCGTGAATTTTCTGTGCTTGTTAAAGTTATCTCCCCAGAGATGAGTTGGCAGTGCAGATTTGTATCCAGTTATTTATATGCACGCAGTGCAAGTGAGAAAGGTGCAGAATAGATATTGAGCAATGAGCCTGGTTTGTGTACCTATATTACAGCTTAATAGGCACGAATCATAACCCGCGCGAATCATTTTTCAGTAAAAGAAAAAAAATTGACATTCAACCTTGAAACTTTAATTTAGATTTTTCGAACTTCATATAGGTAACTGTCATCAACGTATTCAGTCTATTCATAATGGAATACGTGATTTGTAATTCAAAGTTTGAATCATCAATGTGATTCAAATCTCGAATAGCAAAAATATGATTCGCGACTTGCGATTCGGGATTCGGATTCGTGTCCATTACTGGTTTATTACGTGAATGTGGCTTGTATTACCTTCCCCTTCCTAGAAATGTGCCCAGTTTACATCATTTCAAAATATCGCCAAAATTCAAAAGAAAATATAGTGATCAAAATTAACATAATTAGCTGGAATCAAAACTATTTTTCAGTTCGGCATTCCTTTCGAAAATTTTAATCCACTAAAATTCCCTCCCCACATTGAAAAATATTTCTAGTATACAGAATTCTTAATAATTTGAATAGGAATGACAGGTACAATTCAAGATTTGTTGCAAAAATCGCTTTTAAAATATAAGTAGTAAAATGTACATATTATTATCAATAATCCCACATTCCGAGTTATACTCCTCCACATAAATCTGGATCATAATTAACACCCTCTGACAGATTACTTTATTACGACAATCTCTTTTAGAGATGAATTTTTCAGTCAATATTGTGGAATTCGAAGCTTTTACTGCGATTTGGTTGTAAATGAAAATTCTCCATAGGAATAATGTATCCAACCTAAACTTTTGCAATAAGCTACATTTTGGAATGTAAATTATGCGAAGTTGAGTAGAACCATTAAATTCTATTGGTATAAGTTGATAAATTTTCGACTAAAAGTTTATAAAATTTAGTCCAACCTACGCATAAATCAATTTCAGCGAAAGCCCACTTATTTTGAAATAAGAGAATGAAACAAACGATGAATTAGTAAACTGATAATTTATTCTATTATTAAATCGTTAACGAGAAAATAACGAAATGGAAAACAAAACGCAAAAAGCAGTCACTGGAAAAATTTCATAATGAATGGATTTTAATATTAAGCCGATATTCAACCCTCATTAATAACTTTCTCGCTGAAAAACATTTTTGCTTGTGGAAGACTAATACCTACGTGAAAACTCTTAACTAAATACTAAAATTGCTGTTGGAGAACTTCGAAATTTGACTGTCAGATTTTTCTTCAACCTTTCTCAAGTAGTGCTTACGTTATACCTGATCACGATTAACATTTTATTTTACCCATTTTTAGTTCTTTTTCTGACATAAGGATACAGTAGAATATATAGGTACTTAATTTTTTCTTGTTAACACATTTTTCAACGATCGCTACGCCATGAAAAATTTTTTGGAAAGTAATGTTGAATAAAAATTCATCAACCGAAGGTCTCCAGCCATAATATTTCATCCCAGACAATACCCAATCTGTTCAACGGTTTATAAGGTTTATTGTTATTTGTTGGGATTGAAACAAGAAATAATAAAAAATAAATTAACTATTGTTTTTAATGAAAATAATGGTAGAATCACGATTCAGTGAAACAATATTATTAAAATGATGAAAATACTTATGCAATATTGTAATCACTTAATGAATAACGATTGAATGGCTACAAAATGCGTAAAAAATCTATGTAAATTTCGAAATAAAATTTACAATTTTATAGTTTTAATTTCTGAAATAAGTACCTATTCATTTCCTTTTAATTTTCGATTCGTTATTATTTTCTACACCAGAAGATTTTCGTTATTCAGTCTCAATTTCAAAATATTTCGTTATGTAGTACCAGGGTTTCTTCCCTTTGTCACTCTTCCTTGTGGATTGAATGAATTATTGCTAAACTTGAATAAAATGTATTAAACAACACTGGTTTTTTTTTTTTACTTTTTTATTCACGAAAAAAAAAAACTACTATTTTATTTATTAGAACAAAATATAATTAATAATGATACCGATGTTTTCTATGTTTCGACTGTCGACGCAAGTATCGATCATTCCATGATTCTTATCAGTTATCACTTTCATCTTTCATCAGCTGTAAAGACTAGAGTGAAGTTTTCAAACTAGACAAAATGACTGTTATGAGCAGTTATGAGTAATACAATGATGCCGGTTAATTAGAAATTGAAATTAGGTACTTTTCAATGATTATTTAGAGCTTACAGTACGTAGTAACTGTTTCGATAGAATTACAAAGAAGAATAAGGTATGTTATGTCATTCAATTAATGAAACGTTACGTTGTTTTCGTAGATTTGATGGCGAGTGAAACTTGTACCGTTCAGAGTGAAGAATATTGCTTCGAACAAAACGAAGAACTCAGTTTGAAAATTCAAGATGTGAAGCCAGAACCAAATTCATCACCATTAGCTAAAGAATCAGCGAAAATTCGAGATGTGAAGCTAGAACCAAATTCATCGCCTTCAGCTGAGGAATCAGAGAAAATTCAAGATGAGAAGCCAGAATCGAATTCACCGCCTCCAGCTGAGGAATCCGCAGGAATTCAAGAGGAGAAGCCAGAATCGAATTCACTAGCTCCAACTGAGGAATCAGGAGAAATTCTGGAGGAGAAGCCAGAATCGAGTTCACCGGCTGCAGCTGAAGAATCGGACCATGATTCACTGCCTGAAAAGAAAAAACAGTCGTCTGTTGACAAAAGTAAGTCGTATTTGAAAATAACATTTTGATCTTGTGTAATTGTGGACACCAAGTTTAATTCTCTTTGAGATTATATCAGAAGTAATTTTTCAATTTTTCTGATACCGTAACTAAACTGAATTTGTTGACTTTTTTTGGATGATTTTTGTAATTTTTGAGGGAAAAATATTTGAACGTTTGCAATTTCTGTAAGATTGTTACTCGATTTATAATCTGAATTGCTTGCGTCTTTGGCTTTTGCTTTATTGACCAATCAGCAAGAAGTGATTTGAATTTTTGATTAGTGTCTCTCTATTCTCTTCGCTTGGGTTGGTTGACCAATAAAAGCAAAAGAAAATTCCCATTGTAAAACTAATTCAAAGAAAACCACTGTTGGAACCTGAATAAACAAAAGTCGATGTTGGAGACAAAAACCCATATTGTCACTCCCCATTTTAACAACATTTATTGGCCACAAAAATCAAAAACGGCGTTTCCAACTATAATCTTATCAAATATGTCTACTCTACTCTAATATGTAGTTTGAACTATTCGAGACGTTTCAAGTAAAGGGAACCATTTTAAAATGAAGGGCTCCAATTCTAAACTCTCTTCATAATAATGAAAATATCATTCAAATATCAGCATTCATTCAAAACTGTGCTTTTCCAGGAAGGGTTTATTTCGCTTCTTATTTATAATTGATTTTATTTTCAGTTACCGTCATACTTCAGCCTATTGCCAATGCCCCTATTGTGGGAAAAAATAAATGGATTGTTGATCCGTCTCGAAATTTGGGTTCCCTGTCTTTGACTGTTAGGAAGCTGCTGAAACTAAAAACATCTGAAAGCTTGGTTCGTTAATTTTGCTTACTTGTATTTAAAACAAATCCGAATGATTATTGTTTACTCTGATGGTCCATGATCGTAACCATTAATTTTCTAAAGGTTTTCTCCAATTCGACAAAAAATTGTATGTATTAAATCCTCATTTAAAAATGGACTAAAAGTTTCGAGATGGTCTAGAAGGTTTAAAGCGAATTTTAGTAGAAAATTTTATGCCAGTTCCAATAGAATAGCTGCTCTTTATTTCTAAAACTGGTTGAGATTTTGTTGTTCGAAGTTGGGACGTTGAAGTTTGAAATTTAGATTGTACAATTTTGAACCTAAAAAAGTTTAATAAAAAGCAGTAGTGGGTTGTGAAATTCATAGTATGGAGGAACATAATTTGACGCTGAGCTCAAAACTCCTTAATTTTGATTCTCATTTTGTAATAGATAAATTTTGTGTGACGTTTCTATCGAAGTCTTAGCCAGACAGTGTTGCACTTCAAACGTACAAATTCACAAAGACAATGAAAATATTACATGCAGCATTTTTATACAGAATATAACGTTTTTCTGTGATTATAGGGGTTGGGAATTTGATTCAAAATATTTTTAGCTCCTCTCACTCAGTTCAAGTGTGGTCTTAGTAATAAATGTTTTGTTCTTGTAGCTTTTTTTCGGATACTCAGCTCAACATACAATGTAGCACTTCATTTTCATTATGGTCGTATGACCTGGATGTGCAACTCATCACATTTGTATTAATTTCACTGTACAGTGTCATATCGAGTTAAATATTTTTCAAGACGATTTTAGAGAATAGGTAATATTGACATGCTACTCGAAATCACTGACAAAAAAATTGATAATTACAGCAGTTATGGATTGCTTTTGCAAAATGAGCTATTTTCAATTTACACAATATTTAATATTGAATCATAAGGGGCAATCGCCTCGTTGAATTTTTCTCCTTAGCGTTTTAATTGGACTTTATAGAAATAATTATGTACAAGCGGCTAAAATATTTTTCAAAAGTGAAATTTTTAATTTCGATCACGTACGAATAACTTCAAGACAATTATTTTTCGATTAATTTTGTGAATTTATTCGTCCCTAGATCTTATACGTCAACCAATTCTCTCCTCCACTCGATCAAGTACTTTCAAATCTATTCGAATGTTTCGGCATCGATGGAGTATTACATATTCAATATTGCACCATGACAGCTTATGGCTAAAACGACCGATGGAAATAAATATTGTATAGTTATTTTGATTCGTTTATTTTGTAAAATAAAAATTCATCCTTTTTTTAAAATATTCACGTTTTGTTCGTGGTAAGATTTTTCGTTTATTGCGCTAGTAATACCACATTTCAACGTTATAAAAGGGAGAAAACATTTTAATCTAAGAAAGGTAAATTATTTTGGTAACTTAAAATTAGACATGGAAACGATGAAAATAATTGCCGAATGCATTTTATTTGATAGATAAAATTATAATATAACATGGAAGAAATTGCTTAATATAATTATGTACAAAACACAGCCATTCATAAAGATAAGAAAAGTAAGAGAAAATTGAAATTGGAAGAAATTAATAATAATAATTTAAAAAAAAAAATTTATATGTACATTTAGAAAAGAATGAAGGTAACACAAAAGTCGAAAATTTTCCATCATTTTACATATTTTAGCTAAATTTATGATACGAAATTCAATAAAAAATGATAATGGTAACGTGGGCATAATATTTTTTCACCAATAGATCTTAGAGAAAAATCAAATTAAGTTGTTGGGAGAATGCCATTTTGAAATATTCATCATCATTAATTTTCATTTATTTTTATGCAAAAATATTAATTGTAGATATTGTATTATAATTCTATGATTTTCATACTTTCCAACTTCGAACTATTCATGTTGTCAAACACTGATATTTTCTAAAAGAAAGAATGAAAAATATAAAATTGAAAATTTTGATTAAAATATTTTTTTTATACGACAGACTTGATGGAAATGAGCATCAAATTTTTAAATTAAATTCCGAATTAATTCTTTTAATTTTTGAAATCATAAAAAAAAAAGAAGAAAAGAATGAAGCATTTGGCAATATCTACCTAAATAGGATAGGAACAAATAATTAAGGAACCTAAGTATTAAAAGTAATTGGAGAAACGATTAAAATGACAAAACAATCTCACTTGATAACTGATCTGTCTCAGATTCACTGGAGACAATTGAGTAATTGAATTTATTATAGTTAAATACGTTAGCCATTTATAGTGAAAATCATTAGTTCAATGCTTTTTCAAAACGTGATTTATGAATAAAATATTGAATAAAGTTTTCTTGCAGATTTTTCTAATAAACAGTAGGTGTCTAAAATGTGTCTTAAAAATTATGAAAAACTAGCTCTTCGTTATAAATCTTAATTCAATAATATAAATTTGAATTTCTTTAAAATTCCATAAGAATGTTTTCTAAATTTATGAATTTAAAAGTTTTTTCTGATTCCAGTTTCTGTCCTTACTTAAACTCTACTGTACTTGAAATCTTGAATTTAACTCATTTACTTTTAGACTATTCAAAGAATTAAATTGTTTTTTGGTCGTATCATAAAAATAATATTATTGAAATATTTTTAAGACAGCAAGTCGACATATTCTTACAAAATATTTTCAATATAGCCCTGTTAGTTTGTAGAAATGTCTGTTCCGAAATAATTTCAATTAATTTTTAATAATATTGCAAAATCATTTTCGGTACCGGTACTTACCAATATTTTTTCTGAATTTTTCATTTTAATTGGTGAAAAAATATTTCATAAAAATTGTGAAAATGTTTCAGACGTAATATTTTCACTGATTTTTTCTTTCTAGATCGTATAATGACTAATGGGATCTCATTGTTGAATATTCTTACAATATTACAGTGCATGAAATTTTGTGGTTTTTTTTTAAATGTTTCGGATATTTTTAAATAATTACGTACGTATCTTCACGAAATTGACATTTTGTTGGAATTTTAAATCTGATTTTGTGGGAAGAACATTGTTATGTGATCTGAGTGAGATAGTTCTGTTGACCACCTTGAGTCAGGGAATATATTTTGACATATTTTACACCTTTTGAGCATGCTTTTGACAATCTTTCCGCAATTTTTGTGTTTATCTCTGATATTTTACGAGAAATTGTTGGAAATTTTTTTGGAAGCTCGCGATGAAAGAGCAGGTTCTCTTTACTTGAAACTATCGTTCTTTGAATTGAAATTGATTTTTGATAATTTAGCCGGTTTTTTTCCTGACGCATCGCAATTATTAAATCTAATATTTTATATTAGAACTCGGGACCAAATCATTATGTACTTTGTTCCAAAAGAGAATCATAAAATCTGCTACTAAATTACTCGACTGCAATTGGTTGGTTTTGCCAATTCGGTTTGTTTATTCGAGTATTGAATCAAGTTTATGTTTTTCTTTTAGAGCAGTGTTGTAGATCAGCTTGGTTTTACATTTTTTATACATTTCGTTGTATATTATGGCATAATGGGAAAGAACAATTCATAAATCACGTGAATTAATTGAACTTAGATTTTTCATATGACCTCAGCACACATCGTGTTTACTAGACAAAAGGCTGAAATTTCAGCGATTTAGTCGACGAGGCCGAAATGATTTGACTACGAGGCCTCATAGAGCCTTCTGTAATGTCGCCCACGCTGTATCGATGATTATGCGACCTCCAGTACACTGGAGGTGGAAAAGTCTCTTGGGTCCAGTCTGTGGAAATGAGGGTGTTTTTGGTACGATTGCTCCCACTAGCGCTACTACCATTTGCTGGTAAGCGTAACTGGACCACCAAGTCGCTGACTAATTTTTTGGGGTCTCCAGTAAGCCACAGCATCACTTTTTCTGGCTCCTCTCGCAGGAACTTTTGGAACATAAGTCGATGCATAGTGTCATCGGTTTGGCTGCTGCTGTGCACCACAGTGCACGATGACTTCTCTGTCGTACTCCAGGCGAATATTTCTGGGGGATGCGATGAGCTACGTTGCAACTTGAGTCGCTGCTGATGCGAGTCTGGCAGGTTTGGGTTGGAAGCTGGCAGCTGACTGATGCAGCGGTTGGCAAACGCTGATGAGTTGGTGGAGGCTATTTCTTGCAGCACTTGGATGGCATTACGCACCTAAAAATACAAAATGAAAGTGATTAGTTCAATAGCGCTTTTGCAGGCTTTTAAGAGAAAAAGAAACGATTTATTAATACTATTTCTGTACAGCACCTCTTGACTGAGAGTAGCTACGTGTTTGTGCAGCGATGAAACTTCGGTATCCAGACGATTTACATTGATTTTTTGCTCCGAATCACTCCGGAAACTGTGTCGAAACCTAAAATATAGAATACACATTTCTTATTTATACACAAACATTGACCCTTCCAAACTGAACACCTCCACTGTGGCTTTAAAAAAGAAATTCGAACCGTTTATGTTGATGCATTTAGCGTTGAAATATTTTCCAGTTTATTTGAATTCTTGAATTTTGCGACTAATTGTGGAGGGTTTTGTTGGGTTGGCAAGCACTTTATGGTCACCGCAAGTGATCTTCATAAGGTAGTGGATCGGACTGATTTGGTTATTCAAAAGCTAGTCTTTATATGTTTTGGTGTTTGTTTTTGATTGGTCTATTCCTAGAACGCTTATTGGATAATATAGCTGTTGTTGTTCTGATTATGATTGTTCTGAATGGTTGTTTATTGAGGGTAGCCAATAAGGATACAGGATAGAAATGGATGTGGTCTAGAGGAGAGAGGTTCATGCTAAGGAGGTCTTTTCTGTTTTTTGACGAGTTTATGGTTTTATGGTTTGAAGATCTTGTAATTTTTCTTTTTTTTTTTTGACTTTCCTTCATAATTTTAGCGTTTCTAGTTTATGGCCTGTTTCTGTTACTTATGTGTTTTCTTCGAATCTGGTTTTAATATTTCGTACTTGATGCTTACAATAATTATGTATGACATTTTGGGTTTTACAAGACCAATAAAAAAGGCTTGTCTGATCTCATATATCGTGGTGTTTTATTACAACGTGCGAGTAGTTCGCATTATTCTCAATTCAGTTTTTTTTCCCTCCAAGTTCATTTTTATCAGACTTTGGTACTTGCCTGGAACTGAAACGGTTTTGTCGTGGACTACCATTGCCATGCATTGGAGAACGAGCTGGGGGTGAAGTTGGCGATGTTTGACCTTCTTCTTGAGCATTTTCGTCATCCTCACTAATGGATGGTAATGTTAGGACTGGAACGTCATTCATATCCATATCCTAAGCAGATTCAAAATATTAAACAATCGTCGATCTGTGCAAAATAGAATAGTAATGTCGAAGAAATGTAGCCCGTCCACAATTTCAACTTTCCTAGCTAATTTTGCGCCTTATTAATTTAATAATTAGCTATTAAATTTTGAAAATAGAGGATTTCCATGGTAAATCTAGGAAATCTTTATCATGATTCCTTTGCCTGGTTGCGGCTAGTTTAAATAAATTAAAAATATAACTACATTTATGATTTTTATTTGAGGATAGACTTGTCTTGATGAAAAAGAAACTTTTATGCTTTACAAATTCATATTATTAATTTCAATCAAAAAGGAGAAAAAAAAAAACTGTAAAAATATGAATGATACAGTTTTACATTTGTACTTTCAGAACTACCTATATCTATGGTGTGGTATACTTGAATTCATCTTAATGCTTTTTCAAATGTAAAATGATTTTCTTTACCTCCGCCTCATAACCTTCTCTTAAATTATAAGTGAGATCATGTTGAATGTCGTGAGCAAATTCTTGTTGGTATTCCGGATATAGTCGCAATACGTCTATTAATCCTTGCATATTTATACATTTTAAATCGCAGTAGGTGAGTGCTTTGACGTCACAACTCGATTTTACAATCACATCGTTTGGGCCTGAATTAGCGCCACCTCCGCCACTGCCTCCTCCATTTTGTGGCTGTAGCCATGTACTTATATCACATCCCACTAAATCACCTTTGCCTGTTGTGCAAAAAACAGATAAAAATAAATTCAACGAAAACAAATTGCTCTCATTAAATTTCTAAAATTTTCGACAGCTGAAAGCGTGAATAGGGGTGTTGAAAAGAAAAATAATGATCATTGAGACGAAATGAGAGATGATTTTGTTTCTTAAATTTTTCATGGAATTTATGAGAATCGAAGAGCTTGATGCTGGGAAAAACCGCGAATTCTTTCATCTAAACTGTAAGTTGGGTACTTTTTGCATTTCATTTTGTACGTCAGATATGCTATTTTTCGTTCTTTTTTTTTTTTTTTTTTTTTTTTTTTTTTGCAGAATACGTGGACCAAAATGCATTTTAAGGGAAAGCATAGTACATACATGAAAATATGCAAATGCAATATGGGTATCATTTTGCTGGTATTTTTGAGCTGCACCTCAATCTCACATTACTTTCATTTTCTAAGGGATTCTACAAATTGTGTTAGTTGAAAAGAGAGAAAAATAAAATTGTAGTAGTGTTACCATATTAGTATGAAAAATTTTTGAGTTCAAACATACAGAAAAAAAGAAACAAAGTTATAAAATATGCAAAAAATTGACCCAATAGGCAAAATATGCAAAATTAAATAGGGCTCATTTTGTAAGGGATTTTTCTGAAACAAAATTACAATATAGAACGCAAAAAGTACCAGACTTCGATGAATCACTTCGCGACCTTGCCTCGCAATTATACGTATAAAATTTCATACCTAAAATAGCAACGACCATATCATCGTGCACCACCTCCATGGAGCCATTACACAGATAATAAATCGAAGTTAAAGCGTCACCCTTATGCACCAAATATTCGCCAGGTGCACAAAAATTTGTTCTGATATGTAAAGATAGTAACTTGAGACATCCTTGAGCCGCTCGCTCGAAAATTGGCAATTGAAGAATTTCACGATGTAAATGCATTGAAACATCGCCTCGAAGTTCTTCTGGAAATTCTTTCAGCGTCTGTATCACAAGAATATAAAACTTGTTAATTTCAAAAAGTGGAATGTTGAAATTTATAACAGTTCTAGGCAGCTACCTAAATTACAAGACGAGACAGACTGTTGTTAACTCTTCTATCATGAAAACTTTCACATGCGTAGTATAGGGGAGGGTCGGGCAATGGGAACCAATTTTTTATTTAATCTTGTATTTCATCAACTATTATACTTGGGAACCTGAATTTGGTTTCATTTTAAAGAAAAAACCCTCCTCTATCCATGAACATACAGTAGCAGGCTATACGAGACATTTTTTCACTGTAAAAATTGAATATTCTAAGCCTTCCTGTTTTGAACTATCAGGCAGTTACCCGGGCGATAGGAACCATTTTCTTTTAAAATGTTGTATTTCAGTAACTATCATACTTGGAAACCTGAATTTGGTTTCAATTTAAAGAAAAAACCCTCCTCTATCCATGAACATACAGTAGCAGGCTATACGAGACATTTTTTCACTGTAAAAATTGAATATTCTGAGCCTTCTTTTTTTGAATTGTTTCTAAAATGCCTGGGCAATATAGGAACCAGGTACCCGGGCAATAGGAACCGTGTCTAATTTTCTGTTTTTGTGACAGAAATAACTCCCCAATCTGCAATGTGGACGCACATGTTGAGGAGAAATGTGACTTTGGTGACACTGATGTGACCTATAATTTTTCCAGTGGGTCACATCAGTGTGCAATTACAAAAATACAAATTCAGAATTCAAATTTATCATTGGTTCCCATTGCCCGGTTCCCATTGCCCGGAAATAGATGGCTGTAAAATTATATTCTTATCAAGTTTAAAACAAAGTAAATGAAAAAACATTTAATCAACATGACAAAGTGATAAAATCTGGAATGAAACAAGACATAGCGCGCATTTCCATCTATAGCCAGTGAAAAATGATTTTGGTTTGAATTTTTTCGTTTTAATGGATTAAACATACACGCATCGAGTTTATTCATGCAAAAAAAAAAATTGGGCAATGGAAACTTTTTTTGCCTTGAAGTGTTGCAGTTTTTGTCGTACAGTTAGCAGGGAAGTAACGGAAGTGGTTCCTATTGCCCGGTGGTTCCCATTGCCCGACCCTCCCCTAGTTAATGAGCTATACAGAATGGTTTATTGTTTGGTCAAAATCGTTTTCAAAAATCTTAAAATCAATTTCAAAACTTTGGATTAAATGTAACATACCTCCCTCACCTCATGTATATCAATTCCATGATTCAACGACCACATGGTTTGAAAGTAATCCTGCATTCGTTGTTTCAGTTCATCTGGTATTTGATGCAGGGTGAGAAAATCCTTCAGATCTCTCCATTTTGACTGGTATAGTGAGCGTCTGGAGTACATTCGTTGAATGATGGCAGTGACATTACCAAAGACAACAGCGTGCATTAAAGCTAAAATCAATTTCAAAAAAAGGTTTTCCATTATATACGGGCTGTTTTTAATTTCCGATTAACCCAGATGAGTGGTGTATAGTGTCTACCTCTTTACCCTTCAAAAGGGTCTACATGAAAGTTGTATGCTTCAAGTTTGATTTGAAAATGGTTTTTTTTCTCAAGAAAAGTTAATGAAGCTTTTTTTATACGCCTAGGTATACTTGTACAATTGATTTAAAAGAGAATTCATCTTTTGCTAAAGCTATTATATACTACATATATGAGCTCTATAGACTTATTTGAAAATTCTTACCTCCTATTAACATTGTACAAATACTGAAAATTTTTTCTGAAGTCGTGTTCGCCGACACGTTACCAAATCCAACACTTGTCAAGCTTGAACAGGTAAAATATAAAGCAGTCACATACGATTCGCTGTGTGTTATTTTATCAACGTCAATCTTCAGTCTCTCTGCCAATGTGTGTAACCATCCTGAAAACGAGGAATATTAAATTATAGAAATAAGCTGTCTTACCTTTTCTATTTGCCAGAAAGTAATTACCGTAGTGCCTTTTACCTAGATCCCAACTTTTATCATACTTCGACCTTTCTTTCTCGGCGATCACATACCAAATACAGGCTAACCAGTGAGCAACAATGGTGAATGAGAGCATTAATAAAGTTAAAATCATGGCACTGTACTGCGAATATCGATCCATTTTTTGCAGTAGTCGGGCTAATCTCAGCAGTCTTGTTAATTTGAGCAAGTGAATTTGACCACTTGCAGTATCCTGTATAAAAAATATCAACAACGCATATTTCATTTCATATTTTATTACCTTTGTGACATAGGTACGAGTACTTTTTAGCATCTATGTGATAGGATAGTCGTGTATTGCTTACCCTAGAAATATCTCCACTGTACAAATCTGTAGCATATAATAAATCAAATGGAAGAGCAGCAAATAAATCAACAACAAACCAACTTTTCACATAGTTTACAGCAATGGAACGAGGATTAGATACAACTTCACCTTTTTTACTAACGTATGTGGTACGGAAATTTAACAGAATATCTGAAACAATAAATAACGAAATGGGATTAATACGATGAAAATAATAATACTTATTTGACAAAGTAGAATATTATGGACTACTTTTTCTTTTCGGATTGCCTTGAAATGACTTCTAATAAAGAAACTGACTTGGTAAAAGTGTTGAAATGAGTAGGTGACAACGAGGTCAATTGACACAAAAATTAGTTTTCAAACCTTTCCACAGATCCTAATGAAATTGGACATTTTGGCAATGACGTGTTATTGAAAAGATACATCCTTTGGCTACGAAACCTCAAAATTTGTAAAAAAAAAAGCACTTCGGTCATTTTTTTTTGAACTTTTGAAAAAATTTCTTTTTGTGACAGATATCCTCAACTATATTATAAAGATGGTTGTCGCATGTTGTGAGGTTGGTCGTCCAAAGTAGAAGGAAGTTTCAAAAATAAATTCTTTATAGGAGATGTTGGTAGTGAAGAATTAACGTGAAGAATGTAAAGAAGGATGTAAAGAATGTAAAAAATTAGGGTAAATAATAAAAAGAATCGATATAAAGAACGTAAGGAATGCAGGTGTGAAGAGTGTGAAGAATCAATTTTTTTTTAAAGTCTAGGTCAAGGACGTCCGTTCAAGGTCAGGGTCATCAATTCATGTTCGAGGTCATTAAGTTGATAAGTTTTCTAGTTATTGAGACAACCGTCCTCAAGTGATTATAGCACCTTTGACACCACATTTTTTTCCCATTTGAATGAAGGCTGAGCGGGCAAACATGATTAGAATTTATTAGAAGTATAGTAAATACGAGTAGGTACTTAGTTACATTTGGTGAAAAAAAATCTCTCGAGCAATTGAATTTTCTTTCATTTGAAGAAAAAAATTACTCTTGAAAAATTCAGTTTGAATGATGAAAAATGAACGAACAATATTAAACCAGCGAATTTTATGAACAATATTGAAAATGAATTCTTTTGTACTGGGCGTTCCAATTTCAAAACATAATGTCCGCCCAAAACATAATGTCCCAATTTTTGTCCTTCCTTGATGACGTCATCATACCTATTTATTACAAAGTAAACACAGATGATGACGTCATCATACCCAGATATAACATAGGAGACGAAAACATAATGTCCGCCAGTTTTTGTCCTTCCGTGATAGTCCAATGTTAGGATGACGTCATCATCGGAGTCTAATGTTATGATGACGTCATCATACCTACTTATAACATAGGATTTGTCAATTTCAAAACATAATGTCCTGTCTTTCCGTGAACATAATGTCCTGTCATCATCAGAGTCCAATATTTTTGGATACTTTTTATAATCTCTGGTTGTAAGAGAGAATTCATCTTTCGCCTTGACGAAACTTCGGTGGAGGCTGCAGCTATTATTTTACATGTGAGATCCCGATGGGCAAAAAATGAGAAAATGATCCGCAAAATGAGAATTTTATCCGTTGTCAGTCCGTTTTTATTTTCGACCATCGGATCTGAAAATTTGCAGTTATTTTTGTCATCTTGATTAATTTTCCAAATCCGTTTGTAAAACGGATTTCCTGATTATAATCAGTGATAATTTTTGGGCAATTTTTCTAAATCCGTTTGTAAAACGGTTTCACGGATTATAACCCGGGCCAACAAATATGATAAAACAGCCTTCACGGAAAATAATCCGGACTCATTTCCGGCAAGACTGATTATAATCCGTTTGAAATCCGTTTTAGAAGCCGGAAAACAGGAAAATTCCGGGTTATAATCCAAAAACGGATTATAACCCGGAATAAAACGGATCCGTTTTCAAAATATTTTGCCCATAGGAGTATAAGATTTGGTGCTGGTCGTACGCGCTCGTGGATCATATTAGAAGCATGAAATCACGGTTTTGAAACAACTCACCCCACTTTTCCATATTTATGTACAATAAAATATTATTTAGAATAGTCTCCGTTTTCCTATCCAAACTGTTGGAAAAATTACTACACTATGGGTAGTAGAAATTTTATTCAGTGTACATTTTTGAAAGAAGGTGAAGGCCACTAATCGAAAAATTCGAGCTAGTGTACAAGGAAGTAGCTAATCTGGTGAAATTGGAAAGAAGAAACTAATAGACTGTCACTTCGTATGGTAATGTTATCGCTTTTCCAGCTCATGAGTTTGATTTAGCTCTCGACTATAGCGACTCCACGCCTATAAACTGGCTCGGCTAAGACGAGCGCATAGTTGATGCTTTTCATGCACATAATGGCTCGGCTATATATCGTCGACATCTTCGTCAAAAAAACGTTTCACGTATTCCTAAGCACAGGGTGCGGGTGGAAGTGGACGAGAAAGAGGGGGCTTGCGCGGGGTAATCGTTGGAAACAGATAACATTTGCCAAAGAATTTAGCGTAATTTGTTGCTGTACGATACCACAGTCGGTGTAGAGAATTCTGATGGAATTTAAACGTTTAAATAAGGGTTGCAAAAAAAAAAAAAATTGTGTAGAAATAAATATTAAAGGACGTGGAGGAGAAATGGGTTTCTTTTTAAACAGTTAAGAGCTCGGCATTATTAATCGTCAGTATAAGCGATTATTTTGGAGAGATAATCTTAGATAGAAAAGTTGGTAATTCATTGGAAAGAATTTAAAGTGTATTTATAGAGAATCAATCCGCCACAATAATGTTTTTCACTGTTGAAAGGCCAATTATTTGACAAATTTCTCGATAACAAATAACGAACTGATTTACGATATCGAGAAACCAGAAAGACTTACATTGTACTCCCTTTTGAGCAGGTTTTCGAGAGAGAACCTTCTATCAATTTTGGTCCGACTTTTACAAATAGGCGTGGGATATGTACGGTTATTCATTTCATGATCTTAGACAACAGCCAAAGCATAAGTATACTTTGTGAACGAACACAGAGTGGGACATGTACAAATAGCGAGGCATCTAAATTATACTAAACTTGAGTCTCACTTTCCATTTTTTACGAGAAACAAAAAAAAAAGTGTCACAATTTGCTGTTTAGATATTTTGCATCGCTGAATGCGGTAAGACAACCATTCTACCAGACATGTTAGTTCTGTTTATGTGATTTTCCTAGACCACCCTCCCTGTTGCTATGACGTGGCAAACTTGATTTAGACTTAATTTGTTTTGCTGCACCTTGACCATAATGCCTTATAAAAGTGGTAGAAAACTAATGTTTATGTGCCTTGAGGATTGTTAACACTAGAAAAACCAAGTTTTACTCGATTACTGAAAGGATCAGGTGGCGTCATATACGACGCCACAAGAATAACCTCAAAGGACCAGGTGGCGTCGTATGACACAAGTCAGGGGTTCTCCAACTATTGGTCCTTTGAAAAATCCATTTCAAAATTTTGAGTGGCGTCGTATATGACGCCACCTGGTACTTCTAGTGTTAATGGTGAAATTGAGTTATCCTGCATTTTGATCGAAATCAAGAAAACTACTTGATTGAAAGTTCTGATTTATTAATAGACGTCTTATATGTTTCATCAAAAGAAAAATAAGGGCTGGTATTGGCACAAAGCTAAGTACTGGAACTGGACAAATACATTATCACTGCAACTTCTTCTGAAAAAAATAAATTATAATTTCTATTATTTTTTTGTGAGAAAAATAGGAGAATTTGATTTTAGAAGAAATTACTACAAAAATATTGAAAATTATTATTTATTTAAAATTAATGTTTCTTATAATTTTTGTCGTAATATCTACAACAATCTTAAAACTGTCCTATTTTTCTCATTAAAAAATGGTAAAAATTACTTTTCATTATTTTCAGTATTTACCATCTTCTTGGTTTAGTCTTCATCGTCGCAGTAGCATCGCTTTCCATGAAACTTTAACATAGCCCATAATTTGAGAATTGTCGACAAAATACGCATCCTTTTCTATCCTTCTGAATATCTTGCGTAAAGCAGCTAATAAAACGTTCAGCGAACCAAAAATCGTCTCACTTTTCTGTCCGTTTCAATCTTCCACAATAGGAAAGACAATTGTCATTACAAATTATTTTCTCGACGTAATTTGGCAATTCGAAAAGAATACTTGAGACTTTATTTTCATTATAGTGCCCAAGAAAAAAGGTTCGTCTCGGATAAAGGATTTTTTTTGTCACCTTTATTTTCCATCACTTCTCGCTGATGGTTGAGGGCGATGAACAAAAAGAGGAAAAAGATTTTATATCGCTCCCAAGAAGAAAATAACGAATTGAAAAAAAAAAAAATGCGCAGGAAAAATGTTGAACGCTTTAAGGTAACAAATCCGTCGTTCTAAGTTGGCCTTCGTTATTTTTTTTTTTTTGCTGTCTTGTTTTCTCGAGGATTATAAAAAAAGCACATTTAGACTCTTTAGTACGATTTGTTTCCTCGAAAATGGGCTGTTAGTGGCGAAATTTAAAATGTTATTTTCGGTACCGTCATCAAGATTTGTGGCAAACTTTAACAAAATGATACCAGTTCTAGAAAAGGCTTCAATACTTTCGTAAATGAAAAGTTAAAATGATGGAAATAGCTGTTCATTTTGATTGTGCTTTAGCAACAATTTGCGTTTTCATTAAAAAACTTTTATAGAAGTTTTGCGAATTTTCACACGTTTCTTGGTTATGAATGAAGAGAGGTCATGAACTTGAATATATTTTAATCGAATTCAACTACACAAAAATACTTCAACTTTTCGAGAAACCGGTAATGCGATACTAACCGTCAATTTATCGAGTGTTAAACGGATGGTAATAAGTCAACGCGCACACACACTTATGCGCATGCGTGAGCGAACTTGTAAACCCACTAGTGACTTTTGACATTGAAAATGGCCAACTTGTTGGTTAGTATAGTGATGTATAGGAAAATACGAAAAATAACAGAACTCATTCAAGTTATTGGCTTTATAAAGGTGTTCGGTGGCGAAACTAGCTTTTTTTTCGGGAGGCCAGGGCGGCCAAGAAAAATTCGAAAAAAAAATGCACTGAAAGAAATTAATAGTAATTTTCACTACTTTTCATAGAAAAACAGTAACAGCTCTGCGAATCTGCATTTTTCTTTTTAGAATGTACATTTCCATCTCACTTTCGAACATTTGTTACTTTTTCTACCACCAGGTGGAGACTCTTACGTTGGACAGCCCTAATAGAATTAGTGGATTTCATCTATCGACCTCCTGCGTAGTTGAAATCTGATTTAAAAATGGCTGAAAATCGAATTTAATAAAGTGTCGCCTAGACTATGTTTCGCTCATAGAAAAATCGTTGAAAAATGAACTGCAGGTTTTTTTCAGTCCTACATTTTGCCGCTCAAATGCATCTTTACCAATATTTTATCGCATGTAAACTATAAAAAACGAAAATCAAGATTTTACAGTTTTTTCTGGCTGCGTGAGAAAGGTGAAGAAGTGTTTGCACAATTTTTGCTCATTTTACGCTCGTTTTTCTTCTCTAGTTTATCATTGTCGAGGAGCAAATGTATGGAGCGTGGTATAATTTTTCTTCTACTTCTACTCTTATATCTCTCGACACGAGAACATGGGTCATCCTTATCGCCGTTATGTTTCTAGTGTGCGCACGATTTATGAGAAGGACGTTGATTGAATGAGTGTGCAGCACAATGAGATGTCGTTGAGCCAGAAGAATTATTAGTCTGTTGGTTAGATGAGCTGTTATGGCTTCTCATTGGGCACGTATATCAACTCCAGCACAAACTCCAGTATAATTCTGACGTTATTACAGCAGCAAAATGGAAAGCTAATTGCGCTGGTATAAGGGTCGTTATCTTATTGAAATACAAAACGAAGACAGGAAAATACGCGAGAGTCGATTTTTTATTTCTTACTGAATTTATTTGCAACAAATACGATATGTAAAATCATACTCGTATTTGAAGAGTTTGAAAGCCAATGAGTGTAAATGATGTCTTTAAAAAAAAATTGAAAAATAGCCCATAAAGTGAATTTTCTGTTGGTATGTCAGTTTTAAGCACATGTATTTCTATTTGGGTGGTCCTTATATGGTGAAAATTATTTTTCACAATTCCCACTCTCACCCCTCAATGTGGTTCCTTTTCATGAAATAATAATCCGACTCAAGTGCTACACTCGATGTGTAGATAAAAAAAATATTACCCAGCTATTTTACATGTGAAAGAGAGAGCACAGTTTCGAGAAAAGTTATCTTTTAGAGAGGCTGCGTGTGTATGAATAGAAAACTACTAAATCTACACTATGAACTATATTTACATGAGCACTGTTTACACTTTTGTTAAACAGAAATACTCGCTTAAATTTGCATACAGTACACATTGACGTTATAATCTTGAAATAATTTGTGTGATAATTTTATTTCCAAAAGCCGACATCATGAGAGGGACGTCGCTTAGTTTTAAAGTACAAAACAAACCATTCTTAACACATCAAATATGAGGACAAACCAATATTACCTATGAGTAAATTATCGCACTCGCTTCGAGTATTTGAAAAAGAAATGATATTTCGTTTCTTGTCAGCTTTTCACTTCCATTTATTTCTCATAAAATTGAGTGCTCCACTATTAACCACAAATATATAAAAACACAGTTGAACTCACCTACAATAAAAAGGGCTTCGACTATGACGTCGCTGACCATGGAAGGTTTATCTGCATTCACAACAAAACTGGCATTATATGGCACCACTATGGCCACATATACGGTTGCGATTAATATTAGCCAGTCCCAACAACTCTTGAATAGGCCATAGTGTGATAAAACGAATCTCGATTTCTTCAAGGCAGCTGTTTTGTATTCTGGTAACGGTGCTGATGAAGGCTGTAAAAGGTTCTGAAAGAAAAAAAAATCATATAAGACTTTATAGCTTTTTGGTTTATTGATTTCATGTTTTATCATTTTTTCTTTCACTACCCTATTGCTTATAGGTATAGAATAATTACATCCATCTTTCTCAAAGTTTTCTCTGTTTCTCTTTCATCCATTCCTTGATCAAAAAAAAAAAATCTGTTTTTTTGGAGATCGAAAAATAGTGTCGCGTCCATTTTCTTATAATGAAATCACTAAACTTTTCTTCTCTTTCTTTTTTGTTGTACCTGCCTTTCCCGATCACACGAAAGTAACAAAAAGGTGAAAATACTCAAAAGTTTTTATTAAATTTTGTGAAAATACTGAAACACGAGTAAATTAAACGACAGGCTGACAAGTTTTAAAAACATAAATAAGAAAAGTTTTTACGCTCTATGTGACGTGAAAATACGAGAGAACCAGCACCGAGTACCAGAGCAAAATTCGAAAAACGAATCAAAAAACAAGAAAAAACACGAGAAATTGACACTATTCCCTCATGGAAATCTCACTCACGCTGTTTTGACGCTAAACCTGAACTTTATTTTTGCGAAGCATGAAAGTATGCGCTAAAAAAAACAAAACTTTTTCTCACCAGTTTTGACTTATTTTGTGAAAAATAAGTATTTTATGAAGGCGATCCAAATCTCAAATTACGCTAACGAGACATAAATCGTAGTTCATACTCCTAATGATTATATCCTATTAGGGGGCTTCAACTACATGACAATTTTACCATATATTTGGTGCAGTGTGAGATGACTGGTGTAATGTACAACAAATGTGACAAGAGTTTTAAATATTTAACAGATAAGTTTATATGTATATTGTACTCGTATAATCGCACAAATGTTGGCTGCTTTAAGGCTCGATCTTGCGACTTGCAGTTTACGAAGCTGATAGCTCAGCCAATATGCCAACCCAGACCCACTATCTAATTCCCAACGTAGATAAATACCAAGATTCAATGACCACCATTCTACTTTGAGGTGTAAGAATTTTAGCGCTGCAAGCTCCGCTAGAAAAGCAGGTTTTCGTTAGATAATACAGTGGTGTCATGAACCTCATAAATAATTCTATGTATTAGGTTTCAGTAAAAAGGATACGGCTACAGTTTGCCCAACTTTTTGACAGCAAAAAGTCACAAATACCCCAACGACCTGCTGGGAAATATAAGAGAAAAATTTTTATAATTTAGAAATTTGTTGAGGACAGTTTTCCAATTTTTCAACGGCGGAAAAAATTTGTTGGAATTCGAAAAAAATTCGTTCCTTTACAAACTTATGAAAATTCATCGTTTTTTGGCTACATTTTTGCTAATTTCTAGAGAACCGCTGAAACGATCGTCATTAACCGTCTGTCAGACCTAAAATTCATCGAGATTAACTTTTGGTGCAAATTTGAGCCGTATTGATTCGGTAGTTGGCCAGGGGGGGCCAGTGGGGCTCAGCCCTCCTGGTATCCTCGTTCACTCCCCTAGCAAAATTAGCCCCCCTTTTCCTCCTAAACTTCGAGAAAAAAAGTTAAATAGGGGGCTTAAAAATTAACTGCCCCCCCCCCAAGAATCTTATTTGCCCCCCCTATCGGAACGCTCTGGCTACATCCCTGTAGTTCGCCCTGTTTCGTATCCCAAAGAAAAATACACGTTTTTGAAGCATCAAAACATTTTTTTCTCAAAAACTAACGAACGGATTGCCTTCAGTCAGACCAAAATTAGTACAAGATTTTCCGTTGAAAACCTGCTAAAAAGTGACAACCCGGTTTAGGAAGCTGCCAATATTTACGATGAAAAACGTCTCTCATTTATTTTTATGGTTCAGGTTTTTTTTTTTTACTTTTTAGTCACTAAATTTTTTTATTTACAAATAAAATTTCGTGGATAGTGGAAACAAATAATATTAACAATTTAATTCGTAGTTGGTTTTTCGAATCCTTATAAAAAGAAGAAATCAAATTTTAATCTTCAATCTGCAGCGAATTCATCATTAAAAATTCACTTCGAGCATGATTTTCGTTTTATAGTACCTATTTACAAATTACCGAACCATCTGTAGAGTCAGCGAAAAGAAATGAAATCAATCATGCAGAAGGAAAATTTCGGATTGAGGACACTTGACAAACAGCCCACGCGCTATATTGTTCGAAATTTTTTGCTCGTTCAAATTTGAATAGTGTGCAAAAACTTATGTCCGCAGATTTTACCTCTCGATTTTCATTCATTCTACATGCATGAAAGCAGCGTAAAGTTTTAGGTGAAAAAAGAAATTGGACAGAACCTACGCAAATAAAAATGGGACAACAACTTGCACCGTAATTGCGAGGTCTTGAAAAAAGATTATTGACGATACTTGAAAAGATTCATTTCGACTTACCTACTCGAACAGAAAATCAATATTTCGCAATCGACTTTGTCTGGTAATCGTGGGTAAATCTGAAGACTCAAGTTCATAAATTGTTTTTCAAATAAAAGATTTCGAGCAATATATTAATAGAAGATGGACTTTTGATTCCCAAAAGTTTTCAAGTTGTAGTTGGCTTTTTATATGAAAAAATAAGTTTTTAATAATCTTTAAACGAATTTCTTTCCCAATTAAATTCCAAGGGCGAAAAACATATTAATTCTGAAGAATTATAAGAAAATTAAAGAAAAAGTTCCAGTTTGTCCGTATAGGGTGAAATCTGAGAAGTCGTGCCTTAGGGTGAAGGGAATGAGATTTTTTGTTTGTACATATTTTTTGTACATATGAAGTATTGAATGACGAGTCCAATGGTCAATAGAGTTTCTTTTCAAAATCTGGCTGTAATAGAGAATTTTGTATTCAAAAATTAAAAAGCTTAATTTTGAGAAAAATGGTTTCTAAATTTAGAATTAGAAATTTCTACTCTTTTCGTTTATTTCAGAGTTATTATTTCTTAGAGAAAAATCTATGTTAGTTTGAAATTTGATCACTTGATAAATCATTGAACTATTCCTCCTAGCTGTTCTTAAATGTTGTAATTGTACCATGCTCTCTCAATGAAAAAATAGTTTGTTGTTATTTTATGCATATATAACCTACATTTCACTTCATCATTCTGAGACAAAGTGTAAACATTACAATTGGCTACTAAGAGGTTCTTTTAGTTCGTTGAACTACATGAACAGTGATTTGTAAGAAGAGATGTGGCGCACTCTGGTGGATTAGTTTGACGAAATTCGGTTTCGTGCTATAAAATTGTACACTGGTTATTTATGGACAGTTGAATAACTTGTACTGCATACAACTCTGAGCTCTTCTGCAGTCTATAATTACATACATCGAGTCCTATATCTGCAGTAGAAATATATGTCCCAAAATGCAACCATCATTGAAAAAATAGATTTCAAAGTTGAACTACTATAATTCGTAAAAAGGGTATAAGACATAAATGTGTTTTTTTCTCTCTTTTCTGTAAGATATATTGGACTTTTCGTCTTTTTGCAAATTACTGATGTGCACTTAGAAAACTACTAATTTTCATGAAAATCAAAAGAAAAATCATTTTAATCTTTCTTGTCTCAACCCTGGTTAAAATTTGAACCACCCCCCTCTCTCCCATATAGTTGACGATTTTCAGATAAATATTTCGACTCGATCGAATCGATATTTTCGTCTAGAAGACTCTGAAACGGAAGCCAGGATGAAATACACTATGTACAGAAAGATGTAACATTAATACGCGTCTATTAGACTGAAAATTCGTGATCTGAAAACCAAAGAAAGGACCGTTGATGAAGTGGAATTAATAACGACTGAAATTCAACCTTTCTCAACCAAAAAATGGTTCTCCTTGTGAACGAGACTGATATTCGAATCGACTAAATTAAAATTGACTAATTATGTTAATTGCATTATCAGCTTTTTCTGTATAATTTGAAACCTTACAGGAAAGAGGGCTTTTCTTTCTTTCTACCAGAATAATCAATGGAGGAACATTCATACTGAAAATTTTATCAAGATTAGAGAACATCGTTAAAAGTAAATAAATCAGATATTTTAATGGCTTGAAAGGCGAATATACATACTTATAAGCAATACTTACATTCTGAATAATTTTACTTTTAGGCTTGTCCTGCTTATAATGGCCGGACAATTGGTATAACACAGCTCTGCTTCTTCTTCGACCATAATTTGTGGGTGGTGCTTCTGGGTCTAAGTTTCCATTTGCATCTATGTGAAATAAATTCGTTTTAAAAATCAGCCCAAAAATGTTTAATGTAAAATGTGACTAAGGGAGGGAGGAGGGGCCGGAGTTTGAAGGTATTTGAACAATAATTTTTTTCTGATAAGCAAAAAGTAGGTATAGTTCTCAAAAACTTGGAGAAAGTAAAGTAAGAGTTTCTGTGCAGTAGATATAATTATATTTGAAGCAGTCTGCAGTTATCCTTTTGAAATCTTATAATTCATATTTTGGTCTTAGAAAGTGTTTGAAAAAAATTATAAGATTTAGATTTGTTTGGCTTACCAGTTTCATATTCATCTAATGAGGGATGTAACTCTGCAAGTTTAGTATGCGTTATATCTTTGTGGGAAGCGAGGAACAGGACTACTTCACGTTTTTCATTTTTAATAGGCACAATATCTAAAAGGCACCAGAATGGAGTTCCTGAAATCAAAAAAGTAAAGTGTGAAATTAGAATTAGTTAAGCATAAAAAATTGATGAAAAGTACAGTAGAAGAAATTATACGAGTTACGTAATAAATTTTTGATGTGATCTGAAAAAGTACTTCAAGTTGACCAACAATTTTTTAGAAATATATTATAGTCCTTATTTTAAGAAAATTTTACTTTAAAAAAGTGCTCATTTTCTTTAACTTCCGTTTACTCCTTTTCTAATGACCAGTAATGGGCTTTCAATCAGATAGATGATTATCATTAATCACAGTTGATTGATGTGGTCACATCTTGCATAACGATTTAATCACGATTGAAATTTGTATGATAGAATCGATCATGCTTAGTTCGATCATTATAATCATTCAGCCATGATTATTTCTCGTCAATCGTAATCATCATTGAAAATTTTACCCTTTTCTGTGATTAACTTTTCAACTGTTGTGATTCAAAAACTGTCTCATTATAATTTAGTGAAAATGTAGGATAAATTTAAGATCATGTGTATGAAATAAGAAAGTTTCATTAAAATCAATTTGAGGAAACACATTATATTTTGGGGAACTATAATTCAAATTTTAAACTTGGTTTTCTCAAAAGTAGAATTTCTTAGTTTACAAATTAAAATTGTCAGTCAATTTTCAACTGATTGAGAAGATCTTTTTTGTAGAATGCTCAAAAAACCTTTCTCTATCAGAATGCTATCACACTCAGTGAAAAATATTAGAAATTAGTATGTTCCATATACTAACCTTGGAACAATTAAGGTTTTATGTGAAAAATTAGTCTAATATAAAGTAAGTATATTAAATTTTAGTATGCAGCACACTAATAATTTTTCACACAAAACCAAAATTGTTCTAAAGTTAGACTGCAGATTAAAATTTATTAGAATATGCAGTTTTATCTGAGTTCATCAGCTAGACAATAATATTTTCGACTTGAGGAACCATTTCTCAGATTACATCACGAATACATATTTAATGGGTAACGACTTCGGTATTTCCTTTCGTTGCCAAAGTCATTTCATTAAAAATCATTTGGTATTTTTTAGACTACTAAGTCGAGCATTCTACACAACACAGCAGCTTCGTGAGAGAATAGAAGAAAAAAAAAAGACGAGTTCCAGAAGAAACGAACCAATTTTCTTGATGTTACAAAAGGTGAATAACACCGTGGTGGAGCACGGTTCTGATTTCATCGTCAAAATAATAGAATTTACCAACAACTACCTACTCCATTTTTCGTTCTCGCTAAAGCAAAGCACGATTTACACCCGCCAGCGAGCAAAAACAAGATCGAAAATTTGGAATCCTTCTCATATTTCTGCGTTGGGAAAGCTCATAAAACAAATGTCTCACCGCCTCACTTCACTCATCCTCATGCTCTAGTGGCATTTTCGCTTTTACTTGCTGATACCTCTCTGCCCCTTCTGTCTGACAAAATTAATCATTTCTTCGACGTAATCCAGAATAAATTACCTTCGGAGCTTTGCACTCGCCAACGCAATCCGTTAGATAATTTTTTCTGCGCTTTATGTTGGTTCGATCATTTTTCAGCTTTTGCTATACAATTATTTCTTCAGTTATCGAATAATTATAATTTCAACGGTTTTTAAAAATTTTAGTAATTTTTGATTAGCTGGTGAAAAATTTTGCTAGAATGATTTCCTTCTACTAACTTATGCATATTCTAGTCGATATGCGTCGATATCGAGTTACAGAATCGGAGGCCAGAAAAAGTATGATAAACTATACTTTCGAAAACCTAAATTCACTCTCAACGAATTCTGATATCGTTTGGTAACATCATTTTTCAAAATTTGAAACTATCCTTAACCATCAACTCGGATGAGTCTTTCACTATAATTATGAAATAACAAATAATTTTATATGAGGGTGTGGGGTTGAATGTAACTACGTAATGCTAATCAATATTTCCTATTTTTAAATTCTTCGACTGATTTTTTTTTCACCAAAAAATATAAAACAGGATTATCACTGAAAAAGAGCCTTAATCCATTTAAACTCGTTAAGTTACAAAAGTGAATTTCTAAGGATTGCCAAGAAATCGGATATACAGCAGCATAAAAGTCTTGGTAACCAGAGAGCTGTTTGTTACTATTTCACCTTTATAGCCTTTCTATGACGATAAGCTGAAAAAACAAATATTCAAATAGATACTGGTAAGAGTGTAATGTTGAAACACATCTGAATATCCATCAGACCAAAATTTCCACCTTATGCATTTTCTTCAGCTTTGTGGAGGTTGAACCCTCTCTCCGCTATTATGCTACTGGCATCCATAAAAAAATTAACGAAAATATTTAGTAGTAGAAGTAAATGCTCATAATTTGATGTAGAAGTCTGCAATAGTCGTTTATGGTCCCTCTACTTCACCCTTTTTCTACTTTTAATCCCTTCACAGCTCATTGAAGATGTGAGTTGAGATGAAAAAATACAGAAAGTGAAAAAGAGTTATAGGGTAAGAAGAAAAAAAGTATTCGTAATGGCTCCATAAATATTCACAACAAACTACTATGCAATATAAGTTATGAGTGAAAACTAGAAACCATTTTGAGTAAAACACGTTTTTCACCCTTTTCTTTCTTTTTTTTTTTTTGCGACAAAGAAAGAGAAATAAATTGACTTTTTGTGTAAAAATTCTACTTTCTTATGTCCTTTTTACGTTTCAGCCATTTCTCCAGTCTGGCCCCTCACTCCCTTAGTAAAGTAAAAAATTGTTACGCATAAAAGTAACAATAGACGCGAATGGTGGGTCATAATACTTATATGTAGATGCTGAGAGAAGTATGAAAGATATGATTTAAGAAGTTTTTCAAATTCTACAATTTAGATCGTCGAACTTGAAAAGATTAAATCAGTCGCAATTTGTAAATTTTCTTAGCTCTTTAGGGAAAGAGTAATGGAATTTTAGAACTTTAAAAATGTATTTATTGTAAAACTGCCTTAAAAGCAGAGAATGCCATGTAAACATCGATACATTAAAGTGAAAATGTGTTATGTCCATCTTTCATAAATAAATCGAGACGGAAAAATATTTTTTCTTTTAAATTTCATTTTCGAACCACAAAATGATATTCCGTAAAATCAGTCAGAAAATTCAAATTATGTCGGTTACTTTTCAAAAACGTTCTTTAGAATGAAAAATCAGCTACTTAAAATCAAGAAAGAGCTACTACTTTTTGATTATTATTAATTAAAATGTAAGCTTCGCTCTTATAAACATTTCACTGATTTTGAAAAAAATAAACTAACCTCTGTACAGAAATTTGAAAATTCAAAAAAACGATAATTCTTTGATCGTGTCATTTTAAAGTTTTTATCAAGACGTCAATTTGAGAGGAGGAAGTTTAGCTTTCTCTCCTAATTCCTGTCTTGGAAAAACAAACTTCATTGTCTGGAGGCTTATATTGAGTTAAGGTTAGCAACTTATTCTCTTCAAAAATGAATGAGTCACCAAGTAATTTTATGAAGGAAGATATTCGATTTGAAACAGAGTGAGAGGAAATGTCGGAAAGGATTTATTTATTCAAAAATAAGATACAACAGAATGATGACAAAATTCGTAAAAGAACAGCGTCATCAAGTTACGTACAGTACTCGTGTTTCGCTCATTGCATATCCGATTCGCCGTAAATATGTACTTCGGTATGAAATTGTAATTCCCTGAGAGAAGAAAAAGTAGAATACTAAATGTTTTATTCTGACTGAAGCACCAATAAGGAGTGCTTATGGAACAAATTAATACGAAAAAATTGTAGGTACTGAACATCGTTTTTGAATTTTTTTATATTTAACATCGTTGAAGACAACAAATTAATCGATTAGTTAGAGTTAAACAAATTATATTCTATAGTTTAACTGGATGGATGCCCATTTCACTTTCGCTATCAACATTTCAGAAGTGAGATAATTTTTTCTATATTTGACAGTAATTTGCGGTACAGTGGAAATCACTTATAACAAAACCGGATAATACGAAAAATCTGTTATAACGAATAAAATCAAAAGTCCCGGGTGAATTCCCATTAACCCTATGTTAAAAAAAAACTGGATACAACAAATTCTTTTATAGCGAAATACCTGATATTACGAACACTTTTCCCTCTGTTTTAACGAATTAAATTATATTTTTGAATGCGAGAGATAAGATAATTTTGTCTCAAATGCAGTGCAGATAAAATCATGTAGTATTTAGTATAAGTTTGCCTGCATTGAGATAAAAATGTCGCGCCGTGCTTTTTCTACTGAAGAAAAATGTCAAATTATTGCTAAAATTCAATCGGATGTAAAAAATGGTGAGTTATCCAAAGAGTGGAAGACTTTGGCCTCAATGATTTCCACAGGTGTGTATTCATTTTTGTGGGTAAACAATGAACTTCTTGTAATAACTGCTTAGAACAAATAGTTTGTTATAATTAGTTATTACAAGAAGTTCATTATAATCGGTTATTATGAGAAGTTCGTTTTATCCGATACATTGGATTAAACAAACAACCGCTTATAATGAAAAAAACCTTCAGTCCCTTGATTTTTGTTATAAGTGGTTTTCACTGTTCTTACATTACCCGATGGGCAAAAAATGAGAAAATGATCCGCAAAATGAGAATTTTATCCGTTGTCAGTCCGTTTTTATTTTTGACCATCGGATCTGAAAATTTGCAGATATTTTTGTCATCTTGATTGGAAACGGACTAAAATCCAAATCCGTTTGTAAAACGGATTTCCTGATTTTAATCAGTGATAATTTTCGGGCAATTTTTCTAAATTCGTTTGTGAAACGGTTTCACGGATTATAATCTGTTTGTAAAACGGTTTCACGGATTACAATCCGGACATTATTTCAGAACAAAACCGGCAAGACTGATTACAATCCGTTCAAAATCCGTTTTAGAAGCCGGAAAACAGGAAAATTCCGGGTTATAATCCAGAAACGGATTATAACCCGGAATAAAACGGATTCGTTTTCAAAATATTTTGCCCATAGGGTAACTTCCACATAAGTGGCGTTACTATCACTATGACTGAAACTGGAGTTTATTATTTATACTAGACCTACTATTATTATTATTTTTTTTTTTTTTGCCAAAATATCTTAGAAACACTATGTATGTACTTCAGAATCAACTGGTAAAAGAAAAAATTCAGTTTATACATGAGTATAGGTATCCCTATCATGGCAGAGTTGATAGAAATCCCACTAACAATTTCTTCAATTATTCATCAATAGACACCCTTGGAACATCGTAAAACAAAATTAGTTCTCAAGTTTTTGAACTTAGAAATTTACACAGATAGTCTAGTCTTCAGTCAAAAGTTAAGGTGAAACTTTCTCTTCTTTTTTTTTCGGTCGACTATGAAATTTAATATCCCTTTTCTTATTCGTTCTTTTTCTAGAGGAATTGTCTGGGGCTTTCTTTTTTCAGTTGATTACATTATATCTAGAGACTATAAATGAGAATTTTCAGCCCACGAGACATATTTTTTTGAAATACTCTGGTCGTTAACTGAATAATTCAAAGCGTTTAGAACTTTTAGTGTGTGTATGGTGGGCCTTTTGCACTTTTTCACATTTAAAATCGTCGAATAATGTCAAATTCAGCCTTTATTTTATCGTTTAAAATCACTTGTTTTTTTTTTTTTTTTGGCAAATAGTTTAAAATAGCTTTTTCGAGGAGTACTTATATGAAGAGTGATTTTCCACCGGTCTTGCTCCAGCCTTATTGTTTTTCTTAGTTTAAAACTTTTTTCTGCCACAAACATTTTACGTTTATCGCGTTTACAAAAAAAAACTTTCTCTATTGGAGTCGTAAAAAGCCTGTTCAATATTATTACTCGCTCTGCTGTACACTCATTTAATTGCATTAAGGCAAATGTTTTGTGAGAAAAGTTTTTGTGCAAGAAATTTTCCAAAAGCAAACTTATTCTGCTTTTATTCCTCCCTCTTTTTCATGTTCTCATCTTTATCTTTCATTTTGAAAAAGTTCTTGTTAATTAGGTGACGGCGGAGAAGCTTGGAAAGTGCTCGAAAAAGCGATTCCATCTAAAGGCAAATAGAATCAGAGTCATCTCTGGAGATGTCGAATAAGTTCAAAGGAAAGTTCTCGAGGAGGAGGTAGGAAATGAAGTCGAAGAATTCAATCAAAACTTTTCAGATAGGAAAAAGAAAAACGAATAATGTTTTCGATTAGTTTATTGGCTGAAATCGTTAATTTTCCTACGAAATGTATGTTGATCGCTGGAAAATTTGTCCTTTGATGAAGGCCTTTTATGAGTTGAATGAAAAGTTATTAAAAAAAAAAAAAATGGAATGGCTAAGTTCAGGATTTGTATTAGTGTTCGAGTTATTTTCTGTCCTGAAATGAATGCAGTTATTGATGAAGAATTGATGGAAAAGTGAACAAAATTGAATTAACTTGAGCTAAAATTGATTGTGTTTCAAGATTTCCTCATTAAAAATCCTTTATAGGTATTCATTATGAATAATTAGACTTGATATCATTGGTTCAACTTTGAACTAAAAGACAAAAGACATATTCTCGATGTAAACGAAGCTTCTAACAGTTTCAATATGGGACTATTTCTGCCACAACAGTACACTTTTTTTAAGCTTTGAAACCCTATACTGCTACGTATAAATTCGTATGTCTGGCAAACCTGATTACAGTGATTAGGAGTAAAATAACAAACTATTTTTTCATATTTTTCCTTATAAGGATTCGCCCAAGCTTTCAAATTTTGCCATAAATTTTTATATTATTGCTTCAATGTTTTAAGAATAGCTAGAGTATAGTAGATGAAAGATATTTCAACAACCACTATTTTATCGATTTTTTAAAAATCCGATCTTACTCGATATTTATTAGATGTTGAAAATGGGGAATTTTGAACAAATTATAGCCAGAAGTGCTCCGATCGCCTTTACGGACAAGTCCCCCCCTTGATATTGGAAAATCCCTCTCCCTAACCTTCAACGAGTTCTTTTCTATTAGGATTTTGGTTTTTAGAACAATTTTTCTCCCACCCCCCGCATAAATCGTCAAAGACGAATCATTTGTCAAAAATATAGTGTGAAAGGATCTCCAAAATATGATTGTAGCTATTTTTTCAAAATTCTTCAGAATAATTGTCAAGATACATCCCTATTCTATTAATATCCCAAAAGATTTGACTCGGTAGGATAAAATCTCATGGACTGATTTGAAAACCAAAGAGCCTTACTTTCAAGTGTGTGGAACTACCCCCCCAAGAATTATTTGCAGTTTAGTCGATTCTACCGACAAGTATAATTCAACCCTTAAATTTAAAACCTGGAATTTATTAATAAATTTATTTATAGACTTGGTGTAACTGATTATACTGGTTTCGTGAGAGTTGTCACTAATAAAAATCTTCTATCCAAAAGAATTTTCGATGGTATTCATTTGCTACAATATGTTTACCATTAATTATTCACTTATAGTTCCTCCCACACGCTTCCATTTGATCGAGAAATTTTAGCTATTAACGTCAGTAGCATACCAATGAGAGAGGCCAAAAAGATGACTGGCAGCAACAGTTCCCCCCCGTTTCTGCAGACGTGAATGAGCCGTACGTTTCATTTCGCAGCCAGGTGAAATGCCTCGTAAACAGCTGAAAATAGTGTGTCGTTAATAAAAACGTTAAATACGCCAAGCTCGTAACGGAATAACAAATAACAGTAAAAAAAAAAATAAAAAAAAAAAAAAAAAAAAAAAAAAAACTCCAAAGTTACACTCGAGTTAAGACAAACTCGGATGCGAGATACTCTGCGAAGCTGAATTTTTTTGCCTCCATTTTTACAGAAATTTACGACTCGGAATTGTCATAAAAGCGTTAACCTGCATTCCACCATTTTACTTCCTTCTTGAATTCACAACATTTCCTGCTTTGAACGGCGGGGTATAGGTGGTGGAGGGGGTAGATTTTGACTTCGTTGCTAACCATCTTTACCTTTTTTTTTTTTCTAATCCTTCACTCCAGTCGTTTGCCTTTGCGAGATGAAATGAAAAGCGCGGTTAATGCGGAAAAGTGAGACACTTATTCGGTTATACGATTTTCACTATTGCATATACTTTCTGCTGGCTTTGCTCGTGTGCCAATGATTCATCTCTATCAGTGCCCCATTCCGACGTCTTGGCTACGATTTAATTTTTCGGTTTTCACCGCGCTCGAATGTAAAATTTTCGTATCAACGATACAAGCGAAATGAACTGAGATAAGGGATTTATGTTTGATGAGAAATATAATAAAAGAATATATATAAGTGGGGTTGATACGTTCACTTTTTAGTGAATGTGACTTGATATGGGATAATCATTTAGTTGCAACACTTGTCAAATTTTTCAGAAACATGAAAAGAAATTCAATATAGAGATGGGAAGAAACAAAAATAAAGAATAAAAAAAAAATGTTTTGAATAATTTGTCCCAACTGAACTGCGTTTTTAAATTTTTTGAAATATTTTCTTCAAGTATCCTATATAACTGTAATTATCTCAGGTCAAGTCTCGAGTACAGATCCAAATATTCAAAACAACTAGACTGGAAATGAAAACACAAATTTCAGTTACTATCGCTATTACATTTTCAATGTGTTCATGATCAGTTGGATGGGTGATCGTTTCACTTTCACTCTCAGCACTCAAAAAACGAGATTTGTGCTGCTGTCTATGCTTGACAATGATTTTTCATACCAGAATCATTGCCAGGACAAAATAGTAGTGAGGGTATTTGATTAATTTTCGATTCACCCCATCGATTTGAAATTTCCAAATTTACTCCCTTAGTAAAAATGAAGATGTTAACGTATCAAAAAAGTTCCATGATATTTTAAGCGAAAATTACAGAACAAAATTATAAGGTCCTCGATCCAGGAAAGAAGCTTTTACCCTCCTTCATTAATGAATACGTAGGTATATCACAATGTTCACGTGACTTTTTTGATTTCTGTCAAGCATTTTCAGGTTATCTTCTTTACACCTTTGGGGTTTCAAATATTTCCATTTATATGCGACTTTTTTGTTTCATAATACTCGTAATTCAAAATACCATCGTCGGGTTCTCGGGAACAATAAATTTGTTGGTAAATGTTATGCGTCGTGATTTACACCCCAAGTTGAAAAAAAACAACAACAACAAAAAAAACAACCAACACAATAAGAGAAAAGGCGAAAAGGTAGATACCTGCAAAGGCTTTAGGTTCAAGGCGTGAAAATATACAACGTGGGTCATTAAACTGAAAATGAAACCAAAGTTGTATCTGATGACCTTTAAACGCACATTATACAGGCGGAGAATGGTAATTTATAAAAGGAAATTGCTCGCTTCACGCTTTTTCCTTTGTTCCTAAACTAATCTCGTGAAAATGTATAGCAACTTGAATCTTAATATCTGGAGATAAAAATGTATTTAATTATATTCTGATTGGAGTTGGAAGAATTGAAAGTTTGTTGGTAGGTCTGTAATAGGTAAAAGTATAATGAACAATTTAATCAGTAGATAAAAATGATCCAGTCCAGTATTAGAAAAATCGACGATAATGGATTTGATTTTTTCAAGGGAGGCGGAGGAGGGGGGAGGCTTCACCCATGAGGCTCTTGCGGTTTATACTCGGGCCTCCAACCTTTTCCTTCTGCCTGCATCATGTCTGTATTGCTTTCTTTACGTTCAGTTTCTCCACTTTGATGAGGTCGTCAATGATGATTCGTAATGACGTCATCATCTTGACTGGTTTGTTTGATTGTTTCCTTGCTTGCTTGATGACGTCATCAGTATCAATAATCACTCACGATGACGTCGTTTGTTTGTTTTGTTTTTCTGTCGATTCAAAGAAAAAGTGACTTTGGGGTGAAAAAATGCTCCAGAAAATTCTTATTCACCCCTATCTCCTTTTTCGCTTTGAATCGATGATTCATATTTTATTTGTTTGGTTTGTTTGCTTTGTTTATTTTGTACATGAAGCACAATTTTATTCTTAGAATATCAGAGTATGATGCGTTCTACCTTATTCCATGTATTAGAATATTCTGCACTTCCTCGTTTAGGAGTAGAATCCATCCCTAATGATCAAAATGTCTTTGACTGAGGCTATCCTCAGCAATGGCAATAGATAATAGTACTATGATGAATCCTAAAATGCTTTTTCATTGTAATTTGACCTAAACTGATGAAGTGACCTGATTGTAGCTTAGGAGAGCACATCCGAAGTAGGTATTGAAAATAATTTCTCTCATTTCCATATAAGACCTGCTTTTCAGTGTGAAAGAATTTTTCATTTTCTTCAAAGTCAACACAATTATTTTGTTAAATATCAGAATAGAGTATCTTAGCATCAAATCCAGGATAGTGTTATATTAGTAGCTCGTCATTATAAGTATCTAATGCAAACCCCTCCATTGAACAAATTCTGTTCTCGATAAACCAAAAAAAGATGAATTCTAAATTTCTAATTTGCTGTAAATTTCAGCTCTCAATTTCAACAACATTTTCAACATCGTAAACATTCTCCTTCCCAATTATTGATGTTCAGTATTTTGCCTTTCCTGTGGTTTTCAAAAAGGTTACCTACAAGTATTACGATCGTTGAAAATTTGAAATTCATCCAACCATCTCATTGCACAAGTTGTAATTCGACTAATCCTCGAATATGTGCTAAAGCTCTCGACCCTCTCGTACTTATCGCAGTTGGGCATCAGTCTGCATGAGTGGAGCACATTTGAATTACTTGATCCTTATATAACTTAATCAGCTATTTTAGAAATGAATGCGGTGGCTGTGTGATTTACATCGCCCACGTTAAGCTAAATATGCCAGTCCTTCTCTCAAGTATACTAATAATAGCGACTAGAAGAACGAAATTCGAATATGAGAACATGTTGGGAATGCCAAATTGCCTTTGTTTGGCTTAAAGCAATGTTCGTATTATTCGTTCAACTTTGAAATATCAGAGGAAGAACAATCGATGTGTTATAACAATTTGATTACCTACCCATAGAGTTCAAGTTTTCCCGCTACTATACTTTTAATTTTTTTTGCCAAATACGAAGCCAATAGGCCGAGTAGATGTGTTTTGTTTGACTTTGGCTGAAAGCTGAAAGCCAAAAATTAAAAATCTTCAAGTTGGAAGCTAGAGTCAAATTTTTATTTTTGAAGGGCACACGTAGAAGCCAAAGTTTTATTTTTCAGTTTTGTTGCTGCAATTTGCAGAATGACTTTATCCTTGAAATTTAAGGTTTGAACATTGAAAAAAATTTAAGAGGCAACGTTGTAAATGGTGTAAATATCTCAAATCGGTGCGATTTTATGACGCAGCAAAACCAGTCCAAAATAAGATTTTGTGCACTTTCTTTACCGCAGCTGTACGGATTTTCATCCCTCTTGAGGCACAGCATTCATTTTTCCAACTCGGGGCGACCGAAATTTTTATGGAATTTTTCTAAATGATATGAAACCATTCGGTGGTAGGTAAAAAATTCTAATCTTCAAAATAAGGACCACCCTAAGCTGTTAATGTTTTGAAACCTGCAGTTGGACCTTGAGCAGGTTATGTGTTAGCTCAGCTTGTACATCAGGGCCCAAAGACATCATCTGGTAGTACATATACGAGGTTTTTTTCACATTAGTGTAAAGTAAAAGGTAAACAGTGAATAGAAAACACCATCAAAAGAGAGATCTAATAGGGAAGCTCATCACAAAAGAAGTGAAGTTTGGCTCTATAGCAGAGTTACGCGAGTGGATATTTGTGTAAAGCAACCTAATATTTCCAACAAAACCAACAATTTTTTCCCCCAAAAGATAAATAATTTTATGTGGTGAGAAAAAGAAAACTTGATCATCCATACTGAGTAGTCCAACTGCTGACCTCTTGTAAAAATTCTTTTCAGCACATAACCGACGATATTAATGATCGTTTATTATTTTTTATCTGAGCACAGTGAAGAGAAAAAAAGCGTACACACATTTTTCATTTTCATTCTTTTTGCTTTTCTATTATTATTTTCTTTGCACAAAACTAATGGCTCTCTCGAATGTAACTACTAGCTATAAATTAAGCGAAACTTTGTTTTAATTTCAACCCGCAAAAGAATAAAGTCTCCTTTTAAACGTCTACGAATTTTTGTTTTTTTCATAAACGACTCGATTAGGCACCTTTTAACGCTCTAACGTTTTTGTCTAAGTTGGCAAAAGACTTTTAAGCAGGTTTTTCAGAGTAAAAGAAGAGGAGAAAAATGAGGAAATTAATTTTTCAGACTATAGCAGGTGCGCGCTTTTTCATAATAATTAAAATTTCGCCGGAGGAATTTTAATTTTTTTTTCTTCTGTTTTTCATAACAGGCGTCTATAGTTGTAGTCGAATCGACTCATAATTGTTTCATACCTGTATCTAATGAAAAGTATCAACAATTTTGGTGTTAATCTTTATTTTTTAGCTGGGAAGTTAGCGCTATAATCTTGTCTAATAAGTTTGTTTATTTTCTCGCATTGTTGTTTTAATCTCTTTTTCGTTTGAACATCATGAATAGGTACTGTATTTCTTGGTAGATAAGACGTAGCTGTAAATTATTAACCCGATGAAGGCTCCATTAGATGTTTTCGCTAAGAATAACAAAAACTGCTCGCCGAGCTTATAAGTGAGCCTTTTATAATGAAGAAATATTACCCGTTTTCATTAAGTCAGCTGGTAAAAAAAATCTACAGTCAAATTAACTATAGGTAGTCGTTTTAATCGGCAATATGTCGATGTTTTAAAGCAAAAACGTGCTATGTCCATTTTTAATCATTTAGAGAGCTGAAAAAAGATTATTCACTGAGCGAAATACATTATTATAAAATTCACACAATAAATAAAGATGATTTTCGAAGGCACATTTCTAGACCACAAAATTGAAAATCCGTTGAGTCATTCAGCTGAAATTTAATATTAAAGTTGCCTTGTATAAGTGTATGTGAGTGTGTGTGTGTGTGAGAAAAAACCAGTTAATAGGTTTGTTCTTTTTCACTATCAGCAAGTGGTTTTGTTCTTTATCAAAAACATGTGACCCAGCAAAATGTGAATAGAGCAGAGATTCATTATAAACAAATAGCTTTGTTTTTTGTTTGATAATTTTGATATGCCAAATGAAAAAAGACTAACTTTATGACTATCTAATATGCGTATGAAGATTTTTTGTTACCGGTATTTACTGAGTGAAATATTCTGAAATCTACACCATAAAAAAAGATGCTTCCAGAAAGCATTATTTTAGAAGACTCAATTTAAGAATCATTCAGTCTCCAAATGACAGATATTTTTTTATAATCCGCTTATAGAGACGGGGTCTTTGGCTTATCTCTCTACATACGAGTGATAAAAAAATTTTAAGACTTTTGGAGCAGGATCGGGAGGAGTAGAACAAGCCGGATCAGGAGAGGAAGCATTATGGTGACGTCATCAAGTCTACATGTACCTTACTCATTCCTACATAATATTCTTACACCTTCTTGCATGTTCTTATACATGTTGTCGCATTTTCTTTTATTTGAATTTATTTTACTTTATTTTCTTCTGCTTTATTTCAAATTATTTTTTTTCCATATTTTATCTCTTTCGCAATAAGTTAGATAGTAGAAAACCTTCGAAAATTCTATTATAAAAACTTGTAAACTAATGCTGTAAAAGAAAATTTATCTTCTGCCTTCACGAAACTGCAGTGAAGGCTATAGCTATTCTGACTTTTTGCAGCATAACAAAGAAAAATTTTTATATTTGGTGCAGGATCGGAAGTAGTTGGAGGAGCAGAATCAGGAGAAGGACAAGTATGATGATGGCATCAATTGATAATAGCAGCCAAAAAAAAACTGTCGGATTTTGAGGATAATATTTTCCTCAAAGCTCAAAGGAAGAATTTGTTTCATATGGTCTGACGTTTTTTCTTTCCATGGTAATATACCAATAAATGTACACAGAGTCGAGAAGCCCTATCTTGTTGCGCTGTCCAAATTTATCAGATACTAAAAGAAACACGAATTGAAGAAGAATAAGTAGTGAAGTCGAGTTTTAAAAAAATTCAGCATTTGAACAGCAGGGGCTGGAGGTCCGAGCGAAGAGCTATAGTTTCTCAATAGAATAAATTCTTAGCTACCTAACATGTATAAATGTAATGGTGCACCCATACAAAATATTAGGAACCCTTCATATTACATATTTTATTTGAACAAAAAAATTCGAAAACATTGTATCGCCCAAGTGGAAAGAAGAAAAAAGCCAAATTCCATTCGCCTGCAATAACGAATTTCCACAATTTTTTGGATCTTGTACAAAATATCGGCATTATAGACTTTCAACCTTTTCTTTTCTCGTCCATAGAATGATTTCTTTTGCTCTATATACTTTTTTTGTGTTTTGGTTCATTTTTTGTGGCTGTTCATAAGGACAGACATTCATTACTGTCGTATTTACCTTAAAGAAAAAACATAAATCGTCGAGCGAATTACTACTTTCCTCTTTCTTTTCTCATCTTCCTTTCATTCCTTTGTTCTTTTTTTTTTTTTCCCGAGTATAGGCTTATTCGTGTGTTAAATGTCATATTTATAAAAGTTGATAAAACATATACCTAAGAGTAAAAAGAGGAAAGTGTAAAGGGAAAAAATGAAAATCGTATCAATGTTTGACAAGAGATAAAAAGAAAAGCAGCAGGATTTTTTTTTCTCGTTTTTTCTCTCGCCTCCAGCAGCAGGAAAAATCGTTGACATTTTTCAACCCAGGTGCCTCCATTTTGGCATATTTTTCACGTCAATGGAATTATTTTTTCAAAACGACAAAAAAAATGACCTCTCGATACGTACAGGCATACGTTTCGATTTTTTTCTCTCTACACAGTCCATTAGGATGTCAACAATATTTTTTTTCTCGTTTTTACCACTATTGTGAGAAGAAAAAAATGAAGTAAATTCGTGTGCGATGGCTGCGAATGAAAATTGATCGGAAAATTGGTGCGTTTTTCAGCTAACAGGTGCTCTACACTATAGAGCACTGTGGTATCGAATATATCGTTCCATTTGTTGAGTCCATTTGGTTCAAATGAAGTTCATGTATTTCCTACATTCTTCGGAGGCTTTGTTTTTGAAAATATTACAATAACAGCTCCCACATTTTCCTTCTGATGGTAAAAAAAATTGAAGAATTTCTCTAAACTATGCCATTCGATGGAATTTGAAAAGTAGCTATTCCACAAATGTTGAAAATTTGTTCAACATTATGCTATTTGATATTTTCACCACGAGGACCAATAGATATGGGTCATTTATCCGAATCCATTTTCCCTAAGATTCATTTTTTCGAGTATTTTTTCTTTGAATCCATTTCCCCAAATTTCATTTGTACTATAGGTATTCCAATATCCAAAATGTCCTTTTGTTCCTTACTCATGTCTAGAGACCAGATTCCTTGGCATTTGCCAAATGAGTTCCTTTAAAGGCAGAAGATCAGAAATGAAAAAGAAATACGTTATGGGGTAGTAGGGGCCTGGGAAAAAATTTTATTTTGCCGAAAATTGCCGAAACCAAAATAAAAGCCAAAATATATGTTAAACGACGAAAACTGCCGAATTTGAAATATCTATTCGAGGAGACTCTAAATGAGCATAATTCCAGGTCCCCGAGGAAAAATTTTAGCAAGAAAAAGTACAGATGTGTTCACAAAAAATCTCAGCCTGCTCAAAGTAATCTGGAGAAGCACCTTCACTCCAGAAAAATGCTCCAAAATGGTCTCATTATTTTTTACTCATTTTCTACCGTTTTGTACTGGCAAAATAACATTTTGTACTGCTCCCCTACCTACGCTCAGATAGGGGGCTGACCTTCAAAATCCAGAAAAAGGCTCCAAAATAGTTTCATTATTTTTCACCCATTTTGTACCGTTTTGTACTGGAAAAATAACATTTTTTACTGCTCCCCTACCTACGATCAGATAGAGGGCTGAGAGGGCTGACCTTCAAAATACAGAAAAATGCTCCAAAATAGTCTCATTATTTTGTACTCATTTTGCACCGTTTTGTACTGGCAAAATAACATTTTGTAATGGTCCCCTACTTATGCTCAGATAGGGGGCTGACCTTCAAACTCCTTTTCAAATTTTTTTGCCAAATAAAGCCAAATTTGTCTTGTTTTGTGCAAAATTTTGATTTTTCAGTGCCAAAAAATCCGATCTCATGTCTTTCCTTCATTGAGAAACCATGAGTAATAATTTTCACCATTTTATTTTCAACTTTTCATTCTCTAGTGTTCCCCTGCCAGTTCAAAGTGGGACACCTTGTATAAACATATTGCAATTTTGGGTGAATTTATCGTATATTTACGGAGTAGGATAGAACTTTTAAACGATTTTTCAAAATTATAAAGTGACCGCTTTTCACCTCGTGAGGAACTATAAAACTTTTTTTCTACTGAATCAATTATTTGATGCTCTCAAAAGCAACTTTCCATAGGTTAAAAAATAAATTTAGAAGAAAATTCCCCTCTCCAACATTAAATGCCGAAGTTCTCACACCTCTTATATTTTTATGGTAGAAATAAAAATGAATTTATCTTTTGAAAACTTCTTCAAAAATAAATAAAGCAACTTTTTTTCTTATCGTTTTTCCTCTTTTTCTTTACATTGTGAAGGTATAGGGAAAAAGTTCACAATAGTGTTCACTTTTTGGTTTATACTTTGTTTTCTCCGAACCCAGCAGATGGTTAACTTTTTCGTTTCTTTTGAATTTTTTCAACGTTTTTTTCTTTTTTCCACTTTTAGCACTATATTTTACTCCACCACGTCGTTTAGATCGGATAATTACGAGCGAAGGAAAATATACATATACCGTCATTTGCCAATGGCGGACACCTTAAGGCATTTTTTTCCTTAATTTTTTCATAGCTTGCTGAAAAATTCTTCAATTATTTTGCTTGATGCCTTGAATATTTGCCCCCACCTTCTTCTAAAAACTTCTCCCCTTTTGGCCCCCGTAACCCATGCACATATTACACCCTATCATTTTTCCCAACTATCTAAATTTTGCCTATGGCGGACATCAAAATTTTTATTTTTCCAGTAGCAGACACACCAATGGTGGACACCTAGAAAAATATTTGTAATGTAGAAAAAAACGTGAATAATTGTTATTATATTTTTCAATTATGATGTTGACTAGTAAGGGGCTTCACCCTCTGTCCATTCCGGGGCTCAACTCCCCTCCACACATCCACTTATAGAGACAACTGGATAAAAAACAAATTGAAAACATTTTACCATGCACATTTGTGTAGATATATTCATTTTTCAAATAATTAAATGAACAAAAAAAAAAACAAATCCAATTAAACTCAATGATGTCACAAGGCATGGCAGTCATCCTTTGGCTTCATACCTTGGGTTTACAGTAGGTATAGGATTTATTCCAGCCTCAAGTTGTGCATAAAAGCAAGTGTCCGCCACTGGAAACCTTCGAACAGACTGAATTTTCCAATGGCGGACACCAGTGTCCGCCATTGGAAAATTGATATTTCTTTTATGCCAATGGCGGACATCCTCAAAAAAACGTTTGAAACAGATGAAATAATTCTAAAACAGTAAAATTCAATGTTTGTAATGGTTTAGGATCATTGATGCTTTGAAGGAACATTATTTAATAATCACAGGAATAGATATTATCAGTTTTAAAAATGTTTACTATCTAATCTTTTTCTTTGCAATAATTACGAAATTGAATATTTTAATTGACAAGAACATAATTAATGACCAAATATTTCTATTGGATGGAGCAAAAATTTACTTGAGTGATTCAACGCATTACCATGGGTAACAGCTACCATGTGACATCATCAGTTTCATTATAAGTCGGTTTAAACACTAAATATACGAAAATGAAAAAGAAGGTGACCGCCATTGGGAAGGTGTCCGCCATTGGCAAATGACGGTACCTAGGTAGAAGAGAAAAAAAAATTATAAAACAGAAAAAATATTGTTTTTCAAGCGACTAATTTAAATTTACTTTGCTATACGCGAACGCTGCATTTTTTTAGTTCCTCTCGTCTATAAAAATTACCCAAGAGATGAAAGATTTTTAATGCTTGAAAACTAGTACCGAGTTTTTTGCAGGTTTTCAATATTAAACCTCATTTCAATTTTGGTCTGACTCAAGAAAATAGACATGGGACACACATAGTTTTTTGTTTTATGATCTCAGAATTCTAAACGACTATAATAATTGCGCACCTATTCCATTTACCTTTAGATTGAGAAATGCCTGGCAAAACCATATCTGGGTGATGCCATTGACCCTATCCCTATGGGCAAAATATTTTGAAAACGGATCCGTTTTATTCCGAGTTATAATCCGTTTCTGGATTATAATCCGGAATTTTCCTGTTTTCCGGCTTCTAAAACGGATTTCGAACGGATTGTAATCAGTCTTGCCGGAAATGAGTCCGGATTATTTTCCGTGAAGGCTGTTTTATGATATTTGTTGGCCCGGGTTATAATCCGTGAAACCGTTTTACAAGCGGATTTAGAAAAATTACCCAAAAATTATCACTGATTATAATCAGGAAATCCGTTTTACAAACGGATTTGGAAAAATAATCAAGATGACAAAAATATCTGCAAATTTTCAGATCCGATGGTCGAAAATAAAAACGGACTGACAACGGATAAAATTCTCATTTTCCGGATCATTTTCTCATTTTTTGCCCATCGGGATATCTCACTGAAAAATAGGATTAGAGCATATTTTTGGAGGGAATAAGTTTTATAAGGTATGATGGAGGAGACGAAAGGTTCACTAAGAGAAAACATTAGCCAAGACGCATAATTTTAGTTCTAATTGCTGATTTCTACCTTAATCTGCCTCTGAGATACAGCTTGTTACAGTTGAAAAGTGATCATATACCTACACCCAGTTTGACGGTAATTAATTAATTAAATTATTTATTTATTTTACGAGGAGAGGGGTGAATGTAATTCGTAAATTAAAAATTTGAAGCGAGTCAACTCACTTTGAAGTTAACAGGCAAAGAACTGCGCTAATAGAGCTAAAATTCATAAAATATGTATAAATATTCAAATACGAGACTGGAAAATGTACAGTTCAAGTCAATCGTCGTTGTAGTTTCTATAAAAAGCATTTCAAAAGGTCCAAAAATCCAACCTCAGTGCACTTTACTGGAAAACCTGCTTTTCTAGCGGGGTTAACTGCCCTATAGTTTTTTTTCTTTTACAGAATTTTTTTCTTATTTTTAACTTACACAAGATTTAAAAGATTTTTTCTTCCTCTTTGCACTTTCCTAATGACATTTGACTAGCGTCGCAGTTTTCCAAGTCAGTTGTCGAGATATTTCCGCTGGGAAGAATCAGGTGAAAAGGATATAAAAGGTTGTTTCCATTATTATAGGGTGCACGTGTCAGACGTTGGTTTTCAGAAAACTCGAGGCGCTAATGGAGAAATCAATAGAATGGCCTGCGGAATATTTTCCAATTAGAAAGGTTCCGGGATTATGCGGATGGAAAGAAAGAGTGGAAAATCTGTGCGAAATATAGAGGCTGGCTGCGAAATTTCCTTTGCTCATGCATCCTGTGTACTTCTCTTTTGCTGCCTTTTCACTTTAATAAAAATAGGCTTGAGCTTTTGGTTTTGCACTGTGGAAAATCCGTGCTACGTGCTCGCTGGCAAAAGCTTCGTTATTCATTAAAGAAGATTGTTTTAGTAAATACGTAAAAAGGTGGGCAGCGAATGTGACAGGTGGATTTCGAAGGGTAAATTTTACCAGCATCGGTGGGATGAGAAATTTTCACTTTTTAGTGAGAAGGAAAATTCTGATGTTACCTTCTGGTTGTTTGTGGTTCAAAATTTACGTTCTTATCATTGGATATCAAAAATGGAAGCTGGGCTCTGAATGAGGTTTTAAAATCCCATAGCTTATGCTCTCAATGCAATGTGGCTTATCTTCAAACTGAAAATGATCATTGGAATTGAAAAAAAAATTATGTACAGACATTTTTTTTTTAATACACCGAGAGATATGATTGAATAGTAATTTTTCTCGTTACAATTGTGAAAATCACTATTGTAAATATCATAAATTACTATTTTTGTAGTAGCCTAATTTCTGCTGCAAATCTTGAATTGTCCCAGTTTTCCTATCCAAATGGTAAAAATTAGCATTGAAATTTTTCTCAGTGCAACAAAATACTGACATTAGTAGTGCACTCTAGTAATTAACAGCAGGCCCTATTTGGTTTATTCTTCGCAGAATCGAGATTGTTTTCATATGAAGAACTACAGTAAAAGAACTGAGAAAAGATGCTCTTTATGAGCAATTTTAATGCTAGAATTTATAAGCACATTATTGGTAGTCGATCAAATATTTTGAATCGACTTGTGACAGAAACTTAATACATGACTTCTCAAAGAAAAATGATTAAAAATTGACTGTTATATTCTCTCTCCAAATACTATAAGGTTATTCAAACTAATATATACAACTCTTTCAACGAAAGTAATTTCCATAATATGTCTAGTGTCTACTTATAAATTTTTTCCACTTTCAATGTGTATACAATTTTACGACGCTTTAAATTTGGCTGGTTGAATGTTTCTGCTGTACAAAAACGTTTGTTGGAGATTAAAAAATTAGATTAAATAGTCGTTCGATAGTAAAAGATTAAAAAATGGAAAAAAAAAAGAGACAGAGTGAGAGAGAAATTCAAAGGACTTATAAGGGTGAAAAAAGAAGTGGAAACGAGGAAAAATAAAGTAAATTAATAGAGTGGTATATACGACTGCCACATCGAGTACACAGTTTAACGATAACACAGATAAAAGCTCTTTGAAAAAAATTTTTCCACTCGGTAAACTCTATTGTGTGCTTTTTTTTTTTTTTATGTGAGTAACATATATGAACTTTTTTTTCCTCCTTTGACATAATGAGCTTTAATGCAAAAAACTGCTTTTTGTTTTTATTGCAGTCCAGGTGCACTCGTGCATGTGAAAAACTGTGGAGAAAAAAATCTGAAGTAATGTAACAGAAAATCTGCTTTAGTTACCGTGGAGAATAGTCCTATTCAAATTGATTTTTATCATCTGACTGGATAATTTAAATAAAATTATCGAGGTTCTTTATGAATATCAAGTGGGAAAGCAGAATAATTAAAATTTTCAAAAGTCTTGTTGAGCCATGCATTGTCTCTTCAGTATTTTTCAATGGCATAAGCTGCTGCCAAACTAAAAAATACCTTCTTTATATTAAATGATATCAAAATGGGAAATTTCAGAATAAAACTTCTAAATTTATTCATCATTATTTGCTAGGATGCAGAATCTGTTTTTTGCTTATTTTTTCTTTTCATTCTTCTCTGAAAAAAATTTCAGTTGTGATTTTTACTGAAGGACAACTAGAGATTAGGTACATAGTAAAAATTAATAAAGACTAGTAAAATATATTATCTAAGATGTGATGTGGTCTATGAAATGGTACCTCAAGTTGCATATTTTATTTTCAAGCTGATAGTTGCTTTAGATAGGTGAAGGTTTTGTGAGTATTTTGCATAAAAGATCTTCTCAATCGGTTGAAAATTCACCGTGATATGACAGTTTGAATTTTTCAAATACAAAATCCTGATTTTGAGAAAATCAAATTCAAAGTTTGAATTATAGTTGATTTTCAAAAATAAAATATTTTTTCTCTAGAACTGCTGAATTGATTTTGATAAAATTTCCTCATGTTTTTATACTTACAATTATTTCTAAATACTTATGTGCAAAATTTTGATCAATATATCAAATAGTTTTTGAATTACAACATTTGAAAAGTAATTAAAAAAGGAAGAATTGTAAAGAAAATTAGCTCAGTTATCTATGAAATTTGCCATAAATTAAGACTATAATATCTTTTTTTGGTATGAAACTTCACCAGAATGTTGCCAAATGAATACGAGACAGTAGAAAATACTTCCAAAAATTGTAAATATCTAAATATTTACAGTAAATCTTATAGTGTCCCTGTTTTTTTTTTAAATTCACAATAGCGATAAATTAATTTGTAGATGTGTGATGCGAATTTGTAGCTAATTTTTCTCTACGTCACGATTCAGACACATTTTGGAGAGTTTTTCACAATTTTGGGTGGTATCTCAAAATTCAAAAAATGCCAACAATCTTGAACTTTTTATATTATGAGACATATTTGTTCTACTGAAATTGGATTGCAAATTATGAAATCATCTGTCTCTAAGCTACTGAAGAACGAAAAGAATTTGGTTGAAGAAAAAAGTATTTATTGGGACATTGCATTTATTTTAAAATAACCTCCATACAAAATTCTTAGGTACTGTTTATTTTTTCCAGTGTTATACAAATGGAGAAACATAAAACTCGTAGATAAATGCAGTGACCTATCAAAACTATTTTCCTCCTTATTTTATCAACTTTAGTAAGGTATATCAGCCAAGAAAATAATCCTTTTATTCAGGTGCAGGATAGGAAATAGAAAAAAACAAAAACAAAAAACTGAAAATGTATAAAGAAGGAAGACAGACGAAAAACCGGGGAGCAGCTTTGATTGTGATTCAAAGCTCGTTGAATATTATTTTTCTGTATTCTACTTGGGTTTATAGTTTTTGTCAACACGGAAAGGGTGTTTGCATCAAAATTCTAATACACAACCGCTCTTTCAATCCCTGCGTGACGTCTACTTTGGTTTGTCATATCAAATGGAGTTTATATTTTCCATGAAAAAGTGATATGGAATTGCCATACCCCAATATAGCTTGTTTATACCCACACACCTATTTAGCTTTTGCGAAATGACGGATACAGTTTGCCTTCAGCCAGCCAAAGTGTAGCCTTGGAAAATTCGATCACCATTTTTGTTATTCGATTAAAGTCTTTTGGTTCGTCAATGTGTTTTGCGAAAATGTAGCGTTATACAAGTAGCTTATACATCCAGAAGAAATGGTTAGTGAGGTAGTACTTTTAGTAGACGTGTTATGATTTTCCAAATAGATGAACAAAAACGAATAGAGTTAACAACGTTGACGAGTTATGGAATCGAGTGTGGAGATAGATTATTAAATGAATTTTTCTAAAGCTGAGAACCAACAGTTCGTATTTCGTTCGGTTACCTTCACTCCAAACAGAGAGATAGTGAATTCTTATTTAAGCCACTTTGAAACTTCTTACCTTCATATGCTAGTTTAAAGCTGCACACAACGGGACTGGGACCAGATATTTTGTCAGACAGATTTTCCCCAGGGTCAAAAGAATATACATATATTCATTATGAGGGCAAATTAGGACCAAACAAAATGTCTGTGATGGAGAAGATTTCTTGAATTTCGTTTTGAACAGAGAGTTTATTATATTATCTAAACAGATTCAAAGCATTTATATGCACCAATCCGTCTCTACTAGAACCCTTAGAACATGAGTAAATAAAAATAAGCCCCAACCTTTAGAGAATTATTATTTTTTGTATCTTTTAGTCGAGTTGCTCTGAAGCATAGCTTCTATTTTATTTTAAAAATCTAAAAATAAAATGAAAAATATACGTGTTACTTTTGGGAGACCTTCCTTGTGAAAAAATTCATAGTAATGAACTACGTGCTCCACAATTTAATGAAATTCCATCAAATATTATCTCTTATAATAATCTGCGCCGGAAAGAAATTAAATTCACCACATTCCAAGGCTAAAATTTTCTCAAATTTTTTTCCCACTCTTAACAAAGTCGTCGTTTTGTCAGTAGGTATACCCAGGAGTTTTTAACTTTTTCTATCTGATTTCACCGCAGGTGCCATTCAACAAGTTGGAAACTCATCGTAGAAATGGCAATCGTCTCGAGTTGCTTCTAGGATTTAATAAACACTTACGCTGAGAACTTGCAGAATCATAAAATGGTACAGGTGCTTGTAACCAGAAAAATTTCCATGTATGAAGAATTGTCTCTGTAGTGTTAAAGTTTGGAACATTTGCCAAGAGATGCCATAGTAAAATGTGAACATTAGCAGGTTTTTTGTTTCTTTAGTTTCATTATACTCTTTTACTAAACTATCTTTGCCAGAAGCCTTAAAATGCGTAGGTGTGACAAGCAATATCTGCTTAGATTTTACAAATAGAAGTTAGAAACAAACCTCCAAAGAAGTTCACCAAAGCAAGGAGATAACCTAAAAAAAACTTAATGTTTTTCGTTTTGCCTTCTTCGCGAGGTCTACCTTAGGTAATGTTAATTAGAACTTCATCTGATAAGCAAGTTTACAAAGTCCAAGGTAATTTCCGAGTTTTGTATTCACGTGCAAAGTCATCGTGTCCGAAGATTCTGGAGTTAATTAAGAAATACTGGAATGGAAAATCAGAGATAGAAAATTTGCACGAACTGAAATTAAAAGCCTTGGCAGTTTGGGATAAAACGAAATTAAAAGAAGATGCCTAGTTTTGATAAAGGCATGCAGTGGGGGTTCAATTTATTTAGATTAAGAAAGGAGGTAGGTACTTAATTGAAGTCGATTTACGAGCACAGCCATTAAACTTTGAATTTATACATAAAATCAACTTAATTTTGTTTATTATTTTTGCATTTTTCACGTACTGACATTCTTTGTGCTCAAATTTTCATTTTAATTCAATTATAAACTTTATTTATTTATTTATTTATTTATTTTATTATTACTAATCCAAAAATATACTTTATTTCACAATTAATAATTTAAATAAATCAGAACTTGATGAAACCTTGAAGATTATAGTTTTTCACTGTTTTTATAAATAAAACATGTCTATTTATCACCTACAGACAGACATTCAATGAAAAATTTGCGAAGCATTAAAAATATTTTTGAATCAAGTCTTTTGCAGTGAAATCAGAATGCTCATCATTTGAAATAAAAATTTTCCTATCAAATATTTTACAGTATAATTCAACAAAAATTCTTTTCAGTTTCTCGGTAATTTAGAAAACATCAAAAGATACATTCATCAAACTGTAATCTTTTTATTATTTATTTATACCTTTAAATCGCAATGAAAAATGCGCAGCCTTTAATGGGAACCTATTTTGCTGCTTTCATGGTCGTACAGTTTTTTTTTTTTTTTTTTTTCCGAAGTCACTCTGATATTTTCTCTCCATATTTAAATTTATTTTTCCAAATAATGCGGCGAAAATTTCCTAACAGTCTAAAATGAACTTCATCAATCTCCTGTGCCATCGATTTTCGCTTAATGTTACCTCATTTTCTTTGGCTAAACGAGAAATAGAAAGGTACGAGGAGAAAAAAAATCATTCATGAACTATTGACAGCAACTGGTAGAAAAATGATGAAATGTAAAAAAAAAAAATTATTCTAATAGAATTTTCCATGTTGGTCGCAGAACTGTTGGACGATTGATTGTGCTTAAATAAAATTTTTTTTTTCAAGATTTTTCTCGAGTCGATGAGAATAGAGGTTCCCAAATAAACGAAATCGAATTTACGAGCCAGGACTACACAAGAGAAAATTAGATAAGTTTTTTCGAATGTGGAAATGAAAATACTTCCTTGATTGTGTGGGATTTGTAATTTTTGACAAAGTTTTACAGAATCTTTTGTGGGATTGAGAAAAGGTAGGATGTTCGAATTATTTTCGTATTTCATGATGAAAAACGAGAAATAGGATTTTTAGAAATTCACTTTCCCTTTGTTAGACAGGTTTGTTTGTATTTTCATAGAAATCCAATTTCGTGTCTGAAAAAAAGGTCGAAAGTTAAACATAGACTAGAGGACATCTTTAGCTGGTAACCATTCAAATTGACAGCGTGGAAGAAGCTGAATATAATGGAAGTTTGAAGAAGACAACAAGTGATTCTTCGAAAAAGTTGACTATATTATGTTTTTTTTAGCTCTCATTGATGATGGGAGTTGTGTACTGGTTTTTAATATTATTCGTACATATATATACTAATTCAAATATTTCTCTTATGTAAATTTTAGCAACAAATAAAAAATAAATCTCCCAAAAGTGTTCTTAGTTTTTGTAATTTTTAACGATATTTTTCATCTTGAAAAATTCTGAAAATGTATAGTCCAACCCTAGCACCAACAATAATATTCTCAAGCTGTAAAATTTATACTGATGTTTTTTCATTTTCCAAATTCCAACTTTTCTGAATTAGGTACATCCTCAGATTCCTATCCATGTCCTTTTCGAATGATCTAATTAAGGCGTATTGAAATATTAAAACCTCAAAGAATTCATGACAGTTTCTGTCTCTGATTACCACATCGGCCATAAAGACACAGTGTCATGTTCTCGCGTGTTTGCGAAACTTATTTCTCTACCCCGCTACTCGTCTGTTTTTCAGTGTCTTTCTTCTGTGTCTTTCCACTCGCAAGTCAACTTTCTATATCATCCCATCTCTCTCCATCTCTCAGCCTTCCCTCTTTTATTCTGTATTACTTTCGTAAAGTTTTCAAGCGCCCCAAATAATTGATTTTGTTTCGACGTCTCGCTTTTTCCGCAGAAAAACAAAAACTCTCATTTAGCAGACGACGACTCCAGCACGTTTTCCAAAAACATCTCACATTCCTCGAATTTAACGAGTACCTAGGTACACGAAGAATGCATTTCATATTGTCAACCTTTTGCACCACTAAAATGTCTCAATCCTCTTTCTTAGCTGCAAAAAAGTTAAACGTTCAACTATAAACTTTCGAATCGATTGCGTTTACCGGTTGGCGGTCAAAGACCGCTCGTTAATTAAATCTAATTTTAGAGCAAACGTGCAAACTAAGCCTTTTATTAATGGGGGTAAGTAATGGCCGTCGATCTTGATAGAGCAGTAGCATGCTGAGCGAGAAGCGAGGGCGACATTCTTATTAAAAGTTTGCTGCACGTTGCAAAGTGAAACAAACTAATTGTGGATATCCTGCTGAGCCAAGATGCAGAAGCACTTTTGGACCTCCCTGGCACCTATACAGAAATAAACTCGAGTGAGAAAACTGGAGATAGTTTTTAGAAAATTAAAGAGCTCAACGCAACAACCAGCCAACTACGAGTACAATTTTCAAAATACGCAACAACACAAAAAATGGCACAACTTTGGGAAAATCGTACATAGAAAGCTGAAAATTAGATCAGAGGATGCTCATTTGGTACAAAACGTAGTGAAACACTCTTCTAAAAAATCAAGATGATTGTATTCGCACGTTTGAAAAGAAATAAGCTCCAGAAAATTTAAAACTTGACTGCTTGTTGCCTCGAATTGACATAATATTTTCTATTTTCAAATATTCGAAAAAGTGGTTTAAACATTTGTAATGATTTACTTTTGCATAAAAATTAATTGATTTAATTTATGTAAGTAATTAAGCTCAAGTATATAAAATTTTTTTTTTTTTTTTTCAAAATGAAAATAAAATTTTCGCACTTGGTTGGTTGTTGCTATCATATGCAAATAAAAAAATTTAAAAGCTTAGGAATCACTTTTTTTTTTTTGCTCAAAGATGTATTTTCATATTTAGAATATTTGACGAAAAAAAATTTTTTTTTAATGTCATTCCATATTTTGCTGGTGCCTGGTTGATGCATTGCGCTATTCAACCATTTTTAATTCGGGTTGGAAGAAAATATCTCAGTCCCAGAATCTAATTGAAGGTGGATAACAGAAAAAGGGCCTAAGTAGAAATATAGCGGTGCGTTAAAATTACAACATAATATATTTTCATAAGAATTTTTATATATTTTTTAGTTTACCCTAATGCGGGAATTTTTTTGTCCGCTCGTCTCCCACACTGCGGCGTGAAAATTCGATACCGGTTCGTCAGTCACCGTTTTGACTTCAGTTCCGTTCCGTTACGAATCACTTCGTGGAGTTGCCAGTTGGTTGCAATTTGCAAACGCGTTCGCGAAATCGCGTCGTCCTTCTTCTCAGTTCTCAATTCTCATGTGATTTTTCGTTTTTTTTTTTTTGCCAAAAATGAATATTTTCTTTCTTGAATCCACTCTTCACTCTTCGATTGAATTTAAAAATTGGTCCTTCGAGCCGGATTAGTTAATACTCAAGTGCTTTCTTACGTTTTTCTATTGTTTTCGCGAGTTTACGACTTTTAATTTGTATTGCGGCCATTATGACGAGTCATACAGCCTTCGTTTGCAGCGAACTGGAATTGCGAATACTCACGATAAGAGAGAATACGAGTAGAACAAAGATAACAATATCAATCGCGTAACAGGTAGGACAAGAATAGAATATACCCCAATCCCCATTCTTTCTCTTTATCTTTTCATCCTTAACTGATAACTTATTCATATTGAAAAAAAGTATTGAAATCAGAAGCGTAATGGGTGAGATAAGGATAGATTATTCTCAGTAATACTCTCTTTAGTGTTATTTTAGTGTTCATTTCATTTTCAGTTCGCTGCTCGTTCGTTTTCTATTTTTTCTACGCGCATGTGTATCACTCGCGTGTAGTCGTATGTTCGGTTTCTATTCATCTCTTTTTGCGTTTGTGTGAAAGTGAATTCCTTTTTGTTTCATTTATATCATAAAATTCATCGAGTTGTCTAAATTAGTAAATTGTAAGCATTGGCTAATATGTATGATTGTAAGCTATGCCATTACTTTTTCGCCACTTTTTTCATTTTTTCATGTGCGGTCGATTTTTTTAACGCATCATCGTTTTCTCGTGCTCTGCGGCCAAGTTTTGGATTTCGTTTATGTGCTTAAATTTTATAATTTCATTAACATATCTGTGATTTCATCTTTCTTTCGTGAATAATGTGCTACATATTGTGAAATGTCTTCGGACAGTAATCGTGTTCGGTGGCGAGATGTGGTTCTACAAAGCGCTTCATGTCCATCAAACCCAACCGTATTTCATCAGCCGATGGATGCCAATGCTCTCGCTACTAACGGCTCCATCAAATGTGCAGACTATCCAGTTCACCAGGTAAGAAAGCTTATTTTAATTCGTGTGTTACTACCAACGCATGTCTTAGTAAAATAGTTGTTGAAGGAGAGATTAGTCTGACTCTGAGGCAGCCATAGATTTGGAACTAGCCAATAACCAAAGAATGGTAGACGATTTCAACATTGCTCATTAATTAGATACTATACATATTTGATTCTGCGTAATTGATAAGACTTCTCGATCGTTGACAACGATTTTCGGTTCGACGCAAACACATTGGAACCAAATTATTTAAAAAAAAAACGTAAAAACGTCTGAAATGTAATGAAAACAAAGTTATGTCCCTTGATAGGAAGCTGAGGACTACCGAAATCTGATTTTGATGCATTAAAAAGTCTGGTTTTCACCATAGTGAGTTATTCGGACTGCAGGGAGAGTGGGATAATGTGGAATTTGTGATCTACAGCACCCATTAGGAAAGTTAAAAAAAAAAACTGTTTCAATGAAGTTACGTGTAGTGAGTGTTATATGTGGTTTGATGATCAGTTTGAAACCAGAGACCACCGTAATGTATGCTAACTATCTGTGGTCTGGTGGAATGGAGGTGAATGCTCAGTAGATAAATGACCTTACAGAAACGAATAAGGACCCACCTCCTCCAATTTATTATATTTTTTTAATTAATTCAATTGAAGTATGTAATAAGTTTATGTGTAAATATCTCAATCCTGCATCTTTATAGACCTTTTTATAAAGAAAATTCAAGCTGATAAGATTTTCCAAAGCTTATGAAATATTATTTTGATTCATGAATGTCCTAATTGGATAATGGGATCACTCGTTGACTATAATGATAATGATGTTTAAAAACTGATTCGCTCAACGTAACAACCATCAAACTGCAATTTTCAAAATTTGCGGGAAAAAAAAAAAACACAAAAAGTTGCACAGTTTTGGGAAAACAGAACATAGAAAGCAAGATAATTGTATTCACGTTTGAAAAGAAATAAGCTTTTGAAAATTGAAATTTAGGCTGGTTGTTGACTCGAGTATTTCTGTTTTCAAATGTTCGAAAGTGCGGTTCAAAATGTTTGGAATGATTTACTTCCGTGTAAAAATTAATTTATTTAATGTATAAAATATCGGAAAAGAAAAAAAAAAATTATTTCAAGATGAAAAAAATATTTTCGAACTTGGTTTTCGTTATAATTTTGCAAATAAAAAAGATTGAAAAGCTCAGGAATTATACTTTTTTCTTGGCATAAGGATATGTGTTTTCTTATTTAGAACAATAATCGAAAAAGAAGTTACTTTTTGAAAATATGTCAGTTGGCTTGATTGTTACGTTGGGCTAATCAATAAATAATTTAATTTCAACCAATAATATTGCTAAATTTCTGAAACTTTTTATAAGTTTGATTTTGAAAATTACTTTTTTCAAACATTGTTCAGTCTGAGTATCACTAATAAAAGTAAATTCAAATCTGACCCCTATATGGCCTGTTATCAATCTTTAAAATATTTTTTCGCATAAAATACTCGATAAAATGCTTAGATCATCTTCTTACTTCACTGATTTCAGGCAATCAATAAAAGAGCACTTACAATTTTAGTTTAAAATTAACGAATTCAGCTCTTGTTTAGAAAAAGTTTATTTCTCGAAGTGGCCGATTTACCACACCACAGCCGGGTAGGCTGTACTCATCAAGTCCTGCCTTAATTCTCATTACGTATGCATCCATTTGCATTTAACTGCACACGACCCATAAGTTTCGTACCCGATACCAGCTTTTGCTTCTACATATTGTGGTTTCTGCTCAGTGCATTATTCAGTAAATTAGGCTTTCTATTGACTTAGGTCTTTCATATGGGATGAGCCGAAACTAATTTTCTCATACACCCTCGACACGAAAGTTTTTCGGCAACTTCGTGGCTCATGTAAATCATCAGAGGAATCTGGTCGTTGAAGCAGAAGTTTAATTTTCTTCTCATCCTATAATTAATGTTACCCATCTAAATACATTCGCAAAGACACTGCACTTTTTTTTTTTTCAAGTCGAATGGTGAGAATAGAAGGCAATTACTATTTGTATCAGAACGTGGATTGGCTGCGTAAAGAAGACTATAAGTTTTTGAACGATTTTTGGTAAATCATTGATCAAATGCAAATAAATTTGAACTTCAATATACCAGCTCATCATTATTGGTCCAAGTTAATCATGATCATAACATAGAGCCTGTCTATATTCTTTCTACCCATTCCATCTAACTTTTACTCATACATAATAATTTTTTTCGTAGTCTGTATAAAGCTCACCTAGAAAGTTGAAACTTTGAATTGACTTACCATTCTTTTTGTAAAATAACACCTCCAACTTCAACTCGTGTTTATATTCCAGTGCTTCCTCAATCTGCAAAATGTGTTCCGCGCAGGTTTCCAATCCGAATAGAAATTTGCAAGCACAACCTTTTTGCATGATTTGCGCTCTAGCATAACCAGTCAGTTCGCAAAAACCGTCCGAACAATACACAATTGGATACAGAGAAGGGACTTGAGCGTTTCCCAAGACGAAATTGCTATCTGTAACAAAAAATGAGGAAATAATTATTAAATAATGGCTAACAGTAGAATTACTCTATGCTCATCTTGAGTATAAAAATTGGCCAGTAAAAAATTGAGGAAGTGAGTAAATTTTGCTGCTTGAGGAGTAAAATAACAAAAGATAAAAGGAATAGAAGGGATATTAAGCAGTAGAATTGCACAACCCAAATTAACATTTTTAGTAAAAACGTAATATAAATCTAAAAATCAATAAACTATTTTCAAATGCTTGTGTTTGGAGTGTAGCCTTTGTATGGATGTGAAACTTGGATCATATATTAACCAGAGAAGAGTATGATATAGGCTTTTGAAGGGTGCGATGCTTTAGGGGGATATTTAATATCAAATGGACGGATAAGGTAAGAAATGAGGAAGTACTAAACAAAGTTGGAGGCAAAGCTCAATAAAATAGACATTAACACTAGAAAGACCAGGTTTTACTCGATTACTTAAAGGACCAGGTGGCGTCGTATGACACAAGTTGGGGGTTCTCAAATTATTGGTCCTTTGAAAAATTAATTTCAAAATTTTGAGTGGCGTCTTATATGACGCCACCTGGTACCTCTAATGTTAATAGAACTTGATTTTCTGTACCCAAGGAAAATGAAGATCTAATTCTCGTCCAACTCCACGCTTCAAAAGTAATGTCGTATTTTGTTCTTTCTTCCGAACAATTTTGCAGTTCATTTCGTGGAAATAAAAACATGATTTTGCTCGCCAGCTTAAAGTGTATTTCTCCACCGATATCTAATAAATCCGTTGACATTTTCCCAAGGTAAAGCTTCTTATTCGCGAATTTGTGTCATTTTTTCCTCTTTTTTTTTTTTTATACACCCGTCTACTTTAACCGCTGAAAAGCCTGTATAAGGCTTAGTGAAACCAGCATAAATATACCGACAAAAAATGCCTAACTTTTCGTCTCACCTCGCAGTCGCTAGTTTTGAGACGAAAAAAGCTGCGAGAAACACACCAAATACAGGTATACACCCTTTGCATTCCCACTCCCATCCACTCTCATCTGAAAAGAGTCATTACGGTGGCCGAGAAATGATAACTTACCCTTTAAATAACGTCGTAAAACACAGAATTTACTAAATCCCTCGAAATTAATAACGCTACCGGCGAATGTAAAAATATTATCCTCATCCTCGTGTTCATCCTTTGCAACATGCAATGAAATACAGGTTTCCCAGAAATGCTTGACATTTTTATTTTTTTCTGAGCCGACGAAGAAATAAGTATACATGGGTGGGCTTAGGGTATGTTTTTTTGTATTTAATTAGAAGTAGAGGTGGGAAAAACGAATACACACGAAACGAAACTATGTACACACTACACACTTGTGAGTCGTATTTAAATGTAGGTACTGCTTGAAAACATTGTGTAAGTTTTTCGACCATGTTTCATAATTTGGGGCAAATGTTTTTTTTTTTTTTTTTTACACGGTATCGTCTACATGCTATAAAGGTTTTATTTTTTGTCGTTGTATTCTTATACATACTGTTGTAATTATACTGTTGTTATAAGTCTTATATGAGGCTGAAAAAGCTGCTCATCATCGTGCCATTAAAATTAATTGAAAAACTTTGTGACGTGAGATACAGGCTAACGATTATATAATGAAGGAGTTGGAAAAACACGTGCGAACCTTAAACTGTCGGATAGTTTTTTGTAAAGGATGTACGAGTATGTTGCTTAGTTGATTTTGTTTGAGAAGTTGAAAGTTTCTTTATATCAACTCTTACTCCTCGTTTTATGTAGCAAATTGGAGTAAGAACCTTATTTTCATTGTTTGATCGAGTAGTATACGTGTTATTTTTTATCGAAACATCTATCTAAAATCGATACCTCAGAGTCTTTGGTCTTTTATTCATTTTTTGAGAAACGTTATTGGTATCAGTGTAAAGATGATTTTCCATTAGTTACTCTGTGTGCCAGTCTAACATGAAAGAAACTAGTTTGTTGGTTGGATGAAAAGTGAGTTGTAAGCATACCATATCAAAGTACGCTAAATTTGTCATCAAATAAGACCAACCGGATCATTCTACCTTCAGAATTCATTAAGCTACACCATTTTGAAGTTGAAAAATTGAAAAAGCCATTTTTTAAGAAAAATTACTTCAAAGATTATTATAATTCGACTACCCTAAATTTTCAAACCAGTCCATGGAAGATGGTAAATTGTTACATATAAGCAGGTACAACAGAATTATCCACAATAATAATCGAAACATCTGTCGAAAACTTCCGAACTTGAGTACACATAAATGTGATTCCATGTAGCATTCAATACATTATTGAAAATAGTTCTTCAAGTATTTGAATAGGAATGTATATTTGTTTTTCTCAAAAGACTCGGCATTTGCACTCGATTGATACCAGCTGTTCAGCTGACAAAAACAAAGAAAGTAATTTAAATATAAATTCCAAAAGATTAATTAGAAATCCATCGATGTAGTCTTTGCTAAAAAGCATATCGGTGTTGTAGACTTTTTTTTTTTTTTGCTTTATCTTTTTCACGCTTCATTAATTCGGAAGCCTGTTCGTATTTTCGGGGCTGAAACGTCTTCATTTTCTTTTGAACGAACAAAATTCTTTTTACACTCCACACGCTGGAGGAAGATTTGAAACTGAAAAAATATCTCTTTCGCACAAGTTGTTGAAAAAGTTGAGTCTAATATTTTTTTTCCCTTTTAGAAATTTAATCTGATCTTCAAAGGAGATAGAGCGTGTTAATTCGACTTATCTAGTTGACTTACTTTTTTTTTTCTTTCATTCCATTTTGTCAATAAGGAAGCAATTATGTAATTTCATAGCCCTGAAACTTCTTATGAGCTCATATGAAGATGGGTGACAGTTTGCAAAACAAAATACTTTACCAATATCCATATCAAAAAAATTCAATATTTGAAGAAAAAACTAAAATTTGCCATCTTTGAAGAAGCATAGGGTAAAAAAAGCTTCTATTCCAACTCTAAAAGTTTTCAAGTCAAATAAAAGTGCGGAGGAAGGGCGGTCATGGTCCTGATTTGAAAATTTTAATGCAATTTCGTGTGTTTTGAAAAGAGAAAAATATTGCAGACTAAAATAAAAACCTCTTATTTAAAATTTTTTAAAATTAATATGAGGATCAAAATATACATCTTTTATTAGCTAAAAATGTTCAAAATACTGAGCTCTGTATTGATTGCTGTAAGCCTTTTTCAAGTATGAAAAGTGTGTTATAAAGAAAGTGAAAAAATTGTGTTATTAGGACAAAAACGAAGTATTGAAAAGAGGAAAAGGTTCTTGGGGTGAATGAAAATTGTCCGGGGTATGTTTTCCTCCCTGGGGTCCCATTTTCTGTGAATCAAAAAAGCAACTAACAAACGAACCATGATGATGTCGTCATGAGGGTTATTATGCGAGTATTATGACGTTATTGTGGGTCATTTTTGATGGCATCATCAAATAAACGAACAAACAAATGAATTAACAAACCAAGATGACAACGTCATTACGGGTGGGTCATCATTGATGACGTCATCAAAGTGGAGAAACTGGAGATAGAGATAGCAACAGATGTAATGCCAGCAGAAGGAAGGAGTTGAAGATCCCAGTACAGCAAAAGCCCCTTGTCATTAAAAAAAAAGACATACTTGATGCAAAAGCATATTTATGGAATTTTAATCCTCTGGTAATGAAATTAAGACTCACCCTTTAGAGAATTTCTGAGTGCGCTAATATGGCTTTTAATTTACAATTTACCTTAATGCAACTTGACCTCTAACATCTGTGTTCGATATCAGACATCGCTGGATATTCCTGTATCCACATTCTTCGTACTGATTCGATGGATCAATATAGAAGCAAAAGGCCATTATAAACCAGGGTTGAGCATTTATATGTGTTGAACTTCTTCTTTCCCTAAATTCTGACTGTACTAGACAAGAACAAGGTAAAACTTTCTAAAATGGCAATGATCTGAAAATAATGTAGAGAATAAATCTAGCATTTATTTAACAACGCTTTTCCTCCGTTGAAATAAATTGTCCTGTTTATTTCTCCAGGTTTCGCTCTCCATGTTTATGGAATTTTCGCTCAAGATAAGAATTATATAGGCTACGTTAAAACACTTCATCGCACAAAAGCTGCGGGTCTGGAGAATATTAATCTTGAAAATCGGGTGACATTTTTCATTCTCGGGAGTTTAGTAGGGCTTATTTCTTTTTTCTTCTTTTTTCATAACTTTTTCCTGTTTCATTTTTTTTTCCTCCTTTGTCTTTGCAATTCTCTTCAGTCCACTTCTTCTCAATTCTTATAGATGGAATTTGCAAACAAAAGATAAGCCTACTTGTAGAAGAACTTGAGAACAGGACTGCGATTTTGACATTCCACTAAATTCCACACTCGTCACAAACCACTTTAATGTTATATTAGAATTTTGAAATGGAATTTTCTTTTTCGTCCATGTATATAGTTTCCTCTATATGTTTTAGACATGAGTGAATTCATTTCGGCCATTGCAGCATACTGAACCCTAAGATGGAAAAATTTTCTTTAACATTGAAGAAATTCTTAAAAAGTCGATTTTAGATGATCTAATTTTGAATCCGGGGTAGTTGAGTTAGCGAATTAAAGTAATGATATTCGGAAAAGAAAAGAAAAGGGTACTTTGAAAACCTTAATAAAAATAAAATTTTAGAGAGAAAAAAAAAGAGGAAAAGTTAAAAATGATTGAACTGAATTTCTTTAAAACTTACATACTACATATGTAGTTTTGTAATATGCTGCAGATACACTGGAAGATAATCTGGATTCTACTATTCGCCGAATACAGGCAAATGTGTGGTTTTACCTTCATTACACGAATAAAATGAATTAACATTTTGTTTAGTGTACTGAAAAAATGAATATCTAGTAATTTTGACTAATTTTTATAGGGAAAATGGTACAGTTCAAATATTATAGTGAAAATCACTACAAAAAAATGCTATAAAAATTATTACCTGTGATGTGATCTGTAAAAAAATACCTTAAGAAGGCCAAAAAATTCTTGAGAAATAGGTATCTAAGTAAAAAATGATTCAGGGAAAAAAAAATCATGTTTTCATTTCGACAAAATTTTGGTGAAGTTTATGATAGCATAAAACGTTATTATAGTCCTTTTTGGCAAATTTTGCGAAACAATTGGCCCATATTTTTTCAACCCTATTCTTCCTTTTTTAATAACTTTTAGCTGTTTTAATTCAAAAAATCTACCTCATCAACTTTGTCTAAACTTTGCAGAGTACAATTAAAGCCATGTGTGTGTTTTGTAACATGTAAAAATCTTATTGAAATTAAATCAGCGATTCTTAAGAAAAAAAAAACTTTAAAGGGAGCTGTGTGGTGTAGTGGTAAGTGCTCAGCCTTGGAATCGAAAGGTACCTGGTTTGAGACTCATCACCGCCAAAACTTGACTCGCCGCACACCTACCCGCACTCAACCAACCACCCTACTGTCCATTTATACCATTCTATCTCAACCCGTATTGTTAATAGACAATAGCCCACTGTCTTGAAAGACCTACGTTGTCATACCTCGACATTAAATAAACCATAATTATAATTATACATACAAACATTTTATTTGAGGTCTGCGTGGGGCAGTGATAGGGTGCTCACTGCTCAGCCTTGCAATTGAAAAGTCCTTGGTTTGAAATTCATCACCAACACAACCTGACCCACCTACTAAAATCTGGCGGGGGACTGACGTGAGTGTTTGGCACATGACTGACGAGTTGTGTGTCTGAGACTCCAATCAACCCCCCCCCCCCACCGCACCATTTCAACCCCAAGTTCCACCTCACCTACAAAACCTACAATTTCAAACCCCAACCATCCGCCCGAAACGTGAAAGACCTCTGATGTCATAACACGTCTATAAATAAACCATAGTAAAAAAAAACATTTTATTTTGGAAAATTACATATACAAGTATGATTCGAACTTTGAAACTTCGAACTTGATTTTCTCAAAAGTAGGATTTTTAATTTCAAAAATTCAAATTTTCATATCTCAGTCAGTTTTCAACCTATTGAGAAAATATTTTGCACAAAATGATCACCAAACTTTTTTCTATCAAAAGTAATAATCATCAATTTGAGAAAGAATTCTTAACTTGCGTTACCATTTTGTGGATCATATCGCATATTTTATTAGATTTTTCATTATTTTCCTAGTAATTTCTACTATAGTCTTTATATTTTTGTACAATTTTTCTTATAAAAGTAGTAAGATTACTCTCAATTTTTCTCAGTGCAAATGCATAAAAATGAACTTTGAGTATAGCTACCTAACCACTTATTCAACCGAGCCCAACGCTTATGTATTGTTACTTTTTTTGTCCCGCCTCCTCGAATTTCGAGCTAATATAGCTACATAAAAAGTGTTTTATAAAATGGATGTCTTGAAAGTTTTATGTTTTGAAAAACCAAAAAAAAAAATTCAACTTAGTAATATCGATATGACGAGTATCGAACAGATTCTGACAGAGCTGCTCAGGTAAAATTTTAGGAATCGTCAGCAGATGTGGCAGCGTGGGCATAGATACATATATTCATCATTTACACGCGTGCAAGCTATTCCAGTGAACACGTAGAAAAAAGAATCAAAAACATGAACTGACAATACATGACTAGAAATAGCAATCTTCGTTTTCGAATACTGGAATTCTGTGATTATAAAAAGTGTAGGGAGTTTGGTGGAAAAAAAAAAGGAGAGAAAAAATTCTATTTTTATACAAAAAACCCTCTCAGTATGCGTTACGGACGTCTATTCTGTGCATTTCACAAACCAAAAAAAAAAAAGTGAGGTTCAAACATAAAAAAGTGAGAAAAAACGAATCGTGTTTGGAATTTTTAAATTCTATTGATATCACGTCCGGATTTGACACCACACACACATTTCTCAAAAATCAGGCTATTGGTTTCTCCAGTTCTCCATATAAAAGAATTCGTTTCCAGTGACTAGAATTTAAGCTTCTCCACTAACGGAAAATTTCCTTATGCTTGTAGTCCTATGTACGAAGACATAGCACAAAATTTTTTCCTGAACTCTTACTTGATACCAATTTCCTTAATGAAAAAAAAAAAGGTTGAGCTTAGATTTCATAACTCGCTTTGAAATTTGTAGCAGGTTTTCAATTATTATGGGATCACTTGGTGAAGTGGAAGTCAAAACCAAGTAGGGGTGCTTTGGGTTTCAAGAAATTTTACGACGAATGATGTGAAAAAAAATCCATAATAATATGGCTGTATCTCAGTTCAATTTTGGACGCATTGTAGCGATTCTTGTTGAGCTAATTTGAACGATTTTCTGCGCATGCGCACTCCGAACTTCCTGAGTCGCTTATGAAATATTAATGAAATATTAATAACCCTATACCCTATATTCTATTCGAAAAGGATGTTAATGGCTTGCTGGTCGTTCAGTTTAACGTGGTTTAAGCTTGAAAGTGTCATTTTTGTAGTCTGATCTTAATGGCTTATTTTAATGGAAAAACATAGTATGTTGCATTCTGAAGTTTGGTCGACGTTAGTAGTTAGTTCCAGGAGGTGTGAAGTTGCAGTTTTGTTCTATTACTCGTAATTAAAGTCAAGAGTGTAATTTTAAATGTTGAAAAAGACAATTACAAGAACTTTTTTTCTCGTTAAACTTTGCACCGATTAATCTGAAATTTTCATTACTCTGTTTATAAAGGATGTCTCCACAGGGTGGTGGTTTGACGGAATATTGAAATTTTCCTTCAAATTAATTTTAGGAGGCTGTAAAAATTAATATATTATTTCGACGCAATCCTATCTAATGAACGAAATTTAAAATCAAAACTTCACCAAACAACCAACCTGGAGACATCCTTTAGGAACAGATTGGTGAAAATTTCAGATCAATTCGTGCGAACTTGAGCGAGAAAGAAGAGTTCTTTTGTAAACGCATTTTTAATAAAAACTCTATAATTTTGCTTTTGTTTCAGTCAAATTTTGTTGTATCTAACAGTTAGGGCGATGATAGCGTTAGTATCAGTGCTACATAGAATAGCTAGCATTTGAAAGAAGAAAAAAATATTCGAATATTGATTATTGTTTTTTGTGCTGCACTCATGTGAAGTTTGAGATTTGGGAAACTACACCCTTAAACAGACATATTCTGTTGCTCAGTTGGATGAGTGACCGTCTCACTTTCACTCTGAACAAGGGTTAAGATCTTGGAAAGGTTTTAAGCGCCAATAATCTATTTTCTGCTAGGGAAAACCTACTTTTCTAGTGTGGCTTGATACGGTAACATTTTTTTTCCCTCTGAATTTTCTCGCATCAGAAAAAATAGCTGTACGATGTTCTTTTCATATGATCCCTTCGTGAGCGCACGGAGGAGGATTCTCGCGAAATGTATTGCGAATGGATTATACGAGTAGATATATTTCAACGTCTGAATATTTGATAATGCTTTTAATATGAAATGAGGAAGCCAGAGTAGAACATAACTTCGGCGAAGAATGAGAAATTTTGTTGCGATTTTCCGCTTATTGATTCTCAGGGAAAAATGGAAGCATTTGATGGTAAAAATTGGAGCAGAAAAAAATGTTTATGGATGAGGAAAATATAAAAAGGTAGGTATAGGGGTGAGAAAAAAATTCGGATTGTACAGAAAATCGATGAATTATCCGGCTCATAATATATCTCAATCTCACCAAACGTGAAAATACGAGTAGGTACGAGTATATTATAAGGCTCGAAAATGAAAACTTTTCACCAAAATCTTTCAATTTCGGAAAATTCGCGAAGGCTAATAACAGTAAATTGACTGCAAAATCTGCGCCAGATTTGAATATTGGTTGACATTTCAAGGAAAATTGGTTTCAATTCCTAACACACTGAAATTGTAAGGTCTTAGAGTACGTAGGTGAAGCGGTGGAAGTTGGATAATGTTTTTTGATGTGACAAATCGGTAAAATCTCCAGTGAGATCTTCTGCAGATAATAAAAAATCCAGTTTACAGGTCATTAAATCACCACCTTCTGAGAAATGAGGATATTATTTTTACTTGACTGTCGTTGTAGAAAATATGTACTTTCATCGAAATAAATATCACGGGGGTAGCCTTCGTACCTTAGGAATTGAATGTTTTGTTTTTTTTCACATACTCGTATTTTCTTTGTTCGTACATCATCTATGAAAACTTGAGTAAGATTTCACATAACTAGGTTGATTTTTTAACCGTAAGAATATTATAGATAACCCAAAAACCCTTGGCATTATCTTTCAAAAGAAGAGTTGGTTCAATCTCTTTCCCGCAACAGACTGACCTCTTTTTGAAGGACTTGAAAGATCTTTTGTAAATCTCTATTTAAAATAACCTACAGTTTCGTTTCAGAATTCTTTAAAAAATGATTTCTTTTGTATAAAGAATCTCAACAGTTGTTTTATTACAGATATTTTCTCGAGCAAGATAATTTACTTTTGAAGTACTATCAAAGGCATTTTTTACGACTATTTTGTTGAAACCCCAAGTCGCTTGGCTGTCTCAATTCGCTTCGCAATTTTTTCACGTCGGAAATTGGACAAAAAAAAATTGTTTCTAGGGAAAATCGAGGATAGATACAATGCATTATTTGCAAAGTCTTGACGAGTCTTTGAAGTTGCACTCTTAGCAAATTGAGTTTTTCCTCTTTCGGTATGGAAAAATGTGAGGGAAAAAGCTCGTCTCCGAGCACGACAGATGTTTTCTTCACAATCACGTGCGATAAATATATCCGGCCTGGTTTCTAAAGTGCTTCGAAAATTTCACGATGCGATGGTGACGAAAAAGTGGAAGAAAAAAAACTGTGCTTTGTAATTTAGCCTTAAAAGGTTGCTTTTCTATTACACTCGCGTCCAAGTATATTTTCTCGTTGAATGTACTTTGTAAAAAAAGTAAAGATATGAGAAAGACTATAAAGAATGAATGGAAAAAAAAAAAAAAAACGGAAACATTTAGCTCCATCGGTGTGCCAATTGTTCGATATCTGCGAGGATGCTAGAAATTGCATTTTCTGCACAATGGTTACAGTTGGTGGAAACTGAAGAAAGATTTATGGATGTAGTGCAGTCGAAATGAGTGCATCATAACCAAAACCCTATGTAACAGTTGGTAGTGGAATTCGCAAAATTTTTACTGGTTGTAGATTTGAAAATGGATACGGTACTGAAATTGCTGTGCATGATGAGGGAAGAAATGGTTCGAAAATCAATTACTGCTAGTGATTTTCATCATTATGTTGACTGATGAAGTTTTCAAATTTTTAAGCTCGTAACATTGCAATGTTTGAAATTGAATTAAATTTTACTATATTCAGTTTGAGGTAGCAAAAAGTGGAAAGTGAAATTACGATTTAGTTACCGTGTATTGCTTTGATTACTGTCCCTGGCAAACCGAGGATGAATCAATTTGAATTAAAATGGACGATACGGTGGTAGTTTTTCCAATAGAAAAACAAACAAACACGTACTAAGAACAGAAAGTGAGCAGATTGGAGTAAATTTGTTGTAATTCTTACGTTTACTGTAGCTCTTTCAAAACTCCGAATGCCTTTTTTATACTTCTACTCGTAGTATATTACCTTCCATTTTCAAAAGTTTTGGTCAAACTACCCTTCAGAAATGCCAAACCTCAAACGCTGTCAGTAACCATTGGAAATAGTTTTCGAGAACAATTCTCTTTGCTGTAAAAAGCTGGCGAAATATCGAAGAAAGGTTGGCAGTTGCCTAACAAAAGGTAGCCAGAGGATTAGCCAGTGGTTACACCCTCTTTAGACGAAGAATTTTGAAACAACATTAGTGAATTACCTACATAATTGATGACGTCGAATTCCATTCAAGAATTAGAGGAGAATGCTATTGGTTTCGGTCATTCCCAATAACACCTTCTAACTTTTGCTCAAACTAGTCATTGAACCGACCCAAGTGAAATACGTTCTCGTATTATCAGAGTTCCTTTTTAATAATTTATCATCCGGATCTATAATTAGTTTTGGTGAATGCTTTGAATCAATTTTGTTTTGTGTAGCTTTCATTCGGTTGATAGTTTAATCAGCAGTGATGGACGTATTTGGAATTCAAATTTCCTGAGGTTATTCTTTATTCCAAGACTTTCAAACTCGGTATATTTGTGGAGAGTAAAAGTGTAAATTCAGGGATTTCAAATGAAATAAGAGTACGTTTAATATTTGATCTGAGGCATATACATGTACATAAAGCTACTTGTGGTGCTTCATTTTCAAAAAAAAGGTGATCAGAATTTTCGAAACAGATCAGTTTTTTTTCGAGGAAGTAAAAAAATATGCATAACAAATGCACCATAATTTTGATTTCATTTTCGAACCAGCTATTTGTAGAGACAAATTTGAGAATTTTTGTTTATAGACAAGAATCGCTGACGCTTTGCGCGCGTTGGGATTTTCATTATTTTTTAAGCATCGAATTTATGTTAAATCACGAATTTTCTCCTCCAATTCGGGTTCAGGACAGTTATATTGTACGCAAGTCTGAATGTTTGGATTTCACCTTTAAACAAATACGAATGGTTTTAACGGCTCTACATATAGCTACACCTCTCCGAAATAACCCATAACTTTACGACCAGCATTAACACGTCCACACGTAATACCAGGATTTACATGCTTTAAATTACGAGGAAAACAATAGTTTGGGTGAAACTATAGTCTAACGAAATTTATATTTACAACATGGGGTCGAATGTATGTATGCTCGCTTATAGTGCTGGTACAGATTACTGAGTAAATAATTTCGCTTTCAAACTTATTGCCACATTTGACAGTTTGAAAGTTTTATCATCTGCTGGTGAAAATAAAGGATTCGGAGCTGAACGGAGTAGAAATAGGATTGTGCGTAAGTTGGACGAGGATGAGGAATCAACATTTTTAGTCGAATTTAGAGAATAGGTACAAATTCCCTGAATTGCAGCTCTATTTCGATGAATATTTTATAATACACAAACAGGCTGTGCATAGGGACAAAATCGCAGTTCTAACCTAAGTGACACAAATTCTATGAAATTCTGGAAAAAATTTTGTTCACAAATAACCATAGGAGTTTACTTCTTCAAAATGCGAGAACATTTTATGAGCTGAATCTTCCTTTCTAATTTACTCATTTAAATTGAGTGATACATAAATTATTTTCAGCTTATCAAAAATCGTTTAAAAAAATAATACAAATCATCGTGAAAATCTTTGCAATCTTCTTCGCAATATACGAGTAGCTGATTGTTTATAACATTACAAAAAACACTATCAAAACTAATAATAGGTACATTTCCAGTACAGGTGTGAGGAATAATACATGCTTGGCTTATTTGGGCAAAGGGGTAAACAGTGACCCACTTGAAATAATTTTTTGCTATTAGCATTCCAAATATAATTTTTTAGTTGCTCGTGTAACTTGTCTGTTGTTGACAACGTTAGAAGTGTTTGTCATTAATTACTGATATCAATTTCATTGTTTTTGCACTTGTGAAGCTATGCCCACACAATGTTTCATTTCTATAATATTGCTGTTATTTAGTTTCATCGAAGTAAGCTACTCCTTTCTACTTGAACATTGTAGTTCTTTTTCCGATTTGAGTGGCGGTTTTAAATTATGATCGAATCGTGAATTTTTGTCAACAATTTTTTTACTTTGAATGAAGTCAGTTCGGATGGTATACAGTGGTACACTGTAGTTTATAATGAAATTATTGGAAGTTTCACGACTTGAAGCCAAAATTTATGGCTTTCGAATACAAAATAGTTGCAAATATTGATTACAACAAGAATTATGATTCAAAAAGTGAAATAATTATGTGTTACTGTGTAGCCCTTTACCCTATACATGATATTCATTGAAACTGATTTTCGTTTTGGACTGATTTATTCGAAAATGAGTTAGATATAGTCTCAGATACTTCAAAGTGGAAGTTTTACATGTAAATATCTTACAACCGGGTGGATATGTAGAGAAGATCAGCTATAATGGTGATAGATTCTACTTTTTGTGCTTACCAATGAGAATAGTCTGTCTGTGGGTTTTTGAAAGACATGCGCATCGAAGGGTATCCATTTTCACATTTAGCTGAATTTGCATATACACATTTTTTTTTATTAAGTATTTGTTTTTTGACTTATTCAATTTAAATTTTATATGAAAATTAAATTATCCAAACAAACTTGATAGGAACATTTTGCCTCTTTGCCAGCTGCAAAAAACTTTTTCCTCATCCATCTTGTACATGCAAAATGGGCTTTTCATTTAAACTCTACAATATTTTAAGCAAGTTTTGAACAAACGAAACAAAACAAAACAAAACAAACTTTTTCACGAATAATTATTTTGAAGTATGTACATCATGTTGTATTTTTTTCCAATCCATTATGCTTTACTTTCAAGTTAGTCTATATAATTCCAAAGCTACATAAAACGAGCCAACTTTTTTCTTCTTCCTTCTATTGCTTAGCTTTCTGCTGCGGCAGTGTAATTAGATTTTCAATAAAGTCAGCGACTGGTGTTACGTAACAGAAAATGAGTAAAAGCAAAGATAGCATGTGCTGATCTCGAGCTGAAGTGTGGGGAAAAAGCAAATTTAATTAAAATCTCTCAAATTTAACAATGGAAAAAACGGCGAAAAGACGAAAAAACATGGAGTAGGTATGTATTGTTGAAGCTTGGCTATGTTATATGTATTATACGTACACTCGTCTGTAGCCTGTAGAGGCACACCATATTTCAAGAGAGTTGAAGTGTTTCGTATTTTTATATTAAAAAGAGAAAGCAAGGATATAATAGAGAGACGAAGAGAGCTGATGTATATGTACGGGCTACCCCAGTGCGATACTCAACGGTTTGTTTGCTAGGTGGCAATTTATTTAAAAATTGCGTTTATATCTGATGAAAAAAATGAAAAGTAACTGCTCGCTATGTACGAGTATATGTATATTGTATCCGATATATACATATATATTTTACCATGAACTTCGTACTTGATTGATTGACGTCACGAGTTGGTTGACAAAATAACGAAACTTGACTAGGATAGATTAGTTGTACCAGCAGATGATGTTCAATTTTTAGCTTCACTTTCCGATAGAAATATTTGGCCTTGAATAATAAAAAATTGATGTTTTTTTGTCGTACGTTTACCGAGAGGTATACGATTAGGTATAATTCTAAAAAAATGTTGAAATTTTGATTTGATTTTTTCAAAAAATTGTTAGCCGTCATTTTGAATCTTTTTTCGCGTATAAATGGCAGTGTACGACCTACAGAATATATCACTGACAACAGGCATAGGTACAGGAAAACCTTTAACAGAGAAGTCTAAAACTTCCATTATATTCGCCCATAAGAAATAACTCTTAAGCCAGCGCAAAGACACAACAATCACAAAAAAGACTCATCACTATTGTTCATGGCATAGCTTATGTGCTTAGGGCTTATGAAAACTTTCGGTGCTTTCATATAATTATCTTCATGATGCTGTGCAACAAATCTGTATTGTGTGTTAGCCTTTTCCAATAGCCTCAAGGCCTTTCTCTTGAGTATCACCACGCGTATTTTGATCACATATCGTTGGGAGCCTGATAAATACCTCCTATGTGTTGAAAATTTTGAAACTGATGTGTTTGGGTTCGTTGAATTTCTCTGCTCAAGACGAATCCAATGAGCCCAAACACACAGTTATTCAAAATTTCATCAAACGGAAGGTATTTAGCAGACCACCGACGATATTAGTCATTTTGTAAATTAATAAAATAGAAAAGTAAATACATGTCTGAAGTTAAAATCTATATGGGGTGCAAAAATTCATTTTTTTTTTGGCATTACTGGCCCGAAAATATGAATCAATAGCTGAGAGTAGCCAATGCCAGAAAATGTTTTACGTAGCGACCCTAGGAAAGCAAAGTCACATATAAATTCGTCCCCTCGCTACCCCCCCAAATACTTTCGAAGATATACATATACACCACCTTTCCAGTTTGAGGTAACGATTTCATTAAGGATTGTTTCAGATTACTGTACCTAATTGAAATGAAAAATTTTTTGCTTCGTCGCGTACGATTACACAGAAGATTACTTCAACTTCGAGATAAGGTGAGCTGAGAAGCCTCCAAGTTGAAATTTTATGGTCTTGTAGCAAACATGAATGGGACGATGAGAAAAAACTAGATGAAGGGGGAACAAAACAGCAAAAAAAAAAAAAAAAAAACCGGATACGAATGAAGAAATTTATTTTCACTTCTATTTCGAAGCTCAAAATGTCGAACTAATGAAGACAAATAACGTGGCTTGAATGTAGATGTTGGTTCGAAACGCAAAAAATTTCAACCCTCCAAAAAAAAGGATGAAATTGAGAGGAAAAAATAGCGCAAGCTGGTATTTTAGTTTTTGTGGTTTATAGAGCTTTGACGTTAATTGACTTCCGGAGATGAGGAAAATCTTAATTTTTTTTTCTCCAGATTTAGTAGCAGAAGAACAGGATTTGCAAAGTTGGTGGAAGCAAATTAAATAAGAGCCCGATGAACTTTCTCTGTTGCAGTTCTGAATCATTAATGATTTTCCGTTTCATTTAGGAGTATTTTGGCGAGTCAAGGTAGAATTCGTTTCACAAAGGGAATAATGCGTCTGAAAATTTGTATGTCGCAGTCGTAAATATTTTGGTCGTTCTTCTTTCATGGTAGCACCTTGTTATTTGGATCGTGTATCGGGTTACACTGAGGGTTATATGCCCAAAGTATTCTAACTTATACAAATATTTTGATTCTTTTATAAAAATATCAGCTCTGGCCCTGGTTCATACAGGATCTTTCACAATTGACGCTCACTAGAAACACGCATTTGATAAATCCTTGAGAGAATTTTTTCATTCAAAGAAAGATAGTACCACTGCATTCGCACAACAAGTATAATGCTGCGTCCACACCTGAACATTTTTAGTTTTATAAATTTGTACTTGTGGTGCGAATACAGTGGTTCCTTTTTTGATAGAAAAACAACTTTCTGGAGTGCTCATGAAATGATCGTTTTTCTAGTGCGCGTTCATTGTGTTTGTGAAAGACCGTATATCAGAATTAATTTTTTGGAACATTTTTTGTCTCACCTGAAAAATTCTGTCTTTTATATTCAAGAAGTTTTAATATAACATTTTTAAGCAGGTTTTCAATTTACACAATAAGGCGGTCCATTCAAAGACCACTCTGTATTATAGATGGGTAATATAATAGCGGATTGATGATAATGACACAGAATAGAAACTTTTGCTTCATCTACATAATCAAAATCAGTTGATGTTTTAGTCACTTAATTTCTAAAATCAACTACAGTCTGTTACTCTACATGATACGAATTTTGAATTAATCATGAAATAATAGTTGGTTTCCTGTCGAAAACGTACTAAAAAAATTGAGCAATTAATTTCCCTCTCAACTATATAAGGGTTAAAATCTGTGTAATATATGCAGTGTGCTTTATTCAGCTACAGCTCTTTTGTCTGGCAAAAGCTGAAGCATGTACTGGAAAAAGCCATTGCCACTCGTGTTATTGATTTAATTTTCAACGCCCAGCTTCGTGCCTCGTAATCAATCACGCGCGAAGAACTTTTCTACGCATAATTCGTCATCGTATCCGATTAATAGGCATCGTTTGTGCATGTCTCTGCATTTATCAACCCTACACTGAGGGCTACAAATCCGAATAAATTTGGTGAAAGTTGGAAACATGCACGCAAAAGATGATACTGGGTGTTGATACTGGAGTAACTTTTTCGTTTTACCAAGTTGAGAAAGACGAAAGGTGAAAAAGCCTGCTTTAGCATCGCATAAGCATCGCAACCATAATAATTTACCCCAGTGGGAATTCGGTATACTGTCGACCTAACCGATAATATTCTAATTTATCATATTTCTTGTCAAAACTTCTGCTTCTGAGCATCAAAAATTTTTGGAACATGAGAAATTTAAGTCATAAACAAAGAGTGGAGAAGCGAAGGAAGTAGAAGAAGGTTAAAATTTTTTTCTGCTAATAGAATGATTTGTACACATTTATATCATTTTGAGATTTTGACTATTGTGAGTGCAAGTTTTAAAGCTTTGCTAGCTAACTCGCCAGCTCCCTGCCATTGATTGTATGAAAAAGATTATGTGAGATCTCTTTGTCTTTCTCAATAGCAACTAATAACATGCCTGTGAATGTCTCTCTATATATGTATTATGTTGTATGCATTATGAAATGTTTTATTCCAATCGCATTTAGTAGTCACCTTATTACCCGATGGGCAAAAAATGAGAAAATGATCCGGAAAATGAGAATTTTATCCGTTGTCAGTCCGTTTTTATTTTTGACTATCGGATCTGAAAATTTGCAGATATTTTTGTCATCTTGATTATTTTTCCAAATCCGTTTGTAAAACGGATTTCCTGATTATAATCAGTGATAATTTTTGGGCAATTTTTCTAAATCCGTTTGTAAAACGGTTTCACGGATTATAACCTGGGCCAACAAATATCATAAAACAGCCTTCACGGAAAATAATTCGGACTCATTTCCGGCAAGACTGATTACAACCCGTTCGAAATCCGTTTTAGAAGCCGGAAAACAGGAAAATTCCGTAACCCGGAATAAAACGGATCCGTTTTCAAAATATTTTGCCCATAGGGTACCTTCTTGTGACTTTTTTCTCGCCTTTTTTTTATGGTAGACTACTTTTTCTTTTTTCAAGAGGGGTTGTTTTTTTCTGTAGTTTTTTATTTCCAAATTTTTTTTTTGTAATGGCATTTTTCAATTACTATTTCAAGTAAATGCATACATTGTGTATTTTTTAAATTATAAAAATGAATATTAGGCTTCGAATGGGTAGTGGGTTTCATATAATATGTACTGGAAATCCCGTTTTCCCCGTATTACCTATTCAAGATCTGCATAAAGTAATCACACATTCTCCTCTCCTCGGCGAAAAGTTGTGTTTCCTTTTTTTTTGTAGCACTAAAACACCTGATACACTAAGAGACAAACTCTATTTTCACATCATGGCGAAACATTCTGTCGCTCATTCAGCCCGTCTTTTGGAAGTAAACTAGCTGTAGAAATTTCTGTGCCTCATTGTTTTCTCAAATTTCAAACAAATAACGTGAAAATCCATTACCTAATGGAAACAAGTAGGTCCGTACATATGTTGAACGTTTAGCATGCCTATGCATTAATGCTAATTATTTCTAACTTCTGTTTGGGATATTACTAAGCACACATTTACAAAATTACTGGATTGCGCAGGTGAATTCTGCTAACTTGTACACGTACCCACTTATTTCGAAGGATTATTATCTTCAAAAGGTTTTGTAACCATGGCCTACGTATTTTTCAAACTAACTATATAGGATATTTTCCCAAGAAATGGAAAATACCTCAGTCATTGCATAAATAGATTACAAATTGATATTTTTGTTAAAAATGTACCATTATTGTTTTACTTTTTTGGGGGCGGGGTTTATTCCTTGTGTTTTTCTTATGTAATCACATGGCCTACTCCTCATTCTTAACAAAGTTGAAGGTCAGTATTCTAAAACATTTGAGCCACTAATATACCTACAAGAAAAGATTCAAAGGAATCAATATGCCAAAAACATCATCACAAAAATTACCAGACCTATAGGATGAATAATTATAATATGCTCTTCTACAGACCAGAAAATATTTCAATGAAATTTTCTTGGTCAAAAATAAACCTCCTACAGGGCCTATATATCCATAAAATAGCGCTCCCTTTACCCCATATATTTTGTAGTTATAATTGGGTGTGATTTTACAGCCCACAGAAAAATGTTGAATACACGGAAAAAATAATGTAATTATGAACAGATATTATATACAATGCGCAAAAAACAAATAATTTCCAAAAAAATATAATGTCGCCCATAAAAAAAAAAAGGAGATCGAACGCAATAATAATTCATTATAAGAAAGAACAAAAAAATCACGTAATATAGACATTTGCCCAGGAAAAAAAAAATCCTGAAAAATTTGTACCCCAGAAAAAAATGTGATTTTCACAATTGTCAAAAAATTATTTAAAAAAATATTTTTATGCTTTTGAAGCTTTGAATAAAAAAAAAACACTATCATCACTGCTTTTTCAGGCAACTCGTTTAGTGGCTCAAAATTTTAAAATTGTTTATTGGACGAGAAGGGCTCTTGTTGCCTTTGTTCAGCCTCTTTGGCTGATGAGTATGTCTGTTGCTCAACTCATGTACGAGTTAACCGCCTACGTTTGGGTTTTGGCTGCTCGACCAAGTGATCACATCCCAATTCAGAGTCACCAGAATTTTCAAAATACGTTACATCCATTGAAAAAGAGGCAATATTAAACTGAACAAAAAAACAAAGGGTATTTGCCCGGAATTTATATGCCCAAAATCGACTCGTTGTTTATACTAAACTGAGTGAGTGAGTAGTTAGAAGTTTCGTTGAAACCTATTAAGCTGGCGTGAGCACGTTAAGTTGGGATTTCAACTAAATATTTCGTTATCTGCTATATTGATTTCTCGTGCATGTACATTTTGTGCAAACCTCATTTTTCTCGCATGCAGTTTAATAATCCCCGTTATAATTTACCAACACATGTTTAAAGAAAAGGATTCCAAGATTTAAAAGGATTAAAAAATTCCAAGTCGAGAATAATGAGAAGATTAAATTATACTCGTATTATGTGAAATTCATCATCTATATAATAAAATCCAATATCCGGATGTCCGTCCCACACTCGAAATTCGTTAACAAATTATTTTTACTTTTGCAATTACTTTCTTTTTACTAAACGTTGAAAGCTGAATTTGGTTTCATTAGAAAGAAAAAATTATAACAAATCTTTCTCTATACACACTTTTTCGAATTGATGTCTTACTTCCATGTAAATGATTGAAACATTCCGTAAAAACGATGAACTTCATGCTACGTTTCATGTTATTTTTCATCTCGAGATTATTTTTCATTTCACGATTACTCTGCTATCACTGAAGATAAGAAGCTGAATTTGGTCTCATTAGAAATAAAAAACTATCAAAAATCTTTTACTATGTACACTTTTTTGAATTGATGTCTTAGTTCCCTGTAAATAATTGAAACATTCTACAAAACGATGAACTTCATGCTATGTTTCATGTTATTTTTCATCTCGCGATTATTTTTCATTTTGCAATTACTCTGCTATCACTGAAGGTAGGAAGCTGAATTTGGTCTCATAAGAAAGAGAAAACTATCAAAAATTTTTCTCTATGTACTTTTTTTCAAATTAATGTTTTACTTCGCTGTAAATGATTGAAACATTCCATAAAACCGATGAACTTCATGCTACGTTTCAAGTCATTTTACATCTCTCGATTATTTTTCATTTTGCGATTACTCTGCACTGAAGGTAGGAAGCTGCATTTGTCCCATATGAAAGGGGGAAATCTCAGAAATGTGATGATGTATGAATCTTTTTGATTAGAGATTTGATTTCACAGCTAGATGAAAATATGTTTGATAACTGAATTCTATTCTACACTTCTACACAATCATTTCATGACAACGCAAACTTTGAGTGGACTTTGAGAGGAATGAGCAGAATTTGTGCGGACTGAGCAAAATTTGAGTGGAATTGAGCAAAATTTGATTGGAATTGAGTGAAATCAAGCAGCATTTGAGAGAAATTTGAGCAGGATTGTGCAAAATTTAGTGAAATTTGAGCGGGATTGAACAAAATTTGCGCGGGATTGAACAAAATTTGCGCGGGAGTAAGCAAAATTTGAGCGGTGAGGGGGCGTAGACTCCTTGGGCCACGCTAGTTATATAATACTCGTATTATCGATAGAAAGAATGAATGAAAATCATTAAGCAAAAAGAAAAAGAAACTATTTTACCATAACCATAACAGCGTTGGATTTTCGGTAGCCAAATATTTATTAGGTATATAAGAAGAGTGATAATAACAGGAGAAATTTTTAGAATTATACTCTGTTCAACTTAAAGCAGGGTTTATACGCGCCGTTAACGTTTTCACAAAGCCGAAAACGAATTCCTAAAAAAGATGAATCAATGGAACGCAATGCTGCTGTTCATACGAGCACTAAACTTTTTCACATTCCCAAAGCCGTTTTCACTTTCCCTAAAAGATGGATTAATCCATCTTTTAGGGAAAAGGATAATGGAAAGAGTATGAAACATGTTTTTAGTCTGTGATAAGAAATGTTTGTTTTTTATCTTCTATGTATTGCTTCATGTTTGAAATTTTTTCAATGTTTTAATACAGTCCCATTCCAATAAATTTCAACGGATGGTATAAATAGGACGATTTCTTTGGGAATTTGTTCTCGGCTGTGTGAAAACGTTAACGGCGCGTATAAACCCTGCTTAAGAGTGCCTATTATGAAACGGATTGCAGTTTGCAGGGCTCCGGGGAAAGGAAAAGGTACTCGTTCACATTCAGCAACAATATTTGGCTACGCTTCCGATTTTACTTTCTTGCTTCCTATCACACTTCCAATTTTTATATTGTTGATAAATGTGAATTTGACGTTCCGTTTTAGGCACTCTTTAAGTTGAACAGAGTATAGTTTATAAATTGAATTGAAACAAAAAATTATTAATAGGTACTTGGTGCTATAATGTGTGTGAAGAGGTCCCACATTATATTGTCCCTAGAATCGGTCAGAATAAGAGGGGCCAGTTTATATTACAAAATGATACAAAGTCCCCCACATGATTTTGGTCACCCTGTTCCCTTAACTAGATACCAAGAACTTTGAAATGTATTCATAAATAGCAAAGTTGACCAGAATAAAAATGTATCTCAATGTTTTGTCACGAAATAATGTTGTACAACCCAACAGAATCCTGTGGAATATGATCTATATTTTCCGACTTTGGACGGTGAGCTTCGATCTAAACTACTGAATTTTCTTCAAATGTAGGTGTTTATTTTTTTATACGAATATAAAAGTAATAATTTTTTATCTTTCACATCTTTGGCTTCTCTTTTGAGAAAATAAAAAGGCAAATGAATTGAATGAGGTCGCGTACCCTCTGAAGTAAGTGGTAACAAGTCAGGTTGACGCAAAAGAAGAACAAAACAAAAACAACAAAGAAAAAAACAAGTCAACGCTCGAACTTTTTTTCTCTCTTGACTGCTGTTCACTATAAAAGTTGTTCTCTTCTTCATAAAAAAACGAAGGGTTTTTTCTCTCCACATCGTACACTTTTTTTTCTTCTATAATCTTGGTCGTAATCAGTGAAAATGGATTCACTGCTACTTTTTCTTTACAGATAGGTGTGCTTTTTTTTTCATCCTCTTCCCTTTGTAATTTTAAAGTACAAAGAATTCCTCCAGCAGAATTAACGTCGTCGAGGACTGAGACATTGAAAATGAAGGCAGGCAGCTCCAAAAAAGTTATGAAAACCGAGAAGTATCTCTGCTCATTATTCTCATAATTCCACTAGTCACATATAGTGACTGGATAAATGTAATGAAAAAATAAAACCGCGTTGGAGAGGAAAAAAAAAGAACTCGACAACAGATAAGGAAGTTGAGAAGTCATTTCAAATTTTCGTCACGATCGTTTTGTAAATCGAACGTTCCTCCTGTTGCATCTGTCTTTTTGTAGACAAAGTTTGATACATTATGTGGTAGATAGACCGAACTGGAAGTAACATCAGGGAGATGAAACGTTTACAAATAATTTTCATTTCACGTTAAATTGTTCTGAAATTCAGTTCATCATTGTGGCTATAAAATTGACGTTTTAAACCAAACATTTTTTTATAACATGAAATTGTCATTTACAACAAATTAGTAATAATGAATTATTTTTGCGAAAGAATTTATATTTTTGACCTGGACAAATTATTTTTTGCCATTTAATTGCCATTCCATTACGAATGGTGATTAATATTTTTTTGTCACTATAAAATTGCTATTTTTGACCAATCACGGGCAAATTATATTTTCGTCGTGAAATTGTCATTTATTACAATGGTGAATTACAATTTTTATCATGAAATTACTATTTTTAACAAATTATCGTTTGCTATTAATTGCCATTTATGACAATGCGGTGACTTTTTTGCTATAAAATTATTATTTCCGGCAAATCATCGACAAATTACATTTTTGTGAATGAAGGTTTCCCCTAAAAGATTCACAGGCACACTTCTCACTTCTTATTTTTCATTATTCATTTTTACAGGCATCCTGATCATTCGTACGTAGTTTTTATTTGCTTAGCAAACTCCCCTTCCCTAGATCAGAAAATGTATTCTCGTATCCACGCCCGTTTCAGAAAGATAAATGTTTAATTTAATGAAAAAGCAGGAAAGCTTCGGGATGTTTATGGAATAAAAGTTTGAAAGAGCAGAAAAAGTGTAATGACAAACGTAAAATGTATTCCAATTAGCAGCACGCTTTGGTGGGTGGGTTTTCAAAAACGTTGACTTATGGTGACATTTTCTGACCAAAGTTTAAGGCCCCCTACCTGGATTGTAATCTACGAAAAGGCAATATTTCGTTCAAAAGTGACAAGAGTAAAACTCATTTCGAACACCCAAGGTTTCCAACTTTGTGTGCTTTTACTTGCAAAACACGTCGAAAGTGGGAAATAAATTTGAGATAAAAGTAACAATGAGTTTCCCGTTACGTTTTCCTTTTTCTGTGCATATCCTTTTTTTTTTCTTTTCTCTGCCTACTGAATTTGGGGTTTCTCACTAGTTTTACTTTGTGAATAGTAGGGTCTAAAATTTATCCTTCTGTAGATTATATTCTTTAATCAAAGCCAAACATCACTTCTAGTAACTTCTTCCGGCCTTTAAATAAAGCCAACTATGAGTTGTACCCTGTTTGAGGAATCAGGAAATTATAGTATTCATCAATATTACAGCCCTTTTGAAAATACCAAAGAAGACTGAAACGTGTAAAATGAGTTAGATTTTTAATTTGTTCTAAAAACAAGTAATTTAGCGATATAAGAATTTTCATTTACATATTATTTTTATACTCATAGAGATATTTACAATTGTTGGAGTATTCTTATTCTTTTATTTTAAATTCAGTTTCTTATTATTTTGGGAATCCATTATATTCACTTTTCCTTTTTAAATGCTTAAAAAAATATAATTGCCCAATTAAATCTCATCATCTGAGTCTTGAAACTTAAAAGTTTCTTGTTATACGGCGAAAATTTTATTTCTTCAAATAAAACCAGAATATTATACAGATTTTTTAAGGATTTGTGATGTTTTAGTTGGCATGGGTAAAATCGTATTCAATTTTTGGATTGAAAACACTTTTAGAAGCACTTTCTACAGATTTTGTTTCTTTATTTCTGTATCAAATCCAAGAAATTCAGACACGTGCCCCGATTCTTTGTACGACTGACATGCTCAAAAAACGTCGTTAAATTTGCCTACCCGAAAACTAAAAGACCTTATAAAGAAAAGCGTGTATAAGCATTCTTCTGTCACTCACATGCTTTTTTTATTTATTTACCAAATAGATTTATAAGAAGGCGGGTACATTGTTCAAAGATAATAAAACGATGTAGATACTAGTCTGAAGGCATAAAATTGAACCATATTATGTTCGACAAACAACTTATCATCACAGCAGTTTATTATCGCACGACTTGCATTTTAGAAAATGACAATGATTTTATAAGTCTCTTTTATCCAGCAGTAAAGGTATCGTCCAATTCTTATTATAATTATGACGAGAAAAATAGAAGAATAATTGTGTTAAGTTTTCCATTCAGTTTCATTCGCTTCCTCAATAGTTTTTGAAAATTATTTACCTTTCAACGGAGCTGGGCCAGAAGATGGAAAATTTTTATTAAAAAGTAAACGAAATAATTGAAAAACCAAAATAAAATACCCGAACAAGAAAAAGGCATAAAATTAAAAAAATAAAAAACTAAAACAGCCAAAAATTTTGAAAATAATAATTAAGGCGAAAAACTAACTCCTAAACTAATTGAAAATGAAAAGCAAAAACAAAAACAAAAAAAACAAATGAAATTAAAGTTGTAATTGTATGATTTTCTTGTTTTTCCTTTTAATTTTAATTTTTTTTTTTTAAAGAAATTTTTTGTTTGCACCTCGGGTGGAAAAAAGGTTTTTCCAGGATGACCAATAAAACCGTCGAACGGGGTGACTTTACATTCAAGGGGCGACTTTACCCACTTCGTTTTAGCTCGATAAATAAATTGCGAGGCAAAAATTAAAACCGAAATACGATTTGGATAGAAGCAGGTAGAAGGAGGAAAAGTAAAAAAAGATCGCCGCCCCTACCTCACTTCACCCAGTAACAGGACAAGAAAATAAAGCGGCGATATGGTTTTTTTGCTTTTTTTTTTTTAACCACAGACACTCAGAATATTCAGTTCGGTTTCACACGGTTCAAGTTGGTACTTGACTAGTTTCTTCTCAATCGTATGTCTGAGTACAAACATCCTCAAATTTTGCCTCCCCACCCATCAATAACCCGTCAATTAAAAATTGATGGGTAAAGTCGCCCCATTGAGGGGTGACTTTACACAAATTTTTTGAAAAATCATAAAAAATAGAAAGAAGGCTGCAAACTCAAACTTTTTTTTACAATTGTGTTGAGAAATGTTAGACCTAAATTTTAAAATCAAATTCACTTCAATAGCTTAAAAATTGGATGAGTTATTATAGGACAAAGTTAAAAAACATAAAAAAAGTGTGTAAAGTCGCCCCATTCGACGGAATATTAAATACACATTTTACACCCTGTCCCAGAAAAGTAAAGTAAATTGTAGAATATTTTTAAAATAACTGCTTTCTGTTTTTCTTGCCCAGCTTGCATTCTACAAAATCATAGAAGACATATGGAAACTTCTGAATTATCAATTTTTAAGGGATCCAAGGACCAAATAGGTATCAGTTTGGTACAATACATTTTTGAAGAAAATACTGAATTTTCCCCATTTTTCAGTAAACTTGTAAATATTAATTCCGAAATTTTGAAGCCATTTTCCTCGAAATCGAGTTTTTCAGCTTTTCAAGCCCGATTGGCGAGATAGAGAGATGCTTCTCGGATCATTGAATTCGTCGTTCAGTACTGAATAAACATATAATTATGAAAAAATTATTAATTTTGATTCTCCCCCCTCCTTCGAAGGTATGATTTCTCAAATTTCGTCATGTGTCCATTTTGCTATAACATTTCCATTATTATAAGTTTGAATTCATGTAAAGCTGGAATAATTCGCTGCCAAAGATGAATTTCAGGCTTCAGTTAAACGCAGCGGTCCACCGCAACTGCGTGAAATGGGAAACATTTTAAATGCAAATACTGCGCCCATATACGGTATCAACGTTCTATGATTCTCAAGAGATTCACTCTTTGGCAAGCGTATTTTATGACATCTTCGTTTGGGAAGTGGATAATACGAACAGACAAGGCTAACCCAGCTCAAAGTCAATTAAGCGGAGCTGGTACCACTTTTATGTTTACGCTATTTATCAGGGTTGTCGCGGGAGAGCAAACATTTTAGCAATCGTGACAGCAGCGTGCGAAAAAAGGGCTGCTGTTGGCTCGCCTTATGCGTCAGTCTCGTCTATTGACGTTAATTGGACGAATTTTAATTGCTGACGGTCGTCGACATTGCTGCGTGTGAGTCGTGATTAGACGAGCTTCTGCGACACCGACAACATCTTACAAAATGAAGCCGAAATGCTGGGAAAATGATTTTGAAAGGAGCTGTGGTGTACCTTGACCAACATTTTGTGGGGAGGGGGTTTCACACAGTCAAAATTTTCCTTTTTTTTCGGCTCACCACAGCAGAAGAGCGGAGTGGCCAGGTCGAAAAGAAAATAATGCAAATAATTGCTTACAGAGAAAATTCATAACTATTTCCACAAAATACCAGAAATATGAAAAACAACAAAGAAGAAACATGCATTGGTACCAAATTGAAGGGAGGTCGAAGATGTATTTTGGTCAAAAAAACCAAAATTGAGTTTTTCATTGTTTTTTTATTATGTATTTATTATTTTCTCTTCAAAATCTGTTGGTGGGTGGGGATGTTTTGCCCTTAAGCTAGTACAAATCAGAAACGTACTACTATCAGAGATTTCCAAGATCACCAATCGTTTAAAACATATCCAAAAATCACAACTTTTAGTTTTCAACTCATTGCCAAAATCGGTCACGAAAAATTTCAAATTTTTTAAAAAGTAATGAGCCTGGTGGATTGTATCCTTAAACGCTGGAAATGAAGAAAACGATGGAAATTCTCTTATAGATTTCTAGATATACCTAATTCAAACGAATTGGAATGCTTTCGAAAATATCTTTCCAAAAGTAATGCTCTCTCTCTCAGACGTTCATCGGATTAGACAATAGTGGCACGTCGCTGAGTATCATTTCTTTAAAATGCTAGCACATCCACACCAGTGAAGTATAAAACTAAAAATCTGAGAAAATATTTTAGAGTTTGCTCTTTTCGGGATGAGCTGGCACCGCAAGATGCAGGAAATAGGAAAAGAAAAAAAATCCATATTTACGGCAGGCATCTTAAGGAAAAACTTTTTAACGGCTTATTTAGATCCGCTACTGTTATCGTCTCCATTCTAGAATAACGACTCTCAGCACCAACGTGCACGCCAGCCAAAACGAATCTTTCATTTTATGATGCCAACAGCTTCCATTGTAATTCGCGTCTCACGCATCCTGCAGATGCTGTGGTAATTCTTTAATGGGGATGAGTAAAACGAGTGTAATTAAATGGTTTTGTTCTTTGGCAACGAAAATCGTTAACCTCGGATGAGTTACGAAAATGAGGATTTCTTATTTCATTTTTTCAATAACTTTTAACACACCATCCATTCTTTGTGACACTTTCATTTGAATTTCCTTCTCGAATTTTGTGAGCCCTGTGAGCCCAGGTCAGTGCCACTCTACTGAAGAGATGCGAGCATTCTTCAAAACAGAACATTATTATCTGAGTATGTTTGATTTTTTCAAACTTACCTCTCCACCTATCAATTTGAAGGCGCGGATATGAAAAAAAAAAAGGCTCAAGTATGAAAATAGCATTTCGAGGTATTGACTAAAGTTTTTGTTTATAGTTGTAGGATGATATGGGTGTGAGATTCAGCTATTAGAAAGTATTAATACGAGTATTTTTGTCTACTCTATTGACTACTACCCAATGAGCTGTATGTGTCGCAAGGTTAATATCCATATAGTAATGAATTTATAGCAATATACAGCTAAAAATTGTAATTATGTGTTGAGAAATTACGAGCGCTGGCCCAGAATGCTGTAGTTTTGTGAATTTTTGAGACAATGGGCTAAATGAAGGCTTTTTAGCGAGAAGAAGGGCCACAGAATATGAAACTGATGGATTTAAAAAAAGCACCTATGTCGACTTAGGCCCTTTTTTGATATCCACCTTCATTTGTAATAGGGAAGAATAACTTTCTCAAGTAATTACTCGTAATTTTACAGAAACATTTCAATCAAGTGAGCAATGAAATGGTTGAGTAGGTCTTCTGGATTAGAAGTTGAAATACCCTACTGGCCAAGCAGTGATTTTGTATGTGAGAGTCATCCCTATGGGCAAAATATTTTTAAGTCGGTGTCCGATGGTAGGAGAAAAGGTCCGATTGTGGCATACTTCATCCTTGTGTGGCAATACCACATCCGATGATCGCAAAATTCGCACTACTACTGTGGCAGAATTAACTCCGACAGTCGGCTTTGCCACAATCGGACATTATTTTTGTACCATGTCGGAGTCCGATTGTGGCATAATTTAGTCCGACAGTCGGATCTGCCACAATCGGACATAATTTTTGTGCTATGTCGGAGTCCGATTGTGGCATAATTTAATCCGACAGTCGGATCTGCCACAATCGGACATTATTTTTGTGCTATGTCGGAGTCCGATTGTGGCATAATTTAGTCCGACTGTCGGATCTGCCACAATCGGAGATTATTTTTGTGCTATGTCGGAGTCCGATTGTGGCATAATTTAGTCCGACTGTCGGATCTGCCACAATCGGAGATTATTTTTGTGTATGTCGGAGTCCGATTGTGGCATAATTTAGTCCGACTGTCGGATCTGCCACAATCGGAGATTATTTTTGTGCTATGTCGGAGTACGATTGTGGCATAATTTAGTCCGACTGTCGGATCTGCCACAATCGGAGATTATTTTTGTGTATGTCGGAGTCCGATTGTGGCATAATTTAGTCCGACAGTCGGATCTGCCACAATCGGACATCATTTTTGTACCAAGTCGGAGTCCGATTGTGGCATAATTTAGTCCGACAGTCGGATCTGCCACAATCGGACATTATTTTTGTACTATGTCGGAGTCCGATTGTGGCGTAATTTAGTCAGACAGTCGGATCTGCCACAATCGGACATTATTTTTGTGCTATGTCGGAGTCCGATTGTGGCATAATCTAGTCCGACTGTGGGATCTGCCACAATCGGAGATTATTTTTGTGTATGTCGGAGTCCGATTGTGGCATAATTTAGTCCGACAGTCGGATCTGCCACAATCGGACATTATTTTTGTACCAAGTCGGAGTCCGATTGTGGCATAATTTAGTCCGACAGTCGGATCTGCCACAATCGGACATTATTTTTGTACTATGTCGGAGTCCGATTGTGGCGTAATTTAGTCCAACAGTCGGATCTGCCACAATCGGACATTATTATTGTACTATGTCGGAGTCCGATTGTGGCATAATTTAGTCCAACTGTCGGATCTGCCACAATTGGAGATTATTTTTGTGCTATGTCGGAGTCCGATTGTGGCATAATTTAGTCCGACTGTCAGATCTGCCACAATCGGAGATTTTTTTTGTGTATGTTGGAGTCCGATTGTGGCATAATTTAGTCCAACAGTCGGATCTGCCACAATCGGACATTATTTTTGTACCAAGTCGGAGTCCGATTGTGGCATAATTTAGTCCGACAGTCTGCTTTGCCACAATCAGACATTATTTTTGTACCAAGTCGGAGTCCGATTGTGGCATAATTTAGTCCGACAGTCAGATCTGCCACAATCAGACATTATTTTTGTACTATGTTGGAGTCCGATTGTGGCATAATTTGTACCTTGCACAAGTCCGTCAGTCGCACTCGACTGATCGGTGTACTACTATGGCAGAATTTAGTCCGACAGTCGGATCTGCCACAATCGGACATTATTTTTGTACTATGTCGGAGTCCAATTGTGGCATAATTTAGTCCGACAGTCGGATCTGCCTCAGAAGCTGTATACAATCAGTTGAGTGAAATTTTGTTATTTTATAAGTTCTGAAGCATCAAATTGACATAAATTTGAACCTACCGACTTCTCAATTAAAATCATTATTAATTAAGAACCACTTAAAACCAGCTTATAATTATTATGCATTTCTAATAGAGAATTGATGACAACTACATACTAGTTCAAAGGTAAACAACCGACCAGTTCGATAAAAATGTAAACAAAGTCAAAAATTTTTGAAAATTCCTTATATGGCAGTATAAAATTTTTTGTAATGCATATTGCATTATACCCTTTCTCACCCTCCAATCCCCCTTTTTAAATCCCTTTACATTAATTATCATTTAAACAGATTTTTTGCATATGTTAGCGGAAATAATTCATAACAGCTAATATAGGTGGAAACACAAACCATCAGTTTTCTATTTGCCAGTTACAAAATATTGAAACAGTGAGAGTTAGTGATTGGCTGACAAATTGAAATTTTTAATTGTGAAAATATTCAAATATAATTCAAACTGAATATTCCAAATATAATGATACATTGGTAATCATATAGTCACATTGTCCACTATAGTGACCAAACTGTATCTCATCAAATTCTAAACATTTTTATACATTGCTCTTCTCTTTTAAATGTTGAGTCAGAGACAATCTGAACAATCCGTGAAAATTTAATTGCAGCTATTCATCTAAAATTCCATACAAGCACATTTTGCATATTTAATATACTTATAGAATGTATTTTGATTTTCTTGAGAAATATTTGAGATATATTTGTGACTGTGTAAGCAATATGGATCATTGGAGTGAAAAATAATATTTTTCATTACAGTAAAATAAATCATAAATTTATTTTTGCCAATGATCATTATATTTCATATGATTCAGGGAATAATTTCATTATTTATTTACAATATTATAACTTGTAATTATTATTAGTATTGTGTGATTTAATTAATAATCAGAAAATAATTCTCCTGTCATATTTAGACAAATGAAAATATGAAAAAATGCAAATTGCAAATTGCAAATTGCAAATTGTTTACAAATTTATAGTTTTTACTTGTTGGTAATGAATGGAATGAAACCAGTATAATTTCTAATAAATATATATGGAATCAAAATTAATCCGAATGTCGGACTGAATTCTGCCACAGTAGTACACCGATCAGTCGTGTGCTACTGACGGACTTGTGTATGCCACAATCGGACTCCGACATAGTACAGAAATAATGTCCAATTGTGGCAAATCCGACTGTCGGACTTAATTCTGCCACAGTAGTACACCAATCTGACAGTCGCATAGATTCATGCCACAATTGCACCGACAATAGGTACAACATCTGCCACAGTCGGATAGAATTATGCCACAAATGGAGTACAAACTGCCACAATGGCACTATATAATTTGATGGTCGCATCCGACAGTTGCATCCGGTTTTCTGTTATACATGTTCCGCAGTCTGAGAAAAACGGATGATTTCATCAGGTTTTAGTTTGTTTTGCCACAATCCAGTGTCCGACTGCCACAATCGGACAAAACAGGCCGACAATGGCATTTTCTGTCACAGGTAAATGCTACAATCGGATTAAAATATACTACTGTCGGATTCTAAATTCAATAAATGAGTATAACATTTTTGTTCATTCTAAATGTGAGTGATTGTGGCACATACGGATGAACAGTGGCTTTGCAACCAAGAAGTCCCGTGTTCGAGTACCACCAATAACATTATCCTTAGCCTACTATTCAAAAAATTTTCAAATTAGGCCAATACTACGAACTGATGAAGATTGCCTACAGACGGAAATGCCACTGTTGGATGGAAAACTGCTTCAATGGTATGAAAAGTGCGATAATAGTAATGCCATAGTCGGATTAGTCAATAAGATAATCGGATTGCCTCAGACGGAAGTAAAACTGCAGCTGTGACATCTACATTTTTGACAATTTAAATATATTTGACTGAAACGGATGAAAAACTGAACCGGAGCATATCTGTTTGCTACAATTGAGTACAACAGTCGCAGAATTTTATGCCACAGTGGCATGTGGACTGCGACTGTGGCATGTTTGGGTGCCACAATAGGATCCCACAGTAGTAGAATTTAATGCCACAGTGGCATGTAGACTGCGACTGTCGCATATTTGGGTGCCACAATAGGATCCCACAGAAGTAGAATTTTATGCCACAGTGGCATTTAGACTGCGACTGTCGCATGTTTGGGTGCCACAATAGGATCCTACAGTCGCAGAATTATACGCCACAGTGGCATGTATACCGCCACATCGGATGTCCAATCATCGGATTTAGCAATCCTACAATCGGATGTCCGATTATCGGACTTGGCAATCCGACAATCGGTCATCCGACATGTTATACTATAAATGCGACACTCGGACATCCGACAGTAATTGCGATGTCGGGCACCAATTTGGGAATGCGATTTGTGAGACCAAAAAATCGGTGTGGCATCGCCGATCATTGGATTTGGCAATCCTACAATCGGCCCCGATTGTAGGATTACCAAATCCGATGATCGCACATCCGATTGTAGGATTGCCAAATCCAATGATCGGCGATGCCACACCGATTTTTTGGTCTCACAAATCGCATTCCCGAATCGGTGCCCGACAATCGTACTGTTTTTGCCCATAGGGATTATATTAGATTCAAAATTCAATTTTTGGCATTTACCTTTTATGATTTCAGGTCTTTAAAAAAAAAATTAAAAATCGTTGAGCATAAAATTCATCACGAGGTCTAACAGAATTTCTGACCTTATTGTCATACAGTAGTCATAAAGATGGGCAAGGGCATCTAAAAAATGAATAAAGTCGAACAGTTTTCAAGTAGAGGCTGCGTAAATTGGGGTAACTTCGAACAATTTACTGGCTGTAGTCTGTCGTCTATCGAAATTTCTGTATTCAAAAAGTAGCTCGTACCTTTTGTAACATTCAAATACTTCACAGCTAAAATCACAATTATTATTACTTACAGCCTATACCTACATCGTCCCTAAGCTGCTGAATGGAAATTTTTCATTTCATCGGGATGAAGAATTTTATTATAACATTTTACGATCCAAACGATCTCCCAAAATTATGTTGCAGCCCGATTATTTCGAAACTACCCTTTAAAGCCCATAAATATACTCAGGATACATGTCGCTAAATAAGGAGAAAATGATTACCAGCGTCCTATGCTTATAAGTTGATGAATCGAAAACAATCACTTTTTATGAGTCATAACCCCTGAAACGAATTATATATTCGAAACTACTTGAGCAACTTTTACAGCGTATACACTGACGAGTTTTCGCATTTAATTGAAAAACTTTTACGTCAAAATTAGAATTTTCGGGGTGCTTCCTATTTTTATCTTACAAAAACCGACGTTCATTAAAGAGTAGAAAATTTTATAACTCTCTCACGTGTTATGAGATTAAGATGCTTTTTTTTTTTTCAACTTTTTTAAATATTTTTTATCATTCAACGATTATCTTCCTTGAAAGTCGCCAGATGAAGTAAAATTGAGTTATTCAAAATATACTATACTTACTACGAAAACCGGACGAACTGCGATTAGTTTTGAATTTGAATTAAGTACGAAACTTACCTGAAACAGAAGAAGAAAAAAAATTTCGTTAATTTTTGGAAACAAAGTTGTACGGTACTTAAACAATTTATATTGTTCTCGTTGGCGAATATTAGAAAGCGGATATACTTGAATGAGTAGTTTGCCGACGAGATTTCTGCAGAAATATTATGCAGTGCTTATTGAAATGGTGCATAAAAAAACGCAATTTACGTTTTTCATTTCCCTATTTCGGTATTTCCAATATACGGTATTCCACTCTTTATGTTGAGTAGAAAATATTTCTACTTTGAGAGAGATATTCCAGAGAAATACCGACTGCTCTCAATCTTTTTTTTTTGTTTTTCTCTTTTTTCGCTCCTGACAACTTCCATTTCATAGTTTCCCTTTAATTTATAACACTCTTCGCAGCTATCATGTGAAAATCATTTTATCGAGTTCGATTTCGATATTTTCTATCTGAAAACGTGAAGAAGTTTCACAAACGTAGCTTAAAAGTTACGATTTATTTCAACAAGTTCGTTCAATTTTTCTCTTTTTCACCCTTCTCAATTTTGCCGCCTTTTTTATTCGATCCAATTTTTATATCGCCGACACAACACTGTGTTCCTCCTGTAACATGTGATAAAAAGTTCTTTGACAAGAATGTGGTATAAGCCAAACCATGAAAGGTTGTGTAAATATAAGATGCAACTTTCATTTTTTCTCATCTTTTCGCCCAAAAAAATAGCAATACGTTTTGCTGACGAGTGTTTTTGATTTATCGTCTGATTTTCTTTTAGGTTTGTTTTGCGCACTTCTACACTTTTGTGTCACCGTGTATGCCTTCTTTCTGGCTTTCGTTTAGAGGCTTTTTTTTTTTTGTTCAGCCTCTTCCAATATTTCCTTTTTTTTTCCTGCTTTCCTTTTTCCTTTATTTTTATTACGGGTTGATATCGTGAATAGAAAACGTAAAAGACGAGCATACATACTATATTCGAAGCTTTATACTCGTATTATATTTTACGAATCGTTTCATAATGGTGGAGTGTGTCGTGACACGATTTCAAAATGTACCTTTTACCCTTTATGGAGGGAAAAAAAGAAGACTATTGACTATCGAGTATAGAAAATGTTGGATTTGAGATGGTTGAGCCGCATCAGATTACTGTGTTCTTCCCAGGTGCCAATGTGCTCTCCATATTAATCCGTCATCGCCAGGTGGTCCTCGACAGATGGAACGCGAGAAAATTGAGAAAATAGAGATTTTCTGGTCATATATTCTTGTTAGGACTAACATTTTCTACATCACCACCAATTCGTTAGAAAAATCGACCAAAATAAGATATTTTTTATAGCCTGGAACAAATTTTTGTTGACATATTTTCTGAAAATTTTTAGAAAAAGCTCGAGAAAAATGAAAAGATAATATGAAAAAAAAATTCTAGAACCGCAAGCACCGCTAGAAAAGCAGGTTTTCGATTGACAGTACGGGGGAGTCATGAGCCACGCAAATTTCATGTCTTAGGATTTTGTAAAAAGGAAAGGGACCTAGTTTGCACGATTTTTTTAAAACGAAAATTCACAAAAAAATTATTTTCCGACGATCATTTTGTAAATGCGGCTGCCGGGAAATGAAACAAAAAAATTTTTTTCAAATTTCGGAAATTGAGACAGTTCTCCCAATTTTTTAACTGTAAAAAAATCTGTTAAAAATTCTAAGGAATTCGTTTCTTCAAAAACTTATCAAAATTCATCGTTTTATAACTACATTTTTGCTGATTTCTTTGAGAAGTTTCTATCAGAAGTCAATCTTGATGACCTTTAGTGTAAATTTCAACCCCCCAAAATGCGAGATAGGTATTTTTTGAATCCTGAGATCATGAAACGAATAACAATGAAGGTCACATGCCTATTTATAAAAGTTGGACCAAAATTAATAGAAGGTTTTCTGTGGAAAACATGCTAAAAAGGAGGGAAAAGGGTGGTTTTTGCCTTATATTACATAATTTTTACGTGCAAGGAAGCAAAAAAAGTCTTAACTTCTAAAACTGCGAAATTTTGAGGCTATTTTTATGGATTTTTTCAACGTTTTGAGTTGAAAAAATTTTTCTTTGAATTTAAGATTTTGTAAATTGTGATTTTATGATTTTTTAGGTAGACGACTTTCGGGTTTTATATGAAAGACTAATATAAATTTATTAAGATTTAGCAAAAATTACTGAAAATTAATTCAAAATACAGAACATCAGTATAAATATGTTGAAAATTAGTGTGCAGCATACTGAAATTTAATATATTTTGTATTAATGTATCTCATAAAACCTACATTGTCCCAATGTTAGTATGCAGCATACTAATTTTTAATATACTCGTATTTTATCTCTGGGTGAATTAACTGTTTACAGAGGGTTAAATATTACTTTCTGCATGGACGATATTCAGCACAGTCATAGATAATTCTTGACAAACAGTTAACTATGGGATAAGGGCGGTGTGTTGCCACTAGAGGGAAGAAAAAAAATATCAACAGTCTGAATGAACTTATTTTTACCATAATTTATTTCAAAACTGTAATCGTGTTCAAAAAATATTTGTAGTCGAAACTTGCCCCCTATGAGGTATAAATCAGTTTTCTGGTTCTTGAAAGCTTGGTCTAATGTCCATTAAACTGATTCTCTTGGTTACCTTCGTGTACTTACCACCTTGAAAATAGTTGTGAAAGTTTATCGGCTATAGTACTATTTCCAGTCCCTTAAGACTAATCTTGTTCCTCTCATTCAAGGTGGTATAAAACTATTATTTATTCTCTACGCATAAATTTCTTATTCTCATACCCACTACACGACAATGTGTCCTCAGATCCACATTCGTATTTCCATAAATTCACAATGAACGCATGTTTATTGTTATGGCGAGTGGCCATAATTAAGGAACCAACCTGTAAACTGCTTCTGTAAGTAATGTAAAGGCCTTGCGTATTCGAGACCCGTAGAAAATCATTTGGGATTCAGAAAATGGAATACGTGTGTTTATACTTGTGCTGACCTTTTAGAAATAAAATACTATATTTAAGCCATTGTATACGGTTAATGCCTCTTTTGTGAGTAGAATGCCATTTTCTTTCTATTTCTTACTCCTTTCAGGTATTTTTTGAGGTCTTTGTTGATAAATAGAACATTTACCGCGTAAACTTCCTAACAGTAACAGTTTTCTGTTCCATTTTTCCAAATAAATGGCAAAAATAAATTCCATATTAATGTTTCATTTTTATGTTGTGACAGCACTGGTTCACTTCATTGGATTGTTGAAAAACTGTGCAATGTATTACACAAATCATTTGAACCACAGACAAAATCGATAAGCATTGACCGAATCTTGATAATTTATACCTTTACCCCCTTAGTTTTCATTTGTCCAACTTAATTTTCGTTGAACCTTGCGGATCAGAATTCAAGCTCAGCTCAGACGAACTCGAGCTAGAGCACTATCCACAGTCTTCAATACTAAGTTTCTTTTAACCAACATTTGAATGAAAATTTTAATGAAACTACCAGTAGACATGCCTCAATGAGCTACGGTTCCTGCTATTGTTTATTCAAAAGGTATTAAAATTACGAGTGAAAACAATTTCAACTCAAATAAAACTTTCTGGTTCATTGGTAATTTGGAAGAACAAAAAACATCCTGAAAATGCTAACAGCTGCAAAGCAGAAGTAAAAATCTTCGTTCCTCATTGAGAGGAAGCTTTCTAACGCCCATTTTGGCTGGAGAAGAAAATTTATAGGCTTAATTTAATTTTTCATTGGTAAAATATGTATTTGCATATTATTATAATTTTTTGCACCACCTTTTATCCTCAATATCTCGAGGGCATACCCAGCTGGCTTTATTTACACTCACTTCTACCCTACATTCTAACACGCGAACGTATAATTTTCTTGGCTTCAAAATTTATCTTATTTTTGCTTCTTGCAATTTTTTTTTTTTTTCAGTTAGCTCCCTGTTCTGTTAAACTGGAGCATTTCAAGCGAAAATAATTTTATTTTGAAAATCAATTATATAGCTTGCACGTGATGAAGCATGGTAGAAAACGAATTCGACTATAAAAATGATACATTTTAAAATTGTAAATACCTAATTGTAACAAAAATTCATTGATTCGGAAAACGAAGAAAATGGCGAATCGTTTGTAAATAAATAGGAAATGTGGTTTTTGATTTTCAACACATGCCAACGATTATACCTATTTCCTCATCTACCGAACCTTACTCTAGATTTGTGTCAAAATCAGTGTATTTTCTGTTGATCCCAGTTTTTTAGTTAGTACCATATTGGCTTTTAATCCAATGCGATTCAATGTTTTATTTTCAAGTAATTTTTTTTCATGTCCCAAAATACCTGAAATCCACACTGAGAGAAATTCGCATACTAATTTTTAATCTGATGGCATACTAAACCAAAGACAATTCGGGTTTAGCTACTTGATTTGGAATTTAGCGTAAAAAATTAAATTTTAGTATTTCGCGTTATACTCATAGCATACTGATTTTTATTATTTTTGCGTTAAATATTAGTATTATGTACTAACTTTTAATACTTTTTATTGATTGTTGGTATGTTTTATTAATTTTTAATTTTTTTGATAGTACCTAACTTAGGATGTTTTTTTCCGGTGCAGTACATGCATATATTTAGATGAAACTTTAAAAACATTTAAAATCTTGAAATTCTCCTCGAGAAAATTGAGTCCTCTACAATAATTTTGTTTTTGTATAAAATGTATACTTCTATAATCAGGTACCCAGCTTTACTTGACGATTTTAAGTTGATTTCTGCACTTCCTGAAACACGCTTACTACTTCATTTCACGGCTTTTAAGTCAGCTGCAGGAAGAACATTTTCAAGTTTTTGAAACGTTTGATGTCTAACGTGGCGTTATGAAAGTAAATTAACAGGCAATCTCCTCTCACAAATTAGATTTTATTTGAAGAAACTCCATACTCACGCAAAAGTGAAAAATTTTTCAAGTCTCCCGGCGAAATATTAATCAATTATGAAAATGTAGAAAAAGTATTTTTCGTCGGAGCTTTTTTATGTGTTATTTGATTTACGCTAAAGGTAAAAGAAAATTCACTTGCCAGCATTTAATACCTACATGCGATATAGCTCTTTCTGAAACTTTCTCGCATATTCCTCAAAAGTTGTTTCCAGCCACTTACTTAAATATCATTTAGGTATGTTCGTTTCCACGAAATGCAATGTCCAAAATGTTGTCTACATTGAGATAATAATACCGAAAATTAGCCATTAGTTGGGAGGACATTATAATTTCAGCTTGTATGTTACCCTATTCGACTGACTGAGAAAAGTATCTTACATGATAGAAGGGAGGAAGGCAACGAAAATCAGACGAATTACAAGTTTTTCGCAACAAATAATTCCAGTTTTCCGTATAGATGCGAATTTTTTCTCCTCGCCATCCAATTACTTTCTTCCTTAAATGTATGTATGTGCAACAGCGAACTATAACTGACGTGACGCAGGTACTACACAGAATATCGCATGATAAAATGTTTCTATCCTGCCAAAAAACACGTGTAGAATGGTATTCTTGTTCCCAAGCAATCGCCAACGCGGAACAATTCAACCCACTATTTTCTCTTCCTGTCGAGTATTACGTTTTTATACGATCTCTCGTGCTCGACTAGCTATGTGTACACCGCACACAAATGTGCATCTTCGATGAAAGTGTATATGTCTGTCTAGAAAAATCATGAAAATTCGCTCCAATAACTTCAACTCGAAAATTCTGAATCACTTTTCTTCTTCCAGAACCATCTTTACACCCATTAACATGGAGACTAGTTATTTGCTTAGAACACGAAATTATTTTGTTCAGGGTGGCTCAGCATATTATCTACCTCTTTCTTACTGCTTATAAAGTGATTTCATCGAATTAAGGTGTGTAGATAGTTCAAAACTATTCTAGCGAATATAGTATAATTGAAGCAAGCCCCTTATTAAGCATCAAATTTCATCGAAGACTGAATGAAAAATGTTCTCATTTTATGATTAATTTAAGACTCAGTTCTTTCCTCATAGCGAATTTCTGGGTGCGTCATACTGATTATGATTTATATATTTCCCAATTTCATAGGTTCGAGTTTGACGGATAATTAAAATACCTCATCCAACACAATCGCCCCGTGCTTCGAAACTGCACTTCGACTATTCTGTTGAGTTTCTCTGTAAACTGATTCATACAGGAATAAGTTGAAAAGCTTTAGATGCTTCCCAGTAATGGAATACTGCTTTGAAGATAAACACTGAAAATACTCCAAATTCAAAGATACAAAAATAGTAAAAGTGAGTTCCTACCATTTGTATATTTACTTCGGGTGTGATTTTTAAGCCCACAAAAAAGTGTTGAAATCTCGGAATAAATGATGTGAAATAACGGAATTTATAACTAATGCGCAAAAAAAAAGAGACTTTTAAAGGATTTCAAATTTGTTGCGCATTGAAAAAGGATATTGAACAGAATTTTAGATTGAATTCACAAAAAAATAAAATAAGAACCGGCATAACAATCCCTTTAAACAAAAAATAAATAGAAAAGACGGAAAAAACTTTGCCCGCAAAATTATGAGAATGGCATGGTTGTCACAATTACTGAACAAGAAGTGATTTTTGTGCCTTTGATGGCCTTCCACATTTCTTTTTCTGGCCCAAAAGGATGGTTTTAGCTTCATCTGGTACTGTGACATCTTTCCACTTAATTAAAATGCTCACTGTGTGTTTACATTTTTTTTTTTTTTAAATAAAAAATGGGCAAGTATATGTACAGCAAGCAGAGTAGATTTCAATCAGAGTAGACTTCAATCTTCCAAATTGCCATACCATTCTCTGAAAGCTTGAAACAACTTCCATTTGCCCTCTCCCTGATTAAATTTTTCAAAATTTTGGTATTTATTTGGGTCTGAGATTGCGAGGAAGATGTGAAATATTGAGTAAAATTGCCAGTTTCTCGTTGCAACTCTGATGTCTTACAAGCCACCCACTGGTAGGCTGCAGTCCATATTGATAGAGGAAGTGTGCATGACTATGCAGAGCAGATACTCGTGTAAGGTTTAAACTTTGTGTTGATAAGAATAAATATTGTGTGAGTATGTTATTGTGGGATTTTACTTTTATATTTCGTGATTTTCATTTAAAATTCTGTTCATATTTATTCCGTGCAAACCTCTTTTTTATTGTGTACAATTTAATATTCCCCATTTACTTTCACATGTTCATATAACTGACTTTCAATGCAATTTTTACGCAGGTAGAGCTGACTTGTATAATTTTTAACACTAGGAAAACCATGTTTCACTCGATTACTCAAAGGACCCGGTGGTGTCATATTCGACTCGACAGTAAAGGAACTTCAAAAGACCGAAGAATGTCATAAATGACACCACCTTGTCCTTCAAGGAGTGACGCATTCAAATTCAGGTGGTGTCATATACGACACCACCTGATATTTCTGGTGTTACTAGCTATCATAACTGATGAGAACTTTATATAAGATATTCGAGTAGCATGCTTTTTAGGTCATACTATACGAATGATTTTGTAGGTAGGTGTCTGAAATGCAGTAGGTGCTACTGATGAAGTGTCAGAAGACGAATGTCGACAGGTTGAATGCGTGTGTAGAAATAATCGAGAATTTTTCCTCATCGCAAAACAGGAACTACGAGAAAATTCGACCAAATCTGGCACACATATTTAAGAGTAAACTTTCACGACGGAAAACTAATTGAATTTCCTCGACCGTATATATCCCGATGCGTTATTACTTATTTCCATTCTCTCTGCTTTCCTTTTTTTTTTTTCATCCTTCCTTTCTCTTCCACTGTACCCATATTGCTGCGTTACCATACTTTCTTTAACTAAAGTTTCACCAGTTCTTCTTGGGGAAGAAAATTGTTTCAATGACTTACTAAGCAGGGGATACACCAGGGAATGAAACGTTTAAGAATTATTTCGACGATTCGTAACAGCAGGGATGAAAATTGGAGACATTCTTTGCATACGTATTGACATTCACTTTTACCTTTTTTTTTCTCTCAACCAATTTCTTGGTCGAAATTTACAAATCCTCTGTTGCTCTTTTTGTTTTTTTTTTTTTCGTACAAAACATTCTTGATGCAATAAAACCATTTTAGAAACGACAAACTGGGCTTAAATTTTTTTCTTTTTTTTTGCTTTAAATGATGAGCCTCATTTTTTACATTTCCTCGAATTTATCTTTCCTATAAGCTTGGGAATAGAAATTTGACAAAGTGAAAAACAAGGAAAAACAAATCATCCTCTAGTTTTTCGAATGACTGTCGCTTCTATCCTTTTTTACTGCAGTGAAACAAAATATGACGAGTATTTCTTTCTTTTCCACCTTTCTCCTTCGTGAAATCCATTTTTAAAAGAAAATCTCTCGAAGAAAAATAGCAAGATGAATAACGTTCTCTAAATTGGCTTCAAATGAAAGATATTAATGCTTACAATAAACTGAAAAAGCATGCCTCTGTAAGTGGATTCAGATTTTCTGTTTTCATTTTTCATGACATCAGACTATGAAGGTCCGAGTATTTGAAAAACAAAAATGAAAAAAAATAAACTGGTTTCTATCAAAAACCTGCTAAGAAAACCCTCGATAAGATGATAAGAGGAAAACAATATTGAAGAAAAGAAAAAATTATCTGAGCTTAGTACAAATGAATTGAAATTTCGTTAATTTATACGATGAATGGTTACTGTTGGCACATCTACTTTGTTATACATTCGACGTCCCTTTCCTTATAGAAACAGTTTTTCTTGTTTCAAGTCCTGTCACCAACGGAAAATACCTGAACTACATCAACCTCTTGACTATCAACAAAACAGAAAAACCCTTTTTGCGAATACCAATGGTTGGGGTCAAATAATTATTTTCTAATCCCATAAAATTTGTTTTCAAGACTTGACAACATTATTCTCCAGAAGGGAACTCGAATCTATCGACTGCAGGCATCTACACTTTCTCAAAAAATGACCAACACAATATGCCCGAAGGAAAACTTTCTTATCGACTTCAATCAATTACCAGCAGCACTTTTGCCAGTTCTTAAGTGGAAAAACTTCGTTCCGAGGGTCCACTTTAAAACATTTATTTATCACAATTCGAAAAAGACCTTCATCTGTATCTGAAAGATTAGGTCTTCAGTGAGGAATGTGAGGAATATTGTGTGGCACAACCATTTGCTTGGTTTTTGTATGCAGCATATAGGCAGCAGTTTTCCTGCTTTATTTTTATTTTATTTTTTTATTTTTGAAAGCAATTGTTCTCCGCAAACGATAAGCAATCTGACAACGTACTCTTTTTGAAGGGAAAATGAGACAAGAAGGATAAAAAAAAAACTACGAAAAAGAAAAATAAATGTTAATTTTCCTTTGTTCGACTCAAAAAGATAAACGGTTAGTGGAAAAAGTTTACACCAACTTGCGCAGCCGTTTCAACACTTCGGATGAGTATTTTTAATGAAATGTGATGCAATATTTCTTAAGAGAGATGGTTTCGGTGGAGGAATCTTGGTGGAAACTTATTTTTTTTTTTACAGTACTGTTCAAACTCGCGTGTCTCAATTTTATCTCTCTGAATCTGAAGAATTACCCACTCTGCATTGTGGTCCCCAAAGGTACTGTTACTCAGCCAAGAAAAATGTATAAATAAGTGGCAGCGAGTGGAAACAAAATGTCTGTTCCTTTGTTGACTTAAACTGTCAACGAGTTTTAAATTTATAATGAAAATTAAACGACCCACTGGGGTTAACCGTCATCGATAAGATAAAACGTGGAAAATGGTGGCGTGAAAAAACAAGACACAAATGAAAAATATTTAATGAATTTTATGGAATGAGAAATGCTAGGAAAATTCATGACCACTCATTTTTAGTTATTTAAAAAAAAAAAGTTATAATAGTCGACGAAGCAAATGGGTGACTTTTTTCCCTAGAACCTTTGACACCTGTTCGTTATTTTAACTTCTTCTAAAACTTTGAAACTTTTTTAATTAAATAAGTTGAAATTATAAAGGAAAACTGACTACGCATTCAGCTATTTGAAAAATGATTTAGAGACCTCAACAATGAAAGAAGGCGGATATCAAGAAATGATCTGTGTCAAAAATTAGCATTTTGATACCCCCATGGATGTAATTCTCGTTCAGTCAAACTGAAATTTCACATTGTAGTAAATGACCCTTCAAAGATGAGGTATATAAAGTGATTTGAAAATTCAACTTCATAGTAGTCCCCTAGGGGGGTTTAAAGTTGACCTCCACCTTCGTCGAAGAGAAAAAAACAGCAGCAGGTTGGTATTTGGAGAAATTTAACAAAACCACTGATACAGAAAATTTGGATTTCGTTGTAAAATACAGAAAACTTGATAATTTAGGAATCACAAATTTCCTATACACCAAGTGCTTCAGTGGGTTAAGCAGCTTCTTTCGATTTGATTCTTATTATTCTTTCAATCTCAAATTCGTGGCAAAAAAAGACCATCTGTTTGCTGTATAATTTTCGTAGAGCCGATAGTCCATATCTACAAATCGATTTCTTCTCGTCGACTGTATTTGATTTGGCAAGCATCAGGTGTTTTGCTTTTTCTTTTCTTAATTGGAGAAAATCTTCGAATTCAGTTTTTGTTAGTGTTGTTATGATAGCAAGTATATACTTCGGCGTTTCTATGAGAAATAATAAAAAAAAAAAACTTGATCCACAATTTGTTCTACCCTACATTTCCCTTATAAACCATAGTTGTAAAGTAATTGCAACTTATTGAAAGCTTCACACAGACTCAATAACTTGTTTTTAGAATTTCTGCAAGTCACCTGTCAACAGCCATTATCAGATTAATTATTTCATCAAACGACTGTTACTTATTTATTGATTTTTTCAAAAAATATTCAAAAAAATATTGGAGCAGCAAAATGAATAAATTTATATCTTCGATCTGTTCCAACTAAATTTTCTCTACCTTCCTCTTCAGACACTCGAATGACCTATTCAATGAGCCCGTATCTACTAATAATTTATTACACAAACATCTCCCTCCTCTCCGCTGCGTCTACTAAAAAACATCTGAATCGTTCGAATCGAATATTTTAATTTACGAAAGTTTATTTTGCATTTACCAAAGAAAATGACAACCTTTTTCATCATTCACAGTTACTCTAAACTGAATAATAATTTCTAAACCCCTTTTATGATGTAGAGCTTTCGCCTGAACTTCGTGTAGTATTTGCAAGTCAAGAAGAATACCTTTGAATTTAAAATAGACGACGTTTGCGTCGCTCAAGTAATTTAATTAATTCTAATTTATCTCAGCTGAAGACGACAATAAGCGAGCTGCTTTCCCAGACTCAGAATACAAAATTAAGTGCAACAGACTTTATCGAAATTGACACCTTTGAACACGAAGCTGTCCTATTTCAGATATATTTTGTTCCTACTTTTCTCAATTCTTTTTGCCAAAAGTCATCATTTTATATGGAGGTGCTCTGATCCCTTTCACTTATAGGTACTGAAAAGTCTCCACTGAATATGTGGAAATTTTCCCTCACTCCTGAGGGAAAAAACTTATTTTTTATTCGTTTTTCTTTTCTTTTCCATAAACAACCCCTCCTATCCTCTTGAATCGCCACTGACGAGTCACTAGTCAAAAATATAGTATCTCAGAGTATGTACCCCTAATTTCATGTATTTTGAAGCTCTATGTTTTTAAAAATTTGGGAATTTAAATAAAAAAGAGAAACCAAGGGTCTTTTATTTTAGAATTAAAATAGCCAGAAAAAATGTGGGATTATAAAGTATTAATCACTTATCCACCTATTTTATTTTGAACCATATTAGAGCTTATCTTCGAATATGAAGATAGTAATAATAAACTATGGTGTAAAATAAGATTTTTCTCAATTCTCATTTACCAAAATGATAAGAACTTCAATTTTTTTTTGGTTTAAAGAGTGAGTTAGCCAGGTGGCTAATAAATACTAAGATTTACAATGTTACTACCCTTCTCCTGGGCAAAAAAAAAATATATATAGCGTATTCTTACCTTCGTTTCACCTCATTACTGTATTGGAAAAATTTTAAAACAAGTTGAACCCACTAAAGGACTTCTTTCTTCTCGCAATTATGTATGTAATTTGTTTTGAAAAAAATCTGACTACTCAACTGTCTCACTTTTAGACACCCCTTTTCCCTTCTATTTTAAAGACCTATTCAATGCATGGTGAAACAAATAGTCATCCATTTGAAAAAGAAAAAGGATCTGCACCATACAGATGAAAATGAAGATGTTAGCCTCGAAAAAGTATTATACGAGTAAATATTGAAAATATTTACTATAAAACTTGAATTATCCCTGTTTCCTACTAAAGATTTTGAAAATTACGTTTAATTTCTCTTGGGGCCTGTATTATGTAAAATTTCGGTCTAGTCTGTTGGGGAAAAAAAAAAAAATCAAAAGTTGTCTGCAAATACTGAAACATGTTTGATGTTTTTTATAAGTCGGTATAAGTCCATGTAATTGAGTATGCAGTGAATATCTGTACAAGTGCTTTTTGTTAGTTGAACAAATATAAAAGCAAATTAATTACACGAACTCGTGAAGAACGAAGGTATTTTAGCTGCAACATTGCTAACACATCTTTAATGAGCTTTTCGCGCTTTGTAACTTATTTAAAACGCTAACTCATTCTCCATTCTGTAGAATGGTTTCGCTGTTTCCAGCAGTTTGTAAACAGTGCCTCATTTAACACCTTTTCAAACGTTCTTTTCGCTTAAATTCACTTTTAACGCACGAAACGCCACTTTTTCGTCCGGTTTTTATTATTCTAGTGTGCCTTTACCTCGCTTTATACCAAAACACCAAAATACCCTTGGCAATTTGGAGTTAAGCAAAATTTAATTAAATTCTAAAATTATTGGGAGATTTCGGAAAGTTCTAGAGGTCAGTGTGATATGGGTTGTAATACGCCAAAAGCCTACCACCATTACAGCCTGTTTAGACGAATAAGTCTGCTACAAAAACCTGTAAAAAGAGTGCTCGGTGACCCTATCAAAGACTTTGATGATGGAAATTAACAAGTCGAGGTAAACTGAATTCAGATTTACAAAAAATTTATTCTCACTAGCAGGTTTTCGACAGAACATTCTGTTAATTTTGATACCACTTTCACAATTAATAGACATGGGACCATGATAGCCACTTATTGGGAAAGTACGGAACCATTTGAGCTGAAATTGATATGGTGTGAAAGTCGAGGCTTTTAAAATGGCCTACTCAAGTTTCAAGCCAATCTGTTTGTTGATTTTTGTAAAACGTAGTTTCCAAGGTTCAGAACGTGAATTTTTCTTGGGAATTTGCCGGCATGTTTCCAGCAGATCCATTTTCTACCCAATTATTACTTACTCGTAAAACATGATCTTTGAATGGTTTATGAGGACCCTGTGATTCCAATCGAAAACCTGCCTTACCAGCGGGACTTGCTGAGCTACAATTTTTTTACTATTATTAATTGTACATTCTTGAATGAAAGTAAGAAATTTCTCTATCGCAAAGCAATTGTTTTTCTAAAAGTTTGCTGAAGTGTGTGGTAGTGCCCCCATTTTAAATTAACTTACTCAATTTGGCATTTTTTGGGAAAAACATTTTTTTTTTTTTGGGGGGGGGGGGTGAAGGCGAGGTGAAAATTTATGCCAGATCCTTCAAAGAATTTATTTTTGTCATGAAACATATTTTAAAGCTATTTGAGAGTTTTGCGGCGACGATTCAAAAAAAGTATCTCATATATAGCTCAGTTGCCTTATCTCTCCTGGCAAAATATGTTAACATATCATGATTGTATACCCTATTTGATGATAAATTAATGCACCATGACATTTTCCCCGGAAATTTTCAGAACAACTCTTTCATAGAATCTAAGAGAATTGTGAAATTTCATTCACAAAGGTTTACTTCGAACGTAGACTACTTTCAAACATGAGAAATGATTTAAGCTAAGTACCTTCCTCAATTTTCGTCTCATATTTTCTTTCTTTCGTCCCTTCACTCTGATGAAAAGTACAAGGAAACCAGTACAAAAAGCTAAAGCATTTTTTGTTCACTCCACCATCTATAGAATAGATTAGCAAAAAGTCAAACCTTGAACACTATTATATATTATATGTAAGCTGCCCTTAAGCTTACACTTTCTAACTCAGCATTAAAATTTCGACAGTAAGCCAAAATAAAGCTTGTTTATCAAATTTTTTTTTTCTTTACTCACACTAATTACGCCGGATGAATAGAGAAAATGCCACAAAAAAAAAGAACAGAAGAATGAAAGAAAACGGAACTAAAAAAAAAAAACTTTTTTTCAAAAAAATAAAAGAAAAATAAGTGAGAACGCTTTAAATGGGAAAGACGAAATAATAGATGGAGGCAGTTTCTGCCTGACTCATTCCTCACGTAGAGGAGGAAAATTTCTTCGTCGCCTCCTCGCCAATGAGTCTTTTTGTTCGAACGCGAGAAATGAGAAAATCCTTTTTACAAAGGCCCGAGACGTTAACCAAATTATTAAATAATTTATTTTTCCCTCGTGGGCTAGGAAAAAAAAACTGTATTCGTTTGCTCTCTCCCAACCCAACCTTTAATTCCCTTTTCCTCGTTCGTTGCCTCGCTTTTTTGACTACGCGACATTTTTTTTTTCCCCCACTGCCATCGGTTTATTTTTCTGCATCAGCCTACTGAAAAAACTCACCATAAATGAAAGGAAACAGGTTGCTGGCGGTGAAAAAACTATGTTTTTCATCAGCTTTTGTCGAAAATTTTACTTTGTTACAGAGCACATAATTTAGTATTCATCTACTTTTTCGCCTGCTAGATAGAACATAATGAAAAATTCCGTTTGATAATTAATACTGCTAGCTGAAATTCTTATCGGAGAAGAATGTACGTTGCTAGAATGAAATTACTAACCGAATTTTTTCGAGTATTAAATTTCATGTCCCAGCCCACTATTTGAAACTTCAAAGTGAAACAGTGCAGAATTTGTGGTTATTTGTTCAAACAACTTTGAAACTCGAATTTCTTATCTCTGTGAGTTAGGAATATGACAGATTCACCATCAAGCCAAGTCATGTTTGGAAATTGGTGTAAAAAAGTTTGCATCCAATGGAATTCTAAATTTTTTCAATTTTTGTCTAAATTTTGTCAGTGTTTTTAATTTTTTTTTCTCCTGAAATCAATACTAATGCAGTCTGGTGCTTTGAATATGAATAATGGACTAATAATGGATAATATTACGTTTTATAGAAGGTGAAAGACAGTTTGAAGCCAATAAATTTTTTTTTGTTTTAATTGCTTTTTCTACGTTGTGTATTTAAGTGCTACAAGTGTTTCTTAGGTGAACTACCAACCGTAAACGCCTTATCAGTGAGAGTGGCCACCCCTTAAACTATTGAATTTTCATGATTTTTTTTTTCTATAAGATGTACCCACCTATGGGTTCATATCGAGACCAAGGGTTGGAATCTCTGCCACTAACATCCCTCAATGTAACTCCGGGACCTGGGTAATTCACGAAACCATTAAATTGTGAAATATTGATAGAACAGCTATTCTGTTAACCAAGACTTACCTTAAGTAGCTGCTCTATCAGATTTCTAATTTCTAAACTATCCCTGAAACATTCTCTTTCAGTTGTCCATTTGATAATTATGTTACGCTCTTGAGGTATTTACCGTTGTTGCGCTCCTGTTGCTAAGCCATCCTCACATCTGATTGTACGAAGATGAATTTATTTCAAGTGCCAAGTCTCAGAAACTAAGGTCATTGTTGCAAATGCACTTATGTCACCTCTGGTGTGTTTATGTTAAGCTTGAAGATTGGGTCTCGCCGTTGTTGAAACAACTGCATTTGGTAATCAAAACGTACCTCACGTAGCCCCTATATCAGATTTCCAAGCAATCAATAAAATAATGGATCGAGCTGAAATTTTAACTGTACATAAATTCAAGTTCTTAAAGTTTGCTTACCAACTCTCAAGCCAATACGTGCGTCGGTTTTGTAGAAGTCATATTTTCAATCTTGAAGAAAGTGGATTTTTCATTTTAACGCTCTCCAGGACAAACAAGTGAACCAATGGAACCGATTGATTTGACATTTATATGGTGTGCTAATAGAAGCTTATAAAATGTCCTATTCAAGTTTCAAGCTAATCTGTATGGTTGATTTTTGTAAAAAAAAAAAAGTTCACAACGTGAATTCATCTTCTGAACTTGCCGGCAGGTTTCCGACAGAAATTCATTTTTTACTCAATTTTCACATAATTCTATGACACAAATTTTTTAATATGTAGTTCACGAGACCCTTGTACTTCCATTCGAAAACCTGCTTTTCTAGCATGGCTTGCTGCGTTAGAATTTTTCTAAATTCATCTCTGCGTCTTTTACTTTCCCCATCATAAGATTGCTAGTCTTGGTTGAAAATCTAAAGAATGAAAAAAAAAAAAAAAAAAAGGAAAAAGAAGAAAACAAAACTACGACGTCTGCAACAACTAAATGAGTTATTTAAGAAGAAAACTTTTTGAAACATAGAATCTCTTTATTTTTCACCTAAAAGAGGAGTTAGAAATCGTTAGACAAACTCGAAAATACTCTTTTATTTTCTTTTCCACGTGAAAGCTGCCGTAATTCATTTACCATAAACTGGCAAATTACACATTATGTCCGTTTGGAGAGAATAATTTCCTCGCTCGTATTTCTCACCTGACAGCTTTTATTGTGTCTCACATTTTACAAAAACTTATACTGACCTTTTTTAATGTACCACGACGTTATATTTTTTCTACCCTTTTTGCCGGCTTCGATTTTTTATCTCTGTTAAAGAACAATTTTTGGCCAAAGTAGCGGTACTTTTGAAGGCTTCTGGCTAACCGAGAAAAAAGAAAAATGTGCTACAAGTTTTCATAGTCGTTTTGAAATTTATCGATGTCCGCAGAGCAAAGTCGACCACGGAGTTGCTAAGTTCTTCATTTTGCTCCACCTTAGGACTCATTTCCGCCACAAAAGACGTTCATTTGGCACAAATTCAGAATTTCTTTCGAGGCTCCTAAATGCCTACGAAATGTAGGTAATATCCGTATGGCTTGGAGGTAGGCGATTCATAAATTTGGCTCCGACTTGTCGTCGGTATTTTGGCCCCTTGGTTGGAAACTAGAAAATTTTGTTCGAGATAGAAACAGCTAAAATAAAAGGGTAGGATTTAGATAAGCCCGCAGCTTTTATCCGTGAGATATGTATAAATTCCGGAATTACACTAGTGCTTGGCATCATCTAAGTTTAAGTTTGAATCTTTAGATAAGCTCTAAAGAATTTTATTCAAGTTTTGGAACACAAACAATTTTCGTTTTACAACTTTTTCGAATATACTTAGTCATCAGCCATATCTGATTGGATGTACATAATATATGTATGAAGCCAATAACTTGCTGATTATCATCTCAACAAAAATCGATATTTTATTCATGTTTATTCCATATTGATGATGGATTTTAATGGAATTTTTAAAAATTTTTATGCATGTTTCAATGGATTTATACCAAATTCGACATTTTTAAAGATTAACTCTTTTTACTAGACGTTGAGTCGAAATTTTGTGGGTTCGTGTGTGTCCAATATTATCGTATGATGACGTCACCATATATAACCTTAACGAAATCATCAGGCATATGTAAGTTATAAGTTTAATATGACTTTTAGTCAATTTTTTCGAGTGTCTTTGTGTGTCTGATGTTACTGTATGAAGACGTCTGTCCGGACAAAGCTTTTTTTTGTTCTTTAATTGAGCTTACAAAATAAGCTCATAAATTGATTTAAAAATTGGGATGACTAAATGAATTACAAATTGAGCTTACAAATTGAGCTACTTATTGTGCCACAAAATGAGCTACAAATTGAATTCAGTATTTTTTATAAAACATGAAAAGTTGTAAACTTCAAGTTTGATTTGAAAATGAAATGTTAATGAACCTTTTTTAAATACTCGTAGAATTGATGTAAAAGAGAATTCATCTTCGTGAAGGCTACATCTATTTTCGTACAGCGTCGATGTTGATGAAGCAATCTAATATCGATGTATATTGTAGAATCTTGAAGTAACCAATTACTATATTTATTTGTTATGTTAAAAAATCACTTATTTCTTACTGTGTGCGGGAAAAATCAAAAAATGTACAATCTTGAAAAGAAACCCTATGGGCAAAATATTTTGAAAACGGATCCGTTTTATTCCGGGTTATAATCCGTTTCTGGATTATAACCCGGAATTTTCCTGTTTTCCGGCTTCTAAAACGGATTTCGAACGGATTGTAATCAGTCTTGCCGGAAATGAGTCCGGATTATTTTCCGTGAAGGCTGTTTTATGATATTTGTTGGCCCGGGTTATAATCCGCGAAACCGTTTTATAAACGGATTTAGAAAAATTGCCCAAAAATTATCAATGATTATAATCAGGAAATCCGTTTTACAAACGGATTTGGAAAAATAATCAAGATGACAAAAATATCTGCAAACTTTCAGATCCGATGGTCGAAAATAAAAACGGACTGACAACGGATAAAATTCTCATTTTCCGGATAATTTTCTCATTTTTTGCCCATCGGGAAAGACTTACCCCTCACCCGAACATCAGTTTAAAAATTTCATTTCGCCTTAATTGGCCTCAGCTGCCTTCCAAGTGAGAGGGTAAATCTTGAGTATAATTTTTTCATGAGAAGGAACCGCTTTGGGGCTAGGAGCAGAAATTGTAGGAAAATTTACCTAATATACGAATAATGACCACCCTATATTAACTTCTGACAAACTCAACTCTCCTGTTTTCTTTTCTATCACTTCGCCCAGAACTCTGAAACCTCTTCACTGCATTGCTTATCCTACAGCAATAATACTACCTGCCTTTCAATTATTGATTTTCAATTTCTGGCATTTTCTAAAGTAACATCTTTTTCTTATGAATTTTTGCACGACGAAGTATAGGCTTACTTGCTCTTCATTTTATCTTTTTTTTTTTTTCTTTCGCTTATCTAGAGCAAAGTACATAGAATTTCGCTATTCGCTTTCTTGCACACCGAAAAATCTTTTGCGTTTATTAAAAAAATTTCAAGACACCGCCATCGACATTGCATGAGAAAATTTCAAACCAAACTGTGACACCTAGTCCCCTTTCGCGTCGTCAGTGGATGATTATTTTCTTCCAATAACGTGCACTTGTCCAATGGATAGGTTCGACTATTTTAATAAAGCGTAAATTTACATTTTTTTCGCTTACTCCCTGCTGGTCCAATCTTACGCTATTTTCAAAACATCGAAGCACGTCTTCTTAACGAGAGACGCCTGTCAAACTTTTGAGAAATTACAAAAAAACTTCGATGACTTCGATAAGTTTGTGGTTCGGCTGACAAGAATATTTCACGAAAAAGCTTGAAAACAAAACTGTCTACAAAAAAATATTTATTAATGTGTAGTCAAATTAGTAATAGTTTAACCTGTTTTTAAGTAGATATATTCAGATGTTGAGGCATTTGACTACTCGCTAAGTCTCTCTCTTTTTTTTTTTCTCCACATTTATATTAGTTTTGATGATTTTTAATACTCGTATTCTGAGTGTAATGTATTTTTTGATGGTTTTAGATATTTACACAGATGATGCCATCTAGGTTATCAACTTGAGCCGCGTACATGGAGGAAGACAGAAATTGAAAATATGAAAAACAGTCATCAATCTTGCTCAAAGAAGTGAAGGATTTGTGAGAAAAAAAGTACATTGTCAGTTTCAGGATACAGATTCTTAGATGATAATATTTCCAGTCAAAATAACGTCGAATCTCTGCTCGAAACGGTTGTGCTGTTGGTAAGTAGAATAAGTACCATTAGCTTACTAAGAATGTTTTTTTTTTTAAGTAGAAAATTATTAATTGAGCAGAAGAAAACTCGATGTATATAAATTCCCACGGAATATGGGTCACTAAGATATATTGGTTTCTCCTAATTATTATAATTAGGAATAAAAGAGTACCTGTATTACCCAACAAAGGGCTTGAAGTATTTTATACATGTATTTGTTGAGTATATAACCTTTTCAAAAGGGTTTGAAAAAGAACGAGAAACAGTGTATCATAATTGATTCGCATCATTTTTATTCTTGCAAAAATAATTTTTTCATACTTCTATCTTACGAGAAATTACCCAAGTTGTTTCTCTTCCGCTAAACGCCGAACAAATTTTTGTGGTCGAAAATAAAATCAATACTTTTGCTCATGATAGGGGCGCACGATCGCATCATTGATACTGCTCTTTACTGATTGGTTGAATTTTCTACTCGTGATAAATTCAGTCAATCTGAAAACAGCAGTATCGATGATGAGATCGTTCGCCCCTATAGTGAGCAAAAGTGTTGACATCGAAGTTGACTTCGAATTTTCAAGGAGTGAAACAACTTGGGTATTCTATGTAACTGTACGAGAAATACACGCATACAATATACACTTTACTCAACCACAAGAACTCAAAATAATTTATTCGGAACTCATTAAGAAAGAAAGAATAATACGAGTACGTATGAAAAAATCACTCTTCGATCGAGAGATACGAATTGAAAATTAGATTGAAAGTGAAGCCAAAGAAAATGATAGACGTATACGTATGTATTTCAAAGGATCTGTCACTCCATGCATCAAAATAAATTGAAACTTCAATATTCCTGCTAGAAAGGAAGGTTTTTATATGAATACCTACAACTGCATTATCCATTTTCCAATCTCCACAAGATGAATAGATATAGAAGCGAAAATGGTGGAAAATTGAGTGAAGATTTATTTGTTAACTATAAGAAGATACTCGAAAATGTGTAGACCCATGCGAAACATACGCTACCATTATTTGCGAATTCTCTCAAATCACCTCACACAATCTCAGAATTCTGTTTCTGACACTTGGAAATCTAACTAATGCAAAATTCAGTACCTACGTGTGCGGTGTGCCTCTCAAACAAAATTCGCCTTCATTTTGTTTTTATTGTTCAGTAAAACCAAATCAGCATTATCAAAATTGCTTCGAATATAGTAGTTCGTGTTTGGTATGATACGTTTTTACTTATTCGTTTATTATTATTACGAGTATTTTCCGATTGCGTCAAAGATATTGCTGAACTTCTACATCGTATATAGTTCTCATTATTTTCAAAACATTATGAGAAAGAGAGGTATCATTTTTATTTTACTCTTAATTGTTGAATTACATAATATAATATAGCTGCCTGCTGCCTATTGAATCTAGAAAAAGCTTGAGCCAGCTGAAGTAGAAAAACTTACAAATCTTTCCCAAGAATTTTTCTCTTTACTGACTATTATAGAGCTATGAATCTTGTTCCAACAGAATAGAATATCGTCGGGGGCCCGCAAAATACCTGCTAAGTGACACTTTTTTTCGAAATTTCTTTTTTTTTGCAACACTGCGTATATTTTTTTCACATCGGCATCGTCAATTTTGTGATTGGTTCACATTTTATGCTCCAAAAATGCCCTAGAAAAATACCTGCTACGTGCAAATGCTTGGAAATACGTGTTTTGTGCAAGATAAAAACTATTGAATATGGTTCATCATTTTGCAAAATATATTTTTCATCGAGTTTTGATCGGAAAATTTTGCGCCAATTTCTCTCTAAAATAAAATTTAAAAAAAGTTCTGAGTTTTGATGGTAACATGAAAAAACATAGCGAGTTTCAAAAGGTTTAATTGCTTTGTGCAATTTTTGCAATTTCAAGACCACCGAAATGATGCAAGATTAGCTAAAAACCGAAATTTTGAGATTATCTTATCTTTTTTTTTTTTTTGAGGGGGTTTCTTACAATCTCACATAATATACGCAAACGGCATTTATTGAAATATTCTGGAGTTATTTTTAGTTTTACACTTCATGTGCTCACTCTCGTGCTTCTTGGGGCTGGGAGGAGGGGAGGAAGAGTTGATTTTTAAATGAGTTTTTTCCACCTACTGAACAATTTTCATTTTTGCACGTATAGCAGTTCGTTTTCGAGTCACCGATGATCAGGGATGGAAATGATCAAATCCGTTTCGTAACATCATTTCTTTATCGTTATGGATATCGTTTTTGTCTTTTTTTTTAGTGGTGCAGAGTAGCAGTAATGTAGTAGTGTGTGTAGCAGAAGAAAGCATTGTTTATTACTTTATTTGCTCGACTAGAAACTTTAGATAATGAAAACAAAATAACATATTTTTGAAATACGAAAGATGAAAAGTTGAAACTGTAAATCAAAGCGTTTGTAACGATATTTTATAGATAAGTTACGTTTTTCCATTTTTTGTTACATTATTGTGAAGGGTGGTACTGTTACAGTAACGTTGTAGAAAATGGTTTCGGTACCGCTACCATAATGTTATTTATAACGTTATAACGTAACGTTTTCCATCCCTGCCGATGATATTTGAATAATTCCAGTGATAACGTGGGTTGAATTTTTTCCTCATAAAACTGTCAATTTATATCATTTTATTATGATTTAAACTGAAAAATGTGATGCGGTTCACAGACAAGACGATGAATTTATGATTACTTTAACCATTATACTGGAAAGTGGAGAGCTAGTTATCAAAAGGTTTATTACAAGTCAGCTCCACCCATGCAAATATTGCATTAAAAGTCAGCTCCATGAAATAGTGGATACGCGTATAAGGAACTGACTTTCTCGAACTTGTAGATAAATTCTTCTCAATATGAGCATCAGAATGGTACATTCGTATAATTGGAATTTATTTTCACCATTCTCCAATTTTTCATATCTGGAGCTACTCCTGGATGAATTTTGAAAACCGGAGCTGACTTTCTCTACTACATATAACTGGACAGAGCTGACTTCTAATATACATATGTACGTAAGAGCATACAATAGAATAAGCAGTTATAGTACCTGATCATACCTGAAATAAATATTTCCCATAGAATCATTCAACTTAGCAGTATATTGCCGCATAACTGAAATCTTTAATTTTTGTTAGAATCCTCCGTGTATGTAGTAAGTAAATTATCAGTATTTTTTTTTCTACATTGAAAACAATGAGATTACAACACGGCGATGAAGAATATACTTACATGTATTATAATTTTCTTGTGAATAACAAAATTAAAATTTGAGAAAAACTTTGCGAAAACAGTAACATAATACATCTTGTAGACAGACTAAAGTTTTAAAATTGTCGAAGACCAGCCTCTTTCTCGTCTTGATGTATTTTCTTTCATTAACTAAATGGGTCGTCAATCAATTAACCGATCGAATTACAAAGTGTGTATACCTACTCGTATATATGCTATGTACTTACGTGTTCCGTCGAAACGAGTCGCTATCGTATCCAAAAATGTATTCTGAGGAGCTAAAAGCCCCTTCCGCGCTGGCATTTGGAATTACATTAAGAGTTTTACAGAATCTGCAACAGGTAGAGAACAGAGAAAACGAAACCATTAGCGTCGGACGTTTGATTAACGCTCGTATAAATATGTAAAAGGTAGTCCTCGTGGGTGAAAAAAGAGTGGCTGGGGGGGGGGGTTGTAAAAAAAATTGAACCAAAAATAGGTCTCGTTTCGAATAATATATTACCCATTCGTCGGAATAGGGCACTAAATTTATGTCTGGGCTTTGCTAAATATACAGCGAAGAAAAGTATAGGTTTTATAATACGAGTAATTTATCACATTATCAGGTTGAATTAGACTTTTTTCTTGGCACAAGTCTATTTTATAGAATATTATTTTTGCGAAGTAAGTATACGAGTAGGTCCGCGTTTGACAGGAAAAGTTTATTATAAAATACTCTTGTTCATTATATACACAGTATTACATTATTTTATTTCTCTCGAAAAAAATGTAGATTTTCTTTTACATTTTGTTCACTTCAGAATATCTCTATTCGTCCTTCTCACCCTCCCTTCCGATAATAAAATTCGCTGCTTACGATGAGAATGGTGAATGGTGAGCAGCAGGAGATAATTGGTTAACGTATTTTTTGAACGCATTCTCATGCGACTACGTAACGATGTGGTTACTAACCCAATTTGTTTTCAATTTCATCAAAAATCTTAACAGGGATAGCTGATTATTGATTAAGTAAAGTAAACACCTACTAAAACACCTACTCACAAAAGCATCCATAGTTACAGTTAAGTAACTGCTTTTAGAATTCAGTCTCTTGTACATGGCAGATCCTTATCAAAAAAATTCGCTCGAAAATCCAAAACTAATACTAAAGTCGTACTATTTTCAAAAAAATTCATCAGTAATTTTTTCTGATTTCACTACAATACCAATGTTTTCTGGCATTTACATAAAATTTCTAAGTACGAGTTTGAACTTCGAACCTCTAATAATAAGTTCCAGTTATTCTTTCCTGAGGAAACTTTGCTGATGTCGCAGCTTTTCCAAGAATTTCTGAATCAATTTTGGTGCATGAATATTTAGGTTGAATTTTTTTAAGAGTATTAATTAATCGTATGCATAGTGGTGGTATGCGCATGTGCAGAACCACATATAGTCGTTTGAATCAGCTGATGGTTTAATGGACCGGATTTTGCTAAATAAATCCGGCATTTGACCAAATGACTTATTGGTTATTCGTTTTAATTCGTAACTTTGATGAACCGTTATATTTTCCCAATAATTTTCAAATTTTATTTGTGGGGTGATTCAATTGTGGGTTACAGTTCATTCCGATTGGTTCGTCTTATTCATTTCTTTTGTAAAGTGCAGATCGTTCAAGTTGGCTCCAATTTCTAATATGATCGAAAAGCAAAGCAAAGATGTAACATCGAAAGGTGATGAGAAATTTGACCGAAACAGATGTGATGACGAAACGACTGAACTTCTCTGATTTTTTTACGCCACTGCGCATGCGCGCCTCAACGATTGTTAAGAGTTGATTACAACAGTTAAGGGATAGTACCTGATGCGTTCTATAAATCAGTTCCTGGAATTCTTCTTTCATTTACTTTACTTTTTTTTTTTCCATTTCACTTGGTATCACATGCCACAACACATGCACACTTGCACAAACTGAACAGTGAACACGAGTGCTCCCCTATTCGGGGATAAAGTTTTGAGCAACGTGCACGTCATACTTCGGTTACAAATTCTCGTTTTTCAACGACAAAAAGTTTTCCGCGTTGGAAATCGTTCGTCTATTCGTTTTCCAAAACGATTTTAATCCGAATTTTCGAGAACTCAAAAACTTTGCACAAAAGTTGAATCGAATAATCCGCGTTTAGACGGAGGAAGGCAATTGTGAAAAAGAAGTAATGAATCGAGTTCGAATCGGTTCTTCTTGCCCCCCTCGATTTGAGTCCTTTATCTACAGCTCCGTTCTTATTCTAAAGAAAAAGTTAATTCGCCGTTTCAAATTTTCTAAGTTGAACAATTTTTTTTTTTTTTTCATTCATTTCGTTCATTTTCGTGTAGGTAAAAGTTTTGTTCTTCAATACCCTTACCATTCTATCGAAATCTTTAAGAATTCTGTAATATAACGTAAAAAAACAAACTGAAACGCGTTTTTTCATCGTAAAAAATTTATTCCGACTTCCGCTTTTTCTCTGCAACTTTTTTTTTTTTTTTTTTTCGTTGATAGGCATTACCCTCAAACGTAGAAGGGTTTCGCTAAGAAAATTATACGGTGTACAAGAATTTTGATAAATATCGTCGCGCAACGAATACAAAATGCAACAAGTAGGTACCTAATCGTAAAAAATTTTTCTGAATTTCCTCCATGCTCCGCATAATGGGCACGATGAGGGGCTTAAAATTTGACGACTTCGAAGATGGCACTTCGTTTCTTGGAAAACAGTTTTACGAGCTCCAGTACTAAATATAGACCATAAAATAGAATTTCGTTTACGTTTTAGGTGGCGAAAAATCCGATGAAATTGCGAGCCTAATTTTTCACCCCTATAGATTTGGGTCGTTAAACTTTATTCTATAGCTTAGCTTTGCTCATTCTGAATTTATGAAAGACAAATTTCATGGTTATTTCTCTAAAAAAAAAAAAGAAAAATGGTGTCCTCTGAATATTTCTAAATTTTTATGATCTGAATGAATTCTTATATATCTGTACAATTATTAGTAGCTAGCCAATCAGTTTAGGTTGAATTAAACCATCGATAGAGATTTGTAACCTTTGCAGTAAAAATAAATTGCTCCAGGTCATTGGTTAAAGAACGAAAATATAGGTTTATTTGTGTTCAAACACAAAATAACGTTATTAGTGTCCGTTTAGTCAAAGTATTGTTGTTTATAAATGTAGATATGCAGGGGTGGTTGGAGAGGCTCAGACGCACAACTTTTTCAGGCATGCGTCAACTATAATATCTTTGCGTTTTACTTTTCTGGGTTTTTTCGGCGATTTTAATTAATATCTAATTAAATTCCGTGCCCCCCCCCCCCAAAAAAAAAAAAAAATTAATCCACGTGTCAGACGTATAATAATTCCGAATAGAATTAAAAAATAAATGAATTTCGAAGCTACTTCGCATCGCAGCATCCAGCATTTCATTCGATTTCATCTCTCTTATTTTTTAATATTCGTATTAATTGTAATAGCAGTAATGAAAAAATTAGGACGTTGTTGTTTGTGCGATGAAAAGTAAAAATAAAAAAGTCAACATCGAATACCTCGTGATGGTGATTTAGGTTGAAATTTCATAATTTTTCTAAATAAGTCTGCCTCATTTTTTTCAAGATATATTTTTATTGCTGCAGACATCACAGAAAATATGTTTTTATTACGCATTCATTTTTGAATTAAGCGATACGATGTTAACAAAATTCATTTTTTTCCGATGCTATATACCCTCTTTACGTACTCCTAATGTTTGATAAAATTGTAATTTGAGCAGATTAAATTCATTCTACTGGTACGTGATTACTTTGATAATGTAACCGTTTACTGTTCACTTTGGAGTAATCTGATGCCTCGTGCTGATATTCAAGTATAGCCAAAAAGTTACTTAGCCTGATCCAAATTTTACCTTGAACGAGTAAACAAAAATATTTTTACTAAAGGGGAAACTATAAGGTCTTCTATTTTCGGACGCAAAGATCCGTTACAGTTTGAACGTGGGAGGGTATTTCAAAAATATTTACTCAGCTTAGCCCTACTATAATATGTATAGTACGTTTAACCGAGCTCCTCTTTTTGGCTGTTTCAAAACCTCCAGCCCCACTTCCTACATGCGCGTCACAATGCGATTTTCGTTATGGACTACGGTTTTCGTTAATTCGAAAGCTTTGACTTTAATTAAAATGAGAATAAAATGAGAATAGAATTTTCCTAAGAGTAGCTGGCACCCTATCAAAAAATGAAAATGCCATAGGAAAATGTGATTTTCTATAGAGGCTTCGAGGAGTGAGCTAAAAAGGTGTAATTCTGAATGGAAAATAGAAAAATCGGATAAAATGTGTTATCTTGTTTTAGCCCTCTATTTGCTACCATGTGGTAAGTAGTGATATTCTGTTCGCCGAGATACCTACTTAAACCATACCCTTCAGGACAGCCAGCAAGCTTTGTCCCGTGATAGTCGATTTTGTCAAAATTAACTTCGGCTTCCAAAAATTAATTCATCTTTTCGACTCGTATTTTTCTTGGCATTTCATCTTTTTAAATTTGATTCCTTCTTATCTGTATCAGCATCATTTCTCAAAGACCAAATGTCTCTAGGGTTATTCTTGTGAATTTTCACTTCACTCAAAACACTTCCCTCTATGACTTTGAAGAAAAATTAAAAATCACTAAACGACAATTCCAGAAAACCTTTGTATTCTGTTCGTACTCCTTCCTTTACGAAGAAAGTGCTTCGAGTGAGGATTGATTTTTTCCTCCTACTGGTTTTCACTTCATAAAATGAAAATGAGATGCTGTTGCTTGGTATTTCGAAGAAAAATCGAATTTCAAAATTTCCTGTTTACATTTTACTTTCGCTTATAATAAGTACTCGAGGGAATATTATAAATTCATGAAAGGGAAAAAATGATACGGTGAATACAGTGTTTTGTCTCTGTCATAAGAAACCGTAGATGAAGTCAAAAACGACCGAAAAAAAAATTAACATACCAACTCGGTGGATTTTCAAATTGTCTATTTAATTACAGGGAACGTAAAATGGAAATAAGAGTAAGGGAACCTAGTTATTTAGCAAAAATACCCAGTGTTGTGTTTAAGGGCGAATAAAAATATACTGTTTTCTTGATAGTAAAAGAAAAACGCTACAAAAATGTGGCTTTTGTGGTGACTTTTTCTCTTCGATACTTTAAATAAAATAAAATAGTTAATTTAAAAAATGAATAATTATATATAAGACCAACTGTAAATGAAAAAATGATTTTTATAAGGTTTTCACCGTGAAGTAGATGGATAGACCTTATATTAGATAGTCTGAGTTCAAAGATAAGGATCGCATCTGTGGCGTGGAGCTGTAATTTTTTTTATAAATTTTAATGCTGTGAACAGGAGGTAGGCATTTTTCATGGCAAGAACAATAATTGAAAAATCATTAGTTCTGGTTCCAGTCACCAAAAACATGAAAAAAGACTTTTAAAATAACATTAAAAACCGCAAAAAAAATCTTAATAAAAAAATATGAATACAAAAACTGAAAAATTCAAGTTTGGAAATGATTCCCACTTTTGGACAAATGGCAACTGTCTCTAAAACGCAGATAAAAATTCAAATAAGATATTGTGCATGCAAAAACTGACAGCAGGTGATGAAAAATTTTTAAAGATAATTGCAGCATTAGCGCTACAGGTGTCCGGAAGCTCAACTATCTGATACAGTTTTTCGATGGCTTTAAAATGAACATTAAGTGACGTATCTATTCTACCCCATTATTGATAATCCGCGACTGTGAAGATGGATATTGAAATAAAATTATTTAGTTTGGCGGTAAAAATAAATGTGAGTAACGTGTGACTTGAAAAGAGAGGGCACCTTCATATTTAGTTGAATTAACGTTTGTCGTGATTAAGCTGAAAATGCTTTATTCGTGGTTTTAATAATATTTACCTGCTTATTTTTGTTTCATTGCTCTCCAAGGGTAAATTTTTTTTACAATCAAGTAAACAAGATTACACAAGGCTACGTATGCCTAATTTTACTATCAGGCGTTTACAAAATAATTTGGGTACTGTAAATTTGGGAGGAATGGGGGAGGAATTTAAAGTGAAAGTGAAACGGTAACTTATCCGGCCGAGCTGCGAAATGTAGCTGCTTAACTTTAATTAAAATAATGAACAAAAGAGTGGCTCAACACTCGGCACAAACGCCAACCAATTATTATGTGCTAAGCATTCGATTTTATACATGAAGGGGGATATCCAAAAAGGGCCTAAGAGGCAAAACAGCATTTTGATATACTAACGTTCAAAGTTTTCATTTAGTTGTAAAATGATGTACGTGTGAGATGGAGTCCAAAGAGGGTAAGAGCACGTTGGTCTAATCCAGCGGTTCCCAAAGTATGGGTCGCGAAAGAATTCAAAGTGGGTCACACAAAATTCTGAAAATGGAAAATATTCGAATAGAATTATAAAATATACTCCTAACTAGGAAGCAACTAGTTATCTTTGTTGTATGTGCACGATTAAATCTGTCGATGTATGTATACGGCTGTAGGCAAAGAATATTTGCAGTTATCATCCGTTTATCATAGCTTCGAGATATCCTTTCACTGCATTTTTTTCCGGGAGAAGAAAAGAGGGTCACAAAAAATGAGCATCTTTTAAAATTGGGTCGTCAGACACAAAAGTTTGTGAATCGCTGGTCTAATCTATGGGCTTGACAATGAGCCATGTTTTGCCATTTTAAAATCCATAGAAACGGATTTATAGCTATTTAGCTAAAACCCTACATATAGGCTCTTTTTGCATATCCATCCAGAACAATCCCTTTTGAACACTTTTTAAAGGATTTGAAGAATAGTTTTAAGTTTCCCATGATGAAAAATCATAAAGTACTGCCAAAAATTGGTTTATAGCGATTTGGCTAAAACCCTATTTAGGCCCTTTTTTCATATCCATGCGTGAATTAATCAACTTGGAGCAATTTATGATGAATTTCGATGGGTTTCATGAAAAACAGTGTATATGAAATGGAGGAAGACTTTATTAATTTAACTTTGACAACTATAACCATACTAGCCATTTTAAAACACCAACAAACACCAAAAACCCACGGTATTTGTTATTGGTGTTGCATACCATCATAAATACGTAACAATGAGAGCCGACCTCGCGAACTAAAAAACGCTGTAACTTCACAAATTTTTGCGAAAGAGTGCTGAGTGACTGCTTTTTAGAATGAGGAAAGTTCATAGATAATGAATATAGTGGATTTCCAAAAAGGGCCTAAGTAGACTTAGGCCCTTTTTTGAATATCCCCTTTCAAATTTTCTACAAGGAGGAGGGAAGGGTGGCAACTGAATATTATTTCACTTTGGAAGGCCAAATGAATCCGGCTGTTGCTTTGCCTATTAGAAAGTTGATAATACTTTACCACCATCACCTCAAACAATTTCATCCTCCAGCAGAAAATGGAAACTAGGAATATTATGGCCAATTGTTGCAATGGTTTTAGTCAGTGGCAAACTGCATGTGATTTTTTTACTTTTTACTTTTACTTCAATTTTGTAATAAATACATAAAATATATTTATATTATTTTTTAGAATATTGCTAGCGAGAGTGAAAAATGTTTATATTTTCACTTCTTGGAAACAAGTTCACGTTGTGAAGGCGCAAAAGAACGTCGTATTTTAGCAACGCTTGTGGTGAAAAGTGGCAATTACCCTCGTTTACATTTTGCCTTTAGGGCTTCTTTAATTTTCGCAGCACATCATGCTGACCTTGTTTACCGAAGATATGATCGGAGAGACGCACAGCAGTGACGTGGGAAAAATAGAGAGATGAGATGTGGCTGAAAGAAGCAAGCAGCGAAACAAGAACGTTAAAAAAGTGAGAAAGGTCGTGGGGTATTTTCATTAAAACGAAAATTCGACTTAACTACACAGTAAGTGGTAAATAATGGTCTGTAAGTGTGCAACTTGAAAAATAAAATTTTATCGCGAGGCTACCGAAATGAATTTCTTTTACACGAAATTAGATTTTCATCATTTTAATGGCTTGCCTTGGGCGATATATTTGGCAAAATCTAATGAATTTCCTTACTGAAATCGGATTGGGTCACTGGCTAAGGAATTCTCAGAGTTTGCAATTATTCTATTTTTCAAAAAGACAAAAAAATCCTCTCTTGGAAAGAAACAACGAAATTATGCTTTGTAATTAGAGTAGATGGCTGTGAAATTTAACTGAGAGCAGTGTTGGGTTAAGGAGAGTCGTGGAAATAATATGAGGCTGTAACCAACATTCTCAAGTATGCAGAAGAACAAGCGATTCATTTGGTAATTTACTACATGATGAGTTCTCATCTGTCTGCTTATAACTTGAGTTGGCGCATATGGGATTCAGTTAATTTCACACATATCTGCAGCTCTTTTGAAGCAGCTCAGCTAATTTTTCTGAAAATGGAAGTTTTTTTTTTTTTAATTCAAAGCATTTTTAAGGGTTTTTGTTTACATTTTCTGTGTGACTGAGTTGAGCCGACTTAGCATTCTACTCTCATGGAATTTTTTTTCCGAGCTTGCTAACTCTCTTCATCTTATTCGAGCTTTGAGCTAAGTCAGCTTTTGTTATTAATTCATTGCTTCCCGAAATTATGGTTTCTGTATCAGCCATTTATTATTTTATCAACTTTTCCCACGAAACCCCCCCAAAAAAAGAATTAGATTATTTTTTCAATCAGAAAATTATTTAAGAATTTTTCTTTTTAGCAGGTTTTTTAAAACTTGTTTTGGGATACTCCAGAATTTATAGAATTTATATGTATTACACAAGAAGATAACACAGACGGTTCAAAGAATCTTATTTTCAAATTTCAGCTTCTCGCCTCACTCTGGAGGGAGTTGAATTAGAAAAACTGTGAAATTGTATCTGATATGGCCCCATAAACTATAGTAATGCATTTAAATAGCACTCCTTTTCTCACCTGTGGCAAACTTTTTTAAATGGTCAAAATCCCTTTTGGCTTTCAAGGTATGGATGCAAAGTTTCCCATTATTTTATTTTCTAACTAAAAATTTTAATTGTGTACATGGTTTTAGCAGATTTCCGCTTGGAAACCCGTTTATTAATATTTCCATTAAATTTTCCCCATTGCTTAGGTACACGAAGAATAATACGCTACCAAAAGTATAGTTTCTTAAATTACGTTTTCTCTCCCGGTTCCCTATTTTCCATTTATGTGCGTCCAAATCAAAGTTCGCCGAGTGTGAAAGCATACCGTTAATTAATGACTGAAGAATTATAGAGAAGAGATTATTAGTTACTCTTGAAATGACGTGGCAAGTGTTCCCTGGCAATAATCTGCGAAACAGTGAAAATCAATATTTTGGAGCTACATCTTATTAATATAGCGTGAGAGTTGTGTATCGAATAATCTCGTCTCATTTCTTTACGATACAGTATTTCCTTTTGGAAAGTAGAAGGTTTACCTATAATTTACTGCCTTCATTTACGGGCAGCAGTTGCCTGTTTTCCGAAATGTATAAACTATTGTGTTCAAAATTTTATGCGCAGAAATTGGGAAAATGTTGTAAATAATATTTTGGAATTTATTTCCACGTTTTCAATTGGTACAATTGCGAACTAAACACGTGCAAGAATCCTGAAAACGAGTTCTAGTTTAGAAAAAAATTTCTCGATTTCGAAATGAGAAAAAGCGGGAAAATTACGCTGCTTTTATTTAGGCTGTTGGATTGATGCCTTTTGAAAAACTACCTACGTAATGTATTTTTAAGAATTCATTTTTTCATTTTTTTCAATGATTTTCACTTCGTTGAACAATTTATTATTTCATTTTTCGCCCCCAAAATGGGTAGAGAATTTTTTCATCGATGATTTCTCTTTCATTCTTAAACCACATAAAGCCATCTGTTTGGGAGCGATTGTTTGTGAAAATGACAATATTGGGCCAATAGAAGAAAAATATTTTCATTTCAAATAACGTATTGAAAATTCAAATTATTCTCGGTGAATGAATAAGTTGGTAGGTAATTGAAATTCGAAGATGGTCTTATATAAATTAACTATTTTCTCACAATATTTTCATTTTTCAACTTTCCACAGACCCTCGGATACTTGTGAATTTCGATTAAAATTATTTTTGAAGGTACTTATATAGAAAGAGATTTCTTATCATAAAATATACTGTGTCGAAACTAGGTCGAAAATGACTTTTTTTTTAGAAGAAAAAAATTAATTGGAAAAAGACATTTTAGAGAGACTTATAAAGAAATATTTATTTAGCCCTGCGTGAATTGAATTTTCACCTTAATTGAAAATTTTTGCGATAGCGAGAATTTTTCTTTGAGAAACAGGATGGTTAATCGAATTTTCGAAAATTCCGAGTTATTGCAGTAGACCCAACCTACTGCTTCAGTGATGAATGAAACTAAATAGAAGTGAAAATAGATGTAGCCTTCACGAAGAGTCGTGAAGGCAAAGATGAATTCTCTTTTACATAAAATGCGTACGATTATAGAAAAAAGGTTCATTAATATTTCTTGAGAAAAAACGTTTTCAAATCGAACTTGAGGCTTATACTTTTCATGTTTTACGTCATAAAATACTGAATTCAGTTTGTAAGCTTTATTTGTCGCCAAATTTGTCAGCTCAATTTATAGCTCACTTTGTAATCTCAATTTGTAGCTCAATTTGTAAGCTCAATCATCATTATTATGATAACATTGGACACGCACAAAATGTCGACTAAACGTCTAGCAAAAAGAATTCATCTTCAATAATTATTACGAGTGAAATTTCACTTCGAAAACATTTTAGCCATTTGCATAATATAGAAGGATGGTTTACAAAAAGTCATGAATTCTATGACATACATTCGTATACATGTATTTCACAAATATACGGACTTAATTCGAATCTCACAGATATGAGCACAACCTCGCATTAGCTTTTTTATTAGTCTACATTGATTATGAACAAGTCTAATAACAAGGGACGAAAATGGAAACAGAGGACGCAGAAGACAACGTTCTATTTGATAAAAGCAGAATGGTGTGAGAGAGGAAAAATGAGAATTCAAACGTTATAACGGTTATTTTTCGTCGTTTTGTGCGATGAGCGAGTGAAATTTGAGATAAAACGTCCAATTTGGGCTAGAAAAATAAAATCGAAAGGGCAGGCTTATGGAAAGGAGAGGAAGCAAGTCGTTAAAATACTGCGAGGCACTTTTATTCCAAGTTGCTTTTTCGTACTTGTTGTAATGCGTTATTTTGGAGACGTAACTATATGAACAACAAAAGACTAGAATTTTTGATAGCTACCCATAATATAGTGACACAATATTCAAAATAATTTGAAAAAAAAGTTTTTTCAATTGAAATAATCATCCAGTCGCTAAAAACTTCCATCTTATATGTTGGAGTGTATTGAATATCTCAGCTATACTGTGGGCGAAGGTTGGTATTACTGTATTAAATAGCATGTAAAGAGAAAGCCACATCATTAACACATCAGAAGAATATGAGCTAAAGCTGTAAAGTTTTGTACTTATATAGTAGTCTTCAACCTGCCCAACGTTGTGACTCTTGGTGGTCGGGTATTTTCGGGTTTCAGCAGTGTTACGCGAGAGGATATTTGTGCAAGGTAACATAATATACGAGTATATACATATTTCCAACATTATTTTTGATATTGTTTCGGATAAACTGGAATATCCCTTTCTGCTGGAACTAGTACACGTATAAGCATCCCTCATCTTATTCAACGTCATAATTATACTCTTTTTCTTCATTCCAAAATCACTGGCAAAAGCTTTTAAAAATTCTGCGATTATTAAGGGACTCGATCTTTGCTATGATATTCGTTACAAGCACAGATATGGTTACAAGTATGTACTCCTTTTTAGACCTCTTGGACACCTCCAATCGGAACAAGGCTGTAGCGCAGGGCGTTTGTCAGGTGAGGCAATCGAAATTTTAGAATTTTTCTCCTATTTCCTCTTTCCTCTGCTCTAATCTGTCTTTTATCCGCGTGTGTATGGGATTTTTTCCCCCTCCCCCTAAGTTCAATATGACTTAAGCCGGCTACGCACTATTCCATTTTTCCTGTTTCCAGTTTCGTGTTTCCTTGTTTCCCCCAGTTTCCATGATAGTGTGTAGACGTTTTTCACCGAATAATGTTTCGTGGAAACAAGCTGTTTCGTGTTTCGTCTGCTTTTTCGCCAAGAGCGATTTTTTGACGAAACACAAAGGGTTTTTTCGTGGAAAAAGATTTTTTCCACATATAGTGTGGAGCGTTTCGCCTTTATTTCGCCTTGTTTCGTTCATTTTCACCCTGTTTCGCTGGTCTTTCTCCACTGGTTGACTTGAATACTTTCTTTTTGGAATTGCATCTCAAGCCGGCATGAGGTGTTTTGTGAGACTTCCCGTTGGGCAAAAAATGAGAAAATCATCCGGAAAATGAGAATTTTATCCGTTGTCAGTCCGTTTTTATTTTCGACCATCGGATCTGAAAATTTGCAGATAATTTTGTCATCTTGATTATTTTTCCAAATCCGTTTGTAAAACGGATTTCCTGATTATAATCAGTGATAATTTTTGGGCAATTTTTCTAAATCCGTTTGTAAAACGGTTTCATGGATTATAACCCGGGCCAAAAAATATCATAAAACAGCCTTCACGGAAAATAATCCGGACTCATTTCCGGCAAGACTGATTACAATCCGTTCGAAATCCGTTTTAGAAGCCGGAAAACAGGAAAATTCCGGGTTATAATCCAGAAACGGATTATAACCCGGAATAAAACGGATCCGTTTTCTAAATATTTTGCCCATAGGGTTGAAGCATTGAGAATACTCTCAACACCCTGAAAACCACATCCAGCAGTCAACACTATGTTTCCTCAACTGAAAAGATGGAAAATGGTAATTGGTGAAACAGTATTGAGGAAACATGAAACAGAGTGAAACAAGAATAGTGTGGACAGCCCTGTTTCATCAATTTAGAGGAAACAGGAAACAGATTTTGGAAACAGTTGGAAACAAGGAAACAGCGAAACAGGAAAATGGAAACCGGAAAAATGGAATAGTGTGTAGCCGGCTTTAAATAAAATAAATGAAGAAATCTATCATAATTATGTGTAAAGGCTTTTTTATAAGATTTAGTTTGTGGATTCATTTTGCTTCTGGCCCTCTTATAAAGTGGCTCGGTTCTGCTGGAGGAAGGATGTAAATGTAAATAATGAATAAATAAATAGATAATTCCATCCCAATTACGTTAATATCCTTATATCTCAGCTCCATTATTAGCAAAAATCTCAACTAGGAAATGTACAAAATTCATGAACGCCTGAAAAATGTGAGAATGTGAAATATCAAAGTTGAATAATTAGTTTTAAGAATATTCCATTATAGCTCCATTAAACGAACTTGTTAACAGTATGAGCACAATTATGAAAATCTTGCAAAATATTTGAAAACCTGAGCACTTCACCGTGTCTTTGTCAAAATTTAGAGTTGAAATCTTTTCCTCGACTTTTCCAGAGCTGTCAAAGTGAGGATGCTCTAACTGCTACCGAACGAGCCTACCTTCTTCCCGATGTAACAAAGCTTTAATTAAGACTAGTCTTTTGGATTTGCCATAGTGAAGGAAAATATACGTCTCAGTGTAATTAACTTCTAACAATACTAACGAGAGAGATGAATTTCTCCGCTGCTCTCAACTACTTTCCTCACGGCCTTCATTTCTCACTCTCATTTGTTTTGTTTTCCTCGTTTGCCACGCTCGTATATAAACAGTTCTAGTCGTTTTCACCGACATCGGTTATTCTTCCATAAACGACGTGGAAAACAATAAAAAGTAAATTAAGGAAGATAAAATAACGACGATGTGCAAGTTGAGAAAAGAAAAATGAATTAAGACAGCCCCAATGTGGAAATGCCAGAAAAAACCCTCTCACGACTTTGTCAGATAAAAACACCGCTGCTCGTTGGTTGAGTATCGATTCTCAATTTTTCAGCTGCGAGATGTATTATTTTTCCATCAATAGACTGTTGCTAATCTAGCATCGATAATATATTATTGGCAAACATTGAGTCATTTTTCAATCGAATCTAAGGTTTACTTATAGCCTGTTCAAGGAGTGAGTACGTAAAACCACGTGTCAGAGTCACATTAATGAAGAGTGCTAAAGATTAAGAAGATGCAAACAATGACTAACACACTCTTCTTTGATGTTCCTGTAAGATAATATATCGATAGAGCGAAAAAGAGCTGTGTCCAGTTATATTGCGAGAGGTGAAGAAAAAAGTATTTTTCTTACATAAATAAAAGTATCCCATCATAACACTTCACGATCCTTGATAAAAACTCAAAAGAAGATGATAATCTGCAATCGTCATGAGATCCAATTATATTTTTAGAATTGTGGAACAGGCCCGTAGTCAGGAAGGGCGAGGTGAAAAAACCCTCTAAAACCAGTTTTTTATTGGAAATTAGGATTTTAACCCCTAAAAGAAATGCTGCTAGTCTGTAGAATTTGAATTGGAAAAATTTTAAACGTAAGGATAAAATACCAAATAATCATCTCTTATTGGAATAATAATTGAGAAATTGAGACAAAATCCTTGAAAACTTCGGGAAAAAAAAAACAAGAGAATTTCAAAAAAATTCTAAGAAATCCCTGAAATTTCAAACAATCTCTAGTTTTATCCCCGAAATTTTTCAAGACAGTAAAAAATCCCTCGTTTCAAGGATTAATCCCTGTAGTTGGCATCTCTAACGTACGAATTCTATTTTCTATTTGAAACTTTCTCCAGCTCTTTTAATTTGGTTTCTTGGTTCAGTCCTAGCTGACTCATTTTTTTCATTGACGTGTCACAATTTTTCAGACTTTTAAATTTTGATGTTAATAGTCATGATCCACATAATGGCAGCTATAACGTTATTTATTTCGTTTAGTTCTTCAGACAAGTTTTCTATTTCTTGTAGATTGTCGAGAGCATAAGGCTGGACGAGGAAAAAAGCATGAAAATTGAATAAAAAGGAAAAATGAGAGTGAAAGAGTGAAAAAAAGAAGTTGAGTTAATTTACTCCAAAAAGAGCGCATAGAAAATTCATATTGTGTACCACCGGCATTTGCAAAAAGTTTTTCACAATGATTTACGAGTTGATGGAAGATAAAGGAGCAGAGCGAGTTGTCCAGGAAGCAAAAAAAAAAAAGCTTTCTGAAAGTGTTAGGAAAAAAAAAGAAGGAAAACTGTCTTGGTTGTATTTGTTATCCAACAGGATTATCGTCGATTTCGGTGGCGGCGAGTGGTGTTTATTTTTATGATTTGTAGCCTTCCTCGTCCCTATTTTTCATCCTTTCGCCACACTTTATCCCTTCAACCTGTTAGATGTGGATAGACTTTTGACTTTGGATTACAACAAAATTTACGCCCGTTTATTTGAATATTTTTGGTATAAATAATCGCGAGTAACTCTTGGTCGTCGTTTGTGAAGAAACTTTTCGATTTCGCGGTATACTCTTCGTATGGGGCCCACTTATTCCATCTTCAAGTACGAGAGATCTATGGAAATGAATTTCAGTCTAATATAAACTGCTAAAAAAATACTAGAAAATTTTCAGCTTCTTTTCTAATGCGCGTAGCTCTTCGAATAAGTAGGTAGGTACCACAATTTACCGACTGTGGTCCTGTGGCTTTGTTAACTATTGTGAACAAACTTTTGAAATTGTTAAAAAAAATGTTGGGGAAAAGGTGAAATTTTGGAAGGCAGCAATTTGTTTCTTCATTTTTCGTCGCACGCGAGTTTGTACGTTCCTTTTCATTAGCACTCCAAAAGTTTGGCAGTGTGAAGTATGTACACGTCGTCGATGATAAAAGTTTTACTACAAAATTATGATCGCAAAGCTTTTCACTAAAATAAAAAAAAAAAAAAAAAAGGCCAACTTCTTGCGGTTTACCTCCGCATCTAATGTATACTCTTACCTACAACCAACATCCGCCAGAGGATGTGCACAAAGTTACCAGGTAAATCAATTTGTGAACTTTGGAAGGGAATTGTGACGTTAGTCCGGTATCCTCCTAGAAGTTTTAAATCAGCTCGCCAAAGTGACACTGTGGTAACATTAAAGGAAAATTAAAGCCATTTAGTGGAACTTCTATGGCATTGTGACACTTGGGGGAGAGTAGGGCAAAGAGAGCCACCTTGATTACTTCTCATAAAATTATTTTACAGAACTGGTTAGATTTTTTGAAAAAATTATTCTCATTGCCCAACCCTCCAATTGATAAAGTTACCATAAACGGATCACAGTTTCATGTTACATTCATGCCAGTCACATGTTACATATATGTAATCCGGTAAATGACATGTTAGAAATTCCATTACAGTTATATCAGATCTGTGCCACCCATGATGATTATCTTACTAGGAGCGTGAAAATTTTCTAAATGATGAAATTCTTACGAGCAGTCTAGAATGAAAACCTTTGTAAACAGAATGAATTTATTTATTAATTTCAGTATACCTGTCCCTCAATATAATCGTTGAATATCCGGAGGAAAATAAAAATTTATCGTGAAAATTGTTTTTTATCATTGAAATATTTCGTTTCGTCAAAACTGATCAAAATTTCAAGTTAACACCAGAAATACCAGGTTTTACTCGATTACTCAGAGGACCCAGGTGGTGTCATATATGACACCACAAGAATAACTTCAAAGGACCAGGTACATATGACACAAGTCAGGGGTTCTCAAAATATTGGTTCTTTAATAAGTCCATCTCAAAATTTTAAGTGGTGTCGTATATGACGCCACCTGGTACTTCTAGTGAAGAGAGAAATGATTATTTACAACAATGACAGATACCGAATTCTTACCAGGTCGAAATTTTCCATTTTATTATTAATTTTTATTTTTTTGAGATTAAATTTAAACTTATTGTTACGAGTAATTCAGGAAAAGAAAGAGAAAACACATTTTTTAATGCTCCAGCCAGTCGACACTTTTAATGTAACTTTTTTGGTCTTTTATTGACATTTTAAAATCAGACGTTCTCTTTTCAGAAAATAAAAAATACAGGAAGGCCCATTTTTAATTTTTGGGGTTGACGTACTTTTTATGCGAAAGAATTAACAACAATCAACAAGTTTCTCGTTTTCCAAAGTTCAAATCGAAAAACATCGAGGCTGGCTAAAAACGAATGCCTGGAAATTTTCATTCTTTTTCCTTCTTCCGTCTTTTCATCGATTTCGTTGCCTAATTTTTTACCTCAATTTCCTCACCGCGTCGAAAATTACAAAAGTTGAATTTAGGTGACGTCATAATTGAAGAAAATAAAAGTAACCCGAAACACTTATAAGGCCCAGGTTTAAAGGAATGAAAAAAAAAAATTAATGCAAAGCTGGATGTACTACCAGAAAAAAAAAATGGACTGTAGGAAAAGTTCTAAAACTTGTTAGGAAACGTTTCTTTCCCTTCAACTTCCAGTTACAGAGATTAATATATCCTGCGACTCAGTTTGATAGGTGACTTTTGCACATTATTTATCTTCACTGATATTTCAGGTATTTTGGTCTTTTTTTCTGTCATTATTTTTGATTTTTGCATTCATGAACTATACTGCGCATGATGTGTTCTCGTATTCTGATAATTCTCTAAAATCACGTCTATCTGGCATGAAAAGTCACGAGAAGTCTTGGGATGTTCAGTTACCCATAACGCATTTCGCAAAAACTATTAACTAAGCAAGAGACATCCGAATATCTAATTAGATTACTATACATCCGTTCCTATGAAGTGAGCTCTGAAAATGTTCTAAAATACGAAGAATCCGCGCATAATATGCGATTTCGCAAGGGTAGCCTCATTTTCCGCTTGGTTGACGCCATTCCTTTAGTGCTCGACCCACACTCTTGAAATGGATAGACAATAAAATGTCCACCAAATACAATAAACAAAATGAAATAAAAAAAAAAACCTTTACAACGAAAAAGAAGGTTTTTTTCCTGTACGTTTCCTTTTTGGGTTTTCCAGAAAGTCGAAATTACCCACAAATAATTACGCTCTTCATGCTGTCCTTTCCTGTTCTCGTCTTCTTCTCACTCCTCACCCAGCCGCTGCTTTTTTTTGTGCTCTCGACAGACGGTCACAAATCGTTACGGAAAAAGACGTTGTTTAGTTCTTGATAAATGATACGTTTGCTGGCAAAATAATAATCACGAGAAGTGTTGCGAGAGAAAGTTTAAAACTTTTTCTTTCCTTCTTCAGCAGACTCGCAGCTTCCCAAAATCTCTCGAGTGTTTCCACGTACCGTCACGAGGAAATCGAGAATTGCTTTCGATTAAGCTGGCTGGCTTTTCCTATTCTTTTTCGTTATGATGCGACTGCTCCGGAATTCATCGGATACAGTTTTCGATAACTTTTTGCTGTGGAGCTTTAAAAGAGGGCTATTAATGCAATCACACTCTAATTGAAGAAGAGCGGTTTACTTGTGGATGATATTTGAGAATTTATACAACATCCAGAGAAACTAAAGGCATTAATATTCTATTCTCTGTGGAACATTAGTCTGTCAGACGATATAAAGAAGGTGGCCAATGTAGAAACCCGCTACTGGAAGTTTTGAGCTGAAATTATAAACTGAAACTAGCATTGCTTGGTTTCTGTTATATTATCATTATGATTTTAGTCGTGCTTTTGCTACAACAAGAAATTAATTCTTGGAGGCACCAATGACTCCATTTTGCGCCAATTTAATTTTTGGTGGCACCAATGGCTCCCACTGGTGCTAATTTAATTTTTCACGGCGCCTAATAGGTTCAGTTGGCGCTAATTTAATTTTTTTCTGATACCAGATGAGTTCTGTAAGCGCCAAATTAATTTTGAGAGACACCCAATTAATTTTAGTGACGCCAAGTTCCTTTTGGAGTCATTGGTGCCACCAAAATTTGAATTGGCGCTGAATGGAGCCATTGGTCACATCAGTATTTAGTTTGGCGTCAAATGAAGCCATTGGTGCCATAAAAAATTCGATTGGTGCCAACTATAGTCATTCTTGGCGCCTCTACTGAAGAAATGCATTTAGGTAATATCATTTCTCCGATCATATCTCATAAATTTTTCAAAATGGTCTTAGCACTTTTTGGCTTTAAGATATCGATCGTATACAATCATCGCATGGTACATAAGTTGTGCATGTATTGCCTTTCACACTTCCCATAAGTATACTTTCCTTGCTATCTGGAAAGAAAAATTATATTTTTTTAAATAGCTTCTACTTTCGAATCAATTTTAGCCTGACTAAAAGCTAAAATAGCCTCAATTTGTCTGCATTACAAGCCTGTATGTATTCTTAACAAGAATGAAAAATTTTCAGTCGTGGGCTGCAAAAGCCATCAAAAACCATAAAACAAATTTGAAAATATTATTTATTCCTCGAGAACAAAATGAAAGTATTCTCTTTTGTTGGTCTTCATAAGCCACTGCGGTGTTTCATTCGCAAAGGAGAGAGAATAAATTTCACTCGACGACAGCTCGATAATAATATTTTAAAACTAGCCTCAACCCAAGCAGCGATACATCATAGATGACATTATCCAGCATTCGAATAGCCTATAATTGAATTCAAACCAATTCTCATACCCGTATTCTTATAGCCAAAAAGTTGATTCTCTCATTCGCTGAAATCAATATAATTTTTTGCTCTTTCTCTGCTGACAGATATAAAAAGACGCTTTAAAAACAAACATTTTAGTCAATTACTCGCCCGAATGGTTCGATTGGATTGCGTCCTGTGGAAAAAGGGTGACTCTGAAGGAGTTGGGACGAAGGAAAACTCAACTCTAATTATTTCAAATCAAAGCAAAATAATTTCGAAAACACGTTTGGTTATTGAACGTCCTCCGTTTCGTCTCTCTTTTTCTATAATCGAACGACAAATTTGCAGAAGTAATTTTCCGCACCAGTAACGAAGCCCAAAAAAATCATGCTAAAAAAAGAAGAAGAAGTTAAACAAATCACTTTTTGATAGTCAATTTGTATTCCTCTCGTATGTTTCCCGTTTGGAAAAGGAACGTCGATTAATGTAAGTCCTCTATTTGGGAAAAATCGAATTAATAGCAGATTTTGTTAATCTAAAAGCCACAAGCTTAGTATTTGCTGCAATCAAATATTTTTGGCGAAGAGTAAGGTCGAATCAGAAGCATTTTATTGGACTTTTATTACTTTTAACTTTGGTTTTATAGTTACGGGATTACGTAATTAAATTTTTAGTATAGACTATCTTTTTAGACCTACAGCAAACTAATCTTCAAGTCTCACTATTTGTTTTATTTGAATTGAAAACTATCGCAAGTAAAGCTCAGTTTATAAATTAAAACATGTTCATTAATTTCAAACAGATTATAGACTCGAGTATTGAGAGTTAAAAGGCTGCAACTCAAAGGTGAATATAGTTGAGCCCTTTTCCTTATTTTAGATACGTTTTTAAGCTTGCACGTTTCAATATTATTTTGGATGGAATTATTCTGCAGTAGGGGAGGGTCGGGCAATGGGAACCACCGGGCAATAGGAACCACCTTCATTACTTCCCTGCTAACTGTCGTACAAAAACCGCAACACTGCGCGTTAATAGTGTTTCAGGTCCGCCACACTTTGCAGCAAAAAAAGTTTCCATTGCCCGTTTTATTTTTTTTTGTAAGAATATACTCAATATATGAATGTTTAAATTCGTTGAAACGAAAAATTTCAAACCAAAATCATTTTTTACTGGCTATAGATGGAAATGCGCGCTACATCTTGTTTTCTTCCAGATTTTATCACTTTGTCATGTTCATTAAATGTTTTTTCATTCACTTCGTTTTAAACTTGATAGCAATATAATTTTGCAGCCATCTATTTCCGGGCAATAGGAACCGGGCAATGGGAACCAATGATAAATTGGAATATTGAATTTGTGTTTTTGTAATTGCACACTGATGTGATCCACTGGAAAAATTATAGGTCTCATCATGGTCACAAAAGTCACATTTCTCCTCAACATGTGTGTCACATTGCAGATTGTTGCTGATTGGGAAGTTGTTTCTGTCATAAAAACAGAAAATTAGACATGGTTCCTATTGCCCGGGTAACTGGTTCCTATTGCCCAGGCATTTTAGCGACAGTTCAAATAAAAAAAGGCTTAGAATATTCAATTTTTATAGTAAAAAAATGTCTTATATAGCCTACTACTGTACGTTAATAGATAGAGGAGGGTTTTTTCTTTAAAATGAAACCAAATTCACGTTTCTAAGTATAATAATTCCTGAAATACAAGATTAAAAAAAAAAGTGGTTCCTATTGCCCGGGTACCTGGTTCCTATTGCCCGGGCATTTTAGAAATAGTTCAAAATAGGAAGGGTTAGAATATACAACTTTCATAGTAAAAAAAAGTCTGTTATAGCCTACTACTGTATGTAAATGGAAAGAGGAGGGTTTTTTCTTTAAAATGAAACCAAATTCAGGTTTCCAAGTATACTGAAATTCAAGATTCGAAAAAAAATTGGTTCCTATTGCCCGACCCTCCCCTAATTGAAAGTTCGAATTTCATTGTTTAGTTTACACCAAAACTAAATAATATTGTTAAAATACGTCGATAAATAAACTATATTAGTTTACACCATGTTTCAAAAGAGTAAAATACGAGTAAAAAGTAAATTATTTTTAAAATAACAAGCAATAAATCTGATCTTGATTTCCTACTTTTGGTACATTTTCTCTGCAAAATTAAGTTTTGGTGTTTTGGAACTTCAAAAACCTCTATCGCAGCCAGCTTTTGCGATAAAGGAATGCTTTTTATTGGACCATTAAACTCTACATTGAAGACTGAGAGAAAACTGCATTTACCTGTTTGAATTTTTTTTTTTTTTCAATGAAAAATATTGTTGAATTTAGCTTGATTTGAGTATTGGTAACTTATCAAACGTTTAATAAATGCCATACTAACTTTAGGGAGTAAATCAAATCCTCTGGGGGCAAAAGATCCCTTCACCTCTCCCTGCTGTTCTAGCGGGAAAATTTTCCAACGGGCTAAGCTGCTGATTCAGTGCGAATGAGCTTATTCGATTCAAAATTGAGGGAATTGAAAACAGTGCCCACTGCCCATCTCTGATGTTCTCCAAAAATTTCACAATCCTCAGCAAAAATTTAAATCGTAACTGAGACTATGATCTTATTCCTTCCGTCCTTCTTCCAAGTATACGAACCTATTTATAAAACTGCTAATCTATTTTACAATTTAATTCTGCACGAGTCAATGGCTAAAATATTTATAGATTTCACGGTGTATTAACCTACAACAGGGGTCTAATCCTTCAACACCTCAGAAGATTGATTTTTGTCGGAGTGAGTTGTGGGTCATAAATCATGATGGTGTAATTCAGCCACAAAAAGGTGAAATAGTACAAAGACTTTTTTTGTTCTGTTGCAGCCAAAAGATATCGACCCTAATGAAACAGTGTTTACAAAATAATTTACAATGAAACGCATACGTCCGTAGTAAATCCTTTATATTAGACAGTCTGTCCATAAAATTTTGTTTGAAAAAAATTTTTATTTCTCGCGAACAGCAGTTGGTGATTCGATCTTCTTTTCTCTCCTAATAAAATTTTAATAACCATTTTCTTTTTTTACAGTTTTAAATCTAATTTATTCGACATTGACCTATAAGGTTAAACATCGCCAGTTTTCGTACAAATCCGTTGAATGACATTTTGACAACTTTCTATAAGTATCTGATAAAATCAACTTATATAATGACGGTTTTGTATTAATAATTGTGGGATATTTATCTGACGTTTTGCCTTTACAAGAAAAAAAAAAAAAATTTATTGGATCTAATTCAATTTTTTTTTTTTTTAATTCGTAGTGCTCTTTTTTCCATAAGTTATTTATATTTTTTGATTTTATTTTTTTGATTGTTAAATGCGTTTTGTACGATTACTGCCAAACGATAATGAGTGCTGACTGAAGTTTTCTATTTTTCAGAATTATGTCACGAATGTTTAAGCAGAAATTTTTAATTCTGATTAAACGATGCGCGATTTTTGAATGGAAGGGTTCTCGCACTTCTTTGTTTATTATTTTTAAAATCACAATATTTAGGTCATTCGACTAAAAAACATGTGGGGGTTGAGTTGATTGTCATTCCGATGTTAAAAATACGGAAGAATTTCTGTGACGTGTTATTAAGACCTTAGGAAGAATTATAGAACTGCAACGATAAGTTCACAAATACGGTTGACAAGTGTATTTTTTCGAGACACTGAAAAAACTATTTTGGTAAACTTGATTTTAAAAGACTAAAAAAGTACTCTCTGATTTATTATAATCCAATTTTGAAGATGATAATAGGAAGACTTTTGCTTGATATGGGGGGGGGCTAAAATTTTTTTGTCCGTCAGTTAAAAAAATTAATAATAATTAGATTTTATCTGCGAAGTGGGGTTAATTTCAACTCTGGAGGGGCTTGACTTCCCCTATCACCTCCCAAAGAACGCTTAAGAAGCTAGTAAGTACCGACACTGAATGCCAGTATTTGCATAGAAAATCTATAAGAAAAAAGAAACAGAAGTACCTACTTAATTGGAATGATTCAAAAGATGAGAAAAAAAAATGAATTTTCTGTCCTTCATCTTTATCGTTAATAAAGAATGAAGAAAACTTTTTGGCTGAGAAAACTTACCGAGAAAAGTTGGATTCTTTGTCAAACGAAACAAAACTTTCACTTTTCTTTCTATAACTATAAGTGTTTGGGTCATTTGTCAAAAACTTGAGCTGCCTAACGCAAACAAAAGAAGAGCCCTTTTCAATAATTTTTCTTTCACTGATCCTCTGTTGAACGTTACTGCAAATTTTTCGAGGAGAACACAGCAAAGTGAGCAGATTTAGCTGGGAAAAGAAATTATTTAAAATGCTATAACGGGCTCTGGAATGATATTACATACTAATGGTTTAATAGATTCAAGTTTTTGCCTGTTTTGTTGACAATGCGAAACGAGATTGGTGGACTTAATGACAGTTTTTCCATTCGACTAGACTATTTAGAAGAAAATACAATTCGAGAGATTTTTAGCGTTCTATAAACCTAATTAATGCGTAGTGGGTGAGCAGAAGAAACAATAGAAACAGTTTTTGTAAGATTTGAAATGATATCAGCTCTCATCTTCTTGATTTTTGTTATAGAAAATATTATATGTGTTTGAGAAAGATAAAATTATATCGGCAGTGATACTAACTCATGTCGAAGAAAACAGAACCTTTGATTGGAAAACTGAGCCATCCTATTTCAAATTTCAGCGAAGAAAAGTAGGAGAATGGGAGAAGGAAAGGAGACATTTGGATGATTTTTGTATAAGTTGAGAAATCCCAGATTCAATCCAGACTTTATTTTGATCTGATCATTTCTATTCATAATAATTTCATCTAAACTCTCTTTACTTGCACAATTCTTACACAAAATGTCTGTATTTTAGAGCATTTCATTTATTTAATATACCTAAACAGACTTCTGAAAAAATCAGAATAGATAAATTTTATGTGATTTTATTTTTGTATTTACTTAGGTACTTTATAAATGAAATAATAAAATTTACAGGAGAGTCAAAAAACGATCATGAAAATACTGTACTTCTATTTTTTTATGAAAAAATAGAACAGTTTTTAAATAATATGTTAAATACATTTAGTCTCCTCAGAATTATATTTAATCTGAAATCAAACTACTAGAAGAAGCAATTAGCATTATTGGCTTCACTGTATATTACATTCTCTTGAACTTCTTTATTAATATCGATTAAGTATATCGGAACAACTTATCAAATTCTATAATTTCTTCATAATATTATTGTCTATTTTTAGCATCCATCAATAATTGAATTTAAAAATGATGAAATATGCCATTTTTAAACTCTAACATTTGGTATTCAAGTAAAATACCAAACTAATGAAAATCTGTTGCTTAATTTTACTCGTAGACCTGGTTTCGAAATTATTTGGCTTTACTGACACTTTTCTGTAATCTTCCCAATGAAAAAGGACGAAATTTTGATTTGTATGGCGTCTGTCTATCTCATTCTCATGAAATTTCGGACGAGCTGGATTTAATCTGTTACGACGATTTGATTGATACAATTCTGGAAAATACGTTTAAATACCCTAATCAATCGATACCTGTCTCTATTCGAAATGTACTTTCGTATATTAATGACTTACACCCTTCATTAGTAAGATTAAATTATTCAGCTCGATTCCATTTATAGATGGACACCTCATACCCAATGTAAATCGGCATAGCAGTTTTGAATATTCGAAATATTTTACACCGCGCCCTCCCCAGGCTATACGAATGATTGGAAAAAAAAAAGTGCTTCTATAAAATTCCCTATACCGAAAAAAATTTCAACGGTAATTTTCCCTATTTTGTGAATGAAATGGTTGAAATTTTTTTTTTCCTATTGACTGTGCAGAAAAATTTCTCTTACCGTAATATGAAGTTATTTACTTTGATTATTTTTCAACATTTTTGAAGTTTTTCAAATATATTTTGAGAACCGGTTGGGTTAGGGTATTTCTTTTGTTCTAGTCATATAATTGACTCAATTACGGTATTATTTGAGACCAAATTTGATTTTCTAGGTGCCATGGTATTAGTCTGAAATTAGAGGTCAAAATTTTGGTCAAAGTTGAACTGGATTTGGGGTTACTTTGATTGACCGACTTTTTTGATGGATATTTAAGGGGTGTAAATTGATTAGTTATAATATCTCTATTTTGTGAAAATTGGCTCTGCCAATCTTGAGAAAAATGGATAAAAATTACCTGGGGTAACTTTGGTATTGCCTTTTTTAGATATCAAGTAATAAAAATTTGTAAGAAATAAGATATTCCTTACACTAATGCTGTCCCACTCTATTTGCTTCTCCTTCACCTCTTCTCACCTTATTAAGTGAGAGAAAGAATAAAGGTAAGGTATGAAAGAAAATATGTAGTAGAACAAAATTATAAATCAGCATCAGTCTCTATAACGACGAGTGCCTAGTTTCCTCTTATTTAAGTGTTGGTATTTCTGATCAAATAAACCAACATAGACGAAAATGAATAAACCAAATTAGTTTATTTTAGCTTAGCATGTAAAATCGAAGTTACCTTATGTTAAGTAAAAATATCGACAAAAATAAAGGATATTTTTTTGAACTCAGGTGACATTGTTGAGCCAAGTAAAATACTTAATACATATATTGTATATGCGTATAACAAGCTGTGGAAATTCAATTTACAACAAATTCGAGAAAAAAAAAACAGCCAATCCAAAAATAAATATAGAGATAGCAATTTTTTAATGTAAATTTTTGCAGTTTAAATAAAAGGGGAAAAATGAAAATTATGAAAACCAAAGATAATAATACCTGCCTCGCTGCCTCGCGAAAACCACGGAACGTACTTTTGAATAACTCTGCTTTTTTTTTTTTTGAAGTTTTTTTTTTTCTTTTTTATTTCAATTTACTGTCCCCGTTTCTGCGATAATTTTTTTTCTTCTTTTTCAAAACGATGGCGTCGAAAATTAAAATTAACTTTGCAGGCTGAAGCCGAATATCGCGGGGCGAAATTGAATTACAGCGATGGTTAAATGTCACCCTTCACCAAGCTACAGCGGTTGACTTTAATATGCTAATTTTTTCCCCCAGTGAATTTTTTCCTCTCCCTTCGGAATGAGTTGATTTTGATCAGAAATAACCTACTATGAGATGAGTAGAAATATAGGCAGGTAGAATTATTGGTAGATTGTTTTTTTTTTTGCTTCCAGAACAGAAAACTTGAAAAAAGAAAAATTTCAGTCACGGTTCACAAATATGAGTGGGAAGGATTTAGTTAGGAGTAACCCGTGGACCAGTTGACTGAATTAAAAATATAGCAGGCTTAAAATAGAATTTTTTCAAGACAGAAAAAAATTCCACGTAGATTAATAATTCAATTGCGAACACATTTTTTCATGAACACCTAAACTAATTTTAAAATTATGTGAATCTTGTACTTTGGTGTTTCAAACTTTCAAACATTTTTTAAACAGCTTCTTCTCCCGAAAGGGTTGATTTTAATAGGTAACTATTTTGACATCTTATGAAATTTGGGGCAATCTGCAGACCAGGGAGAGCAATATTTTTTTCACGAACAAAAAACATAGTGTTAACGTGAATGGAGCAAAAAGTTTGCACGCTTCGCCGCCAGGAGAGAATTTAATGCAAATATAGCATAGCTATAATTATGTGAGTGTACTCAAAAATTGAGGACATCGAAAGATGGTAACGCTTTTTTCAAATTAAGTAGTCAACTGATGGAAAACACTGGAGTTATGTTTTTATACTTGCTATTCTCGGAGGAAGTCTTATTTATTTTTTATAAATATTCCTTTGATACGTACTTCACCACCCCATAGATACGTTTCAAATTCGATTTGGAAATTTGTATCATCATATTCGAGGTAACAGAGGAATTCAAGCTTCCAATCTTACATTACATACGTAGGTAACTGGATATAGTTTCTAAAAATTATATCGCCTGCATTATAATATGAAAGAACATTATCTGCCGAATAAAAGAAGAACATGTCTCCATTCCCAACATGCTCTGCTAAACAATACATCAAAAGGCACGTCATATTCTTAGTTGAAATTTCAAAAACTTTCAAAAACTAAAATTTACATCTAAGAAAGCAGAGATGAAACATGGAAAAATATTACCATAATAATGTATTAGTAAAGAGGCGAAATTTCTAACTGTATATTTTTGAACATACGGCACACCGTGTACCATAAAATATATGTTAAATAATTTCTACTTTCCGATCTCCAAGAGAGTAATATCTTGTAAAATTGCTTGAAAAATAATAGCGACTCGCTTTGCCCCATTTGTAAAAGAAAAGCATCTTTGGTGATCACAAACCTGTCGTATGTATTTGCATGCGTTACGAGACCCAGCAGACACGTTTTTCTCCTACTTTTTCTATGTAACTTCCACCACCCCCTATCCGCACTTTCTATAGTTTTGTGCAAAGTATCATAAATGTGTTATTTCTCTTGCATTCTAGGTATAATATGGTACGCGGTATGAGCGTTTAGCAGGAAATTATCCAGGTCTTGCTGCAATTTTCTTTTCTCACATACCATCTTATGCGAGCCATTTCCTCCATTATTATACTTTCCAAGACATTAATTCCTACGCTATAGATTAAGATAATCGGTAATTTTTTTTTTTTTTGGTACGCTTGTACATTTTGCTTGAATGTTTTTCTTAGCAGGTTTTCTATAACGGATAATACTGACGATAATTTAAGTGAAGAAATTTGTTTTTGTGAGAAATAATGTTGAAAAGACTGACACAATCAAGCTTCTAAATCGATGGAGTTGCTCTATCGATTTTATTAAATTTCGATGGTACGTGCTCAAAAATTTTGTCTCTTTTGAATGGTAACATTGATATTGATATTGGATGTCTTTTTGGTGGTAAACACAAACGTGTAAATATACTTCTTCAACAGGCTCTTGGAAAATTTCCTGACCCCAAAAGTTCTTCAATTCGAAGAACCTTATCGCACTATACACCTTAAACCATATTATGGTATTTGATAGCCAGCAAATCAAATTTTGTCTTGTCAACATGGCTCAAGCAAAAAGCATTATTATGAAATTGTGAAATTTTCTCGACTATATTTAAGAAGCGAAAATTTTCCAATAAACTCCACCCACTTTGTACTGAATACATTATAATTTATTATAAATTATCCTGTACATGCCCCTTTATCCATCAATTATATCGATATCCAGGCTATTAACACCTGATTAAAGCTTTAAGGAAGCCTTTTCTGGTTTCTGTGGGCTCAGAGCCAACAAAAAAGACAACGGTGAATGTTCACATTTAAATTTGAAGGGTGCGAAGTGTGAACGCACTATGAATAAAAAAAACAATAACATCAACAGTAACTAGAATAACCAGTAAATGGCGTTATAGTGTGATTTTTCGTCTGCGTCAAATGCTTTGCTTTATTCAAAATCGTGTACGAAAATTATAAACTTGTCTACGTTCCAAAATTATTCCATTCTTTGAGAGTTGATTTACAACAAATAACAAAACAGAATATGATTGTCGATTAACAAATTTGAACAACGAGACGAAAAACGAGAACTGTCGTGTAGGTCATATATGCAATTGTTCTGTGAAAAAATTTATTTTGAGGACGAAAGGATCGTGTGAAAACAAATTTTCAACCTAATAAACGCGAGAAAAAAATGACTAAAGGCAATCTAGAAATAAAATTCTTTCGTCCAAAAAATAAAAAAGTTCGGGAAATGGCTGCTCAATTTGAAAAAGTAGTGCGGAAGTCGTTTTTTTAGTTAGCTGTCCCTTTTGCCACTAGAACTCAAGATGCGAGAATTTTAATTCTGTTCGAGTTCTGCACTTTTGAAACTCTTAGAACTCATAAGTTCTAGGGTCTAGGTTCTAAGTTCTCATTTCTGTGTTTATTTCACTTTTCGATTTTGATTCCATTTATCTTGGATTACAAGAGTTGTGTGTTCTTTTTGATGAGATGTGAATAATAAAAGTTCTCTGGAACTCAGTTTTTGAGTTCTGTTCTGTTGTTTTGAATTTGATCAGAACTCGATCAAACCTCAAAAGTTGTAGTGTCACACTTTTTTTTTTACAAATAGAACGAACTTAGTGAACGTGGCAGCTATCATTGTGTTCAAATAAATTGCCCTGCTAATTTAATTTTTGCTTCTTTTTTCAACTTATGTCGTTTTGGAATAATACTCTTCTGTACCTTTGATTTCGTTTCAACATTTAAACGTACGTTGAAAAATATAAAACTGATTTATTGATGAATATTCAGGGTTAAATATTATAAGATCTTTTGCCTCAGCATGCTAAAACTGAAATTACATAAATTAACTGAAATTCCAAACTTTTCTTTTCTCTCTATATGTTTCTCAAGTTTTTTTTTTTTTCCTAAATAATATTTTCATTTTATTTTTTGGAGTGCAAAATACTGGAGAATAAATTCGTTTCCTGTTCCAAATTTCCAGGCTACACTAGTGATGAAAAATTCACGAGAAAAAAACTCTCACACCAGAAATTACGCATTTTTCTCATCGTATTTTTAACACTCATAGAAATTTTAAATAATAAAGGCCGCCGAAAAATGTTTGCAGTTTAATAAAATGCTGCCGAATTCCATCCCCAGCTGACCGAAAAAAATATTTTTTTCGAAAATGTAATCTCTCTCACAACGTAGAACCGCAGGCGTTCTTATTAACATTCTCAACAAGTTTAAAATCATTATCGGTCAAGGGCATCGACGTCATAAATTTTTTCGAGGGTAGGATGCAACCCTGTATCTTCAAATGCCCATAATTCATTCGCACAATACACTAAATTGGATATAAATATAGAACCGTCTTAGAAAAAAAAAAAAAAAAAAAAGAGAGATCAAAATCAATTTTTTTTCTTCTGCACAGCTGTGCTTCACAGACCTTAATATATTTCATGACGAATTTCACGAATTTTCCCTTCCTAATCATCCCACGCTACTCGACATTTTTCTTCATCTTTCATTTTCTCGAGTAACATTTTTTATAGAAAAAAAAAAAAAAAAAAAAAAAAGACCGTATTGTTTTCTCATCAATTAAATAACATTTTATTTTTAGCTGTTGCAACATTGTTTCTGTTTCCTCGCAAACCGTGTATAATTTTCTCTCATACTATGGTGGATTTTATTATACCTACATGAGCAGCACTAAAGTAGCAAAAATATTGAACGTCTGCTGCTAATGGAAGATCGTCAACATTTTTAAAGATAACTAAAACGAGAGAAAACAAAATACAGAATAAAATCATTAAATTTTCGAAGAACAAACTACGATCAATCAACGCTATCGTTGATTTTATACGTCAAGTGATGATATTTTTAATAACATTAATTTTTTTTTTTTATTTACAATTTTATCCATCACTTTCAACCACATTGCCTTCTTCCTAGATTTTTCAACAATATGGCATCATTCGGAAACCATAAAATTAATTTATTTCGACGATTACTCAGGCCTGGAGTACGAAAAGAAATTGGCCAAATGGTGAAAAAAAATCGACTACTTTGTAATTGGAAGGTCATAATCTAAAATTGGTTTGAATAATTTTCAATTCTTGTAACCGCGTCCCTTAACTCAAGGCCTTCGCAGAGTGAAGGCAATATTAAAATTTCTGATGGGCCAAAAAAAATTTTTTTTTTTCTACATTCAATAGCATTTTTATGAAGAGAAAGAGGGAGAGATTCGGGAATGAGAACTCATTTTGTTAGAAAAGCACTTTGGTAATTTTTCTAAATACAGATGTCTAAATTGAAAAATACTTATTTTTCACATTGAGATTAAATAAAACTTAACCCTTTCGCTACCAAGCTGCATTTTTCAGTTACACCACTCAGACCAAAGTATTTGTTCGATGAAGTTTGGGTAAATCCTGTCAAAAACTGCTGTTAAAAATGATTTTCACTATCCCTAAGGTCAGTGACAGCAAAAAGTCTGACGGCGCATGCGTCATTGGACCATGCTGCCCTGTATGATGTGCATCGTTGGCCTGTGGCTACTCATTTTTGCGATATTATTATAATGGTTGGCTGTAGGAAAAAAGTATATTACTTTAGTTTTTTTTTTTTTTTTTTCAACTCACAACCTCTTCTTGATTCATTTCCGGTGAGTTTAAATAGATTTTAATTTTTTTTTTCATCTATGTACAAAATAAAGCCGATTCGTATAAAAAAATAGAGACAGTCCATAAAGCACAAAGTTGCCAAAAGAAACACTGCATAAATTTAATATCAGAACAATGCTAAGTGATCAAGAAATTTCCATTGTACTTTTGATAGCTTACCATTTCAGCTGAAGTTCAGTCCCACAGACCACAGTAAACAAAAATGAATAAAGATCCGATGTAGAATTCACATTTCATTTTATTGAATTAAAGTTTGAAACTGAATAAGTATAGAACCGTTTTTTTTTTTAACAGAACTAATATTAATTAAAAATTACGTGAATGTTTTCTGACAAAAAATATTTACTTCGATTAAAGGAAGGCAGTTTGAGATCGTCGATCTTTACAGCCAGCTATTTTTAGAACAACAAAGTAATGAAAAACAGGTTTTCAAAAACTGCCAAAATAGCAGGTTTTCTTTTCTGGCACATAGCTTTGGAAAGTTAGACGTTATAGGCGTGACTTGAAAGAAAATATTTTCATAAATTATCAGAATTCATGTGCTTCAAGTATCCCGTCTACAATTTCTGTCAATTGAACTTAAAATTACCCATCAATGTAATTTTCAAAAAATAAAGTTATATCCACGCATACGTCATTTGCCAATGGCGGACACCTTAAGGCATTTTTTTCCTTAATTTTTTCATAGCTTGCTGAAAAATGCTTCAATTATTTTGCTTGATGCCTTGAATATTTGCCCCCACCTTCTTCTAAAAACTTCTCCCCTTTTGGCCCCCGTAACCCATACACATATTACACCCCATCATTTTTCCCAACTATCTAAATTTTACCTATGGCGGACATCAAAATTTTCATTTTTCCAGTAGCAGACACACCAATGGCGGACACCTAGAAAAATATTTTTAATGTAGAAAAAAACGTGAATAATTGTTATTATATTTTTCAATTATGATGTTGACTAGTAAGGAGCTTCACCCTCTGTCCATTCCGAGGCTCAACTCCCCTCCACACATCCACTTATAGAGACAACTGGATAAAAAACAAATTGAAAACATTTTACCATGCACATTTGTGTAGATATATTCATTTTTCAAATAATTAAATGAACAAAAAAAAAACAAATCCAATTAAACTCAATGATGTCACAAGGCATGGCAGTCATCCTCTGGCTTCATACCTTGGGTTTATGGTAGGTATAGGATTTATTCCAGCCTCAAGTTGTGCATAAAAGCAAGTGTCCGCCACTGGAAACCTTCAAACAGACTGAATTTTCCAATGGCGGACACCCTCAAAAAAACGTTTGAAACAGATGAAATAATTCTAAAACTGTAAAATTCAATGTTTGTAATGGTTTAGGATCATTGATGCTTTGAAGGAACATTATTTAATAATCACAGGAATAGATAATTATCAGTTTTAAAAATGTTTACTATCTAATCTTTTTCTTTGCAATAATTACGAAATTGAATATTTTAATTGACAAGAACATAATTAATGGCCAAATATTTCTATTGGATGGAGCAAAAATTTAACTGAGTGATTGAACGCATTACCATGGGTAACAGCTACCATGTGACATCATCAGTTTCATTATAAGTCGGTTTAAACACTAAATATACAAAAATGAAAAAGAAGGTGACCGCCATTGGCAAATGACTTACGTACCATCCATACAAATTTAAGATTCGATTTCTGTCACACAATTTCAGTATTTTCACGTCTCATTATAACAAAAATGTAGAAGAAAGAAGAGTTTAAACTTTTTCTAAAAACTTAACGATCACTTTCATTTTTACTCCTAAAACAGTGCTTGTGAAATTTTGTAAGAATTTTTAAGCTTAAAAGGTCATTACGCTCTCATCTTCGTAAGTGAACTTCATTTTGGCCAACTGCCAACACTTTTCGTTCTAGAAGACTACCCTTCTCCTCCTCTGGTGTTAAGCCTTAAACTGTTTTCATTTTTTGATTCGAGCACTCGCAACTTCCTCTTTACTTTTTCAACTCGTCTTTTAGGTAACTTATATGGGTTCCTGCAAAAAGTCACCATGATGTAGGAAGAAATGGAAAGTGAAAATTTGGAGACGTTAAAAGTATAATTTATGTCGAGTCTCGCCGCAGCTCAAACAGCAAAATGGCTGGAAAGGCAAAGAAAAGTCACAGGTTAACAGCTGCAAAAACATTCACCATTTTGTAGGTAACCTACCTACGTGTTTCGTTTTCCTTTATTCGAAGCAAAAAATTAACGGATAAAATATGACTTTCGGCTATAGCTAGCAATTTTCCTACCTTCTGTAAGTTTTAATTGTAATTACTCATTTTTGTGTCGACCTATAATGGCGTTTTAAAACGACGGATTTATGTTTTTAATAGTGAAAAATCGTCCTTGTGCTCGGCTTACGCCGCCGTGACATTCTATAAATCAGCCTAATTTAGCGACTTTTTTACCTTTTTTTTTTTTGGCTATTCCAGCAGACGCATAAAGTACAGAAAACACAAAATTTCTTATTTAAAATACAAAGAATTTCAATTCAAGAAAATCTTCGGGTCTGTGGAGTCGAAAAGGTAGATACTTCGATCGATGACCCAAAAATTATACTCCAACGCAATAACCAGCCAACTGACATATTTTTTAAAATCAACTTTTTTGTGGATTATTGTTTTAAATACGGAAACACATATCCTTGTGCCAAAAATAATAATAATTCCTTAGCTTTTAACTCTTACTTAATTGCAAATTATAGCGAAAACTAGCCAAGTTCGAGCATGTTAAGGAAACGACCAGCTAAGTGCAAAAATTGTATCTTCATTTTGAACGTTTTTGTTGTTTTTTTTTCTTTGTTTTTGATATTGTTACGTAAAAAATATTGAATTTTTTATGCAAAAGTAAAAATCATTCCAAACATTTTAGATATGTGCTTCATTACAGTATGAAAAATAAAAAGTACATATTATAATTTTCACTATTTGATATTGGAAAACAGCAAGAACAATTTTAAGATAAGTAATATAATACGAGTATAAATATTCTCAACACTTGCAGTACATTTTACTCTATCGAATTGTATATTTAATTATTTTGTCAGTTATTGTTTGACCTACTATGAATGACAAAATTCAAAGTGTTGTCATTAAAATCAAACAAAAAAATTGAAAATGTCAAGATTTTGAGAACTCGAAAACATAATATTATACAACTTCAACAGACTCGACTTATTTTCAAAAATACATAACTATAGACCAGGTAAGTGACAAGACAGTAGCCAAATTCAAGTTGAATTAAACTTTTTTTTTTTTCTTCAAAAAATGGGAGAAAAAAGTTTCAGGTGTCAAAGATTTATCAAACTTCTGGCACTGAAACAACGGAGAAAAAATAAAAATAACTACATGAAACTGAAAGAATGAAACAGGAAATCGATTGTAAATTAAAACTTTTGGCTGGTTCCGACGCCATTTTTCATCTTTCAGACGAGAGTTTGATAGCGAAAAATAGGAAGAAAAAAAAAACATATATATAGTTTCTTTTTCACTTGAATCGATGCAGTGTTGAGAATTTGCCCAATTTTTAATACCCCGCATTTATACCGATCCATACGGTAATTGAAATCGCCCTCCTGTTTCTAAAACTGAGTGAGTGCTCGAATCAATCTCATAGAGGAAGTAAAGCGTTTTAAGTTCATTGGCGAGAAGTTCCTAGAATTGAATGCCATCAGTGAAAAGTGAACTTCCCTCCTCTGCAATTTAGTGAAACAATAAAATTTAAAGAGCAAAGAAAAGTGTTTCATAAATCGAGGAATACAGTACTCCATAGAGTAATATTTCTTTGTAATTTATAAACAATCGCTTTAATACCATCAATTTGCGTTTAAAGAGACAGCTTTTGTTGGAAATATTCCATTTGTACAGTAAGAACCATTATTATATGAAATTCCTAGTTATGATGTTTTATGGGTAAGCTTTTCAAGTTGAAAATTTGATGTAGGAATACTGCAATTATTTGAGTCGCAAAAGTAAAATCATTTCACCGTTATGTGAAGATGAAAGATGGATGCATTTTCAAAGTAGGTGATAAAACAAGAAATATAGCAATAGATTGGAAATAGTTGGTCTGAAATTTACTTTTTTACCCTAAGAATTTTATAACCTTTTAAGAAGTGTAACTGCGGTTTTTTGAGCAGTGAATTTTCTATGAAAAGAGGGGCAATTTGTCCACTTAATTCAAAAGATAAATACCCTCACTTAGAAAAACCATTCCACTGCTGACAGAAAAACGTATTGCTTTCAATTGGCAGGGACACCACCCAATAATGGAAAAATTAAAATCGAAAATTATAGGTGAGATTTTAAAAAAACTGAAGAATACATAAGAAATAACTTTTACCATAAAGGATCTTCCTATTTTGTTAAGCAGTCACTTATAACTCTTAGCTTCTATATAATTGCCCCAATAATGAAGTGGGACAAAGTGGTTAGTTTTTTGTTTTTCTCAAGGGGTAAGAATAGAAAATATCTTACAGGGTGAGAACCGAAGTTTGCTGATATAATTCGAACAATTAGGTACTGGACTCCCCATGTATTACCATTTTCAGAAAAAAAATGAATAGTAATTTTTACTTTTTTTTATGAGATGCATATTATATTTAGTTCTTATGAATACAATTCAAAGATTATTGTAGAAATTACTACAAAAATAGTAATCACTACTTTTTAGGATACTCATTACTATAGGGTGATCCAATTAGAATGCACACAAAAATGGTGAAATTCCAAATTTCATTGAAAAATGTTTTCGTAGTTTGCGTTTTAATGTCTTTCTATAGCAGCGGTTGGTTTTGAAGTACAATAATTTCACTTCTACGTTGACCATTTGCCTAGCATTTTCTAGAAGGCGTACAGTTGAATTTTTAAAGACTTTTTTAAGCAACGGTCGTATTACTGTAGTAATTTCTTCCTCTTCACTCTATCAAAGATATACCTACAGGATGAACAGGAGGCAATTTCCCTCCTCGCCCTGCCAAGGAAATGTCATTCGTATATAATTCCTCCTCCTCTATTAATCTCGTTGTATAGATATAATGGAAGAAATATAGAATAGCAGACCATTCCTACAGAACACCCTGTACAACTTGACTCATATTCAGCTACTGCCGAATGGCTCAGGTTCTGTTTGGGAAAGTTGAAACGTGGCCTTAAATGAAAATTCCGCCTCAATAACTTACTGCTGAAATTTCTGAAAACTTTTATAAAACGCTTCCCTTTCCGTAATTATTTACAACTCAGTGAGCTTCTCCTAAATAATTATGAAAAGTTTCTTACCTGGAATGGAAACAATATTTAAAAAAAAAAAAATGACCGGTTAGAGAACTTCCAACACTTTTACATCGGAAAATACGTCAATTTTTCTGTTTTTAAGGTCACTGCGCACGAACAAACTAAACACATTTTTATTTCTTTCACATAATTATCGGAAATTGAAAATTAGAAATTATGAAAAAAATATTCGAATACGAAACGAAATTCGACGATATAAACCGACGGATGGCACATGACTAAGCAGTATATTTCATCAACAAAAAACTGTCGACGAAAAGCATGGAAAATGGCAAACAATTTGAATTCATAACAGCAATTCGGTTTACGTTTTCTTACTGTCACTCTTCTAATGGAATTTCTATTTTCAGCTTCGCGAACAAAAAATTTCAGTTATAGCCACAATGAAATTTTTTCAAACATAAATCACGTTAGAAATAATCGCAACGAAAAGTAAAAATATTACAAAGTAACAGAAATTTAACAAAAACTCAGACCCGTCACCACGTGGTCCACGATTAAAAATTTTTCAACTACTGAAGCTGGCCAAAATCGATGACGAAGTCACGTGGAACTGCTCCAGCATCTGAAACAGAATTTATTATGACGTAAGAGACGAATGAATATTAATGTCGTATTTTCTTCCTGGTGCGATGTGGCGACGTGAGGGGAGTGCGAATCGATAAAATTGGAAGATTTATTATGCGTACATATATAATTGCTGTGTATATGCTAGTGTAGCTAAAATAAACTTTCAGCCTTTTAATAATAACTGTTAACAAATCTGCAGTCGTAAAAATAACCCCTTGCTCTACTCGCTGTATTGTGACCATTCTGGCAACAAAATTAAGTTTACTAACCTACATGAGCTTGAAATTTTTATGTGGTCTGCACATTTTTACGCTTACATTTTCTGTTTTCACGGTCAAGTCTCCTGAAATTAGCCCCTACTCTGTTTGTATTTATAACCTACGCACTTTGGTTTTGATGAATTATTATAGTTTTAATGAAAGTAGTGAATGACTTGAATCTACAAAAAAAATAAGATTCTTTATCTTGATGACAAATTAGACGTTGTAAAGTTCATATTAATGTACTCAGTGACAAATTAGCGCCATTTTTTAAATTAGCATAGAATTTTTCGAAAGCTAAAATTCTTCAAAAGCGTATCGTCGAGAATGAGTAGTAATTTTCATTATTAATTTGATAGGAAAACAGAGACTATTCAAGATTTTTGGTCAATATTCTTAGTATATTTTGTTGTACCCGGGTGTATAACCCGGAATAAAACGGATCCGTTTTCAGAATATTTTGCCCATAGGGTACCCATACAATGTATAATTATTTCATGTTTTCTAACCTTTTCTCTTTGTTGTGTGGGGGGGGGGGTGAGAGTTTCAAATCGACGTAGCTGCACTCCATCTACGCGTTGGGCACCCAAGCGTAGTTACTGCTGGGGTAGCCCAGGTGGATGGAACTGAATCAATTATTTATAACACTTCTATTAGTGCTGCGTAATAGCAAATATAGATATTGCGGTTTTAAAGTGATAAAAAATGCTAAAAATATATTATACCCAGAAGAGACATACTCGTTTGTACAAATGAACAAATAGAAGCCAAAAAGTGGTATTATATTGTTACTAACAGTGGCGGATCCAGAGCTCCATTTTGGGGGAGAAGGAGAATTCAAATTTTTTCAAAGCATGGTAAATGCTACAATGGTGAGATTGTGTTTTTTTCAGCATAAATGGGGAAGGGTTCAAGAAAATTGATTTTTTTGCGGATTATCGGTCTATTTTTTTGATTTGGGGGGGGAGATTTCCCCCTTTGGATCCGCCACTGGTTACTAAACCACATTACTCAGAGTACCGATGCTAAGTGTAGTGAGGTAGAGTACGTATATAATATGCCGGAAAAACTTGCTTAAGTCAACCTTCCACCAATATCTTCTTACCCAACAAAATATTTATTTTGTTCTGCTGCTTGAAAAAACCACTATACACGTCACAGGCCCGTAACTAGCGGCGTTCGCCCTGGCTGGATTTTTTCAAAAAACAAAAAGTAAGACAACTGCACATTCAAAATGGGGAGGGAGTGACTCGGAAAAAGGCTCGCCCTGCCTGATATGTCATATGCCCTAGCACTTATGAGCACTTATAGGTACAGGCCTGATACGTCATTCTGCATCATCACTAAAATAGAGCAGCATTTGAGCCAATTTTCTGGAATTCTCCTTCCACTCCGCGGTAAAGGCCATCCCTTACGACATGAATAATAGGTATACTAAATTTTGCAATTAATTGTAAATTACGACGCCTAATTCGCCCACAATAATTTGCGGGAGCTTGGGCTGCTATTTTTTCATTTGTTCGGAGGGGGGGGGGGAACTCTCGACCATCTTTCGTTTTTCAAGAGTTTTTTTTTTTTCCCTCCATTCCACTCTTCAATGCATCAATTTTTCAGGATGAAAAAGGCCATAAACTACCATTTCCAGGAACAATACTATAGGCGTTTCATTTTTTTTTTCTGCCTGCGCTTCCTCTTCTTTTCTCTCACGCTACTGGAATCCATAAATATTAAATCCGTTCTTTGTTTCGACGTTTGCAATTTAAGGAGAATAAAACAGCTATGCCATAAATTAGAGCAAACAATTTTCCACGAACCGAAATTTAATGCGAAAATCGCACAGAGACCATAAAAAGTACAAACACATTTTCTAACATAAAAATGTGTACGTAGACCTGCATTTCAATATTCAGCCCACCAGACAGCCAATGCAGTCGTACGTAGTCGAATATACTTTCAGTGCAAAAAAAGTTTCATATTTTTTATTTTAAAAGCCCACTCTCATAAAATTTCTCAGCTCGAGTCATAAGAATTTAGAACAGATTCTGTATGTGACAGTAAAAGTTGCTTTTCTCTACATAATTCAGCAGACTTACTCGTATGCCAGACACTTATACTTGCTACTATAGCCACATAAACCTTTGACCTATAAGTGGGTCTAAAATAAGAAGCCGTAAGTTTTCACTTTGATACCTAATTATAGGAATAAATCACCCAACGGATCAGGTACTCGTATTTGAATTTTTCTGAATACATAAATTATAATAATAAATTGACTTTTTAGTTTATATTTCAAATTTTTTTTTTTTAGTCGAGGGGAATTTAAATATTCAAGTCGGAGGGACTCGTCAGTTTTGAATTCTGAGAGTAAATTGTATTAACCCATAAGATATACATTTACGTAGCCCATTCTCATTTTCTGGAAGAAGTAATTTATAAGGTTGACTGAAAATTTCCTAATGAGTAAATCATTCCAGTGCAGCAACAAATGTAACATAAAAGTTTCTATAACTGTCCCAAATTACCCTACTTTACGATCCCTCAGTAAATTATTTGCGATTTTATGGGTAATGTAAGTTCACTGACAGTATAATAATGTGTTGCATCTTCAACAGACATTAATTAAGATATAACTTTTGCCTGCATGATCCATTCTAACATTATTTGAATATTTCCTGCTACGAGAATTGATATTCGTAAGTATTTATCAAGTTTACCCCAAACAAAATACGAGTAGAAAACCGAATAAAATACACAAAGTTGTATAAATATTGTAGATTATTTCAAATAGGTACAAACTTTTCTCTATTTAGTATTCGTGTCTTCCAAAATATAACTGTAACAGAGGAAAACGAAGTTTGCACTCTAATGTTGCTCATTTTTTTGTCGGTGTTTTTGTTTTGGTGGTTTGGTTGCCTTGTTGCTTCGACAATAAATTAACTTTCAGCTATTTTTTTTTTACCCTTTTAAACGTTTGGTAAAACGTAGAAAAAACTTTAAAAAATAAACCGAAATTCGTCGTATAGTCCCTTTACAAAAATAGAAAATGGTAGAAGGAAAAAAGAAAATGTCGGAAAATAAACAAATGTAACGACCAACCCATGCTCGTTTATTGCAGTCATTTGTATCTTTTGAGAATTTTTTGGGTGGACTTGGGATAAAACAGGATAAAGTTAGTGTTTTATAAATTACGACAAACTTTCACAACGATTTACTAGGTGTATTTATCAATTTTTCAGAGCTACTGAAGTACTGACCCCTTAAACACTATTTTTTCAATTCATATTCTACTAGAGGAGCTTTTGAAAAATAATTTTGCATGTATCTAGTGGGAGAGGGCAGTGCACAAGAAACCGCCTTAATTATTTTTCATAAAATTATTTTAACTAAAAGCTACAACAACAACAAAATATTGAGTATATTTTTTTGGCTGTATAACATTTCTGCAAACCTCACAAACTGCTTTTTTTTTTCAAATTATTATTCAAACAGTAAGGTTTAAATTCAAACTATTAACCTCAGTACTCGAGAAACAAAAATTTGTGAGTCGGCCCATTTTCTAAACGCAATATTACGATGCATTTCTTATAATAGTGGACTATACATTGCTGTGTTTCTTTCCAGAAATAGCCGAACGAATAAAACGATAAGCGGATAGGATATTATAAAGCCAAAAACAACGTATAATAGCCATAAAAGTACAAGAAGGGAGCCAATATTACATTTGAATGAAAAGTTAAAAAGGAACTATATACTAAGCAGAATGATGTATACTTATTTGAGCAAAAAAAAAAAAAAAAAAAAGAAGAAGAAGAAGCTAAATGCGGAAGACGATGGTCATAAATGTAGACGAGCGCGTATGAGATGACCCAGCTATTATACAGCCCCGTGTATACGTGCTGTTAGGGGAAAAAATTAATTAAAAATTGCTAGTACTATATTAATGGCGAATAAAAATTGTGACTAAGGGCAAATATGGATGATAAAAATAAGGGTCGAGTAATAAAAAAGTGATAATCTGAAGTCGCGTCCAGTCCAGAGTGGAGAAGATCGTTTTTCGCTATATAAAGGAATATATATATATATATATATCTACATGTCAATAAATAAAACTGCGTGGATGCTGGCATTGGAGAAAAGGAAAAGAAATTAATGGCGATGCTTTAAAGCGATCGTCGAAAGCTAATGTGAACATATTATCTTTGGTGTGTGGTTTTTCCTGGGCATACGTATAGGTAGAGAAAAGTGGGTTTTAAAGAAAGGCGAAGAAAGAGCGGATTAAAGTAAGTTATCCTAAAAATAAATTCTTCATAATCTCCCGAAAGTAGTGCAGAAGCCGAACTTTAGGACGAATTTTTTTTTTTTTTTCTTAAGCTAGGGGGAAAAAATGTCTAAAGAATTAATGGCAGATTATGGTCTGATGAAAACAACTACGCGACTAAAAGCGAAAACTTTCATGTTCAACTAATTGTTGGAACTCACCGTATAACCAAAAGAAAAATTTTTGGCTGGGCCAAGTGAAGGTCGTAAATTTTTAGGTTGGGCCACTTGGAAAATGGTATATGAATTGAGATTCTTTATGTTATGTAAGTGCGGGGCGAGGAGAGTGTTCGTAACTGAAATTTTTTGGGTGGGTCATGAATGGGCCAGCTAACTTTTTTGAATAGTACTATCGTAGATTTTTTCTTCTTTTTTTTTTCACTCTAACTTGGAAATTTGTATCTCCGCGAATTTTATAGATAAAGCCTTGATTTTTTTTAATTTTTAATGATTGTCCAAAGTTTCTCTAACATGTTTGCGCGGTATCTCAGAATTCGATGAGGCCCACATTTAGTCCCTTTTCCCAGATTCGGTCACTAGTATGGAACTTACAATTTCGTATTCTTTTTTTTCTTCTTATATAATATTAAGCTCTTTACTAGCTCGGTCAGTTTTGTAGTATAACACATTGATATTTAAAAATATTCTCAAAATATTTTAAACATTTTTAAAAACTAGTAAAAATATTCAGACATTATAATATTATTAAAGATGAATTCTTCGTACTAGACGATTAGTTGAAATTTTGTGTGTCCGTGCGTGTCCAATGTTATCTTATGATGACGTCATCAATCATATGTAAGTTTAATGACGTCATCGTGCACATGAGCTTAATGAGACTTTTAGTCAGTTTTGTAAGTGTCCTTCCCTATGGGCAAAATATTTTGAAAACGGATCCGTTTTATTCCGGGTTATAATCCGTTTCTGGATTATAACCCGGAATTTTCCTGTTTTCCGGCTTCTAAAACGGATTTCGAACGGATTGTAATCAGTCTTGCCGGAAATGAGTCCGGATTATTTTCCGTGAAGGCTGTTTTATCATATTTGTTGGCCCGGGTTATAATCCGTGAAACCGTTTTACAAGCGGATTTAGAAAAATTGCCCAAAAATTATCACTGATTATAATCCGGAAATCCGTTTTAAAAACGGATTTGGAAAATTAATCAAGATGACAAAAATAACTGCAAATTTTCAGATCCGATGATCGAAAATAAAAACGGACTGACAACGGATAAAATTCTCATTTTCCGGATCATTTTCTCATTTTTTGCCCATCGGGTTGTGTGTCCAATTATCCAATATTATCATAATTATGATGACATCAGTTCGGACGAAGCTTTTCTTGCGCTCGCAACTTGAGCCATGAAATGAGCTTTAATGCCTCCTATCAATGTTGCCCCATCTCCAAGCAAAAAATCTCAGTCATCGATATTCCTATAACTAACTTTATTTTCCTTCACCAATAAACGAAAAATAATGCCGATAGAAAATATATAACCAATTCTTGCTTATTATGTTATGTGCGGTTATTTTAAATGTTATCTGTAGAATTCGCGAAGTAGCTCTGCGATAAAAAAGAACATTATATGAGGTGAATGGCTTTCTTATTGAACCCTTAAAATATAATTTTCATGCTGGAAATTATAAAGATAGTTAAGTATTAAGTATACTATACTTATATTTTCCATCACAAAAATTTACAAATAATTATAATTTTTGTCCAACATTATTTACGACCTCGTTGTTTTATATTAGTTTTTTCTTCTGCATGTTGAAAATTCTAAGTGATAAAATGAATACATTATTGTTGAAACTTTTTTAGAAAATATTAAAATAATAATAAGTATCGGTGATAAAAAACACAACAGAAAAAGTCGGAGATTTTATGGAGTCAAGAAAAGCAACCTACAACGTAAATTCGAAAAAATTGAACTTTTCAGACATCAAAGCTGAAATATTTTTATTGGTCATAATCATAAACTTTGCATTTGAAAATTTCTCTCATTTGGATAGTACGAAAACACCTAAACAGGGGTAACCATTTTTGCAGCTTTCTAATCGAAAAATTCTCCAACAAAGGGAATGTACCTACGTGTTTTTTTCTATAAACTAATTAATTTGATTGATCGCGTACAGGTACCTTCGTTAATAACACTGGATTGTGTTTTTGTTTTTGAAACTTTCTGAACGTGAAATCTATTTCATAGATCTTTTCTGTGCACCTATTTCCCCAAAAGTTTGTTAGCAATGAGTTGCTTGTTGTGTTTTTTCGTTTGCATAATTAGAAATACTACTTAGAATAATTAGGTACATTCAATATAATTATTCGACAGTTTTAATTAATCGACAGGGTTCAGCGATAAAAAATATTTCTTTTTAGCTTTCTGAATACCTAACTTGACGACTGGAAAATATATTGACAAAGTTTTTAATTCGGATTTGTAAGGAAAAATAATTATATTAAGATAGGTAGCTGTTGTACCTTCTATTTTATTTCCCCACTTTTTTTTTCTTTTAATGAAAAGAAGATAAGTAAATTCGATAAAAAGTTTCAAGTAAGGAAAATGAGAACTATTTACATTCAAAGAAGTTTGTCTTATAAAGACTAATTAGCTCTCGAAGTTACACTAATCATGAGAATGATTTTAATTTTATTAAAGCAAGTACCTAAAACCTTAATCAAATTATTCAAGATTCAAAACTGGGTCTAGTTGAAATAATGGTTTGCTGAGTCGGCCATATAGACGGTTCCATTTATACGTAGACTGAGCTTATTTCTTTGCTAGCAATAAAAAACTGCTTCTTTTGACTTATCTGCTAGTTCAACCTTTCATTAGGTACTTAAAAACCAGAAAAAAATATAATTCTTTACTTCTTTGAGGCTTACTGACTAATGAGTTAATAGCTCGTCTGAAGCTCATTAAAACATTGAATTCTTCTTTATATCAACTAAATTTGACATTGGTGTAAAGTATAAATCATGTTGAAAAATTCTATCGCAGATTTTGCCCCGCTAGAAAAGCAGAAAAATTTCGTTTTGTGAGCTTGAATGCAGTCTCTGGGGAGACTTTTCAGTTCAGACGAGAAGTATATATATACTTTCTAATAATAGATAAAAGTACATTTAAAGAAAATTTTCAGCGAGTGTAGGCTTCGCGAAAGCAGAAGGCTTACCATTTTGTGAAGTAAAATGGGCATAAATGGACTTATATATACACTATAGTCTTCAAAAATTCGTACATTGATAAACTTTCTCTCCGGCATTTGGAAAGAAGATAATCCCAGTTTAAAAAAGTTGAAATTGTTATTCCTATATCATTTAGATTTGAAAAAGTTGGAATGAAGTTGTGTCTGAAGTTATTCATCCTTGCAAACGTACGTAGCGTGGGTAGATATAGCTTTTTCTCTCTTTTACTTTTCTCAAACTGATTGGCTGAACACGAAGAGTGAATTTTTTTTTTCCTTGTCATTTTATGCACCAGGGTTAGACTACCAATCAGTCATTTCAATCTGAATAAGATACGTTTCAAAAAAGAAAAATAAGATGGGATTGATGCAAATAATGGAATACTTTTTATGACTTCAATTTAAAAAGTAAACAGAAAATTCTGATTATCTGTCCCGCCAACCTTTTTTAAAATTTACTGCCTTAGTGCTCAACGAGAAATGGGTATTTGGATGAAAAAATTGCTCGAGAGGTAGGTTTAGCCCAGTGAGTTGAAGTATAAATTTTTCAAGGCCATTAATATAAAAAATTTCAACTATGTAGTTTTCCTGGGATTTTAAAAAAAAAACTGTCCTTCCTGCATTGTGAAGACTTTCGATGTAAGCAGGCCATTAACAAACCATAGCCAATAGACACAATCTCTCATCAATCTGCCAGGGATTGACGTGCTAAGTGGCCAAAAAATTCATCACCCAATTTTTTGTGCTGAAATGATAATTTATGGTTATTGTTACATGTATGTGATGTTGAGTCAGTCAAAAACACGGGTGATAATTTGTTGGAACTCATTAATTGTTTGTCGGATTTTGACCTTAGCAAGCGTCGCGTGCGATAATAAAAATCATGTACTTATCCGTACCTGTAAAACTGCACCAAGATGAACAAATGGGTTCAGTATGTATAGGCTCAAATCACCAACACATTCTTCACCACAGTTTTTAAGACCACATAGTTGTGAACCCGAATAACACAAGTCACAGTTTGTAAAAAAAATTTCTTTAGAAAAATTGAAATTTACTAAAGCATTCTCGAAATAATTTTCTAAATTAGTTGGTATAATAAGTTGGCTATTTCACAAGAAATAACGATTCACCAATATAAAAATTTTTACTACAACTCGATTCAATTTCGTGTATTTTCTTCTCTTTGTATGCTACTAATGATTCACACTTTTTGTTCAAAAAGTCTGTACACTGCGTTACTTTCGATGACGATAAAATTTTCTTCTTCGGACATTTTTGGGTGCAACGACAAAATATTACCGTTCGTACGACATCTTCGGAAAACACTGGATGATGAAGTAAAGTAAATCTGTGAGATCTGTTGGCTACCGGGACAAGCATTACCCCCACCCTCTGAAAAATTGTGCAAGGAGGATGTGAGAAAGGGTTGGTAGAGAAGAATGAGAAAACTATGGTTTTTGTAATGCTCTGTGGCTGTGCGTTTTAATTCTTTTAACTCGTGTTTTTGCATCTTAGAACTGATCGATTTTGGAGTTCTGAGTGTCAATTAATTTACATGTTTTACGAGCTTTCCAGTGGTGCAAGAATCAAGTTGATATCTTGTCGCATTTGCGAGTTATGATGAGAAATGACGTTTTTATAATATTTTCTTGTATAACATTTTTATTTGCATTGATTTATTTTTAGCGCTTCGTGCCTTTGAAAATCTGAAGACGTTTAGTACGAATTTTCAATACAAACATTTTGGTGTAAAGGAAGAGTCTCTAATTCTCTTGAAACATAAGACATTATCTGTGAGTTTCATTTTCGAACTTTTTTCGTTCATTTTCACTTTTTTATGCGTACCGTCGAATGGGGCGACTTTACACACTTTTTTTATGTTTTTCAACTTTGTCCTTTAATAACTCTTCCAATTTTGAAGCTATTGAAGTGAATTTGGTTTTAAAATTTAGGTCTAACATTTCTCAACACAATTGTAAAAAAAAGTTTGAGTTTGCAGCCTTCCTTCTATTTTTTATGATTTTTCAAAAAATTTGTGTAAAGTCACCCCTCAATGGGGCGACTTTACCCATCAATTTTTAATTGACGGGTTATTGATGGGTGGGGAGGCAAAATTTGAGGATGTTTGTACTCAGACATACGATTGAGAAGAAACTAGTCAAGTACCAACTTGAACCGTGTGAAACCGAACTAAATATTCTGAGCGTCTGTGGTTAAAAAAAAAAAGACGAATAAGAAAAAGGAAAAAACCATATCGCCGCTTTATTTTCTTGTTCTGTTACTGGGTGAAGTGAGGTAGGGGCGGCGATCTTTTTTTTCTTTTCCTTCTTCTACCTGCTTCGATCCAAATCGTATTTCGGTTTTAATTTTTGCCTGGCAATTTATTTATTGGGCTAAAACGAAGTGGGTAAAGTCGCCCCTTGAATGTAAGGTCACCCCGTTCGACGGTACTTCAGAAGCCCATAGAGACCTTACCAAAGTCAGTTAGAGAACAGAAAAAATTTGTCGATTAAAAAGTTAACCTCTCCCCTTCGTGTATATGAATCACAAATTGTGTGACCTCTGATATAATACACTAAAATTAGGCATCTAACAATTAATTAGGACCTGAATTCCATATGGGTCTTTGAATAATTATGAGTCGATAGCTACAGAATCTGGTTATTATACGCAGTACTTTTGTCTATTCTCTAACGCTTTGAGCTATAAAAAAATCTTTGAACAATTTATTAAAATGGCTCTCGAATAAATACACTGAATGAAAAAACGTTGATGGTAATTTTTAATATATTTTGTTTGAGCAAACGTGGACAGTTTTCGATTTGTAGTAGAAATTACCGTAAAAATAGTAAAATCTAAGATGCTAAAAAGTACCACAAATACCATGAATATCTACAATAAATCTTGAATTGTTCCTTTTTTGACCCTTAGGTAGTAGAAATGTCCATTACGAAAAATATCCATCAGGAAAAAAAATTATGAAAAATTGGATTAGGAAACACGTACCTACCGTAATCTAGAGGTAAGATCCTCGATCTGAAGAATTTGATCAATAGATCTTATTCACATTCAGGGGTGTAGCCAGGAGGGCTTAGCCCCTCCTGGCATCCTCGTTCGCCCCCTATCAAAATTAGCCCTCCCCTATTCCTCCTAAACTTCGAGAAAAAAAAGTTAAATAGGAGGCTTAAAAATTAACTGCCCTCCCAAGAATCTTATTTGCCCCCCCCCCTATCGGAACGCTCTGGCTACATATCCCTGTTCGCATTCACTATAAGTGAAGAAGTGGTGTATCTTTTACAGCCCAACTTTATTCCTGGTTGCATCCAGGGCTGACATATAGGGTTGGCCCGGGCCTACCCAAGACATTTTTTAGAAAACTCTGAAAATTACACGTTCAGAAACGTGTTAATTTTTTCGCAATTTTTTGGTGACAGTGAGAGGGGGTGGGGGGTAAGTGATGTGAAAAAATAAGGGCCTACCCAAGAAAACAAGTCTCATTTCAGGCTTAGTTGCATCTTTGGTGAACAAGGAACCAGCTGAGACTTTTCCATGATTCAACTTGAGTATATGTAAGTATTTTGCGTGAGTGAACCAATTTGCACTAAATGTACTCGAAATAATTAACAACACCTTGCAATCTATTGGCAAATATTCGAAATTTATTAAACAACTTCAAAAACACAAGTGAAATTGGAAAATTTAAGAATTTTGTATCACGACAAAAATACTTAAGATCTGTATGTCTATCTCATAAAAGAGATGTATATCGAATGACAAGCAAAGGGAAAACGAAATCCAACATTCACCTACTAAATCAGTCTCAATAATCAGCAAGAAAACAATTAGGCGAACTAACAAAAGATTAGATGCACGAATCGACAAGGAAAACATTGGATGAATAAGATTGTATACAAAGAGCAGTTTAGTAGATAAATACAAGCTCAGATAATATTTATCGAGAAACGAAATAAAGTAAAATCTGAAAAAGGAAAAGATGAAATCCTAAAGTCATTTGTAAAATAAGTGAAGAGAGCGAGCTTATTTTACATCCCCCCAACCCGAGAAATAAACACATATGAAAAAAAAAGAAAAATCCACTCCAAACATAAACTTATTCTGGTTCAAAACAATACTTATGCTGAATTAGCATTAAAGGGATATAGCTTAGAAATATGGTAAATATTTGATTCTTTTTTCTGAAATCCTGAATCCACTCGATATATAGAATTTGATAGTTTCTCAAGAACTTTATATGGTCCATATCTTATTTCATCAAGTTTATTCTTATTAAGAGAATTTCCGTGTTGGACATAAACTAAATCATTCTTTTCAAAAGTTCCAGGTTTTTTATTTTTATCGTAAATTCTTTTATTTGCCTGATGGGCCTTTTGAGAATTATGAAAAGCAATTTCTCTGTCTTTTGACAAATCTGATTTTACTTTACTCGATATACCTGGTATTAAGCAAAAGTTTTCATTATTCAAAAGATAGTTTGGGCTAAATTTAGTGACAGTATGGACCGTATTATTGTATTCAGTGATACATTCTTCCAAAAGGGTGGACCATGGTCTCTTTTTATTACTTTCATTTTCATTTTTTTTACAACGTAAACGGTTAACCAAAGTTTGATTTAATCTCTCATTCATACCGTTTGACGATGGACAGTCAACGGATGTCAGAATTAATTTAATTTTGTTGTCTTCCAAAAATTTTTTAAATTCAACAGAATTAATACCTGTATATTGATCTGCTAGTAAACATTCAATCTTATGTCCATCTTTTAAAACTAAATTTAATAGCTTAATGAAATCATTTGCCTTTTGGTTTTTGGACGTTACTGAAAAAGCAAATCTAGTAAAATGATCAATAAGCAAATGTATGTATTTTTTTGTCGAATTATTTCCAGAGAAACCTCCAATGGTGTCCATTGACATAATCTCAAAAGGTCTTGTAGCTGGTCCCAATTGAGAGAGTGAGCCAAAATGAAAAGGTATTCTAGTTTTATTTTTGATGCAGATGGAACAGTTTCTACAAAAATCTCTGATTAATTTTTTGAAATTTACGTTATAAAGAAGTGGAAAAATATGTAGTTCCATCTGTTGTGGACCAATGTGTCCAAATTTCTTATGTACTTTCTTGATTATATCAATAGCTAAATTATCCGAAATAATTATCCTCTCTGTGTCTTTATATTTTCTAAACAATATCTTATCTTTTTCTACTACGTTAAATTTTTTTGAAAAGTCTATAATTAATTTTTTTTGATCTAGTAAAATATTATCTAATTCGATTAAATTGACAACCTTTAGATCTGAGGATATTTCATCATGTTCAAATACTGGATTCCTAGAAAGACAGTCAGCTTCTGCATTACTAGGTCCAGGAATATACTTTATTGTAAATTCAAATTGAGACAAGTTTAACATAAGTTCTCGGAGTTCATCGTCAACCTTAGTATTAACTTTTAGATTTTCTAAAGGCTTGTGATCAGAGTACACAGTAAATTTTATTCCCCTAAGGCGATGACTCCAATATGTTAAAGCTTCTTTTATTGCCAGACATTCCAAAAAGATTGCTTTCTTTCTCTTCTGAGGTTCATTGAGCTTTTTTGAAAAATACGAAACTGGCTTAAATTCTCCATCATCTTGTCTCTGTTTTAAGATCGCACCTATGCCCTCAAGACTGGCATCAGTTTGGACAATAGTCTCTCTATTTGGATTAAAAATTGCCAGACAAGGTTCTGAACATAAAATTTCTATAATTTTCCGAAAACTTTTTTCACAACTATCATTCCAATTAAAAGGTGTATTCTTTTTTAATAAATTATGCAAAGGTGCCAAAATTGTAGCTGAATTCTGAATATAGGAATGATAAAAGTTAACTTTTCCTAAAAATTGTCTGACATTTTTTTGATTTTTTGGAGTGGGAAAATCCCTTAAAGGTTTTACGTTATCAAAAATAGGACGAGTTGCATTATTTTCAATAATATGGCCAAGATATTTTACTTTATTTTTAGCGAAATTACATTTAGATAAACTTAGTTTAAATCCTTCTTGATAAACAGCATCCAAAAGTTGTCCTAAATGTTCTAAATGTTCATCGAAGGTTTTTGAAAAGACTAAGATGTCATCAATATAATTGACACAGAAATCATCTAGGCCATTCTTCTTTAAACAATTTCTTAAAATTCTCTGAAAAATACCTGAAGAAGTTTTGAGACCAAAAGGTAGACGTTTCCAATTATAATGTCCAGTTTGAGTAACAAAAGCTGTTTTGTAACGATCTTTCTCTCTCAATGGAACTGACCAAAAAGCACTATTGATATCAAGGACACTAAACCACTGGCAATCTCTGGCTTTTACTATCAAATCTTCAATGAGTGGAAATGGCTGACTATCAGGAACAACAATTTTATTGAGTGCAGAATAATCTATACAAAGTCTATCTTTCTTAATCGATCCGTCAGCATATTTCTTTTTTGCAAGTGTAACAGGAGAAGCAAAAGGTGAAGACGATTCCTCTATTAAACCAGCTTCAATAAGCTTACTAATCTGAGACTCTATTTCTTGTTGATCGATGATGTTACACTTGTATGGCTTTCTGTAAATGTACTTATGCTCAGTGAGCTTAATAGTAGCCTCATGATTTAAGACCGGACCAGTATCATATTTATGTTTTGCAAAAGCCATATTAAAATTGCTGATCACTTTCTCAATCTTCTTTTTTTTGTTAAAATCTAAATGACTTAAATCTGCACTCATTTCTAAAAAATTCACTACCATATTTCCAGAACTCGAATTAAAATCATTTTTCTGAAGACTATTATTCTGAAAAACTTCTAAATTCTCATTCTGACATAAACGAAATTCGTAAATTAAATCAAGGCCTATTAAAAACTCATATTGATAATTTATATCATCTAAAATGAAAACTAATACCTCTTTTGTTATATCAAAAATCTTAATTTTAACTTTAGTAATACCATATACACGACCAAGACCACTAATCATTTTAAATGATGCATTAGCAAATTTAATTATTTTAAGATCCAAAAATTCTGCAATTTTCTTATTCATAATTGAAATATTTGAGCCTGGATCATAAACAGCTCTAGAAAATCTCGAATCATTAAGGGTTAAATTTACTCTGATTAGTGGTCTAAAAACTAGTTTTTTAAATCCTCAGCGGAAGAGGATGAAAAAGAGTCAAATTCTACGTTATTTACTTCCTTTTTAATTGGATTATTTTTTTCAAAATACCAACAACTTGTCTCAGGATGTAATCTATCAGGGTAACCCCTTTTAGCACAAACTGAACAAGGTTTTTTCTCTACAAAAGTAGAAGACTTTTGCCCAAAATTTACGTTATTTTTATTTTTTACTTTATCATCAAAATTTTTCGAAGCAGACCCTTTATAATTAGAAGTATTATTTTTGGTATCTTTAAAAAGGCTGTGTCTCAACGAATTAGGAAAAATTTTATCATCTGCTTCGAACTTCTTTAATTTATTATGCAGAAGGCTTATAGAAGTTACATGATTTCTGTTTAAAGAATTCTGAATATGAGTAGGTAGACCGATAATAATAAGATCTAAAATAAAAATGTCAGAAAGTTCCCTATCTAACTCTAGCAGCATTTTCTCTTTCTTAATCGAATAATCTAAATATGAACCAGATAAGTATTTGAAAGAATAAGCATACCGGATAGGCTTCCATGATAGATCGTCAAACGTAGAAACCATATTTTCTTTCCAAAGACTCCATTCTGCACTTAACCCAATTTTACTCTGGACAATCGAAAACCAATCATTTAGTGTAGGATCTAGGCAGGACTTGAAGACTTCAATTTTCTTTTGACCAGACAACTTGAAGCGATCACTCTCTTTTTCAAAGGAACTGCACCAAGCAGCAACATTTTTGTTTTTTGATGAGAATTTTTCGATGATGAAATGATTCAAAATTGACTTGATTGATTCTTCTTTTATGGCTAACCGAGACAAAGTCGATGACTCCGAAGACTGAGAAGGAGGAGGTACCAACGAAACCTCACCCAAAAGACAATCTCCAAAAATAAAATTGCTGTCATCATCAACATAGGTGGAAACCAAGTCAGCAGTAAGTGTGACATTGACATTTCGGAATGCCCCTCTGACCTTCATGGCTTTAACTGCAGCTTTGATGGAAGGCAACTCCGAAAGTTTTTTATGACACGAAATGGGCTGAAGTTCTTCAGGGAAAACGAACCAACTTTCACTTCCCATAAAACAAATTCGACGAACCAAAATATGAGTGGTTTTACCATCACCAGCAGCCACCAAATAAAATTGACATTTGACAGTAGTCATTTTAATACGAGTAAAAGACACAATAAACCGAGAAAAAAAAATCTGGGAAACCGAACTCAAACTTACTTTCAGCACAATAAAATTTGACTTTAATCGAATTTATATTAGAAAAGGTAAAAATTTTCCAATTTGTAAGTATTTTGCGTGAGTGAACCAATTTGCACTAAATGTACTCGAAATAATTAACAACACCTTGCAATCTATTGGCAAATATTCGAAATTTATTAAACAACTTCAAAAACACAAGTGAAATTGGAAAATTTAAGAATTTTGTATCACGACAAAAATACTTAAGATCTGTATGTCTATCTCATAAAAGAGATGTATATCGAATGACAAGCAAAGGGAAAACGAAATCCAACATTCACCTACTAAATCAGTCTCAATAATCAGCAAGAAAACAATTAGGCGAACTAACAAAAGATTAGATGCACGAATCGACAAGGAAAACATTGGATGAATAAGATTGTATACAAAGAGCAGTTTAGTAGATAAATACAAGCTCAGATAATATTTATCGAGAAACGAAATAAAGTAAAATCTGAAAAAGGAAAAGATGAAATCCTAAAGTCATTTGTAAAATAAGTGAAGAGAGCGAGCTTATTTTACATATATATAGCAAAATAGGTACCCATTTTCGTCCTCGGAATATTGGCTGAGCGCAGCGGTGGAACGATTAAAATAAAAAAAATACAAAGAATGAGCAAAATATTATGCATTAATTTAACACCTCAACTCTACTTTCGCATATCCTCAGGTTCTCAATCGCTTCCGGCCTATCCAAAAACTAATTTATGGTAGAAGCATATACGCGAGACTTGTGCTGCGCACAAATTACGTTTATTACCAATTAGGTGCCGAATTAATTAATACGTTATATTCGCTACGTCGCATAGAATTAATCGATGACTGGAAAATATGTGTATATTTTCCTCGGTTACGAATTTTCCGGATGAAAAATGAATCATGTGGTGATAATTTAGGAATAGCAGTAGATAACAGCGAACACTTTGTAAAGAGTAGTAGGAAAACACAAAAATTCAATGTATTGGGGGTAAATTACGGTTGCAGATACGAACTCACCTAAAACAAATTACAGGATAATGATTTTAAAGCTCTTCAAGTTGAATCGTTTGCCTATATTATGGAAAACGGAGTTTTGTTCAGCCTTCTCGAATCTTAATGAAGATACTTTTTGAAATAATAAAAAATTACAAATCTCATTTATCTTTCAGCTGTAGATAACTATATTTTGTACATACAGTGTTGTAGAATTCAAACTAATTAAAACTTTATTTTCGACTGTTACAGCAGAAATGGTTACAAAAACTTATCTTTGTAGGTGTCGCACAAATTGCATAACCGGTTTGCCGTTAATAATTTACATTCGGTACCCAGTCAAAGTTATTGGGAATTGAAACAAAACATTCGCTTAAACTATTTTACTACTGGCGTTTGTGGAGAGCGTAGAATAGCAAATTTAAGGCGCTCGGAAATGATGAGAATTGTTTGGTGGAAGAGGGAAAGGTAGCCACGTTATTTTGCACAAATCAATGGCAAAATCTGTAAAATGTTTAAATTTTGTTCAAAATACATAGTCGATTTATAAGTTGTACGTAGAATTAATAAATTGGCTCTGTTGCTCTTATTTTTTATTCTCTTCAGCACATTACATTTTATCATTTTTTGCTGGGATTTGTTTTTAATGCTGACTGTTTCTCAACTGAAATTCTTTTTGCCGCCATTTTTATGGTATAGAGAATTATCGATTTTCAGCTTCCCCAATGAGCTCGAGCCATTTTGAAGATATTTCACGTACTTTTCAATTCCAAACCCCCACGGTAAACCACTTGGTGTGTTTTCTCTTTTTTTTTTGGCGTAAGGTTATCCATACAACTCAAAGAAAAAAAAATTTACCAAGTTTTTTGGTCTCATAGAGGTATCATAAAAATTCTAGACCATAACAATCGATCTGAATTCGGTCGATGTTTTTTTTTTTTTATCGTCTGAAAGGCGTAGAACAGAATAATTTTACGAAAGCACATTATTCAGCATGTTGAGAAAAGTGTAAGAAAAACCAAATGACATACTTTTCCTCCTCAGGGATCTAACATTATTGTTTGGGCAAAACGAAATCTTTAAGAAATTGATTGATTCCTCGGCGGCTTTATATAGGAATAGAGGAAAGACAATATTTCTGAGAAAGTGTTGTTCTCTAAACCTTTTTATCATTCCAGTGTGGTTTATTTTCTACATTTCTCTCTCTCTTTCTCGAAGAAGAAGAAGAAGAAGAAGAAAAAAAACCTTTTGTGTATTCTAGGAATCATCGTATTTGTTTTTTCACGTATGGTTTATAAGTTTTTCATTTTATGCAGCGATGAAAATATAGACGATTGAAGATATGGAAAATAAATATTAGGTTTCCCAAATGGAAATTATGGTACATGAAAAAACGTTGAAGAGGTAGGAAGACTCAAAACCGCTAAAAATAAGAACCAGAAAAAAAAATCATGCTACGAAGCCCCAGAGATTTTAATGTGCAAGTTGTAGTGTGATGTTGATGTTTTATTCTTCTTTTTTTTCCCTTTAACTATTGGAATAAAAATAAAAAATAAAAGTTGAGAACCCCTTTGGGCTGTTTACATAATTTATTACAATAATTATATTTTTACTACTAGAAAGTATCTGCATCTTTGTCTTTTTACTATTACCTCTTTACGAATTTAAGGGCCACTCGACAAAAAATTCGATATTTTGGCGTTGATTTTTTCAAAAAATTGCTGACCGCCATTCTGAATTTTTTCTTTGCAATGTAAATGCATAAATCACAAAATTTATCCCTAACATCAGACACACGAGAAAACTCTTGAAAAAGAAGTCTCTATCAGATTTCCACAATGTAACGTCCATAAGAATTAGCTTTTTAGCCATAGGGCGAAGGATACAACAATTACAAAAATGACTCATTTTTAATTGTTCATAGCATAGTTTAGGGCTTTTGAAAACCTTTGGTACCTTCACATAATTGTTATTCCTAATCACTAATCTGTATGGTATATAAAAACGTTTTCCATAAATTCAAAGGATCTTTTAAGGCTTTTTAGTTTTTTCAGTGGCTAGGGTGAAAGATACTACGAATGGCTTTTGTTATTTTCTGTCACAAGTGTGTAAATAGATCCTCCCACCTTCAAAAATATTGCAAAAAGGGGCATTGTACCCTATAGAGATTTTATAGGGGGCAATAACAAACAATCTCACTTTTTTTTTCTTTCAATTTTATTATAAGACCCATTTTCAGCCAGTTGAAAATAGACCAGGTCAATGGACCAAAAAAGTGTTGGATTGTTTTCAAAGAAAGCTACCCAAAAAAGTGAATTTACCTATTTTCAATACTGTGAATGTATTCTTCAAAGTGTCTAGAATCATATCCCTAAACCAGCTTAGCCGTAACCCCGAAGTACCTTGAAAAAGCTTTTAGAGTTGATCATAGCATTGAAAACATGGCCTGGGACAGACAGATCGAGTTATACATTTTGACCATTTAGGGCAAATTGTTAAAAATCCCTGCTTTGGGCCAAAAAAAAGTCCGCTGAGGTAAAAAGAATCCCTGTAGCCCTTTTTTTCGCTGGAAATAAAAATTTTTGCCACCAAATAATGAAAATAAAAAAAAGCGATGAAGCGATGGGCTGTAAAATTTCAATTGGCAAAATTTGAAGCTACAAGAATACCTGTAATAAAATTATCATCTCTTATTTAGATATTAAATTGAAAATCGAATTTTTTCATTCCAAATTTCAATCAATGTCTAGAAGAGGAATTATATTTTGTACATTTTAGTAGGTATTTTTCTTTCAATCTACTCGTGTATTAGAAATTGTCTGAGCATATGAAATTTCTACTATCTACAGTTCAATGTAATCCAATATTTCAACTGTCAATAGCGTCATATTATATCCAGACACTGATACAGCGAAATACACAACTTTTTTGCAATTCTAATCGCAAAAATTGGATTCTGCTGATAAATTCGAAAACAGTGTTTATGAAGAGGAGACTACCAGCGTGAAGTTTGAAAAGAAACTTTTTTCATTCCTGTTATACCCGACAGATCTGCTGTTTACGGTTTTAAAGGAAAACTTCCAAATGACCTACTTAGTTCCCTCCGCCCTTAAATCACCTGGGAGATGATTATCCTTATACTCAAGCCTCGTTATACAAACTTCCGGCACTTTTTCACTCGACATCTTCGTCGGTTGATTTTTGACGCAAACTTACCAAATACATCTTTTTCTGATTTCTTTACATATAATATCTTGCAGTTTGTTTACTTCGTAGCCCATAAGTTTGCTTTTACGAAAAGTTTGTTTTTTTTTCGGTTGCAAGTATAATAACCAGAAACCACTGTAACTTGAGTTATTTTTGAGAGTCGAGTTACTAAACTTTTCATGTACATTGTAGCTAGTTTCGAGGAATTTTTTGAATTTACATAACTCTGACGTAAGTGGATTCAACAGAAGGCCAAGAGGATTCAGTTTTTCCGAGCTAAAAAAATAGTCAAAAAAATCTCCTGTAAAATCCAACAAACATTTTGTAGCGACAGGGACATACACAGAACTTACGAAATGTCATATTTTATCAAATCACCCATCTCAAGTCTTTTTCAATTTTTTCGTCCGCTAGAAAATACCTCTTTATGCGGAAACACTTTTTCTTATACTATTACAAATGCGGTCAGAAATTTGATTCAAACTACACATTATTTTCAAATCTTTTTTATTCCGTTCAAGAATGAGGAATGAAAGCATTTTTATTACACAAAATTTTACAATGGACACAGCCCATAATACAGAATAGGGTTTCAATTGAGTGAAGTATTGATTTATACAAATTATCAACTATCTACCCGAAATAACAATAATAATTCGCAAATTTTAAAATACGGAGTTATTTTATGAATTAACTATGGACCTGAAAACCAGAGTGTTATGAGAAGATTTTGACACTATAATTTCGATGTTGTATACCGTGCATTTTTATCCTGAGAACTTAATATTTCAAAATAACCAAAACTCACAACTTGAAAATAAAGAAAATAGAGGTATTTTGAAAACTTCAACTGCAAATAATTTCAAACTTGGGACTTGCTTGGATCACTCTGGTTCTCAGGTGCAAAACTGATTTCACATTTTAACGGTAACATTTATATATATCAGTTGATGAAATGACTGACAGACATTTTATAACAAAAAATTAAATACGCGGATGTACGCCAAATAAATTCATTATGTGAAACAGGTACAAAAAAAAGGATATGCAGGACATGAAAACAAGAATTACAGCTGATCCATTAAATCGATTTCTGATTCCGTTTTAACGTCTGTACGATTGAGGGTGTGCGTGTGGACATTAATGTCAGACATTAGTACGTCTCCGGTTGAATTCGAGTCTGATATTAGATCTACAATACAAAATAATGAAATAATTATGGCACGAATGAAATTTCGAGAAAAAAATTCAGAAACATGGCTGACGAAACTTTTAGAAAACTGACATAATTGAAAAACTTGTAAAAATAAAAAATTCAACTGCAATTAGAGACAGTAGTAAAATACATTTCCCAGATTGATCGTCAAAATCAAAACAATTGAAATTATGAAAGACCAGTGATTTCAAACGACGAATCAAACGGCTACTCATCTTCAAATTCTGGAAACATTCGAAATTTTGTTCTCAAAAACCCTCAAACTGAGTTTAGATTTTGAGTAGTTTTACAGAAATATACAAATTCATGATAATACTGTAATACTGACAGAAAAATAAAATAAAACATGCTAGAATAAAACTCAAAACTATTGCTCATGTTTCCAGAAATAAAAATAATACAGGTATTTTCGTTATAATAAAATAAATATAAAAAAATGCTTTAATCACCTTTAGAAATGAAACTAGAAGAAGAAACTGTTGTCCGCGGAATCATTGGCATTTGTTTCGATGAAGAAGGAATCGAAAATCTTACTTCAGTTGGTGGACCGTTACTGAATGAACTTTGAGTATTATTTGAGCTACTCTAAACAGTTGCAAAATATAAAAGAATTAGAAACTCAATTCACGAATCATAATGAACATTACATAATTCTACCAACTTTTTTGGGAGCGCTTGATAAACTTGGTTTAAGTTTATAATTTGGCTGAGTTAAGCAATAACGATCTGGAGGCAACCTGATACCGGATTGTGGTTTTATCGGTGCTAACGAAGTAGAATTTTTGCTTCTGGCCAATTCCAGTAGTATCTATCGGACAGATGATCTCAATATAGTTTTTGGTAAGACTGACTAGGAAAGAATATTGAATCAAACCAACATCACGAGGAGGTCCAGAAGATGACATTTTTTCAGCATGCATTTGAATAGCTAGTTTTACATCATCAACGTCAATATTTTTCTTTTTAGCGTGATTAGCGAAAACACGAGCGTCATCCAGAGTTATAGTTGTATGCCCTGAAAAGAAAATATACTTGGAAACTATAGAAATCAAAATAAATCCGGGCTTATTGAGGAATACTCACAGTAAATGAATTCTAGGAGCTGATTTATTACACGGGGATCAAAGTCGTTGATACCAAGTTCCTTTAGGATAGCCATTATGACTTGAGCATCTTTAGGAATGTATTTAACATTAGCCGAAGACATTGTTGTTGAATCGGCGCAAAATAATTCAAATTATTTCAATCTTGAGAGCAATTGTTCCAGTTTCCGACAAGATTTCTCATTATATAATTTCAGCTAACTTCTAGAATAGAATCTAAATACTATGATAAGAGTTTACAACGGCCTCCCTTTGGATTTAAAAATTCGAAATCAAACAATAAACAAAGCATTTGCTTTCTTCAAATTCTGGTGAAGCGCTAACATCGAGAAACTGTCAATGTTTTCAATTTTCAAGATAAGGTAACACTGATTTGATTATTTTTTTGTTTGGTTTTTATTCCTCCCCAACTTTCAACTTCCTGCTGCATCCATGCTAAGCTGCTGGCGCTGCGTATCTACATACTTGCTGCGTACCTATAATCCTAATCGGCCATATTTGAATGTATTTGAATTGCATTGCCTTCGCAAACCGTATCGCAAATTGAATAGAATCATAAAATTTCAAATTATACGAAAGCTGCGACTGTGGATAAACTTCAGTGAATTCGATTCGTTTTCCTAATTTTATTCGTTGTTTCTCAATTGAGTTCTTAATTATAGTAAAAATTTGCTGCAAAATTTATCAACGTACGGATTTGTATCAGTAACCATTTTTTGATATTACAGTTGTGTTTGTATTTATATTTATTCTTTTTCTTCGTAAGCCTCTCAAACTTTTATATTTCATCTTTTTTTGAAAGTTACGCGTTCTTATCATTGAATTATGTCGTCTGCTTATTACACTCGAAGATGTGAGTAAATATTTCTTAATTATTTCCTCATTTCATTTGATCATAACGTTTGTTGCATATCTCAACAAATTCTTGTCGATTCTTGTACGTTAATTTATTCTTGTTTTTGGTCATAGCGGGTACGCGCAACCCACCACAACTACCACCGCAACCTCTTTATAACAATTTTGTCCGGCCTACTGGTCAAGCAGGACCTGTGATGCCAGAATCTACTGTTGTAAACGCTGGCTCGGCATCGGGTTCAGTTATTCCACCCGCTGCACCAGTTCTAACTGCTCCGCAACCAACGTTGCCAGTATCCGGTAACACCGTGGCGAATTTCGAAACACAGAAAGAAGAAGTGGTACTAAATGTCCCTTATTTTCTTAATTCTTTATGTATTGTTACTTCGCATTGAAGAAGGTATTCTTCGTAATATCGTCACTCATATGTTTTTCTTTTCCATTTTTTGTTTTACCAGCAATGGTAAAGTATGAGTGAGGTGAGGAGACAATCAGCATATCATTAACGATGACTTTTGTACACGACGCTGTGTGACAATTTGATGCTCGAAAGGGCGTCTAGTAGTTGACAGATGTTACATTTTCGAGCATGAGTTTCTGTTAAAATGTCACACACGATGTCTGTAAATGTACGTCTTAGGTTTGTCGACTTAGGTTTCGCGCTCCGTCTAAACGATTTATGTTAGTCGAATATTAGGGTGTTGTACGTGGTATGTCTCTTGTTTCTCTTCGAATCGTCTGGACGTGACTCGCAATCTATTCGATGAACCCTAATTACTCCCAGTAGATTCATGCTTGTTGTCTCTTTGGTTCTCTCAAACATTTAGAAACCAACACCTTCGTCGACCGAGCCTCAATCGACAACCGTGCCTCAATCGACAACCGTGTCAGATGAGGCTGATATTATGGAAGTGAAGATTGAAGATGATGATCAGTCGCAGACCAAGGACGGGAAAGGCCCCCGGTGGTTCGGTCAGAAACGGAAATTTGGACCGTGTAAGTTAGGTTTTTGTATGAACTCGTGTGCATACGTCTTTTTGCTATGAATATCAATTAATACTGAGCTTGAGAACCAGAGTGATCTAAGTCCAAATTTCAAATCTCGAGATATTCGCAGTTGAACTTTTTGAAATACTCTCCTTTCACTTAGTTTGAATTATGGTATTCATTTGGATGATAATGAGTAGCTATTTTGATACATTGAACGATTGAGTTCATGTACATTGAACGATCGAGTTCATGGGATGGAAGCGCCTGGTAAAGTTGGCCGAAAATTGTCGAAATCACCTTTAATTTGGATTTGGATCACTCTGATTATCGGGCCCATATTTCCCTCTACCATGATTATACATTAATTGATTGTTACGATGTTTGATCGAAGATTTAAATTCAATTTCTACACGAAATGCGGCTATCATTTATAACCACGACTAAATTTAACTACGTAGTAACTTGATATTTTGTGGCAATAATTGAGACAATTTATCAACTTGTAATACTTTTGCAAGTATTGAATGGCACCTTTGGTAGGAAGTCTCCTGAGGCATTGAAGTTCACCAAAAAACACTGAATTCAAAAAACTATGCGTTTCCCGCAGGTCTTCTACTTGTGTCTTTCGATGTTACATAGGAAACTCAAATCTCTTGCATAATTATTGGGTATTTCTGTTCCATAATAAATAATATTATTTTTGTGTAGAACTGAACTACTTTTAACATATTTTGTAAATTCGGTGGCATAATACTTAATACTTTATTAGTGGACTGAACACGATGTTTTTTTCACTTGAACTTTGGTTGTGACTATTCTTACTCAATAGTCCTGAAAGGATTTGTGCGTGAATTTCCTTCAGTATTCTAAAATTTTATGTACATATGTATATTATTAATCAGGTGAACCATATTTTAAAGTTTTATAATTTTTATTACAAGAAAGAATGTTAGTTTTCTCAATAATTACTATTTTTGGTACTTATTAAAAATTTTCGTTGAATTAGGTTGCATTCTTCGACTGAATTATCAATTTCATTCATTACGTCGATGAAGTTGATTAAACTTGATCTTTTCTGTGGAATGTGTTAGCTTATTGGTTTTTTCCATAACATTTTTTATTCAAAAGCAATAACGATTGCAGTTCATTGAACGTCTTATAATTTGAATTTCAGTTAAAATTGACAAGAAGCTGAAGAAACGTCGCTTGAATGCTCGATTAGAGAAAGTATTGAAGCCAAAGAACGCATTCCTCATTTTCAACGAATTGAATTTGAAACCCGAATACGAAATCAAGGAAAATGTCATCAAAGGGCAATCTTTCGGTGGTAAAACATATACCGCGTTGTTAAAAGTAATTGTTTCATCAGTGTACTCAATTTTTCTACCTCAAATTTTTCATATTTTGCTGATTATTTTTGAAAACTTTAAAGCTCGACGAACACACATACTGCGGTGAAAGTACGACCATTACTGGTGCTAAAATGGTAGCTGCTGATGTTGCGTTGAAGGACTGGTTTCTTAAATCATTCCGGAAAACTGAAATAGGTAATTATTGGATTATTCAAACGATAGAAGAAAGCTCAAAAAGAAAGCAAGATTGTAATAGAGAAACCCAAAGCGCGTATAGGATTTTAGGAATTATTTTAGGATAGTTCAAAAACACATAAGCCAGTGTAACTCAGTTTTTTCCTGTGACACCATATATTTAATTGCTGTTTCAAGAAATAAGTGAATTAGCGCATCCGACTGTAGTCGTTCTTGATACCATTCGTTCAGTTTTCTTAAATTTTCAAGTATCTGGTCCTATGTCGAAGAAAGATAGTTCTGTTGGCAAACAGCTGGAGGCATTCTTTTGATTTGCATTTCTTGATTTTTTTAAAAGTATATTTTCAATGGGTTACTTCTTTCGTAGAATTATTCTCAAAAGAAATCGTCTATTGTATCGGACGACACTTTTTCGAAAGAATTGAATTTTCAACGTATTTGCTGGAAAATAACAATTTAATCATGACAACTGAAAACATGTAGTAACCTAAGGACAAATTAACGTCAGTTTGAAATGGAAAAGTATTGATCCAATGAGACATACTCATCATAATGACGAAATTTCTTATGCTTATTATTTTTTTCTCACCTCTTATCGTTTTTTCATCATTTTAGCGCCACCCGTTGAAAAAATGGAAACCGAAGAAAATAGCGTTGCCAAACCAGAACCAGCTCCTTGGTCTGCTGTTGGCTCGTACGCTATGCATTTATTATTCGCCAGATGGCAAATGGATCCAAACGCAATAGTTAATGTTTCGGGTGGCAGTCCCGTGCCAATTGAAGGAGCGCCGCCATCTAACGCTGTCAGTCCGGCTACCCCTGCTAAAAAACTCAGCCGTGCTCCAACTGTAGTCAGCGAGGTACGTTGTTGATAATGCTCTATTATCGGTATTACGTTCTTGTTTATGTTACCTCGTTTTCACTCGTTTATGCAGCTGGTCAACTACACTCCGCCCGAGAATCCCAAGTTCCCAGCCAACGTCGAACAGTGTCACCCGCTTTACATTTTCAATTTAGCGTTTCCTAATGTGCCGTTAGTCGAAAAAGAAGACGACGCAAATTCAGAGACGAGATTCCAATTACAGTGCAAATTCAATGGAGTCGTCTATGAAACTAAAGGTATCGTTTGAATACTCATGTTTTATATTTCAATAACATAATGACCGGAAGCTAGTAAAGAAGAATGTGTTGAAACGCTGTGACTGATATCTGGTGGCGAACAGTTATACCTCTAACTGAGATGAGTAACTTTGATAAGGACTATAATTTTCCAGTCATATCCACACATTCGCCTGTTTGTTAAGTATTTGTAAAAAAATTTTAAAAAGTCATCTTTTGAACTTGTGTCGGCAGTTTAGCTTTGGAATTGCTATTTTGTCAAATAGACGGAGGTCTCTACTCAGTTTCCTTGTTAGACAAAAAAAAAATGATAATACTAATTCAAGTACCTACTTTGAAATGTTCTTCTATATTCATTGTGAAATTCTTTTTAATGAGTCATTTCTTTTCGCATTTTGTTCAAGCTCGCTCGAAAAAAGAAGCTAGGAGACAACTAGCCGTGCAAATTTTGCAGACTTACGGTTTCAATTTCGATAATACCGTACAGACATGAAACAACTGAAGCAATCAGCCGAACACTATAATGATAATTCTCTCAAAACTAGTTTACAAATGTGTATCTCCTGTCTTGAGACGAAGATCTATTTTATTATTTAATTTTTTTAAAAAAATCTTTCACTCTTAGATGTGCTTAATTTTTTCTGTTCTCTCATCGCTTTCGATGGAAACTTGTGTACATGATTAGTGTTTTATTTCCATGATACATGTTTACGTCTGTTAGCAGATATGCGTGAAGTGTAACGTGAAAATAAGACTAGTTATATTGTAAAGTTGGTTTTCATTGAATTACAAATATTTTATTTTTAAGTTGCTCTTTAGGTATTTCTTAAAAATAAAATTTAATCCTCGTACATTGAATAGCGTTTATTTACATAAAATTTCATTATTTATACATTGATAGAAGGCTGCTTGCCTCTTCTTTAGAGAAAAATTTAAGAAATTACAACTCGATCCATTTTTTCGAACAAATATACATCAGAATGTTTGGAAGAAAACCATAATCCTCCAAAAATGAAAAAATTGCAAGTACCGATGACTATTTAGTCCAACTGACTTTTGGAATATCGAAGTGCTCCGTCAAACTGTCAAGATGACGATTGAATTCTTCTACTCGTTGTTTGTGAGTCATTGACGCCTTTTGCATGATGCGTTCTTTTTGCTGAAAATGAAAGTTGAACTCGTATGAATATGGAACCAAAGTAAATGAAAATAAAATCACTGAAAACGTAGTAGGGCTGAGATATGTAAATATGAAACATACATTCATGAATTTAAGGAAATAAATGTCGGACGATATACTTCTGAAGTGCATCATGGATCCGATTGTTAGATCTTAAGAAGCAATACCTTCATTTTTGAACACAGGATTATTAAAAGCCCATTCATTGATACACATTTTCAAGCCAGTAATAACATAAGAAAGTTATTCTAAAAATGCAGAAATCTCAGATTGTAAAATTTTAAAAATAACACTTCTTTTTTAAACGAGCTCCTGTGCTTATTTTGAATACTACTCGTACTACTAATATTGTTCAATGTTGAGCATGATTGTGTTGATCAGAATTCTATTTGAAGGCTTTGTGTCTTACCAGTTTTTCCTGCTGCTTGAGGAAAGCTTTTTCAGCATTCGTTAATTTAGGTTCTTCCGATTTCTCTGAAACTTTTTTTTCAATTGCGTTGTTGATTTGTTCCAAAATTTTTTTCTTCTCCTTCTTCTTCCTGAAAAATAAACCAGCAAATTATTTTGTAGATGATTTGTCATACTATGCACTTAAAAAGATGAAAATGCAACGAATAATGAAGTCGGCCATACATCATAGGCAAGGGTAATTTCATAATTTTAATAACCTTTTTGAATGAATGTAAATTTATATTCCGAAAAATATACGATTTAACCATTGAACCATTAAACTCGAGGAATAAAGCAGAATACCTTGGATTGATTAATGATAATCTTATAACTAGAGAAACAGGTACATTTTAAGATAAGATACCAAGAGAAAATACATAGGCAGGGTTATAATAATCGCCAAAAATAAATAAAATGATGACTACTTCAGCTTACTTTTTAATGCCTCCATCAATTTTCAATTTAAGAGGTCCACGAGCAGGTAATTCATAGTCTCCCATTTTTCCAAGCAACGTAAACTCAACGGTTTGTATATTCAACACGTAAGATTAGATACTGCTCACTGAAATAACTAAATTGTGATGAAATTCTGCGAGAAAATTGGAAAGAAGCTCAAAATTTTCAACGATGTTTTTATTTTATTGATTGAATTTTTTGTTTCGCAATTCGCATAGATAAACGAACATAATCAAAACAAAAGACCATGGACCATAATATTAGAATTAGAGAGGAAATTTTAGAAAAATAACCTTCACAAGAATCCAATAAAATGAACCAATGAACAAGTCCAATCACGAATTGGTTTCTAAATTCCTCAATCTGATTGGTCATTTTCTTATCGATCGTGGTGAGCAATCAATCATATGCAAAAAACGAACTTCGTAAACTTGTTTTTTATAATATTACGTGGTATTTCAAGCATTATGTGCATAATCTAGGTTCGCTTTAATGATTCAATGCATGCATTCTGATGAGTCGAATGATTACGTTGTAACAACTCTGACGTTGTAATTCGTTTCGTTCTCGTTTTATCTCGTAGAAAAAATTTCAAATTTAGTGACGGGAACAACTTCTTTCGTGAAAGTTTCTAGTATTTTTTTAACATTGTTCTTTAAAAATTGTTTCATTGACAGACATTTTGTATACTTTTTATACCGTTTCAGACTTTACAGTGATTCTTTCTGCGATATAACTTCGGTAATGAAGTAAATTTTGACGATGACGTTAAATTTTTTTCTTGGCTAAACACTTTAACAGCTGTATAATTTATTTTAATATTCGGACAAAATTTAATTATAATTTCTGTATTCAGACTCCGTGAATCGAAGGAAAGTAATTTACCAACAACGCAATTTAATATTTGTGTTAGTGTTATGTCATCTTGTGTTAATAAGTTTGTGTTTTGAAACTCTTTGTCTTCTCGTGAAAATGGAACAAGAAACTGTCTATGGGTCTCATGAAGACTCTCACGCTGTTATGTCAGAAAAAGTACAAACTTTAGCTGGTAGTATTTACCAAGAGTTTGAGAAAATGATCGCCAAATACGACGAGGAAGTTGTAAAAGACCTTATGCCGTTGGTCGTGAATGTCCTGGAATGTTTAGATTTATCTTATACAGAAAATCAGGAACACGAAGTCGAGCTAGAACTGCTTCGAGAAGACAACGAACAGTTAGTCACACAATATGAACGTGAAAAGCAACTGAGAAAATCGGGTGACCAGGTATTTTATTCGATATTTTCTAGTTTAAACTTTTTACAACAGGTTGTGAAATTTTAAAATTGTTTTTCTAGAAACTATTGGAGATCGAAGATGCCTTAGAAGATGAGAGAAAAGATCTTACAGAAAAAATAGAAAGCTTAGAATCTATTGTTCGTATGTTGGAATTGAAAGCGAAAAACTCCTCAGATCATGGTAAGAATTTTTTGAACTCTAAATACTGTCATTTTGTGTTGAGATTTTTCTTTTTATGAATTTCTTGTTTTTTTCTCTCAAAACAGTCAGCAGGCTTGAAGCCAAAGAAGAAGAAATGAAAAAAGAATATGCTAAATTACACGAACGATATACAGAATTATTCAAAACTCATATGGATTGTATGGAACGAACAAAAATACTCATGGGCTCTGGTGATCGTGTCGATTTACCTGGCAGAACAAGAATGACATCTATACCGATGTCACATTTAAACAGGTGGGTAGAAATTATATCCGCTTATGGTATCTTGTGTAAAATTTTATAAATATGTTGTTCAACCGGATATCGAAGGCTAACTGGTACAGCAGTTTTTGGCAATAAATTTCATTCGCTTTTTTATCTCATAGGTCTTCTGGACCAGTATCATTCGGTTTTACATCATTAGAATGCGCCAATCCTTTGAAATCAATCGATTGTCCGACGATACCCGCATCGCCCATGGACAGCAATGAGCCTAACACCAACCTTAAAAATGAATTAAATGCCGAAGTAATTCATATTTTATGTTCCTTTTATTTTTCTTTTATTCCTTATTTTTCCATTTTTCAACTTTCTATTTAATATGACTCTTTCAAATAATAGATTGAATCTCAATTCGAAACTACTTGTCCCATATTGTATCTGCACCCTCATGAATTAATAATTTAATCAATTATCCTATCCACTTCACTACTTCTTCACTCATATTCCCGGAGAATCATTTTTATTTTCAAAGTCTAGCGTATTACTAATACTTATAAATCAATGTATCATTTGATGTGTTTTTACTACAGGATGGTTATCAAATGGACGAAGAATCGTCAGCTAGGGAGCCTTCGGAAAAAGGCTGGTCTGAAACTCTAGGCACTGTTAGTAAAGATAACAGTCCAGATCAAGATTTATCTGAAGATTTGCCGCCTCCTCCGCAAATTATGATGCCCTCTGGGAAAAGCCATACAAAAAGGTATTTAGTTCGTATGAAATACAGGATAGGTTACTGAATAATCTCTCAATTTTATGATCCTGCACCAAATAATACATGGATTATTCGCAAAAAAATTTATAGATGATTAATAACAAAACTTTATATCTTGTAGTGATCGAGAAACTTGATATCGAAAATCAAAACAATCAAAAATTTTAATTAACTCAAAAAATTTTCCATTAAATCTACGAGCAAAAGTGAAAACATAAAATTCATGATAGATTCATTTCCGTACCCTTCGTTAATCGCATTGTAAGACGTTATTTGCCAGATTTATACCTCGACGGATCCCAAATTGAAATTTCAATTGTTTTTATTTTTCTCATACATTTATATTTTTTTAAATTTTTCTAATGGTGACAATAAATAAAAATGAAACAAAAATGACCCTTCCTTTAATATTCTTCTGCCCCCTTACAGAACCCATGTGAAAATTTGCCCGTCAAATGCACTTCTAGTCCAGAATTTCTTTTTCACTTGGCCAGAGCCTTTTGAGAAAAATTTGTAAAAATACCGTACTATTTTTTCTATTATAAAAATGATGCCACATTTTTACTTAAGTTTCAATGATGTTAGCAGTTCCTCCTGCTATTTTCAAAATTTCAACTTGAAATTCTATAAAAAGCTTTTTCTTTATGATGTAGTTTCTGAAATTGTCTTCTGAAAAAGTTGACGTATCTTTTATGTAGTTTTCTAATCTTTCAACCTTATTAAAATAAATATAGAGAGTAATTTAATCAACTAAATTTATATTTCCAGGGAACAACGAAGTAGTAACACATTATATCAAGAGCTTAGTTTTCAAGATACAGAAGCTATGGGTGAAATTGAAGACGGTGTCGATATCACAGGTATGAATGTCGTTGAAATCACTCTTTATTTTTGGTTATTTGCACCTCTAGGCCATTTACATTTGTCTTTGCACAATTCGTAAACTTCATCGGCTGTCTAAATGGTTTGGTAAAATCTATTTTCCTCGAAGGTGAAACGAAATATCCTTCGCAGATATTTCATGGCAAATGGCTCTATCCTTAGTAAATTTATTCGAGCTATAGAAACTCACACTCCCTTTATGTGTAACGTTTTTCACGGTGTTGAATTTATTGTCTTGTGCATTACCTATGTACATTCTTGGTATCAACTCTTCTGCCACTCAGTGCCTCTTTCACCGACCAAAATTTTATTTATCACTTTCTTTGTCGGAAATATTCCTATAATCATTCTCTGATTACGTCGGTCTTTACAGCAGTCACTTGACTGAAATGTTGATAAAAATATTTCAGCCTGTTCGCAAAGACTTGTCCTTCCGTAACAAAATGCTTATAACAAACAATTTTGATGATTCACGTTTTATATCTAGATAAGGAAAAAGAAAAGAGTAGTTAGAAATACCTTGAAGTTTTTCAAAACTTTATTTTTAGATTCAATTCCTGTTTTTTTGAAATTTTTCAATTCTCGGAAAAAATCGAGCAACAAAGCTGAAAGCGCTAATTTGAATTTGACAGTCAATAAAATGTCGGCGAAATTTTTTTAGTATACTATCTGGGCTTTTATATTTGAGAAACTGATAAAAACATATAATTTCTAATTGCCTGAGTCATTTTTGTGGGAGGAGGGGCGTAAAAAATCGCAATATGCTCTAATTGGATTTTTTTCAGATTTGAGTGGAGTGGGAATGCTTCACTCATTTTACATGATTGCCCAAAATTCCTGTAATGTCTGAAATACAAATTGAAATTGATTTCTAAAAACTGAAAGAAAAATTTAAATATGAGAATTTATACATTAAAAAGTAGAGAAAAATTGAAATAATGATCACATAATTGTTGTTGATGCAGGCAGCTGGGTCCATCCTGGAGATTACGCATCTTCGGGTCTGTAACTGTTTTTTCTCAAATTTTTTTATCGATTTGAAGCTTTGTCTTTAGTTTTTGTTATTATTGTCCCTATTATTTTATTTTTTGCTGCTTTTTAATTTTTGAAAAACTGATTTATTCGTAAAGAATAAATTCGAACCTATTGCAATAAATTAGCACTAGCTCTTCCAAAAAGTCACCTACCTATGCGAACGAATAAGTCAGTGATTATTTTTCCCCAGTTTAATGCCTCTTTTCTTTTGTTTTATCTTTTTTTTTCGTTTTGTATTCTTTTTTCTTACGTAGAGCTGTTTTATTTTGTTTTGTTGCATGGTATTGTGTTTATCATTCAAACAGATAGCGAGAGTGATTCGGAGACTCAACCCTCTTCCGGTACGATATTATTCTCTTAATTTTTTCCATTCTAAATAGTTTTTCACTCATCCTCCAATACTTTTTTGTCTACCTAATTTTATTCCTATTCATATTCACGACATAATGACGAGATTTTAGCTTGGTACGTTGAAAAAAAATTCAAGGTGTCTTTTAACGAATGTGTAAAAAGTACGATGACTGAAGTACTTCGTCGTTTTGTGAAACTAAATAGACAAACAAAATGCATCGATATCATCTTTTATGGTGAACTGTTTGTCGGTGTATTTGTAAATACTCCGTGACGCTATTTTCAATGATTTTATTGAAAGTCGCCGATTTTTAGCAGGTTATAACCTTCTTGTTGGTAAATTCATGATCTGATGGATTTGTACGTGGTGCCAAACTCAATTTCTGTTACGAAAATATAATATTATGCATAAACAAATTATTTATGTAATAACTTATGCAAACTTGTGTCAGATTTTTTAAATCATTACTTCTACGGACTCAATTTGAAATTATTATGCTCATTTAATTTTATTCCCATTCAGTTATTTTTATATTTATTTATCAGGGTTATTAAAAAATTTTTCAATTTTGTATTTTTAACAAGTTTTCGACTGAAAACCTCCTATTAATTCTGTTATAATATCATGTTGAATTTTTAAACGAATTATATTAGTAAATGTGTTAGCCCTTGCTTTTCAAACAATGCTTATTTTTCAAATACGAGTAAAATAACAATGATTACTTAGAGTAATCATTATTTTTTTCACGCGGATGTGAAGTAAATTTTCGTTGCTCCTTCATTTTTTCTTCCATTGTCTTTATTTTAAAAATTATTTTAGTTTACCTAATTTCATGATCTGTCCTCACGGTGGATATTTTATTTTTTTTATACTTCTCTTCACTAATCTGATTTGGTTGAAAAACATTTTGAAGCCTTTGTAGTGCCTGTAACAGACAAAAATGTATTTCCATAATTGGTTTTTCTTGTCCGTTTTGTAAAATGTATTGCGCAATTTTCGGACTATTCTTTTCGTCTGAACAAATAATTAGAAGAAAATTAATTTGAATTATTTTAACACTGGCAGCTCTTCAAATTTCGCCAAAACATTCAATTAAGAGAAGTTATGAATTGAAGTTGCGTATTATGTGGCTTTGATAAGTTTCAGGTGTTTTAAAAATGATTCCAATTCTATTGTAGGATGGCTCAGTAGGATTTATCAATTTTTTAGAGGAGTTGGTCATGTTTTCATCAGCTTCCCTGGTCATGAATTGTTCTGATGACTTGAGCTTGAATATTTTTATAAGCTAACAGAAACGTAATGAGACTCCAGTGTTATGTACCAAGCTACAATCTCTACTTTTTTCTTAGTACCTACTTGGATGTCTTGAATGTCAATAACGAATTATTCATTTCATCGTCCTTATTGCTACTTCTCGATAACATTTTTCACTTTTCATTTTTTCATTTCAATTACGCTTATTTTGCTTTATCATTTATTTTTTAATTTATGAATTTATTCACTATTTTTGCCTCCGTTCTTGGAAATTGGAATTTTGATACACGTAGAATTTCATATTACATTCTTCATTAACATTATGGTGAAGGAAATCTAAAAAAAAAGTAACTCATCTGATAAGCTTTTTTGTACATCAATTTTGGCCGTTGGTTTTTTTTTTTATTAGTTTTCTTCTAAAATCGCTGTCGTTTGTAAAAATTTTGTTTTTATTTTCACAGTGTAGAGAGATACATTTTTAATGATCCATGACTATTGTGGATAAATTGATTATTCTAAACAATATTCAAGGTTAAATCAAAAAACAAATTAAGTAAAATACAGCAGATTAGATTCGATTTAATCTCGGAGTGATTTTTTTTTCCTTTCCAAAGTTTAAATTTGTATTCTTAGAATTACTTTCAAAGTTGCATTTTGGTACCTAAATTGGTAGTTTTTTTATGAGAAAAAAATGTGAATATTTTTATATTATAAATATACTTAATATTTTATTCAGCTTTATTATTGGAAAAAAGTCGCAGTTTTGGATTTTTTTTACTTTCTTTTTTTTTGGAGGGAGCAGACACTCATTTACAAATTTACACAGTCTTTTCTTTCTGCTAGTCTATCTACTGAATCTTCTTTTTTTCTGCTTCTCTGTATAGTAGATAGCCTCACTAACCATTTTATGAGGATAATATTTACTAACAGTCTATGTCTTTTTGTTATGTTCTTGCTTTCTCCATCGTGATGTCGGATTCTCATTTTGTTCATAATCACAGTTAACGACAATTTCTTTGGTAAGATCAACTTTTCTTTTTCATTGTAATTTTTTTTCTTGCCTTATTTAACAATTTAATATGCTATTAATCTGTCAAAAAGTCATCTTCATTGTTCAAAGATCTTATGATACATGTTGAAAAATTCATCTCACAACCCATTAGTTTTTTTAAATAATTTTCATGTACGATTTTAATTATGAATTATGGTTTTAGGTATGGGCAAAGAAGTCGAGAATCTTATTTTGGAAAATAATGAACTCTTAGCAACGAAGTGAGTTTATACTATCATTTTTAATTTTTTTAATTTTTTTGCGTCTCATTTAATTTAGAAGTGAGACTAATACAAAGTACAAACTTATCTTTCAGAAATGCATTAAATGTCGTGAAAGATGATCTTATCATGAAAGTAGACGAGCTTACCAGGTACGTAGAATTTAAATCTATAGTACTAATTTCGAGAGAAATCGTATTTATGCAATACTGATCTTCTTTAGTGAACAAGAAATGTTCAAAGAAGAAATTAAATCTTTGCAAACCCTAAAATCCAAGTTATTGTTGCGAATTCAAGAATTAGAGGAAGAACTGAAGGCTACTAAAGAAGAAGCAGAGAAATTGGCAAAATCGAGTAAATCTGACGATGAAGTGAGTTATAATTTATTATTCTGTTTTCTTCTCATTGAATGTTTCAAATTTGATTTGGCAAAAAAAAATACAATAAAAGTTTTTTATATTTGTTGAAAATTAAAAAAAAAAAACAATTTCCGGGAGTGAGATCAAGACGGGGAAATATAAATACATAATTGCAGCTGCGAGACGGTTTCAGGTTTTCAATTTTATTCGTACTTTCAGTCATAATCAAATTGTAGGTAGATTGATTATATCAATTTAGTTATTTCTTTGAATTAATCGATTATTATTGAATTCATTGTTTGAAAACTCGGGCGAGTCATAAAATATGTTCAATTAATTCTCAGGAAGACGTTCCAATGGCTCAAAGAAAACGATTCACTCGTGTGGAAATGGCTCGTGTGCTCCTGGAACGAAACCAGTACAAAGAACGTTTTATGGAATTACAAGAAGCTGTCAGATGGTCGGAAATGATTAGAGCAACGAAAAACGATCCCAGCATCGACAAAAAAAACAAACATGGGACATTTTGGAAGTTGTAAGCTCTCATTGTTCATCTTCACAACGTTTAAATCTGTAACTCTTATAATTCGCTATCTACGAAAATTTTCTCTCGACTGTTTGCAGTTTTGGTAGCCTCTTTAGCAGTAGCGCTGATAGTCGAGCTAACGCAAGTACTGTTCCTCTTGGCTATGTTCACTATAACGCTCCTTCCCATCAAATAAGTCCCGCTCTTGAAACGATGCGAAAACGCCATATCAATGATCGACGTCGAGGTTTCGACTATTTTGATCCAAATGATGTGTGAGTGCTCAGAGTTAGCTTCTAATCTTAGATCTTCAAATTTTTATTCGTCCAATTTTTCAAATGCATTCAGGTATTCCGAAAAAACAAGAAGAGCTATCGAGAAGAAAGAGCAATTTAGACAAGTGAAAGCTCATGTACCAAAAGACGACGGTCGACTCAGAGCTTACGGATGGAGTTTGCCAGTAAAAAATGCGCAGCCCCAGCTTCCCCCTCCTCCAAGTAATTCGTCTCATGTTCCAGTTCCTGTGATCGTTTTTTGTCGTCCTCTAATGGAATACGAACCTGGAATGAAGGTAAAATTCGCTCTCAATCTTATGTTGCTGAGTTTCAGTTTAATTTACATGAAAGGAGTTGATCTGTGCTTCTTTAAATGCGTACAATTGTTCATATCGCAAATTACGGTTTCGTTTTTATTCTTCTATAGTTGTGGTGTGCAACTGGTGTGAATTTAAGTGGTGGCCGAACTCGAGATGGCGGTGATATCGTCGGTGCCAGCGTATTCTATTCTCATCCTCAGTCGGACGATGAAAACGAGAACGTAGATGAGCCAAACGACGCCACTGATGACAATGAAGAAATAAATAAAATTAACGACGAATTAAAAGTAATTTAAAATACGTTTATTTTGTTTTAAATGAATAATATCTCGAGCTTAAACCGTGTATTTTATTTCCAGTTAGGTGAAAAATTGCAATCAGAAAACGAATCGCCAAGTATACAGCGACTGACGTCTCTAGTCTGGATCTGTACGACGACCAAGTCGGTCAGCAAAGTTGTGATAATCGACGCCAATAACCCCGGTGATATTTTGCATATGTTTACCGTGTGCCAAGCTCACTTGCTGTGCATTGCTTCAGTCCCAGGTATCGATTCTAGCCTCTTCCATTTGTCGTATTCGTTGAAAAATTCATTAATTTTGACATTTGTCTGAACAGGAGCAACCGAAAGTGACTATTCAGACGCAGAACCGGTTTCCGAAGACGAAAATGTTATAAAAGAGAGCAGTATTCCAAATGGCGAGTGCGATTCAGACAGAGAAAAGAGCCTGGAGCAGGAAAAAGACTTAGTTATAGGAAAAGTAAGCTTCGTTAGTTGTGCGACCGGCAGTGAAGAACCTCCAGCTAGTCCGACGGAGCAAGAAGATGACGTTAGCGATGATACGCCTAAGGAATTCGGTAATTTTGCAACAATATTTCGATATTTGCTATGGCTTATTCGCCTCTGGTTTGATTGGTTCATCATTCACTGAACTTTAATGCGTAGTCAAGATGAGAATCGTTTTTAACAGTCATTGGAAAATTTCCGTCTTTCGTATCATTCCCACCGCTGTTGCCGTCTCATAATTGAAAGGTTGGTTTTTAGAATGACCATAAGCCAGTTTTACTCATTCTTCAAAAGCAGTTACGAATGATAAAATTAAGTTATATTGGCTGGATGTATTCTTCAGCTATCCCAGAATAATGTCTGAAGCTTTACTTTAGTACAACTCAGTCATGTCTCCAAATTAACCAACTTGCTGAAACGCCCATCAAGGTGCTGGTTGTTGGAAGACTAAATACATTGGCACTGACACACATATTCCTGTAAAAATGTATCGAAAACGCTGTGCGTTTTCTCTGATCTATATTTGTTGAAACTTTCATTCAAAAATATGTATTCGGAAAAAATTTTGGACTGTGATCATTCTGGAAACCAACTTTTCTGTTTTGAACGAACGCTACGTAACTGCTGGCATTAATTTTGCTTGTTGAGTAAGAATTTTATTTGATGTCCTCGAGTTATTGAAATCTCTTCAAATTGTATTATTAAGAAGGCTTATTCACATTTTGGTATTGGTCAGTATCTTCTTATTGAAACTATATTTATGAGACTAAATTGCTCTTCGTAAATGTTCTCGTATTTCGCAATTTATTTATTATGCGACTGGACGAAATTTAATTTAGTCGTTGAGCTGTAGTGACGTTCGTATTAATTTATTTTGAGAAAATACGAATTCCTTTTTTCATTTTCCTTTCCTGCGTAGTATTGTTCAGTTTTATTTTAGGTACTCTATCTGCATAGCTCTTGTTAACAATTGATGAAAAAAAAAATTAAATAGAAAATATGGTCTGAATGTCGCATTCGGAGATAGTTCTATTCAATTCAGATTATTTTGAATTCTTCATTATTCCTGTAGAATAATTTCCATCACAATAATTTTTCAATCTCTCTAGCAACGAAAAATAAAACCTAGACTACGTTTTATTGGACTCTGTAGAATTTGAGTATTTTTATATTTGAATAGCATCTCATAGATAATTTTTGCCGAACTTTTTATCTATGCTTCCTGTGCTAGCTTCTTATTCATGTTGTTGCATTATTTTTTGCTCTATGTTATGCTATATTAGAGGTGACGGAGAATTCACTTCCTGCTCAATCAGACACTGAGGAAAATTCGGTGCCACTGAGAAGATTAATTAAAGAAATTAGAGAAGGTTTAGTGAAAGATGGATTGACTGATTTGCCTACTGGTATGATGTAAAACAATAACACTATCGTTATTTTTCCTTTTTCTCTTTCTCTTATATATTTTAAAATTTTTCAAATACCAAGGAATGTAAGTGATGAGAAACACATCTCCAGAAATTTTTTTCGTGAAATAAGATGAAAATTGTCAAATTGTCTATAAATTGTAATTCAGACAGTCTCCTGCTGAATGCCTTTCGCCTTTATCTGAGTTTTTTCACTTGCATCTCTTGACCTTTTCAATCTTTAATCGATAAATTCGTCGTATGGTGAAAGCATGAATGCTCTTAACTTGATAAAATATGACTACTTGGCATGTTTTACTTTTCAATATAATAATATTTTTCTTAAATAAATTTCTTCAAACTTGCTGTCCTCTTTGGTGATGGTGTTTTTTTTTTTTGTTCAACTTGAAAGAAGATATAATTGTCGACTTATTATTTTCAGATAACGACGTTGCCAATGAAGAACTGGAAAAAATGTCCAGCGTTTTACCTACAATGTGGTTAGGAGCTCAAAATGGTTACATATTCGTGCACTCGGCTGTATCGCAATGGCGGAGATGTTTACACTCGATAAAATTAAGAGATTCTGTTTTGAGTCTCGTGTAAGTTGCTTATTTTATTTTTTTAGCTACTGTCAGCCATTGACACTTTTTGAAGCCACTGATGACAAATAATCAGTTCTACGATCCTTGAAGAGCCAAAAAATAGAAATATATATCTTCTTAACGTATTGGAAATACCACTCTTCTCTTTAGGTGACATTTTTTTACCTAAATTCTTTAAACTATTTAAAATTTTTGCAGACATGTATCTGGCAGAGTGATTTGTGCGCTCGCTGATGGCTCCGTTGCCGTGTTCCAACGTGGTTCCGATGGCCAATGGGATCTTACCAAGTATCATTCGGTCAGTTTAGGGCCGTCTAATTTCTCAGTACGCTGTTTGGCCGCTGTGCATTCGCGCGTCTGGTGCGGATACAAGAATAAAATTCACGTCTTAGATCCAAATACGCTCAAAGTATTGGTGAGATTTTCTTCATCACTCATAAACGAGAAGCTTTGCCCTAATCGTTAAATTAGTTTTTTTTTTTTTTTTTGGGGGGGGGGAATTCGAGTTTTTGAGTATGCAAAAGAGATTTTTATCGAATTCACGATACTCGATGATTTTTTCTACTAACGCGTTTCTGAATTATTCCAGAAATCCATCGATGCTCATCCGCGTAAAGACAGTCAAGTTAGACAAATGGCTTGGCTGGGTGATGGCGTCTGGGTATCCATACGTCTTGATTCAACGCTAAGACTGTACCACGCATATACGTACGACCATTTGCAAGACGTCGATATCGAGCCCTACGTCAGTAAAATGCTTGGTGAGTGCTTTTTTATGGGCCTTCATAATTTTTCCTCTTCATTTACCATTGTGAACGATTATTTTTGTTTTCAGGAACTGGAAAATTAGGATTTTCGTTCGTTCGAATCACGGCTTTGCTAATTTCGTCGCACAGATTGTGGATAGGCACCGGCAACGGAGTCATAATTTCTGTTCCTCTATCCGAGTGTAAGATTTCTTATCAAATAGTTCCTTTAAACTACGATTTTTAATTACTATTTATTCAGACTATAAGATCTTCAAAATGTGACTTAGTATTAGCATGAGAGGTGTTCGAAAAGTAAGGTCCGGTACTTTTATTTTCCTGAGGCAATACTGACGTATCATACTCACGCATCCAAAATATAAAATTGTAAACCGATTTTGATTACATTTATGTGGTTGCCCTTGAGCAGGTTGAATATCATTTCTCAAAAAAAATTAATTTCATCTTCTGTTTTCAAGAAAAAAGTCTAAAGAATGAAAAGCTTTTGTTTAGACTGCTAACTTTCTTCTAAAAATTATTTTTATGCCATATATTATGATGAAGCAGGTACTTCTCTTTCAAACAAATATTTCATGTTCTTTTAAAATACCATTTTTTTATTTAATTTAGAAAAAAAAGAAATTTTAAAAACTAAAAAAAGTTATTGTGTTTCATTCCTCATGAACGCACATGATATTATTTTGTCTTAATTTTATGGAAATTCAAAGGAAGAGGTCTGAAAGCACTACAAAAGTGTTTGTACAAATACCATTTCACAAAGAAAAGTTTGTGAAGTTGTGGAGGCTACCTGGGATAGCTGTTTCAACGGGTGGTTCGACTCAACTAATTTTTATTTCTCGTGTGCAGATGCCGGTAATAGCACAAGCAATGCGGCAGGAAAAATTGTTCGCGTTTTCTCCGATCCAAACACGTCTGAAGTAACACCAGGCAGTTTCATACCATATTGCTCAATGGCTCAAGCTCAACTATCATTCCACGGTTTCCGAGATGCTGTGAAATTCTTGGTGTCTGTACCAGGTGCGTATCATTTCAACTCGTAAGCCTTTATACGCTTCTTGATACTTTTACTCCAATCCCTCGTTTTGTTAATTAGGCAAAGGAGGCATGTCTGCGGCCACAACGGTCAAGCACGAAAGTCCTGTAGTGGAAAATGTTTCCGAATTCGAGTTGCTGCCGTCGATGCAAGTCGTGTGCGGCGGTGAAGGTTACATCGATTTTAAAACAGGTAAAATTTTAGTCCTCTTCAGTTTATCGTGCGTTCCCTTTTTTTAGATTTGAATTGAAAATCGACTTCTCAGTGGTTTTGCTTATTTTGGTTGTACGCGTTGTTTACATTCTTTCAGCGCTGTGCGTCAAATACTTTTTCAAAATCACGTTATTCTTATTTTACGAATCTCGTCTTCTTCCTCCATTTTTTATTTCGGTGAATTTTTAGGTTTTACACACACAGAAGAGGACTATGTTTTATTTTATAGTTTGATTATCGGTTTTTGAGGTGTGAAATGGGGAAACGGTTGATACTTTGTCGGAGCATTTCATGTTTTTATTTTCAGTCGCTTACATAGTCTCCAAATTTGTTTTTTTGGTTCCCTTCAGTTGAAGATTTTTAATGAGTAAACGACAATATACGCCCGTTCTAAGTATGAAAATTTTATTCATCTTTTAGAGAGCGCAGCTTCTATCAAATCAGGTTTATATTTGATATCTAGGCATTATTTTCTTCCATCTGGACAGAAATACAAGCGTTTTGTAGTCCATAAATCGTTACTTCACTCATTATACTCCTAACTCTCTTAATTCTTAGCTTACTTCTGGATAAAGGAGTAGAATCCTGGATGGGTGCAGAACGTAGTTTTTTTAATACGTCTAAGGTTTTGAGATTTTTGGGTCACGGTGATTTGCATTTAACAATAAATTTTTGAAATCTAGTTCGATAATTTTTTATCTTTACTAAATTCGTATTTCATTATATTTATAACCTTTTAGCTGAACTGAAACATTGCAACGATTCAGATTTCAGTATTTATGGTTATCAGAGAATTTTTTTAAACTCAGTACTATTCTCATTTAAACGCATTATAATAGTAATTACGAAGTAGAATAATAGTGTGCGAATGTATCGGTGGGATTTCAGTGGATGATGCTGAAGACGCGAAAGATGATGCAGCACATCTCATTGTTTGGCATGTACTTTCTCGGTACGTTGTCTAGTATTTTTATTTTCGGATTCTGGATACTAATTCTTCTTCTTTAGTTCACTTCTCGTCGCTTATTTATACATTATTCGAAGTATTAATTCCACCACTAATCTCACCACCAGTATTTTTCTCATTTTAACACTGCCTAATTTATTAGCCACATTTCCATCGCTGATTTCATCAGTGTATAGTAACCTGCGAGGGTGATTGGTAATTTTATACGAATGTGCGTTTAAAATGCTGGTGCAAAGGACGCTATTAACTTAAAACGATAATTTGAGGAGCTGTAGTATATGACGGACAGAAAGCCATTTTGACAATAACATTTTTATTGTGAAAATCTGACGGTCGAAATTCACCCTTTAGTTTCTAGAAGGGTTTACCGGAGTTTGCTCCAATCCAACCAGAAACTGGATAAGACTCCTTATGCCGCATTACAATTGATTGGGAATTTGATTCAAAATATTTTTACGTCCACTTATTCTGATAAGTGTAGCCCAAATAATGGTTTTTGTTCTCTTTTAAGACTTTTATAGGCCCTACGTCCATCATGCATTATAGTTCTTCATTTGTACAATTAATTAATATTATTGTAAACTTATCGCATTTCTGTATTCACTATTATGCCATACGTTGCCTATTTTGCATACTTCTCACCCATGGAAATGTATTCTTGTCCTTACTGCGTAAAAAAACTTGCCTGGACATCGAGTTTTTTTTTTTTCAAGCTTGAAGAATTCAAAATTGAATCTAGCTTCAGCGACGGGGTTTTTTGTTTAAATAAATTTTTAATATTAATTTTGATTCGACAAGATCGTTGTATTTATTTTCATGTTATAATAGAAAACCTGTAGAATTACCTTTTGGAATTTTGGAATCATGAGAAACTGAAGTCATTCTTGTCCAACAACTCTCTCATCATTCTTGGGCTGGTTTTTTAGTTACTCGTTGTTTTTATGTCGACAGTCTTATATGTGTACATAATTTCTTAGTGTTCACTTCTGGTAGCTTTTTTGAGCACGCTCTCATCTGATTCTCTAGTGCAATACTTTTATGTTCTTTCTATTAATACTTTCGCCCATTGCAGAACATTAAAGAGCTCTTTCCTCAAACTAATACTCTATGTTAGTGGAAAGAAAATATAATTAAAATTTCAGTTTCACCGAATTAGAGGCAATATGAAATTCATATTGCGCTTCTTGATGACTGAAATGCCATTTTGAAATAGCTACACGAAAATAATAATCGATCAACAATGCGTGCTAAAGGTGTTATTGATGCTATAATAGAAATATTGTAAATATTTATACTTCCTGATTCTCAGAGAAAAAATTGTTGGGAGTCGAATTTGACGTCATTTTACAGTTTGCTTGTTACTTGATATTTCATTTATTTCACGTAATTTTATTTATTTATATATTATATCCCACTCCACAACTTTAGGGTAATGTTAATATTTTGCTTTAAAACTTGTAATATGGAACATTATTTTAAAAAAATCAGTTGCATCGGGTTCCAAAAGTGTGACAGGATTACTCAAATGATGAGAGGTTTTTTCTATTCGGTTGACCCTTCGGAAAGGTCTAAAAAATTAATGTTCTCAAATCCTTAAGCTATAAAAGATTGATCTGCTAAGGATCATGCTAAGAACTATGAAAAAAGGGCAGAATTTTAAACGAGTTATTTTGTAAGACTACTGTCTATCAAGAGGCAAAGTAACTGTTGAAACTTTTATTGTAAGACTGATTTTTTTCTCGAGTACTCCCGCCCGATTTCACGTTCTTACAATAATGTGTATTATATGTGAATAACTGCGAATTTTGTGCTTGCTTGTGTGGGAACTTAAAATTAGGAACTTACGAAGAGCATGAAGGGAAACTGGTGACGTATGAAGGGTTTTTTTTGTGATCAATTATTACTGACTTTTAAATGGTTCTAATTTAAACGTATTTTCAACTCGGGAATAATTTCAGTTATTTGTTAGAGAGCTCTTCAAACAAGCATTCGCTTCACGAATATCATTTTAACCTTATCCATTATTATGGATAAACGTATACCATTTTCTTTTTCTTTGGAATCTGCAGGTGATGTTGACGAAGAATTGGAAGACGATGAAGAAGGTCGTAGCCAAATCACCAAACCCGAGTTATGCCATTTAATCGTGTGGCAAGTCGCAAATTCATTTCGTCAGCTACGAGACCCACATAATCAAAATTTTACTTAAGTGCTTCCTGCCCGTTGGTATGTTAGCTGCCCAAGTAGCTATCAGCTACTGAGGAGCTCTGTTACATTTTGAGAAGTGTTTTCAATATTACCGGTTCACATTTCTGTGTGGAAAAACGCTGACCAAAGAGATATGTTTGTTATTCGTTTTATTATAATATGTTTTGTATAGAATTTTTCATTACTACAATCAATTCTAGTCATTTTCATTTTAATTGTTTTTCATGAATATCGTTAAACGTGAATATTATGTGTCGCTTTATTCTATTATATACCCAGTTTCATTTTTGATTTTTTCCATTTTATTATTATTACATATTGAGCTTTTATTTTAGTGAGACAGTTATTTACTATTCAAGCCAGCTACAGAACAAAAATGATGGATGGATTTGAAAGCAGTAAAATTATTATAATGAAGAAGAGATGCAAAAAAATGTCCTCTTCTTGACAAATCACCAACCATTTTTCATGTTACGCAAAAGATAAGAAATAAATTCAATTTCACTAACTGAATTGAATTGACTAAAATTAAATAAGTTGATCCACGTTGTAAGGAAAAACAAGCTACAGAAGAGAGAGAGAGACGTCGGAACGAAACAAGTCGAAACTCGAAACATGAAACAAACCAATATCATGATGATTCAACTGGAAGGAGCACAGAAGAGCACTCGCCGCTAAAAACGCAATCAAGTGAAAGACAGAGAAAGAATTTAGAATAATGGCGCAGCGCGTAATTCGGATTATCAATGTGTTTTTTCTCTCTCTCACTCAATACGCTTGCCGTAATCGCGTGGAAGAGGCAAGATCACTGCGCATGCGCCTGCGGTGCGCATAAAACGAAAAACAAGGACAACTTTTCCCTCGCGTCTTTCTTCTCCACCTTTCTCTTTCTTTACTTTTCATTTCGTTTCGTTAATTCGTTTACGAGTGCTCCTTCCACTTGGTACAGAGTGATACAGACTAGATTTATGCTCGCGCAGCGCTGCGGCTGCGCCTGCGCGTAAAGCTGCGCAAACGAAAAGAATTTTTCATGAATGACGAATTTTCGGACTTTACCGCTTTTTCGAATCGTGTCGGTGTCGGTGTTGGTCCATTTTAATTTTTTAACTTTGGGTTTTGATAAAAGTTATGTTATACTAGTTCTACAAATAATGAGTGTTTAATTTGAATTATTTGATGTGATTCTGTGAATCTTATTTCAATCTTTGAGATCCATGATTGTTTCATTTCTGTGGTAATTCGTTCCGTTCTAAACAACGTCAAGTGTTAGCTTAGATAATAAAGCAGAGTGTTAGATATCATCAAGTTGTTCATCATTTGGATCATCTTCGGTAATCATGGAGAACTTACAAGACATGTTACAAATATACTACAAACGCTTGTTTCCTTTCGATCCTTTTTTCCAGTGGTTAACTTATGGATCAAGTACGTTTAACTTAATTTCAGTTATTAATTACATTATTCAAATTGCACTCAAGTATAAACTATGATTTTCATTTCAGTCTACCCTAATTATCTGGAACACAGAGAATTCTCGTTTACGCTCGATGACGATGTTTACGTTCGCTATCAGTCTTTCAGTAACCAAATAGATTTCGAAAGAGAAGTGCAGCGTCGATTACCGCATAAAATTGATATAGGAGCTGTGTTTTCACTCAGGTAAAATTTAAAAAAATCATTTGAATTTTAAGTTTAACCTTTATTTTGCAATATCGTTCAATTCACAGGCCGAAAGATCATAGATTTAGAAATCAATTTCAACCTCTTGAAAAAGAGATGGTCTTCGATATCGATATGACAGATTATGATGAAGTACGTACCTGTTGCTCGGGTGCTGAGGTTTGTAAAAAATGCTGGAAATTTTTAGCCATTGCTTGTAAAATACTGGATGAAGCTATCGAGCAAGATTTTGGCTGGCGTCATAAATTGTGGGTGTTCTCTGGTCGCCGTGGTATTCACTGTTGGATTTGTGATGAAACAGCTCGAAAGATGGATATTAGTCAGCGATCTGCAGTTGCGGAATATTTACAAGTACTCATCGGTGGAGATATGCAACATAAAAAAGTATTATTAACAGGAGACGTTTTACACCCATCAGTAAGGTAAACTTTTGTTTATGTAATTTATTTTTACTTTTAAATTAATTGCATGGAAATTTAATTAATTCTTAATTTATAGTCGAGCATTAAAAATTATCGAACCATATTTCGAAGAAATGATGCTCAACGAACAAAATGCCTTGGGCACAAATGAAGGCTGTATTAAATTTCTAAAGATGATTAACGACGAAGAATTTCGAAACAGTGTGGAGAAAGAATTTAAAGAACATAAATCTAGTCTAGAAAGGTGGAAAGCATTTAAAGCCTTAGCCGATTATACGAATAAACAAGTAAACTAGTCGAGGAATAAAACTATCAAACTGAAACCCAAAACAAACATTTTTTTGAATCTATTATTTTCTTTCAGAGTAACTACAAACGTCGACTTAAGTTTATTGTTGAAGAAATAATGCTTCAATATGCATACCCCAGACTCGACATACACGTATCAAAGGGTGTAAATCACTTGTTAAAGTCACCATTTTGTGTACATCCGAAAACTGGCAAAATTTGTGTGCCATTTAATCCCAAAAGTGTCGATAGTTTTGATCCATGCTCGGTACCAACCATTGGGTATGTAAAAATTTCTGAGTTCTTTTTATTTTATTCAACAAACTGATTGAATTAAATCTGAGAATCATGTTCTTCTATTCTTGGTTTTAAAGATGCAGAAAATTTAGTTGCAATAATATTATTGCATGATAATTCTATCTCTTTTGAATTACAAATTTAGGCTATGCGTTTAAAATAGAGGAAAAATTTTTAAATCTCTTCTTATTTTTCTGGAACAGAATTATTTTACTTGAGTAAAATTTATTTGATAATTTTTATTTTTTTGTGATGAGACTTCCACAGTTCAAGGGAAAGGATTTATTATCTTTTACTTGGTTCTATTTTACTGTTCGCGTAGATCATCATCTCTCAGATCAAAACGACAAATTTGTATTGAAATTTTTCTTCATTTTTTATTTCTAATTTGATATAAAAAATAATGAAACTTGCGAATTTAAAAAATTGAAAACTAATATTTACCTACAGACTCGTGTAATTTGTATATTTTCATTTTTTGTTTTCAATTATTAAAAATTCTTATAAATTTCAGTCTTCTTATCGAAGAAATCGACAAATACGATGCAAAACGTAAAGAGCTGGATGCAAATGATAATGTCAACGTGAAAGACTACCGAAAGACTTCAATGAATCAAAGTGTTTCCATATTTCTCCAATTTCTTAAACCCATGGAACAAGAATGGAAGCAACACCGACAGGAATTGAAACTAGCCAGTTAGTACATCTTGATTTTAGTCTCTTTTTCCCTTAGTTTACCCTCGTATTCGTTCTTAATTGGCTTCTCTTTTTTTTTTTCTTACAGATCAAAAACTGGATTTTTAATTTTCATAGATACTTTCTTATTTTTTTTTTCCTTTTTTGAAATAATTGCATAGAATTTTTTTTTTTTATATTTCCAACTTGTAATCACCAAATTTTTATTATATATTTCGCCTTTGGTCAGATTCGTAATTGTCTGCATTCAAATTATGCAAGGGAATGATATTTTCTGAATCGATATTTAAGACAATATTGACCCTGAAACGAGTCAAAGTATCCGAAAATATGTGTCGATAAATTATGGCAGGTAGACTTACTGATGAGGCCTAGGACGAAAGAAAAAATGCGTGAAAAAGTTATAGTATTACTTATAAGTAAGTTGTAGTCGGTCTTTCGTTGTGTTATTGTTCGTTTAGTCGATGAAGCCATACATAGCTGATATTCTACTGTCTTTAGTCGTCAGAAGTATGCATTATTTCTTCCTCATCTTCGTCATTTTAGGTAAGTTGTTGGATTTCATTACCAAGGGGAGAAACAAGTTTCTGGTTGCATGAGATATAAAAAGTATAGAATGATAGTTAATTTTAGATTGCAGTTTTGTTGTCAATTTAATTTAAAAATTATGTCATACAAAAATATCATGCACAGCATTGAACCGAAATACATTTTTCGTTCTTTCTTAAAAAAAGAAAAAAATGAGAAATAGAAATATCTTATCTTGAATTTGTTTTTATAGCTATAAGCTATGGCTTTTTGAAATAGATGTAAAAATTTCAAGATGAAATTTAGGAAAAGAGTCACCGAAAATTCTGCAAAATAATTCTTTCACATTTTTGAATTTCAACTAAAGTTGATATTTTTTTAAATGTCTCAAATGTGAAATCAATTTCTCCCTATTTGTTTTGGTATTCATTTTGATAAAATTTGACAAATAAAAATTTTTCAACCCAAATAAATTATTTTAGAAAAAGATATTTTTACTGAGTTAGAAGAAAAATTTTTGAATTAAGAGTTCGGATTCAATAATATACTTACTCATGAATTGGAACATTTGAAATCTGTTATAAACTAATCACCCATATAGGTAAGTTCTTATTGTAATGAAATTAAATTGCTGATTTTCCATAAAATATTTGTGACTTAGTTGAATTGTTTTATTTTTCTCCTTTAGATATCATCTTCAATTTTCGTCCTGTCATCAGCGATGTCATTGATATTTGTGACGAAACAAGGAGCAGAATTTTTGTGCCAGTTGGATCCAGCGGTTTTATATCAACAAAAACCTCTAATTCGGTGAGTTTACTTGAGAGCATCCTCAATTTTATAATTATTTAATTAAATTTTTGCAGATTAAAAAATTTTGCTATTATTCCATTTCTAATGAGAAAGTAGAATAGGTGTTCAAACATTTAGTGAACTTTTCACGAGTAAACTAGAGAGTTCCACAATATACACTCCTACAAGTTCGTGGCTTTGAAATAATTTTTTTCTCATGCCCATAAATCTTTACCATGAAATAACTTTTTTATGAATTGTTCATTTTATAATTTTATTATTCATTTCAAAGATGAATTTTTTATTTTATACCTGATTGACCCAATACTACGAAGAAAAATGGGTATACTAGGTATTTCTATTATTTTATTGTAAATAATTTGTGTTTTGAGGAAAAGGTTTCTACCTGAATTTATCAAGTGACTTACTGTATTTTAATTCTGTTTTTTTTTTTTTTTTTTTTTTTTTCAAAAATTCATGGCGTGTCAATCATCACACATCAGTTCTTCACGGCTTGCCATCTGCAAATAATGTCCTGCCACGCTTGTGTCATCATCGTCAATATTTGGTTACTTGAAATGAATCAAAAATGTGCAAAAGACGAAAACAGACCTGGTAATCAGTCCGCTTGTCTCTGTGATCGACTGGAAATAACGGAACCCTTCGATAAGGTGTACTCGAGAAAAGTATTTTGCTCGGAAAACAAAGCTTCCACTAATTTGACTCAGCCTATGTTCAGTTATCGTAGCCAAACTCGAGGTGTGGGAATTGCGTTTGTGCACAGTCGAAAGTACGTGCACCCATTTACCATCGAATACACTGCTAAATGTGAGTGAAATGCGTAGCATAAGCATGGTTAGTGATTGAGAACTTCTCCCATCCATAGCTTTTCTGAGTATTAGAAAATTTTCATCATGTTATGCCCTACAATCACAATTTTGAAAAAAAATTTCAATATATTTTAGAAGCGCTTTGATTATCTCATCCCATTCCTTTTTTCAACTTACATTATGCTTACACAAATAATATTGATTTGATTTTTTGCGAAAAGTTACTAAGTTAATATTTTTTGTTCTTTTAATTCAGATAATATTCATTTGATTGAAGTTGATGTTAATCCATTCAATCTACATTCAGCTACTGGAACCATAAGCTCTCCTTTTTTTCCAATTCAATATCCAGGAGAATTTCGATCTCAGTACAAATTACAGTGCTCTGTAACCACTCGAGAAAAGTGCAGCATTCGACTAGTATTTACAGATCACCATTTAGCGGAGCAGTCAATATTAGAGGTATATAAACTATTTTAAGTTTCAACCTTTAATAAAATTATTTAATATACACGTGGAATTAACAACGGTTGATTTTTCAGTTTTTTGAAGAAAAACAAAAACGGATTGGTATTGTGACGGGTCGTATTTTTCGACCTCCTATTATTATTTCTAGTGGACCAATGTTGTATTTTAATTTCTACGCGAATAAAGGCAGTGGATTCGGATTCAAAGCGAATTATTCGGTTATCGTTGGTGAGTTTTTATCGAAAAAACTCGGTGAATAATATGCTAATTATCATTTAATTTAATTTCTTCTTTTTTTTCAGGTGATGGATTTAGTGCAGCTTTGAAGCCGAATACTGGTAAGTACGAATTTTGATCGCTCATTTTGTCATGTTACTGAATAAGTTGATTTTCATATGACAATCATTATAGAGTCCTTATATTTTCTAATTCCGTCCATGATCGCCAAAACCGAGCTTATGGACCCTAATTTCGAAAGCGATTAACATTAGTAATGTTTTTTTCCAGTTCATTAAGGGGCACTAAGCATTAAATTTCATCACAAAACGACTAAATGAAAAAATATTTTTCACTTCACGCGAATTTATAATGGAATTTCTGTCTTTTGGTGATAAATTAAAACTTAGCCCCCTCCTGTAGCAAATTTGTGGGTGCGGAACAGGAAAAATTATTATAGTGAGAATACAAAATTTAAGCATAAGCCTGCTTCAGTATTATACAACTATGGATTTACTGACAGATGAATTTAGAATTTTTTTTAGTACTTACCGGTTAAGTACATAACTTATCACGAATACTCCAGAAAATTTGAGGTAAACTTGTTACTCTACTCATCTTTATTATTATTTTTTATTTAATAATACGATACCTCTTAAGGGTATGAAAATTGAACTCATAAAAAAATTGAAAGAAAGAAAGATTTATTGCTTTTTGACTAAAATTCATCGTGTATTTGCTGTATATTCTGTGCGTAAAAATTTTCTTATCACTTTTTTTTCTTCTCGTTGTAATGAAATTGAACAAAATTTTATCTTGCGTTGGATCCAATTTGAAATAATATGGTCCTATCTTTATAACTAACTGATCTCAAAATGTTCAAAAAGTCAAAGTGACACTTGATCCTTTTAATATTTTTCCGTCACTATTTTATGTGGTTGTAATTAATTATTGAAAAAATTCATAATTTGCATGTAAAATTTGTTTAGCTTGTGGTGGATTTGTGGTAAGCATTGGTGGAACAATTAAAATGATCCACATGACCAACAATGAAGATGTGGCGTACGATTGCATTTGGATTATCAAACCGCTACAACCCCATCTGAATTTGAAATCGCATTTGTATCTCAAGGTTACAGGTTTTCTCAGTATGGGTGAGCTTTCATATTGCATTCTCAAATACCTCGATTTTATGTACCTTACCCAACAGAAATAGTTTCAAATTAGTAGAGATAGAGATGGAATTAAAGACTAGAAATTAAATTCTGCTTTGTTCTGAAAAACTGAAATCATTCGGTGCCTTTCTTATTTCAATATTTTGGTGTTCTAGGTAAAAATTCTCAGTTGGATATCCATCAAGGATTTACTTCTAGTCACTTACTTCTACAACGTATTACTCAGTCAAGCACTAATTGGACTTATGACGAAAATGTGGAACACGTTACTAATATAAATTCTGGTTTATATATTTCCTTGCGAGGTACTTTTAACATAAATTCGAGACTAGCGATATCATATGCTGCATTTTCATTTTCTCATTCTCATAATTTGAGGAAAGCAATCGCACCGACTACAACAGATCATGGTAGACTTACGATAAATTAGTTTTTTTTTTCTCGAAAATCTAAAGTGTATTACTGATTTTTAATTTTTGTAGATTGTTATTGGGTGACTGATTTTTTATGTCAAAATTATCGTTGCATCGATAGTCGTCTGAAATGCGATGGATTTGACCACTGTGGTGACAATAGTGACGAAAACAATTGTATTTTTGGTAACAAATTTTTCAAATTAGCAAATAATTTTTTTTAACCCAGAATTAATTTTATTTTAAAAGAGAGAATTAAGAGAGTAACTTCAAAAATTTGTATAGTTGATTTTTCAAAATCATTTTTAGATCCACCCAACGTATCTAAATGGGGATCAGAGGCCCAAAATTACTATTTTCCGGTATCAGAGGACTATACCAATCTACCTTCCGGATTTTTCATCGCTTTTTGTGCATCTGTTGGTAAGATTTTGGTAAATATCAGTTTTGTCTCCTACAAATGAACCCTTGCCTCACGTTTTTATTCATTTTTATAGTAACATTCATAGTTAGTTCTCTCTGCTGCACCATCATTTATCGGACCAAGTATCAACACGATTACAGTCAGCTGCATGCAATTAGTCAGATTATGGCTTCAGGTAATTGGTAGAATTTGAAAATTTAATTTAGTTTTCTCAGTTACTTCAATCAGGTGTTACAATTTTTTTCTTTATTTCTCATTGGTATTATTTTATTATCAATTCATTTCTTTTTTTCTTCCAGTGCAGCAGCAACGATCTCCAGATCACTTCACAGGTGAAAATGGTTATGTTGAAGAGCCACCTCCAGAATATGATTTTCCTCCTAATTATCAAGATGTATTCGTTTACAACACCATGAAAAAGTGAGTTCGAAAGTAGTCAATTTCCTATAAGTAATCACCTCTGTATAAAATGAGAAAGACCCAATGGCTTTAATTTAATTTTTGAAATCCGCATATATTTCTCCCAAGTTGAAATACGTTTATTTCAAAATTTTTCTAGGACGCAATAACTTATAATGTCTCCTTGAACAAGGATTTTAATAACTCGACCTGAACCATTAATATTCAAAAATTCTTTTCGATTTATTGGGCGCAGAATTTATTTATTTTTTAAAATCTTATCATCAGAATTAGTGTAAAACTTTGCCGATCGATCAAGTTCATACAAATTTATAAAGTATAATCACCCTTTATTTAAATATCAATCAATATTTTCTAACACATTTTCTTTTGTGATTTATGTTCGTAGAGTTCTATGTGGTTCTAATACCGTGCAAAGCTCAGCAATTCAGACAGATCTCAACGAATATGTCATGCCTTCCTGTAGTTCAAATGCCTTGGAATATGAAGCTGCTTCTGTTTCTCATTGCCAACAAACAATTTCCAAAGGTAAGCCAAAAATTAACATTTTATTGGTTATTACTTATTTTTAAGTTCGAGTTCACTAAAATTTGTGGTTTTAAAACCGAGGGAGTGTGAGCGTGTTCTGTGTTTTTTATAATGACCCTTTTCGAAATTTGGGGAGCGTGAGCCATCAGCCATTTTTATAAAATACCCATTTTTGACGAGGATTATTTTCCAAACAAACCCTCGTAGTCGATTCAATTTTCATACTGGTTATTAAATTGCTGACCTGATCTTGAATTTTCTGCGTAGATGAAAGTTCTCGAACAATAGCCATCTGTTCGAAAAATAAATCCAAAATATCCGATAAAAGGGACTCAACCTGTTGTGATTTTTCATCAAATGTCACGAGTCCTGAATTCACTTTAATAGAATTCATTCATACTGAACCGGCAAGCAGCGATTCTGTTGACCCTGAGAAAAAAATGATGGGTAAGCCCTGTAAAAGTGCGAGTAATCTGATTTTTGATAATCTAAACCCATTTTCCATAAATGAAAAACGATTCTCTCGAAGTATGGATGCATTAAGCTCGAAACCGAACTATACAAAATATTTTTATAAAAAAATCGTAACCCGAACGGGCACAAAAGAAACTTAGTGGAAATAATGTTTAGAAATTAGTTACGTTGCATTTGTGTTATTAAATCTAGAATAATTCATCTGTTCAATAATTTTAGTTTGAGAATCAACAGTAAAATTACAGTAAGTCCGTGAATTTTGTTGAACATTATTTTTCGTTGAATAACTTCTGGAATTTTAGCTTGGTATAAGAAAAGGGAATCATTTTAAATTAGCTGCTGGTATTCCTACAATATTCGTTTTGAATTTAATTAACCCTGTAACATGGTCTCTAAATCTCATTTTGTAGCAAAATCATTGATTTTTATCCATCAGAAAAACAAAAGCTCTTATAATGGCTTTATTTTTTTTAATTTTTCAAGTTAATTTACAAGCAAGAGATAATTCCATATTGTAAGTTCTTGAACTGTTTTCTTTTTTAAATTATCGAATGATTATTTAAAGAAATATTCTTTGAGATCCAAGGGTGAGTAAATAGAGGTTGGTATCCTTAAATTAAGATGGTTCAATAGATCATGTTTAAATTGTCTGTAATAACTAATCCATTCTTTTTTTTGGGGGGGGTTATAAAATTTTGTTTTGTTACTTGGAGAATGAAATTGTTCAAAACTGATGAAAATTTTTATTTCAAATTGTTTATGAAAAACATTAGCTTATAAAATTATAAATTAAAATATAATAATAATAATAACTTTGGCACATTCTAAGCATATTGGACACACATGTTCAGTGTTTACATTTTTCACGTTGAATAAAAAAACCCGCGAACTTGCTTCCAGTAAAAAGCTAGAAAAATTAACTGAAAAAAAAAAAAATAATAATAATTACTTCGTATATTATTTATCTTAATATTTCACGAAATTGATGAGTAAAGTTCAATTAACCTGCAAACAGAAAATTATTGTCATAACTCGAGATGTGTTCATGACATAACGATGAAGGTAGAATAATGCTCTGGATAGGCAGGTGTCTTTATACGCCTCAGTGGCAGTACAAAAATATTTTACTTTTTGATGAGGTTGCCAGCAGCATGATATAGGTATGGTTTGATTACGAAGTCGTTTTTCGAACGCGTCTTGAATTCGAATTTCCCAGTCACGAATTGATTCGACACCACAGCAAGTTAACTGAGGAAGTAATGAGTAGGAAAATAAATTCGCAGAAAAGTCATTTGAAATAATTTTTTCCTTTCTGATGTATTGTGAGGAGATGAATGATTTGAACTTATTCAATCTAAAAAATCTTATTATTTGTTACTTTTCTGTTTTTTTTTTTTTTTCAGTATAAAATGGTCGATTCATTTTTGCTAAACGGCTTAAAGCTAAAAATATAAATTTTTTTTCCATCACTTACTCTTCGTTGTAATTTGGCAATTGGTTGATTATTCATCTCTTCCAATGTATTAAGATTGTCGACGCCTTTCCTTTTCATTAGTTTAACATCGTCATTCATGAGGTTAATCATCAATTTGGTTAATTTTGGCGGGAGTTGTTGCATCGGATAGTATATGTAGACAAAAAAAATCAATAATTCGATGACAACCATAGCACATAAAAATATAAAAAACTGTAAAAAATTTATATTCATTATTCAAATGACGTGTTCGAAATATTTCTTTTTTTTTTTTTTAAACCGACATAAACTTTTCTTGGCTTTAGTGTCGTTTTTATAGCTAAACTAGAACTGTTATTCACGCTTACTATGTAAAATAATGCTCGTTGATTGGTCAGTGTTGAGAAAATAGCCAAAATCAAAGCGCAACAAGTTAAATCGCATGCCATTATGATGCATCTTGAAGTCCATGATACCACTGATGAGTACGCAAATGGCATAATTTCACTCAAAATTCTTGGCACAGGTACAAAAACTCCACTAATAAGTAATCCTACGAATATGCAGTAAGCCTGCAATAAATAATGGTTGATGAAAATTTCCTCCCATAATTCCAATTATTCTGCAAGGGTGGAAAAAAGGGTTTAAGTATGTTCGAAATAATTGGGAATAACAGAATTTTCTCGAGTAAAAAAAAAGACGGATATTTTGTTCATCTCAATTTTGAAATTCTTCTCATTCTTAAAATTTCATACCTACAACCAGAATGTTGTCTATGGTTCTGCGAAACACATCTTTATCACTTACTATTGTAGCGGCACTGATGATGCATGCCAAAAATCGAGTATTGTCTCCCAACAATTCTACGGATATGGTACTGCTACCTCTTTTGTATTTCTTCATGGATGGTATTTATAATATAATTTAACAATACGTATATAGCTTAATAAAATCTCATTTTTAAAGTAGCTAAACATTAGAAAACAGCAGGGGAAAATTTAAATCAGAAATAAAATATTCGTGCCAACCAGTAATTTTTATGTTCAAAAATGATAATTTAAGAAATTAATGGTTTTTGAAATTAGATTGATATAACTTTTAATTGTAAGCTCAGATTCCGAGTACCCATTACCCAAGCGTTTCAGATGTGCTATCATAAAATGATACAAATACTGAAAATATTGCTAATTATTCAAGGTACGTGAGATTTCGATTGAAAATTATAAAAAGTTTTTAATAAATTTCCTTGATTTGTTAACATCTTTGTTTTTCTAGGTTTCACTAATATTCATCTCAGTTCAGCCCTAATAATAAACACAACTTGCTTGACTTTGCCTCAAAATCATTGCTTTCAAACGGTAAATTTGATTTATAATAATATTTTAGTTTTATTATTTAAAAAAAAAAAAAAACACTATTCGTTTAATTAACATCAAACTCATTATGGTAGTTCGTACAAAGTACAGCTTTATTTTTAAGAATTTTGGATTGGTCCCACTGCATCTTTCATTAATATTCATTGTGGATATTATACGATTATCAACCGAATTCTTATCGGAGGGTATCATTTTGAAAGTATATGGTCGTATATGAAAAAATATTTATTTTTCAAAATAATTAAGCATTTGAACAGTGCTATATGCAAGAGGAGGATAAGTCCACTTTTCAAATTTTACAGAGAGCAAAAAAACACTTGCATTTATGTTTTTCTTGCGAAGTACCTCAACTTTGAAGTCTACCTTATCAGCGATGATTGCATTTTGGAGACATAAAATTTTTTGCTGTTGGTAGGGCTTGGTGTATGTAACTAAACCCTAGAGGAATTCAATTTTTGAAAGAAGTGGACTTATCCCTTCTTGCATAGCACTGTTCAGTTCAAGTTGGTACGTATATTTTTGATGGAGAGTCAAAATAATTTCTACATTAATTAACGTTGTTACTTGAATTAGTTTGATAAAAATATTGTAAAATTATTTCTGGAATATTTTTCAGAGGAATTTTATGTTTTAATTGGAGAGAAAAAATATTTTTTAGAGGTACCTAGTAAAAATATTTCAGCTAAATGGTTTCATAAATTTTTGAAAAGCTTTTAGATTGTTATGAGACATAGATAGGATATTATAATATTCTCATAATATTTTTAAGACATTTCCAACATTTTAGTAATGCGATATTGCGAATATTTCAAAATATTTGCTTATCGTCACCATTCTTCAAAACCCTTGTAAGTCGGTAAAAGTTAATTGTAATTAAATTTTTGGCTTTATTATTATTATTAGGTCAATGGAGATCGAGTCAAATTGATTCAAAATTTTTTTACCCCTTCCACTGCTTTGTGTAAGGAAATGTTCGGACTTGTGTGGTTTTTGATCTTATTTTCTGTTCTTATTGAATGACTTACGTGGTTTTCGATTGTCAAAGTATGAACATTTTTATCCACGTAAGTCTAACTCGCGTGGTAATAATACTAATCTTTCAAGAGTTCAAAAGACAGATTAACATAATTATGTAGTTTTTTTTTTTTGTATTATTTAGGTATTTTGTTTATTTTCGATTTATGAATTTAGTCTGCCCCGATTTTTTTTTTCTGCTATAAAATCAACAAAAACGTGAAAATCGTCCAAAATTGGACTTGAGAGGTTTTTGAAGAATGATGACGATATTCTACTTAGATTTCCATACCATCTACAGAACTTCTGAAAACTTATTTAAAAACTGTGATAGTGTTTTAGCCGATATATTTCTATCAAAAACATTTTCTCTCCAATAAAAATGAAAAATTCCTAAATATTTCAAAAATACTCGTAGTTATAGCTAGCTACGTAATTTTTGAAATATTGTTTGAAATATTTTTTCACAAATCAACAAAATCGGTCGTAATTATGTTGAAATTATTGTGACTATCATTAATTGAAAAATATAGGTAGGTATTTGGAATATTTTACAAACATGTTCAAAATGTGACCAAGTTCGAATAATCATACCTTTGGGTGAAGGGAATCCAATTAATTTTTTTACAATATGTATTTTTAAATACAGTATAGAATAATTATGCACGTGCTAGTGATGTTTGAAAAATAATTTTGATAAGTGTGCGATCACAAAAATTTCTTACCCATCTTGCTTTTAGTTTTACTAATTCAATAAAACCAGCATAATTAAAGCTGAGTAGTGAAGCATGAGGTGACAATAATAACACTTTTTATTTAATATTTCAGGCATTCAGAACGTTACAAAGCTCATGCGATGGATGGATTTGTTGGGAATCTCAGCTGACACTTTCTAATAAGAGATTTATCGTCACTACATTTAATCAATATCGAAATTCAGAGGCTCAGAACGTAACAAACATGAATAAATTGGTTAAAATATTTATTTCTATTTGAATTTCGCACTCATACAATAAATTCGAAACAACTAAAACAAATATTTTATACATAAGATTTGGCACTGGGCCTTAGAGCAGGAAGCTATACGAGCTTCGTCTACATGTCAGAGAAAATACGTAGAACGCTATGAAGAGCGACGCAATATTCCTGGTTTAGGTAAGAAAGATGATAGTTTTCAAATTCCATGATTCTGAAGAAGCAAATGTCCGCCGAAAAGAACTCTACAAAATAAAATTTCTGATTATTATAATCGCGATGACATGAATGCCAGCACTAAGCTCGGGCTGTAGTTTCGAGAAAAAAAAGGGTATTTCGTTTTTTACTCCATCTGCAGCAGTTCAGGAGTTATTTAGCTTTATAATTTTTAAATTGTAACAAAGTCGAAGCATTATAATTTCGTAGAAATTTTTTCTGTAACTTTCAAATGTACGTATATGATATTTCTTGTTCGGTCAGCGGTTTTGAGATAGGTAGGCACTTATTTGACAGCAACACTTATATTAATAGACGAAAAAAGAAAGAAATAAGAAAACTGAAATTTCAGACATTGTAGACGAAGGTAGAAAATAAAAACTGAAATATTAGACGGCACGGATCTGGTTGAAATTAAGCCAAGGTGGTGTACAGAAGAGACAAATAGACTGTAAACGATGATTTGCATACAGAGTTGAAATGTTGCTTATTTTGGATCTATCTGCAGCTATTTTTGAGGTATTCTCCTTTAGTGTGTTTCCCATTCAGAAATGCTGAGAAATTGTATTTCTTATTTCCATTTTCTTCAAATTCTACTACATAGTAAGGTTATAACTTGGGCAGCATTGAATTCACCAAAAAATACGAGACAAGAGCTGAAATTGGAGCTAGTAGCCATGTGAAGAAATTACTATCTTATCCCTGTCGGTTCCCACTTCCCCACCTATTTGCTCTTTGCCCAACCAATCAGAGACCGGCAGATGTAGTTTGATTTACTGAGATTTAGAGGAACCTTGTACCAGGTACCAAATAATTCGAGGTTGAAAAAGTAAACATTTCGTTTCAGTCTTGATCTGAACGTCGTCAAATTCGGATCTAGCAAATATCCATCCGGCTTGACTGTACCCTCTCAGTAAGGACCTCCATGAGTAGTTGCCCCCTGGATTTTGGATCTCCCCGCAGTAAGCTATGTCTTTCGGTTAGTCGGGTGAATGACAATTTCTACGGGGTGGATGAAAGAGGAGGAAATGACTAGAGGGTGCGAACTTACGAGTGGATATTTCTAGATAAGATATTTGGACAACAGCAAAATTTGTCTGGGCGAATCAAGCCGTTGGCTGGTTGTACTATAAAAGTCTCTGATAATGTTGGTTAGCTCAGAGGATATAAGTACGATGCTTTTGATACCAACTATAGATTTCACCCATTCGGGTGACGGTACCCTCTTAGTAGGGACCGACCTCCAGGAGTAGCCTGCCCCCGGATCTTGAATCTCCCCGCAGTGAGCTCTGTCTCTCGGTTAGACGGGTGAATAACAATTTCTGTGGGGCGGGCGAATTTGGAGGAACCTATGCCGGAGGGCTTACTCTTTTTGGAAAATCTAGTTGTCGGCTAGATGATGTGCAGCATATGCTGTGCGTTTTTTTGAAACTCACTGACAAAGTGTGTTCTTAAAAGTACCTCAGTAAAGAGCGACATAGGGTGGGCGGGAGGGGGCGGTTGGATGGACGGATTTTTAAAAATTCTGAACTTGTATTTTTGAATTTTATATAGGTAGTTGTGAATTTTAAATTGTGAATATTATTCCGAATTTAATCCTGGATAGTTTGAATTTTATTATAGTGGGAATTTAAAAATTCCAGACTTGTAATTTTGCTACTTATATTCGTGAGGATCCAAGTCCGTGAAGATAGTTATTGTTGAAAATGTACTGGAGCATATTATTCTACGTGTTTTTGAAACTCGCTGACAATGTGTGTTGTTAAAAGTACCTCAGTAAAGAGCGACATAGGGTGGGTGGGAGGGGGTGGCTGGATGGACGGACTTTTCTAGATTCTAGTCTCGTATTTTTGAATCTTATATGGTTGGGAATTTTAATTTTGAATTTATCCTGGATAGTTTGAATTTTATTATCGTGAATATTAAATCCTGGATAGTTTGAATTTTAAATCGTGAATATTAAATATACTAATCAACTGATTAAAATCGTGAATATTAAATAAACTAATCAACTGATTAACTAATCGTTGGTTAATATTCTCGATTTAATAAAATTCAAACTATCCAGGATTAAATTCGGAATAATATTCACAATTTAAAATTCACAACTACCTATATAAAATTCAAAAATACAAGTTCAGAATTTTTAAAAATCCGTCCATCCAACCGCCCCCTCCCGCCCACCCTATGTCGCTCTTTACTGAGGTACTTTTAAGAACACACTTTGTCAGTGAGTTTCAAAAAAACGCACAGCATATGCTGCACATCATCTAGCCGACAACTAGATTTTCCAAAAAGAGTAAGCCCTCCGGCATAGGTTCCTCCAAATTCGCCCGCCCCACAGAAATTGTTATTCACCCGTCTAACCGAGAGACAGAGCTCACTGCGGGGAGATTCAAGATCCGGGGGCAGGCTACTCCTGGAGGTCGGTCCCTACTAAGAGGGTACCGTCACCCGAATGGGTGAAATCTATAGTTGGTATCAAAAGCATCGTACTTATATCCTCTGAGCTAACCAACATTATCAGAGACTTTTATAGTACAACCAGCCAACGGCTTGATTCGCCCAGACAAATTTTGCTGTTGTCCAAATATCTTATCTAGAAATATCCACTCGTAAGTTCGCACCCTCTAGTCATTTCCTCCTCTTTCATCCACCCCGTAGAAATTGTCATTCACCCGACTAACCGAAAGACATAGCTTACTGCGGGGAGATCCAAAATCCAGGGGGCAACTACTCATGGAGGTCCTTACTGAGAGGGTACAGTCAAGCCGGATGGATATTTGCTAGATCCGAATTTGACGACGTTCAGATCAAGACTGAAACGAAATGTTTACTTTTTCAACCTCGAATTATTTGGTACCTGGTACAAGGTTCCTCTAAATCTCAGTAAATCAAACTACATCTGCCGGTCTCTGATTGGTTGGGCAAAGAGCAAATAGGTGGGGAAGTGGGAACTGCCAGAGGTGAAAGTGTAAATAATACCCTGCCGAAATTTTTCTTCAAAGCCAAATATACGATAACGCTCATTTGTCAAATAAATATATGCAAATTTTGGACCACCTCTCACTTTGTCGGAGGGAAGAACCTACCATTCGAACACTCAGATCCGTGCAATTTGAAATTTCATCTTTTCATGACGATTTCAACAGGTTTGCTAAAGCCGAACATTTTTTTGCTCTGAAACTGCTCTGAATCTTCGATACTTACTCAAATTTTTCCTGACAGGTTTTTCACTGCTTTGTGAAAATGGATGTATTTATCGCGAAGGCATGGTACTGCCATCTCAAACCCTATTCAAACAACTGTTATACAGTTTCCTCCGAGAAAATGGCACCTATTCACACGAGGAGTAAGATTGTATTACAATTATGTAAAAATCAATAAAATCGAAACTAAACCACACAAATAATTTATTATTCTTCAATCGTAGATACTCCAGTGAAGAAAGCTTTCTAAAAGGAAATACTTTGTTTGTCGGCTGTGCTCTTGTCGTTATTAGAGCAATCATTCATAACTCTTACCAAAACATTTTCGCATTGGTTTGCGTATTTTGCACCAGAGATGCCGAATTTGAGACAATTTACTCCAACAGCGCAGAAAAAATATGTCCTCCTCCGGGAATTCGTGGTGGTGACAAAAGATATTCGAACTTATGTTCACGTTGGTGAAATTTGCATCTCGATACTTTTTACTTTGTTGTCAGGACAAAAAAAATATCAGCCAATGAAAGGATGAAAAAAATTAGAGAAAAACAAACAAGTCGAATGAATACAAATCAATCTAAATTAAACTGAAATAAAAAAAGGCAAAAATAAACTAATGAAAATGAAAAAATAGAAAATTAGGAACCAAAAAATCTGATATGGGAATATTAAAATGTAAAAACATACGTAAATAAATAAACGAAAATAAAAACCAAAAAATTTCAATTTTTATCAGTTTAGTTTTTCCCATAACTATCGAATTTTTCTCTTTAGATTTTCGATTATGAATTTTTAAAATTTTTTTCAATTTTAGAGAATTTTATTTTTTCCAATTCTGTTTTTTTTTCTCCTAATTTATGTATTCATTTCATGTTTGTTCCTCGTTGATTTTTTTTTCTGTTCATTATTTGAATATTTCAATTATGATTAATGGACAGAGCACCTTTTTGCTTCAAGGGATTGACACGTTTTAAAAATCAGATCGAAATATCATTCATCTTTAGGAGGGAGAAGGAAAGATCACAAAAATTATTTCTAAAGTATGTTTTTTACCACTCGAAGAGATTCAACCAGACTTCGCATATCAAACTACTTCACAATTTTTTAAAAATTTTTGAGCAGTGAAAGGTTCTACGTATTCACTTTTGTTTCGTTTTCAGAATCCCTCCGAAATATCTTCCTATGCGAACCCGAAAATCCGTGCCCAGACGATAACAGAACAGAAATATGGCAAGTCGAATTTGAAGGGCTTGTCTCTCGCCTTACTTTCCTCCAAACGAATATCGGTCCCCTTTTGCTAGTCAACGAGTCAATTACAAATGTAAGCCAAGCGACGAACAAAAACCTATAAAAAAAATTTTAATCAAAAGAAAATATGAAATCATTTACAGGTGCAACGACTACACGATGGTTCATCGACATCCGTCACAACAACTCGATACTACGTGGATAAGGAAGGTCTTTTTGGAGAGCAATTTCAAAATTATCCTTCGATACCTGAATCGATTTATTTTCATCCTAAACCTCGAGTAGACCTCTTCAATGACATTTTACATTCTGTAGCTGGACCAAATGTAACCTACGTCTACGTAGAAGATGCAGGAGTCTGCCAAGTGATCATTCCATCTGCAGCCACTGAAGGAAGCGCCGATGCATTTTGTTGCTTGTTTTTAATGTTGGTTACTATTTTGACCACGATTATTTTGTGCGGTTTATGCGTCTACACTATTAAAGATTATCGTAAAAAAATCCAATAAATCGATCGCATATTAACGACTTTTCTTTTTCGAAGGGCTCGTTTTGAAGGAAAAAATCGCAGGTAATACCAATATAAGAGCGGCTGACTGCAAAAAGAGTATTAACCTTGAATATTCATAAAAAGTAGAACATTATTTCTGGCAGGACAAACAATAACCGAGTCAAAAATCGTAATTTTCAGAAGACTTTCGATACAATCAAAAAAGTTTTAAGTCAACATTCTCATTTCATGGGATCGGAGACGAGCAAATTCTGAAATATTGCTAAAAATGAAAGAGAAAAAAATTTCTTTTCGAAAACAAGTTATTCATGTAATCCGTTGGAGACGGATAGAAACATAAGCGAAAAATATTAGCCAAGCACAATCGCTAGAATTTGTTTTAAAAATAATCTCAAATAAAATTGAGAATTCTGAGCTTTCAAAAAATATACGCGCGCCATAATCCGATTGGCTGAATTTTGTTTCAATTTTAAATCCCTAATAGATGTGAAAGAAATTCATTCAAATAGATAAAAAACTTTCATGCTGGAATTGGCATAAAATGTTCAACTACGACTACAGTGCATAAAATAAAAAAGAAATGTTGAAACGACTTATTTGACCGTCTCAATGAGCTTTACGTATTTGTTACGTATAGGTAGGTTTATAATTGATATCCAAAATCTGTTTTGAAAATTTTGATTCTTGACTCGAGCTGTTATCCTTTGGCATGCTATAGTCTATGAATTTCAAGATTGCAAAACACAAACTGCAGCTTGTTGGACTACCGTGAAGAATGGGCACTCACTTGGCAACTACTGAAGCTGCTTTTTGTTCCATCAATTTTTACAGTTGACGAATGTAAATTTCATGTTTCATTTTTTTGCTATCTTGAAATGAGCTGACTACAGATTTGTAAAATTGAATTCGGACTTACTTCAAAAAATGCGCACAGGAAGAATATACCAAAGTATTTCCATCTTCGATATTTTAAAAACGTCAAAGCAGCATTGTCGCAAGGCTCCAGTTTGGATAGTTCAAATGGGCACTGATTGGTGGCCGGATCCAAAGCACTAAACGGACAGCATGTACCCGACCGATCGGGTGAACTACCCTCAGGCCAAGAAACTCCGGCTGTAGTGTCGCAGCAGTCCAACTACAAATTAACAAAATAATAAAATTTAGAATTAAGATAGAATTTAGAAAGTTAAAAATCGATTTTCTTACTCTGGAAAACAAATGCAAGAAAAGTAATTTTCGAGAAAAAAATTCCTTTTCATGGGTTTCTTTATTCATTTTACATATTTTCATTTCGAATACAAAAAACTATTTCCATGCCTTTGAATCATTTTTTTTTAAATACATAATACGGAACTTTTTTTTTTTTCATTTTTCATTATAACTTTAAAAAATATAAATAAATTAGAGCCATCGCAAGAGATTGAAAATTTTCGTTTAGTATAAAGTATGATAAAAATACATAAATACCCTACTAACAAGCAAATAATAAGTACTTCAAAAATATCGCAAATATTGAGATATTTGTGACATTATTTTTTAAAATTATGCACAATACTATTACCATGCAGAGCTTTTCTTAAAAATTAAAAAAAATTCTGACATAATAGTAATATGCACTACCTATATGAAAAAAAAAATTGTTTATCCGACTAAAATCAAAAATTTTCAACAAAAATATTCGCAAATTAATTTTGCATTATTCTAAGTAAATATTAATCTGAAAATATTATGGCAGAGAATTTTTTTTAAATTAAACAGGGTCAATTTATTCAGAATATCAAAACAATGTTTTTAAAGTACTTAAAATATTCAAAAAATATTTTTATAATATTACGATCATTTTTAAAATATTAGTTTGTAAGATTACAAAATTGGATGTGCTAGCAGGGTTACTGTCGCCAAGAGTTAGCTGGTACCGGGACTTGAATTAAAAAATATATTATACAAGATACGTAACCAACAACGCAATTTTTCGAGGAGAAGATAGCGAGGATGGTGTAAGTTGATGAAATCATTTCATGTATGCTATGATTCCAATATACATGAAAGATTCCGAAGAAAAAAAAAAGTAAAATCTAGGACTGCTGTCATTTTTACAATTCAATTCTTCAATCGAAACAGTGTACTAAGAGCAATAATAATATCTACGTTGTTTACTTACCGAAATTTGAATTTCGTCCACAAGCAAATGATCGGTTGAAAACTGTGTTTGATTTCCATTCATCAACGACTGCAACTTCAATTTCATTTTAATGCCATCAATACGAGTGTCACCATAAACTACAACGGCCGCATTGATTTGAATCACAATTAAACTCACGATCAAACTGCAAAACTGCAAAATAATATTATTAGTTTTCAGATGAGTATAACAACACAGAAATATTTTTAATCTCCGTAATATTGCTGCACTGTTAGAAAAACCCTGGTAGTATCATGAAGATATCCTAATGAGATCTGATTACCACTCAGGAAGCCTTTTCAACCTTTGGTAATACTTCATTAATTCCAAGCCGAAAAAACTCAATCATAGCTGGTGGATTATGTAAAAAATTACGCACCAATAAAATTTCAAATTACGTTTAGGTTACCCTTTCATGTTGAGAGAAAATTTCTCATCAGCATTTTCTCATCAACTACGTAAAAAAATTCACTACAAAAAAGTTCCAAAATTATTTTCCTGATATTTTCAGTTTTTTATTATCTCTTTCCAACGTTTCAAAATTGAAAAAATGTTGAAAATACCGCGACGGTGCTAAAAAATGAAAAAAATCTCCAGCTCAATTTTGAAAACTACTAAGTCCTTAAAAAATTATCACCGTTTTTTTAGACTGATTCAACATGCCAACGGCGTAGTGTAAAATAAATCACAAAATCAGGTGAGCTAGTTGGCAAACGCACTGCAAGATACTGTAAATTTACTTACCATAAAGTGTATAAGCAGCGACTGGAATACGAATGCAAGAAGAGTCGTCAGACATATGCAAAAAGCAAAAATTCCAAAGTGTTTAAGAAACAGAGGAGCGTTTCCCAAATCGCCGTAAGTATCAGCTATGAATTTTAGTTCATGAGGTAGTTCATCAAAATAACTGTAACCATACATGAATACAGAAAAAACCTGAAACAGTTTAATAAAACAGGATAATTAAGTATATGAGCATAATTTGCATAAAATTATAAATATTATTTACCAGTAAAATGATATTAGGCAACGAGAAGCAGAATAATCTTCTTTTATCTTCAAGTCGCGATGGCTGAGGCGAATACATGTTTTTGATTTGATTTTTTGAAAATTATATTTCAATGAGTCATACTCACTTGTCGGCTTCGAGTGTTTCAAAACAATATGTATTTTTTGGCAACGAAAAGTATAATTCGCAGCCATTGATAAGTTCAACGAAGACCAAAATGCAGAAAATAAAAATTCACTGAAATTCAAAAACAAAATTATGAGCAAAAGTACATTAAATTTTACATGAAGAAAAGATTCTTCAGGAATCTAAACTGAAAATGGACGAATTAAATGTTGAAGAACGAAATCAAAAACTTCTCAACGATCAAATAATGGCACAAGAATTTAAATTACAATATTCAGAATTCATTACTTATCGACATAGAACAGAAGTGTAGATACTTCTGCATTATTTTCAACTTTCATTTCTATCCGAGCAGGAAATGGTAAACGCTTATAACAGACATATTGAGTGACCAGATTTTTTTGAGAAAATTATACTTGAATTTTGTTGTAAAAAATAAGCCACCCTCCAAAAATATTGTTTATCGTTCAACTATAATGAGAGATGAATAAAAATAATTTAATTTCAAAAAAATAATAATAATATTCATGATTAGATGAAAATGCAACAGAGACGATAAGGCTCATAAAAGATTATTATTAACTGGAACAATATTCAAACATTTTAAACTTAGAATTTCTTTTAAAGAACTATAATTCTGTTGAAAAGTTTGAAATAATATTTTGAGATTCGGAAAAAAAGGGGAAAAAATACACTTTTCCTTTGAACAAAATAGAAACATTTCCTCTGGCCACCCCTAAATTATAGTTTCAAAAATAAATTAAAAAATATAAATTTTAAAAAGAGTGATAAATGAAAAGTAACAAAACATATATTCAGTAACAGAGAATGACATTTGATTGTACGTTAAAATATGACTTAAAAATATTATTCGTTTAAAAAACATGGGAAATGGTTACTTAGGAAAGAAATGTGGGGGGGGGAAGAGTGGTAAACATTCGCTATCATTTTTCAAACGAAATGATCGTCTCAATTATCGAATAATGTGAAAACTTTTGAGCATATAGCGTCAAAACTATACGGTAGCACATTACTGGACACAAACAAAACAAAATACTATAAAATACTGAAGAATTCGGTACCATTCAATAGCGTTCGAGACTTCATAAAAAACAATAATAATGTACACGAGAAAGACTACGAATATCGGTTTACGTAGGGGACATAGGGTCGTTTGGTTAAAACTTTACATTAAGATGACGATATAATAATACGTAGTGTAGTAAATAGGGTAAGCATAGTTACGAGGAAACCGATTAAGGTAAAATGTCGATGTTCTACAATCCTGTGTACTGGATAGAGGAATGTTCTTCGACGATTTGATTCGGTTGAAGACAATTGGAAAATATGCTATGAGATCGAGATTTGGGCGTATCGACGTAATGTTCACTGAGAACGAGCAAAAAATAAAATATTCGATAGAATAAATGATCCCATTGTATTTTTATAATGCAAATGTGATGTGATCTATAAAAAAAAGTACTCTCAGTATAGGTAGACAACTTTTTGGAAACTGTTTTTGAGAAAACGCATTTTACTTTTTTAAATGATAATTTAAATTTAAAACTTTATTTTCTCGAAAGTAGGATTTTTAAAATCCAAAATCCAAAACATCATATCTCAGTTAATTTTCAATCGACCGAGAAGATTTTTTTTTTGGTAAAATTTCCACAAAACCTTCCCCTAGTGAAAGCAATCACCAGCTTGAAATTGAAATTTTTTACTCGAGGTACTTTTTTTATAGATCACATCACAAATACGAGAAATAGGTACCCGAAAAACTGCACTCTAGAAATGAACAGCGATTTTGTTGGATTTGACGCGAGATACGAATCTTGGGTCACCACAAAGTTTATGACTTGACGCAAGTAAAGCTGAAGCTTTTTACGTCTCTCTTCGACGAAATTTGCATCCTACGAGATGAAGAAAAGAATTAATACGAAGATAATGTTCGAAATTGGTGAAAGGTCATTTAAAAAATTAATTTTTACATAATTTCATCAACAAAAATGTAAAAATGCTCCTGGCAATCCGATACGGTACCTTATGATAAAAAAAAATTTTGTCCATTTTCAACAATTTCAGAGAGATGAGAAAAAACGCTACTTTATGCATTACTTTATGCCCCTCGTATCGAGTGAGACAATCAAAATTTCAGGGTAAATGTAAATCCTGAAAAACTTGACAGACAAACACACTGCGAAGACGAACCTTATTTCCTAATGTTTTCTTCGGCGGTAACTGGAAAGTAGCAGCGACGCTGTATTCTTTCTTCAGTCTCTGATGGAATGCATAGAACTGAGCGTATCGTCGATAAATGTTCCATTCCTCGGAGCCGATTCTGAAGTGAATCTACGAGCAGACGGCGAGTTAGTACCTCGAAAATCGGCGTCCAATTAGCAACAGAGATACATGGCAATATACTTGGTAAACATGATGCGGATCCGTATATCGTCCACTCAGAAACGCCGACGGCACCCACAAACTCACTAATTTATGCAACGAGAAATCCTCGGAAGGAAGAGGACCACGTAACGATACCAATTCTTCTTGCAGCCGTTTAATCGTCTCCTCTTTGGCGAGAATTGAGATTTGAAGACGACGATTTAGTTCCATAAGCTCACCGTGCATTTCAGCGACCTATTTACAATATTAATCGGAACGGTTATGCTATAATCGCGATAAGCAGCTGACACTTGTCTGCGTGCGACCGAATTTACCAACCTGTACGAGTTTACTTTCGTATAGCTGAGCTTCGTACGAATGGTCGGCATCATCACGTTTCAACATTTGTACAGCACTAACGTATTTTCTTAGCTGGTGTTTTAATACTTCATTTTCTCTGTAAACAATAATACAGAAAAAACAAATGTAACCATGCGGAGAAAGAAAAACATATTTTGAATTCAATGGCATCATTTAGGCAGGCAAAAAATCGGGTTAGTAAGTTCTACACGAATACGTACCATGTAAAAATAGAGTAGGTGAAATTAATCGAAACGAACGAAAGAAATGAATAGGAATATTTGAATTTTACTAGAAGCACCGCTAAAGTTTGATACACTAAAAATCACAGGGAGAACAAACAAAATCGAAGAGTTCAAAAACAACCAAAGTCAGTGGTGGCATAAGTGGGTTATCTATTGAATGAAATCAGAAGTCTTAAACCTCACAGATTTGCCCTAAAATCAGCTTATGAAAAGGCTACTTTGGCTATGCTCTTGACCGACAAATTCATTATTAATATTCATGTCGTTCGTTCCTCTCCAGTGAAGTGCCTTTTCACGATTTTCAAGAAATGAAAATACCAGCGCCATTTATAACTGAACTGTTGATTTACTAAATTAATTCTACATCTCTAATTTCACGAAGAATAATTTACATACACCATAATTTAAACTAACTGAACTGATACTTTGTGCTCTTTAGTCTCATAAATATGACGCGTCAACGAAAATTCAGTTTAAGGTTAAAATTGGAATTGGTTCTCAATACATTTTATTTTCATTTTTAGAATACAAAATTTTTTTTCAAATAACCATGAATCATTTGTTATGAGAACATTTTTCCTCACACTTTCATCATTATTTATAATAATAATATTCAGTGAAAAAAAAACAAAACTAAAAGCCAAATCAGAAGTTTCATCATTATTTGTAATAATAAATTCAACAAAATAAAAAATAAAAATGTTATCACATTAAAGAACTTAAAATCAAACCCAAAGTTTTGAAATGCTTTTCGATCAACAGAATATAATTATGATAAGCTGAAAGGACTAGCCTCGAGTTGATTAGAGCAATATTTGATTCAGAATATCAATTTGAAGTTGAAAAATTTCCCATCTTCAAAAGTTTGAAACTGATGTTTTCAAAGAGGCTATTTATTTTTTCAAAATAGTGATCCAACTGACTTGCGAATGGGTCTCATTTTATTCGTCGAATTCTCCTTTCACATAAATAGCGAATAAAATTTTTCTTGGTTTAACTCCAAGCTCAATTTTTTGTTGATGCGTCACAAATTATTACGAATGCATGTCACATTTTCTCGAGAAATTCGGAATTACATTTTATTTTTCAAGACGAGAAACCGAATTCTTTTTATATTTTTTTTCCCCTTTCAATAACTCGATAAACGTCAAAACATTTCTTTCACGCGAAGTACCAAAATAGAAAGTCCGACGATCGACATTCAGATTGGGATTTTTGGTAAAATGCATAAGAAACAAAAATAGTACCTCGTTCGTCTCATTGAATAAAGTATTCGTGTAAGAGTGAAAATAAAAACTGAATTATTCGTCAGATGAAATTCGGGATAAAAAGGCGTCATTTGTACCAAAAATAATTCAATACTAACTTGAAAAAACTTTTTTTTTAAATGGCATACCTATTTAATTCGGCAACTCTTGCCTCTAACGTAGAATTCGAGGAAACCTGCTTCTTCAGCTCTTCTTTGCCGAGTTCGTACAATTTTTGGAAATTCGCTTCATCGCCTGATTCCAAAGAAACAGCATCTTCGCCTGTAAAAATAGAATGAAATATTAATAAAAATGAAATTATTATGAAAAACGTATTTTTCTAGTAGAGAATAACGAAAAAGCCAAAAACAGTGAGATCGGGTCAAACTTCGAACATGGTGCCGAGAGTGCATTTTTAATTATCAGCAACAGAGAAAATTTTACTGCTTCACTGAAGTGAAAAATTATGTCAGCAATCGCATCATTACTTACAGCCATAAAATTCACAAGTTCGTTAAAACTTATTCATAAATAATGTGACTAATCACCGATCTGAAATTTTTAGAATTTTCTTAATAACATTATCGACGAAAAATCGTATCTGTTTTCGTAGAAATAAATCAAAAAACGAATTTTTTTCTTATTAAAGCTCGTGTACTTTTTCGTATAACATGTCGTCGTGACAAAAATATGTCTTTCTATTGATACAGTAATTTTCTCGGATAATTTGTAACATACTTGAGCAATCAGGAAACAAAGTTGAGGTATCCGACTCACAAATCTACAAGAAAAACGATAAAATTAATATGTACAATGATAAATGAAACCAATAACAAAATTCTTACTTCGGAAGAAACTGGTATTAATTCGCCAACTACTTGATCACAGATTGGTCTGAGCACATCGCTGCGAGAAAATCAAAATAATAATTATTAAAATATCGAATTTCTTAATCGAAAATAATGTTTTATAACGACAATAAAATTTAAGCATTAGGAGATAAATCAGAGATCATTAACCGAACAGAATTTCAAGATATGGATCAGTTTTAGATAAAAGTGCTTCATTGTTCACGTATTTCCTACATTTATAATTCAAAACGTCATATTTCAAAAATTAATAGACTACGCGACGTATTAATTAAATCATGAAGCTGGTATTTTTTAATCGTGGTAAAATATTTCATTTCACACAGTAAATAAGTCATTATTCTAGTTTTTCAGGTTGAAAGCAGGGTAAATTCATTTTTACAGGTTAGTTCAGAAATAATCTAGATACGTCGTGATATAATACACTGTAGCAGTACCTGTTTAACAAAGTTATGAAATTGGACTACGATCATTTCCAGGATGGAAAGTCTACAGAGAAATACAAATGAAAAATCGTGACTTTTTTTGGCCTTTATTTGACGTCTGACTATAAAGGGAAGGGGAAAGGGAAATTTACAAAATTTTCGATAATTCAGAAAAATTTTCAATACACCACCCAGAACTTTTTCAGTTTTTATTCTTCTTGAAAAGTACGAAAAATGACAATTTAATACTATTAGAAGTCAAAAAAAGTTTTCTTTTTTTCAATTTCAACAACTTTTACACTTTTTTGATGAAAACTCGTAATTTTCTATAATAAATATGACTTTCCACGACCTCTTAAACCCGTAAGAGCAATCCTTCGTTGAAAATAGCTTCAAAACGAAAGAAAAAAAAAACATAATACACAGTGAATATTGCGTCGAAAACATGAGCACTTTCAAAAGTGCAACTAATCGCAAATAAATTTAATAACAATAAATGCGACCATCAGCATTGCCCAAAATAGTCATCATCAATTTCCTTTTTTTCAAAACAATATGGATAAAACAGATAAATACGAAACGTAGAATAACGGAATTATAATACTCCTGAAGAAGGTATAAATTTAGTGATAAATCAGGAATGACTCATGGATGTTGATAGTTTATCAAGGCCTCGCATCAATAATTTTAAAAAACAATTTATTCCAAGTATTTCAGTCAAAATGACGTTTTTCCGATGGTTTTCCTTGCATCAGTCTGTTTAAAGAGCACTTATATCGCCAAGAATATGCATTCTCAAAACATCGAAATTTATTTTCAATAAGTTTTTGATCACTATTAACGTAAAACAAAATTTACCTCATACTCGTATTATCTTCAGAATCGTGAGGAGAGTAATCTTCGGTGCATTCGGTTGCATCTTCAACTATTTCCGCCTAGAGAAATAACACATTTATTTAGAATTGACAAAATGGTGAATTTCTTTTCTCGAGAAAACGGGAATACTAACCGAAGAAATATCCATTTTGGGAACACTTTTACTCAATTCGTCAAACTCTGCGTTATCTTCGCCGGAATTACCGAATTCGATAACGTTACTTTGTAATTTTTTACGTACATCATTGACTTTACATACATCTGATAAAAAAATAATCAACATTACCTACACATTATAACCAAGAAAGAAAGTTGCGAAAAATATTTCATACCTGTTCATCTTTCTTTGGCAAAAGTTAAATCTTCATAAGAAGAAAAATTAGAAACTTATTTTCTAATAGTGAAAACTTGAAAACTAATCTTCAAAGTCGTTCACCGTTTTAGAAATATCACAGTCGTGTGTATGAGATGATAAAAAAGTTTCAACAAGTTTCTACACCAAACTTTTAATGACTTTAACATTACTTAAAGACACTAATTCTCTTCTTCAAGTCGACAAGTAGCAAGGGAAAAAATAGAAAAATTTTATTAGCCAATGCGGAAGTAAAATTCGATTAGGTATTTAGGGGGAAAACAGCACGGAATGTGCATAGAGTCGAGTAAATTAATAAGTACGATAAAAATTCCACGAGTAAAATTAGAAGGAACCCTCTTTTAGAGATAAGAAAATTCAGATTAAATACATACATTAATGCAGAAATTGATAATACTTCTAACGTTTGAATTGTGAAAAATGAAAATTTCAACAATTTTTGAAAATTTAAGTGATTGAAGAATTGAACATCACCTTGCTTCAAAACTCGTATCAATAAATTTTTTTCGGAAATTTAACAGCGACTATCAGGGGAGCATCTTTATGAAAATTATTTATAACTTACAGAACATTCTTATCTCGTAAATGTGTGGAAATTTCTTTTTTTTTCTGACTCATATCGAAATATTGAAGAATACTGATGTCGGAATAAATTACCTCATTTTCTCTGACATTATCGATGACAATTTCGCTCACAGACAGTTGAAAAACAGTCCCAATGCTCAAAAAATAAATTCCAAATAAGCCTTGCCCAGGTACTTACGAAAGAAAATTAATTTAGATGAGTACATCTATTTGAGCGGTGAAATAATAAAATTACTTATAAAACAACTACCAAAATTTATAATTCTCAATTTACGAACCGAAGAGTGAAGAAAAATTCTTAACCACGAGTTAAAATTTTTCATGAGGTTGTGAAATAACGTTTGACTTAATTTTATAATCTGAAATCGAACACCCATAATTCCATCACTCAAATCGACTTACCCATTGGAACGGTAACTATAGCTTCTTCGCAGTTCGAATCGGTCCAGCCGTTTCTCCTATTATGATTCAAATCAATACGATCGATACTAATGGCGAATAAAATTGGCGCTAAACCTGCAAAAAAAGAAATGTGTTATAAGAACAGAAAGTATAATTCAAAATTCTTTTTTTTTTTTTTTTTACGAAATTACAGTATTGAATTACAAATCCAATGGTCCGAAAACAGAAAACAACTTTCTATTCCAAAAATAGGGTGTAATAGAGAGTTTTGAACAGAAAAATAAAGAACTATATTTTGAGAAAACAGCTTCAAAATTTGGGAATTGATAACTACGTTTTTTGTAAATTAGAGACTATAGTATTTTCCACAGAAAAATTGTGCCAACCTGATATTCGATCACTAGATACCCAACTGATGAACTTAAACATTTCCCATGTCCTCTTTTATTTTATAGAATACAACCTTAGCAAGAAAAATATTAAAGGATTACTTTATGTACCCTACTGAAACGCAGTATAAAAAATGTAATTGGCCACTCAGGGCTTACTAAACTTCAGAAATTATATCAAGCATAAAATAATCATATCGTGAAACTCCCATTTGTGTACAAGAATACAGAAACAGATTCCTAAACTTGTAGAATTCATACAATTCGCCATATTCGAAACGATAACTTGAGATAAATACTTTCTTTTCTACAAGTAGAGATTGCAACAACGCAGTCGACTGAATTATTAGAAAATCTTGCAAGCAACACAATGTAAATTTCACAGGAAATGAAAGAATTCATTAGTTTCAAGTCTCATTTCCTGTACAACGACAAGAGAGCTTTATTATCAAACTCAGACGAAAGAATCTAATCATCCAAAGCAATTCACTCAATAGATTTTGAAAGAAAACGTAACGGCTGTAAATCAACTTAAATGTAGTTACCTCCAGCAGCAGTAGAAATTATGTATGTTTTCTCTTGATCATGTAGAAACGCATGAGGCTCATAATACAAATCCAACAACTCTTCGTTGCATATTATACTGTTCAGGTAACGCTCCAAAGATCGTTCATTCAACGCAGAACGAAGCCACGATCTTCCTTTGCCCAAATTCGTTTTCACGTTCTGCAGCGAATTATAACGATCTCGTTCGTGCGATGATAAGATATTAGAAACACACGACCAAAAGGTTGGTTTATCGTTAAACGTTATATTCACCAACTTCTTGGAATGTCGTCTGCAAAATTAACACACAAAGTAGCTGCGAGCAGTAATCTAAAGATGACTCAATGGTGCTTCTTACTTGGAAACTTTCTTCTTCAATCCGTGCGTAAAAATATCCTCGAAACAACGACAAATGTCAGCAACGAAGGGATCTAATTCGGTAGCGAGTTCAGCACGAGTACCGTACTTCTTCTGGCATTCCTTGACAGTGGTCAACAGCTCTTGTAGCAAGCTGTTCTTACGTGTTTCAGCTGCAGCCAAGTCATCAGCGTCCATTAAACATCTGAATTACGACGATCGCATACTGAAACGGAAATGCATGGAAGTGAAGCGTCTACAAATTGAACAGGAAATAAAATATGATTATAGAGCTTTGTGATTTGAAAGACGAGTTAAATCACACACATTTGAATTATAACAAAGACACTTGAGAAGTTGATCAAAGTAACAAGATTGATATAGTTACCTGATTATTTTTCGTTATTTTTGGCGATTGAAGAGAAAGAAAACTAAGGAAAAGGAACGACTAGACTAACTATGAAAATTGATCGTGTTTTTTCGAAAATCATGCACTGATAAGAGGATTCTGTTGGTTGAAGACCTTCAATGAGAGCAAAAAAGTAAGAACATATGAGTACGTGCGTTGTACTTGCATGTACCACTACCACTCACTGCTTCCACTACCACTACCATGTAAGTACCTGGGACATTGTATGGATTTCTCAACTGGAAGGAGCACTCGTCACTAAAAAACGTAACGAAGCGAAAAACTCAAGATCGTAGTAATCGTGGAAAAACCCAAGATTAATGTCTACTCATCATGGAAAAACCACAAAAAACAAAAGAACAGTAGTGGCGAAAATTTTTTCTCTCTACTATAAAAAATTTGTTTGAAGAACATCCAGCTCACTGCGCATGCGCTGGGATGGCGCTGGGCATGAAACGAAGAATAACGAAAGACAAGGATAACTTATTATTTGTAGTCTTCTTTTTCCGTCTTTCTTTTCCTTGCTTTTTGTCTCGTTTCCTTTACCTCCTTTACCCTACGTTTTATTACGAGTGCTCCTTTGCGTTTATTAAATTGGTTCACTGACCTATATATGAGCCAAAAAATTAAAAATAATAGGTATTTTCTTGATTTGGCTTGTATTTATGACTTCTTAATAGCATATGGTTGGAAAATAATCTGAAATATTTTTGAAAATTCTCATTTATTTTAAAAATATTTACGGTACTTGGAAATAGTCCGAAATAACTTGAAAATATTGGCTTAAAATTCGAAATATTAAAAATATATCTCATTTGAAAGTATTGAAAATATTTTAAACTAGTATTTTAGAAAACTTTTTGGAGTAATTTCAACGAATTTTCGTTTCAATTATTTGCAAATCTTTCTCAAGAGTAAAAATATCTTCTCAATATTAGAAAAAATTCTCAGTAAAATTAATTATTAAAAAATAATTCAACATTAGAAATATTCTTTGAATTGTCGAAATATTAGGTTTTTTCTTTTTTTCCACTGCTATTGAAGTTTCTTATACATCACCCGCTCCCTAGAATGCCACTGTGGAGTAGCAATATTTTCACAAATAACAATGTTAAATATAATGTCTAAAACTTTCTTTTTTAATAAGAAAATATTTTTAAACCATGTTTTTAAAATGTATTTAAAATATATTTTTTAGAGCAGCTTACATGAATGGTAAAATAATATTCACTCATTTATCTCAGTAAATAGTCGAATACGTACCCTGATTTGTTTATCAAAAGTTCATATCGTCCATGTTCTTGTAAAACCGTGTAAGTCTAATTTTGACGATTTTCATGTTTTTGTTGATTCTTACGAGTAGAAAAAATCGAGAAATCGCCCCAGACTAAAATCAGCTGCCGAAAAAGACAAAAAAAAGTATCTAAAAAGCTTTAAAAAAAAAAAAAAAAAACACAAACTTACGTGGCATTTACCACGTAAGTTGGAAAACTCCCTGAACTTCCTTTTTAATTTAGTTAGTGGGGCGGTAAAAAAATTTTGAATTGATAAGACTCGATCTCTATACACCTAATGATAATTAAAAACCCAAAACTTTAATTGTACACCGCGTTTTGAATTTTTAAAACGTTTTTTACAGTTACCCAATAATTTACTTTTTCCGACTTACGTGGTTTCACAAGAACAGGGTCGATATACTCGCTCTGAAATCCCCAATAAATTGCTAAAAATGGATTAAATCTGACCTCGGTGATAACGTGAAGAAAAAGATAATGATTTTCACTTTTTACATCTCCGGGATTAAAAACTACTTTGCTTGGAATTCAGGTATTCCACAAGTGCATTTTTCGCGAAGAGTTTGTTTGTAGTTTGTACTTCGGTTCAATATTTAGAATGATGAAAAAATTAAAAAGTTTAAAATTTAATGAAATTATTCACCAGCAAGTGGTGATATTGATATTTATTGCTTTGTTGACTACAGGTATGAATCAAAAATTTTTTAGCCCAATTATATACTACTAGCTGCCTCTCCCGCACTTCGTGCGGTTGAACCCTTGCTCTCAGAATGAGAAAAAAAAAACCACTAAAAAAAGATCGAACAAAAATATTGTGGAAAAAAAAAAAAAAAAGTAGATCACATCTAGATTCGAACCGACGACCCGCATGTTGTACAGCAGAGTCTATAACCTCGTCGCCACAAATATACAATCAAAAAATACAAAAATATAAAGTTTCAAAGGCAATTTGTGAGCTTTTGAAGGTTTCAATCAAAAATTGCATACAGCAAATTGTCACTCATCTTATTGTCTCTAACATATTGAAGTTTTACAAAATTCTGTAGAGTGGTTCTCGAGTTATGAATTTATAACCTCTAAAAAACGGGTTTTTTTGAATTTTTTGTTTGGTGGGGATTATTTTTGAATTCAAACCCACCCTATAACCTAGCGGGGAATTTTTGACGTTTTTTAAGCCCCCAATCGAAAGTTTTGGTTAAGCCGTTGAGGCGTGATGCCGTACCAAAGAAATCGAGTTAGAGCTTTATTATATAGATTATTATTATATTATATAGATTCATAGTAAAAAATGCACTCCAAAATTGAATAACCCATTTAATCTTAGGTTGACATACTTTTATGAAAAAATTCGAATTGCTACATGTCACTTCGTTACTTAATAAATTTGCTTCTACTTTTCTTACAGTGACATTTTCTGTTGCTTTCACCCAACATTCTATCACAAAAAGAGAGAGCAACTGTACAGGGTAAGTTGTTTAGAATTAAACCTAGAACAAAATAAATTCTTTAGTTGATCTGAAATATTCGGAACATATAATAATTATTACAGAAAAGAAAATGTGACTGTGAAAGCGAAACCATGTCTTCGGGTGAAAAATAAATTTTTATTTTTATAATTGAATACATTTATGCAAAAAGGGCCCATACGCAAAAATGCAATGTTGAGAAAAAAACGTTTTTAATTTTTAAAATGATAAATAAAGGTAGAAACTCATACATGAAGTAGTGAAATGTATGGAGGTGACAAACACATTCTTAGGGTGCAAAATGGCGCAAATCGACAATCGAAAACTTGACTTCTGCTGGAGTTGACGCAGCAAACGTGCAGGCACTTTATGTGCCCTTTTTCAATAAAGCAAAATTTATGTGCCTTTTTTCAGTAAAACAAAATTTCGTCACTCAAAATTAAAAAAAAAAAGCATAGTTTTGATCTTTAAAACATATCTAGAAGCTAAACCCATAGATTTGGAACATTATTCAACAAAAAAAAAAGAAGTTCTGCAAATTTATTGATATATTTTCGAGTACATTAAAAAAATTGTTGCACAACTGTCAAAAAAAAAAATGAACATTCGATTATACTCTGTTCAACTTAAGAATGCCTAAAACGGGACGTCTAATTCACATTCATCAACAATATAAAAATCGTATGTGTGATAAGAAACAAGAAAGTAAAATCGGAAGCGCAGCCAAATATTGTTGCTGAATGTGAACGAGTACCTTTTCCTCTCCCCGGAGCCCTGCAAACTGCAATCCGTTTTAGGCATTCTCAAGTTGAACAGAGTATAGTCACGGAACGTCACACCACGATGCGCATATTTTTGCAAAAAAGGCCTATAACGACTATAGGCCCTTTTTGCATAAATGTATTCAATTGCGATTTTCAGTGTTTACCTTCATTGTAAACACCGAAAATCGCATTAAAAATTTTTTTTTTCACCCGCAGACATGGTTTCGCTTTTACAGTCACAAATCAAATTAATTTATTTAAGAAAGTAACTTGTTGTTTCGGATTTTGATCTGATTTGCAAATTATGAAAATGATTCCCAGGTCCACCGACACATTTTGCAATAAATTCTGAAGACCATACTCAATTAGAGATATGTACGAGGCGCGTTCCAAAAGTCGGTTCGCACCCCCCACCATTTGAAAACTAATAGAGATAGAGACCTGCAATTAGTTTCATTGGAAAGAGGAGACTTCAGGCTACTTTTCCACACCATGCACCAAGCGATCAAGGCAGCTATTATGGGGCAGTATAAGTTTCTAAATGTAATCTTGATGAAATGTCCTGTCCAAATTAAAAAAAAATTTTGTTCTTTTTCCCAAATAGCACTACTAAAAGCAAATTTTGCCCTCAAAATTCAGCTTCCAATGGCTAGAGTCGATGGTAATTATATAGGGCAAGGCCAGTAAATGAAGAGGGGTGGTAAAAGGTCGCTCACATCAAATTTTTCCCAAGGCGCCCATCCAGACTGGCAGAATAAGAAAAATATTGCTATGCAAAAATTTTTATGGCTAATATTGAGTAAAATTCACGCAACTGTGTGCTGGTGTACTGGACTAAGCACTTAACGTCTGCCTACAGTCAACACCAAGTGCGCACACACACATACACGCACACATACACCTCTATTTTGTCGTTGTAGCACTTGGGCTATTGGTTTGGTTTTTTGCGGTAATATTCTCCCATCCTCCTTCACACTGTTTCCTTGATTTTTGAGCACCGCGCCTGGCCAACAATTTCTCATATTTGTACACATTCTGATGCATGTTGACGACTCTGTAGCGGATCACTTTCGACCTTTTAATTTGGGAAAATATTATAAATCCTGCATCTCATTCTTGGACGGTGCTTTTATTCTACTCTTCATTTTCAAATTATCATAACTCAAGATTGAAACATGATAGGGCCATGAAATTTTTATGGTGATGTGTCATGAGGGTGCTGATACTCCAGTTAAAATTTCGTTGCATCAGTGTTACCAGGGCCGGAGATATGAAACGTGCGAACGGACTTTTGGAATGCGCCTCGTAATTAAATTTCACGGGCTGAACAAAAATAAATGTAACAAAATATTATTGAAAAATATAAATTGAGAGTATGTACGAGGAAAAAAATAATGAATTGAAAAAGCGAGAGTTTTCTTCTGCTTTATTATTTTTTTTCCTTGTTTTCAGTCATGAAACCTTTGCTTGTAAATCTGGCCAATGTATCAGTCGATCGTCTGTATGCGATGGTGAGCAAGACTGTAAGGACGGATCGGACGAATCAGAGGGATGTTGTACTCTACCCTTCCTAACACCTGACATAAAATTTACTGTCACTTGTCCTGAAGGCAGCAGATGCGATTTTAAGCAAGGAGAAACAGTTCCAAAATACACGGAATTAAACTTGACTTGCAATCCAGGCTACGAAGCGGAAAGTCAAGGAGAGCAGTTTTCAATGTGCACAAGACATGGCTGGTTACCTGCTTTGCCATCATGTAAAAGTAAGAATACTTAGAATGACTCCATGTCAGTTGGACTGAAAAATATTGGAAGCTATTTCTTTGCAGAACTGTGCGATCCACTTCAAACGGACAATATGGACCTAATATGTTACACAAATAAAAAAGAAGTGAAGTGTAGCAACTTCTTGTATGCTGGAGTTACTGTTCGACCTCAGTGCAAACCCATGTACCACCCGAAAGAAAAAGTTTTGTATAATGAATTGACCTGTCACTGCGATGGAAAATGGAACCATGATTTATTCACATGTGTGCCAGGTCAAACTAATAAGTATTATGGAATACATGAATTATATTTTTATTGAGATACACATATCTTAAAGTAATGAATAAAATATTTGCTTCGAATTTGTTTAGGCTGTGGAATACCTCATGGAAAGCCCATGAAATTAATATCGTTAGGACAAAAGGAGAAATATGGAGACTCTCCTTGGCATGCTGCTATATATGATATAAGTAAAGAAAAAAAGCCACTCATTTGTAGCGGAACAATAGTTACTCCTAGTTTAATTATAACAGGTATATACATTCTCTATTTTTTTTTAAAAGTGAATCATGCCATAAATTAAACCAACATTAGTTTACCCGTGTTAGAATTGGTAAGATTGTCTACGCAGTAGAAAAATTTCAAATTTAATACCTGTAAAGGAAAGTGAATTTTAATTTCAGCTGCTCATTGTACATATGATGAAAAGAACCAGGAGGTTAGAGATATTAAGAATTACGAAGTGGCTGTGAGTAAAATAACTCGAGATTATTATAAAAAGGATAACGCACAAACGAGGTTATATAAGGTAGGTATATTATTTCACAATGAGTTATAAATTCTTCAAAGATGTTAATATGGTTTTCAAAAAATTATTAAACATTTTTTTAAGAGGGTTGAAGCTGTCAGATAACGGGCCTCAGGGTCCACAATAGCGCAATGGGAAACTTGAAAGAGATATGATGCAATGTAACCGTTATCGGTGGTCGAATTGTTTTATATTTATTAACTTTTTTTTAAAGGTTCGTGGAATTTTTCTACATGAGAATTTCTATGGAAAATCAAAGAATTTTTCAGCTGACATTGCAGCCTTGTGGTTAGAAGAACCATTATCTATTAGCAGTGTGGTGTTACCGGCTTGTCTACATAAAAGTGATAATCATCCGTTTAATCCAGGAGAAAACTGCAATGGAAAAGTAATAAGTATAAGAAGAAATTTTATTTAAACTAGCCCCAACCTGTATCATGGACCAAAGAAGGCCTGAGGATGATTTCACCAGACAATAAAATGTTTCAATATTATTACAGATTGTTGGTTGGGGTAAGACTGGTTATGGTGAGGAATATAGTGAAGATTTACTGACAACCAATCTTCCATTTGTCAGTTACTCCAGATGTCTATCCCTGATGCCTATAACAAAAGATTTTTTTACGGATGGTAAATTTTGTGCTGGCAACAAAACAGGTAGATTATTAATTTTATAGAACTCTAATTTGTGAATATGTAGGTACTCCTATTGGGGTGGTCGTTATTTTGAAGTTCTGAATTTTTTACCAATTGCTTCTTTTCGTGAAAGATAAATAATCCATAGAAATTTCAGCTTCCTAGGTTGCAAAAAAAGCGCCTCAAGGGATTTGGAAATCTGTACATGCGAAAATTAACATTATTTTACTTAAGGATATGCATTTTCTCGATCAACTTACTACTACAACCCAGTGAGGTGATTAGAAAATAAATTGGGAGGATTTTAGAGACAAAAAAATCACTATAAATTATGAGTGGTCGTAATAAAAAAATTAACAATTTTTTAATAACAATTTTTTAAATAAAAGTTTCCCTGCACGCTGCTCCAACCCGTCCCACATTGTCACTTCAAAAATTTCTATTTCGTCAAATTTTCAGTAACAGGAGGCTTTGAAGCACCACACCCCTTCTACAGAGGCGGTTGAAACTCGAATAGTATTTTTTTTTTTTCATGAAAAGGAACCTTTTTGGTGGTTTGAAAAAAATTTCACCATATTTAAATAAGGTCCACCCTAACCCCTATGTGAAACCATTTATTTCAGGGCCAAATACTCAAGATGGAGATAGTGGAAGTGGTTTAATGTTTCGAAATGAGTCGAGTGGATTATACTACTTACGAGGTATCACTAGTTCAGGCCCGTCTTCTACATCTTTTACAATATTTACAGATGTTAACCAGTATTCTGACTGGATCCAAGGAATTGAAAATTGGATTGAAAAGGAAGAAAAGAAAGTAGAAGCTGACTTGGAACGAGAATGTGACTATTCGACTTTGAAAGTCAAAAAAACAGTTGGTTTCAAATGTTTTGCACCTAAATAAATAAAATAAAAAAACTGATAAACGCGAGTAACATTTCAACGTATGACGAAGGTATCATACATGCGTAGCACATATTTTTCTTACGTTTCGATAGTCATACACGATAATCAAATTGGTGAAAATTTAAGGAAACGGATGTTCTCTCATGCAGTGAAGGGTTAATCAGCTGACACTCCCTAATTAAAATGTAGATATACTCATTCTTGAAAAACAAAACAAAAAACAAACAAAAAATTTGTTTTTATTTCAAAAATTTTACGGGCATCAACACCATTTTTCATTACCTTTATCTAAACTAACTCCGAGATCGCTAGAGGCCGTTTCTAATCTTTGAGATCGTTTGGTGTTCGAATTTTTTTTACACAAATTCAAGTCGCCGCTCGACTTGTCAATTATTTTCACAGACTGCAGACTGCATCCCTTATGCAAACTTAAACGTAACGGTTTCTGCGGTGGGACTGGCCGAGGGTATTTGATCGTTTTCGAGTAGTCGCTAGACGTTTCCGAATCGTACATTTTCAGGCGCCCATTGGCTCCGCTATGGTTTACTCCATGATAAGTGGGTTCCGAATCGAAGTCCACCGACTTGCAGCTTCGATCATCTTTAAAGTGCTTTAACGCACGTTCGCCGTTGCAGCTGAGCAGACCTCCTTGGGTCTCCCTCAAATACCTGAGACGACGTTCGTTCACTAGATTATAATAATTTTCTTTATTTCTGGAACTATGCGGCGGAGGGGTACCGTACAAAGACTTGCAAGATCTATCGACGCTGCTCGAGTGCCTGGTGTAATGATCATCCTTCCTACAACTCTCCGGAGTCGACTGGACAAGGCTGCCGTTGACCACGATCGGAGACTCTGCACGGCGATGGTGATTGCAGAACTCCTCTTTGTTGGTCAGCGCGTCCATCGACTTGTGGGTGTGATGCTTGCTGCGCATGCGATTCTGCACAGTGGGCAGCACGTCTCTAATTTTCAAGCTATTCTTACTGGGCGAGGCGTCGTTTATCACCGTCACCTTGGAGCCTTTCTGGAAGATTTGCACTTTGCACTCGTTGCCGCCGGTACCATTGCCACCGCCTCCGACGCTGCTGGCAGACAAACGCTCGTCCAGAGGCGACGTGGAGGACATGGCACTCGCGGGTTGGTCGCCATTAACACCCTTGCTGGCGATACTGGTCAGTAGTTCGGCGACCTGCTCCTCCAGGTAGGAGATTCGGTGGGTAAGGCGGACGTTATCGCTGCGAAAACTGTCTCGGATACGCTCCGCCTCTCCGGCCTTTTCGCGGTAAGTGTTCAGCTCCTGCTGGAGGGTGGAGACCACCAAGGCGTCATTTTTGTGGTGACGCATGACCACGATTTGGGCTGGATTTGGTGACACTGACAATAAACGGACGATGTCGTCTCGATTTTTCAATGCCAGCGTTATCTTACCATTTATCTCGAGCAGGCTGCAAGCCAAAGCGAACGATTAGCAGTATTGTGGTAGAATAATATTGAGAACTAAATGACCTGTGTGGCCACAACAGTAAGCTACAGATGACTGGCCAGGAGTATAATGAATTTATTGGGCTGGAGCATCATACTTGACCTTATTTTCTCCAACTTTGTGTGTAATAATATGCAGGGTGTCTCCCTGAATGAGCATGGGAAAGTGTTGCCAATAAATAAATGAACTTGGTAAAATATATTTTATGCGCGTCGTCTCTCAACAAGTCAGTTTTGCGTCGATCAACAATTTTTCAACTTCGAAAAAAGTCTTTAGTTACGGCTTCAGAGTATCATGTTGGCTGAAGCAACCCACATTCTCCTACTACAAAACAATCTCATGCTTTCATCAGCAGATTCAATCAGCATTCATGATTCCACATCACAATTTCTTCAATCGATAAAATATTTCGAAAATTGACTCCAGACTTCCAACAATTGAATTATCGAGATACAAAATTCATTGTTTTTTTTTTTTTTGCACGACTATATTCTCTCGGTCATAAGCTTTTTTTCTTCATATTCAACTAACTGAACACCTCCCAGCAGCTAGCACAACTTGTCACCACGTCAGCATCTTCATAAATATCTGTGGTACCCAACAGAACGACTGAGAGTGATTCATGGGAGGCTTCAGACCACTCTAGAAATATTTTGGACCCCCTAATGGAATTTTGAAATAAACTACAGAGGATTTTTCTTTTGGGGTGCGGGAGGAGTGTTAGATCGTAGATATATATCTTATGGTATTAAATGAACCAAACTACATATTTCCTAAATACTCAAAACTCGAATTTTCGAAATTCGAATTTTCTTGTAAATTTCATTTTCTTCATAGTCCTAGACACCGCCTAGTCTGAATTCTTTATCCTCTAACTCACAAGTTCTTCATTCTCATAACTCCGCTAACCCATAATACGAGTCATGTAGGTACCTGAATAAACATGGCATAGTAAGAAGCCCATACTGATATTTGGTTTTGACTTTTGACCTATACATAGTAGGTATCTCTAATTTTTATCCCAACATATGCCCAACTCGGCGCTAAAGAACGAAAAGGGCTTGAAAATATAATTTACAACGCATATAGCCTTAGGAAAACCAACTTACAGAAGTAAAACAAATGAATTCAAAACTAAAAATACTTACATATCTCCTTTCAAGAGGCCAGAGTCTTCAGCTGCCCAGTCAACAGAAACAGCAGTTCCATCTTCAGTCACATTAGCTCCGAATCTAGGACTTTTAGCGTCATAAATTATTTCAGCAGCGTGAAGTGTAATGGCTGGTTTGTTTTGCACGAAACTGGAAAATTAAAATTTCGAAGCTAACAGTAAATCGTTATTTAGATAAGGCAACATACTATACAAGGAGTTATAACTGCCTCTAAAAAAGTGAAGACCTAAATATAATAAAATTTACCTGAATAAGGTATTCTCACTTTGTTGCTGGTCTGAATCACGTTCTTCTAAAATATGCTTCAATGATTGTATTTCTTCCAAGATACTGAGTAAATTCAATTCTTCTCGTCCCAACTGGTATTCGAGTTCTGCTTGCTTTATCCGTATGTCTATGTTACTGAAAAATGAAAAAAAAAAAGTTGATAATTCAATCTGGTCTCGAAAATAGATAGTTTCATTTATTTTCAACGAGTAAATCATTTTTGCCATAAAAGAAAAACAATTTTCAGGCAGGAAAAACTTTTTATAAAAAAGAAAAAAAACTTCCGTCAGAAATGGCATGATCTATAAAATTATGAAAAAAACTAACTAATTTCGAAATAAAAATGGAGTTAACAAGCTTCAAAATTCATTCATGTAACTACCCAATAGCTTTTTCAATTTTTGGAAGTAAAAATTAACCATAAAATTCTGAGGTGAAAATATTTGACTCGGCTTTTGTAGAATAAAGCATCTTAGGCCATTACCAATTGTATAGAATCGATCAGGATTCACACATAAAAAATTTAAGAAAAGATTCTATTTGAAAAAGAGAAAATAATAATTTTTTAGCTCATTTGAGGCATACATTTTCGGCTTTTAATTATTTTAGTTCATTTTTTCCTGGCTGATTCAATCATTTTTGCATTATTACTCAATTAAATGGATTTTAGAAAAGGGCAGAACCAATCAAATTAGATAGTAATAAGAATATGAGCTTCGTTACCTTGGAGGCACTTTTTTGCGCCTGGGAAATCATTTCTATTCTTACGGCGAATGGACTATGGCTTACTGTCCGATAAATAAGCCAAAAAATTCAAAATAATAGGTATTTTCTTGATTTGACATTGGCTGGTATTCAAGACTCCTTAATAGCATGATATGGTTCTGAAATAATTTGAAAATTCTCATTTATTTTAAAAATGCTTACGGTATTTGGAAATAGTCCGAAATAACTTGAAAATATTGGCTTAAAATTCGAAATATTAAAAAATATGTCTAATTTTGACGATTTTCATGTTTTTGTTGATTCCTACGAGTAGAAAAAATCGAGAAATCGCCCCAGACTAAAATCAGCTGCCGAAAAAGACAAAAAAAAAAAAACACCCTTACGTGGCATTTACCACGTAAGTTGGAAGACTCTCTGAACTTCCTTTTTAATTTAGTTAGTGGGGCGGTAAAAAAATTTTGAATTGATAAGACTCGATCTCTATACACCTAATGATAATTAAAAACCCAAAACTTTAATTGTACACCGCGTTTTGAATTTTTAAAACGTTTTTTACAGTTTCCCAATAATTTACTTTTTCCGACTTACGTGGTTTCACAAGAACAGGGTCGATATACTCGATCTGAAATCCCCAATAAATTACTAAAAATGGATTAAATCTGACCTCGGTAATAACGTGAAGAAAAAGATAAAAATGATTTTCACTTTTTACATCTCCGGGATTAAAAACTACTTTGATTGGAATTCAGGTATTCCACAAGTGCATTTTTCGCGAAGAGTTTGTTTGTAGTTTGTACTCCGGTTCAATATTTAGAATGATGAAAAAATTAAAAAGTTTAAAATTTAATGAAATTATTCACCAGCAAGTGCTGATATTGATATTTATTGCTTTGTTGACTACAGGTATGAATCAAAAATTTTTTAGCCCAATTATATACTATTTCCTAGTAAAAAATGCACTCCAAAATTGAATAACCCACTTAATCTTAAGTTGACATACTTTTATGAAAAAATTCGAATTGCTACATGTCACTTCGTTACTTAATAAATTTTCTTCTACTTTTCTTACAGTGACATTTTCTGTTGCTTTCACCCAACATTCTATCACAAAAAGAGAGAGCAACTGTACAGGGTAAGTTGTTTAGAATTAAACCTAGAACAAAATAAATTCTTTAGTTGATCTGAAATATTCGGAACATATAATAATTATTACAGAAAAGAAATGTGACTGTGAAAGCGAAACCATGTCTTCGGGTGAAAAATAAATTTTTATTTTTATAATAATTGCCATTTTCAGTGTTTAACTTCATTGTAAACACCGAAAATCGCATTTAAAATTTTTTTTTTTCACCCGCAGACATGGTTTCGCTTTTACAGTCACAAATCAAATTAATTTATTTAAAAAAGTAACTTATTGTTTCGGACTTCGATCTGATTTGCAAATTATGAAAATGATTCCAAGGTCCACCGACACATTTTGCAATAAATTCTGAAGACCATACTCAATTAGAGATATGTAATTAAATTTCACGGGCTGAACAAAAATAATGTAACAAAATATTATTGAAAAATATAAATTGAGAGTATGTACGAGGAAAAAAATAATGAATTGAAAAAGCGAGAGTTTTCTTCTGCTTTATTATTTTTTTCCCTTGTTTTCAGTCATGAAACCTTTGCTTGTAAATCTGGCCAATGTATCAGTCGATCGTCTATATGCGATGGTGAGCGAGACTGTGAGGACGGATCGGACGAATCAGAGGGATGTTGTACTCTACCCTACCTAACACCTGACATAACATTTACAGTCACTTGTCCTGAAGGCAGCAAATGCGATTTTAAGCAAGGAGAAACAGTTCCAAAATACACGGAATTAAACTTGACTTGCAATCCAGGCTACAAAGCGGAAAGTCAAAGAGAGCAGTTTTCAATGTGCACAAGAAAGGGCTGGTTACCTGCTTTGTCATCATGTAAAAGTAAGAATACTTAAAATGACTCCATGTCAGTTGGACTGAAAAATATTGGAAGCTATTTCTTTGCAGAACTGTGTGATCCACTCCAAACGGACAATATGGACCTAATATGTTACACAAATAAAAAAGAAGTGAAGTGTAGCAACTTCTTGTATGCTGGAGTTACTATTCAACCTCAGTGCAAAACCATGTACTACCCGAAAGAAAAAGTTTTGCATCATGAATTAACCTGTCACTGCGATGGAAAATGGAACCATGATTTATTCACATGTGTGCCAGGTCAAACTAATAAAGTATTATGGAATTCATGAATTATATTTTTATTGAGATACACATATCTTAAAGTAATGAATAAAATATTTGCTTCGAATTTGTTTAGGCTGTGGAATACCTCATGGAAAGCCCATGAAATTAATATCGTTAGGACAAAAGGAGAAATATGGAGACTCTCCTTGGCATGCTGCTATATATGATATAAATGAAGAAGATAAGCCACTCATTTGTAGCGGAACAATAGTTACTCCTAGTTTAATTATAACAGGTATGTTCATTCTCTATTTTTTTTTAAAGTGAATCATGCCATAAATTAAACCAACATTAGTTTACCTGTGTTAAAATTGGTAAGATTGTCTACGCAATAGAAAAATTTTAAATTTAATACCTGTAAAGGAAAGTGAATTATAATTTCAGCTGCTCATTGTATGTATGATCAAGCAAAACAGGAGGTTAGAGATTCTAAGAATTATGAAGTGGCTGTGAGTAAAGTGACTCTAGATTATAATAAAAAGGATAACGCACAGACGAGGTTTCATAAGGTAGGTATATTATTTCACAAAGAGTTACAAATTCTTCAAAGTTGTTAATATGGTTTTCAAAAAATTATTAAACATTTTTTTAAGTGGGTTGAAGCTGTCAGATAATGGGCCTCAGGGTCCACAATAGCGCAATGGGAAACTTGAAAGAGATATGATGCAATGTAACCGTTATCGGTGATCGAATTGTTTTATATTTATTAACTTTTTTTTAAAGGTTCGTGGAATTTTTCTACATAATAATTTCTATGGAAAATCAAAGAATTATTCAGCTGACATTGCAGCCTTGTGGTTAGAAGAACCATTATCTATTAGCAGTGTGGTGTTTCCGGCTTGTCTACATAAAAGTGATAATCACCCGTTTAATCCAGGAGAAAATTGCAATGGAAAAGTAATAAGTATAAGAAGAAATTTTATTTAAACTAGCCCCAACCTGTATCCTGGACCAAAGAAGGCCTAAGGATGATTTCACCAGACAATAAAATGTATCAATATTATTACAGATTGTTGGTTGGGGTGCGACTGCTTTAGGTGAGCAATTAAGTGAAGATTTACTGACAACCAATCTTCCATTTATCAGTTACTCGAGATGTCTATCCCTGATGCCTAAAAATTCACAACATTTTGTAACGGCTGGTAAATTTTGTGCTGGCAACGAAACAGGTAGATTATTAATTTTATAGAACTCTAATTTGTGAATATGTAGGTACTCCTATTGGGGTGGTCGTTATTTTGAAGTTATGAATTTTTTACCAGTTGCTTCTTTTCGTGAAAGATAAATAATCCATAGAAATTTCAGCTTCCTAGGTTGCAAAAAAAGCGCCTCAAGGGATTTGAAAATCTGTACATGCGAAAATTAACATTATTTTACTTAAGGATATGCATTTTCTCGATCAACTTACTATTACAACCCAGTGAGGTGATAAGAAAATAAATTGGAAGGATTTTAGAGACAAAAAAATCACAATAAATTATGAGTGGTCGTAATAAAAAAATTAGCAATTTTTTAAATAAAAGTTTCCCTGCAAGCTGCTCCAACCCGTCCCTCATTGTCACTTCAAAAATTTCGATTTCGTCAAATTTTCAATAACAGGAGGCTTTGAAGCACCACACCCCTTCTATTGAGGCGGTTGAAACTCGAATAGTATTATTTTTTTTTTTCATGAAAAGGAACCTTTTTGGTGGTTTGGAAAAAAATTTCACCATATTTAAATAAGGACCACCCAAACCCCTATGTGAAACCATTTATTTCAGGGCCAAATACCGAATTAGGAGACAGTGGAGGTGGTTTAATGTTTCGAGATCAGTCGAGTGGATTATACTACTTACGAGGTGTCACTAGTACAAGCCCAGATCTACTTAAATCTTATACAACATTTATAGATGTTACCCAGTATTCTGACTGGATCCAAGGAATTGAAAATTGGATTGAAAAGGAAGAAAAGAAAGTAGAAGCTGACTTGGAACGAGAATGTGACTATTCGACTTTGAAAGTCAAAAAAACAGTTGGTTTCAAATGTTTTGCACCTAAATAAATAAAATAAAAAAACTGATAAACGCGAGTAACATTTCAACGTATGACGAAGGTATCATACATGCGTAGCACATATTTTTCTTACGTTCCGATAGTCATACACAATAATCAAATTGGTGAAAATTTAAGGAAACGGATGTTCTCTCATGCAGTGAAGGGTTAATCAGCTGACACTCCCTAATTAAAATGTAGATATACTCATTCTTGAAAAACAAAACAAAAAACAAACAAAAAATTTGTTTTTATTTCAAAAATTTTACGGGCATCAACACCATTTTTCATTACCTTTATCTAAACTAACTCCGAGATCGCTAGAGGCCGTTTCTAATCTTTGAGATCGTTTGGTGTTCGAATTTTTTTTACACAAATTCAAGTCGCCGCTCGACTTGTCAATTATTTTCACAGACTGCAGACTGCATCCCTTATGCAAACTTAAACGTAACGGTTTCTGCGGTGGGACTGGCCGAGGGTATTTGATCGTTTTCGAGTAGTCGCTAGACGTTTCCGAATCGTACATTTTCAGGCGCCCATTGGCTCCGCTATGGTTTACTCCATGATAAGTGGGTTCCGAATCGAAGTCCACCGACTTGCAGCTTCGATCATCTTTAAAGTGCTTTAACGCACGTTCGCCGTTGCAGCTGAGCAGACCTCCTTGGGTCTCCCTCAAATACCTGAGACGACGTTCGTTCACTAGATTATAATAATTTTCTTTATTTCTGGAACTATGCGGCGGAGGGGTACCGTACAAAGACTTGCAAGATCTATCGACGCTGCTCGAGTGCCTGGTGTAATGATCATCCTTCCTACAACTCTCCGGAGTCGACTGGACAAGGCTGCCGTTGACCACGATCGGAGACTCTGCACGGCGATGGTGATTGCAGAACTCCTCTTTGTTGGTCAGCGCGTCCATCGACTTGTGGGTGTGATGCTTGCTGCGCATGCGATTCTGCACAGTGGGCAGCACGTCTCTAATTTTCAAGCTATTCTTACTGGGCGAGGCGTCGTTTATCACCGTCACCTTGGAGCCTTTCTGGAAGATTTGCACTTTGCACTCGTTGCCGCCGGTACCATTGCCACCGCCTCCGACGCTGCTGGCAGACAAACGCTCGTCCAGAGGCGACGTGGAGGACATGGCACTCGCGGGTTGGTCGCCATTAACACCCTTGCTGGCGATACTGGTCAGTAGTTCGGCGACCTGCTCCTCCAGGTAGGAGATTCGGTGGGTAAGGCGGACGTTATCGCTGCGAAAACTGTCTCGGATACGCTCCGCCTCTCCGGCCTTTTCGCGGTAAGTGTTCAGCTCCTGCTGGAGGGTGGAGACCACCAAGGCGTCATTTTTGTGGTGACGCATGACCACGATTTGGGCTGGATTTGGTGACACTGACAATAAACGGACGATGTCGTCTCGATTTTTCAATGCCAGCGTTATCTTACCATTTATCTCGAGCAGGCTGCAAGCCAAAGCGAACGATTAGCAGTATTGTGGTAGAATAATATTGAGAACTAAATGACCTGTGTGGCCACAACAGTAAGCTACAGATGACTGGCCAGGAGTATAATGAATTTATTGGGCTGGAGCATCATACTTGACCTTATTTTCTCCAACTTTGTGTGTAATAATATGCAGGGTGTCTCCCTGAATGAGCATGGGAAAGTGTTGCCAATAAATAAATGAACTTGGTAAAATATATTTTATGCGCGTCGTCTCTCAACAAGTCAGTTTTGCGTCGATCAACAATTTTTCAACTTCGAAAAAAGTCTTTAGTTACGGCTTCAGAGTATCATGTTGGCTGAAGCAACCCACATTCTCCTACTACAAAACAATCTCATGCTTTCATCAGCAGATTCAATCAGCATTCATGATTCCACATCACAATTTCTTCAATCGATAAAATATTTCGAAAATTGACTCCAGACTTCCAACAATTGAATTATCGAGATACAAAATTCATTGTTTTTTTTTTTTTTGCACGACTATATTCTCTCGGTCATAAGCTTTTTTTCTTCATATTCAACTAACTGAACACCTCCCAGCAGCTAGCACAACTTGTCACCACGTCAGCATCTTCATAAATATCTGTGGTACCCAACAGAACGACTGAGAGTGATTCATGGGAGGCTTCAGACCACTCTAGAAATATTTTGGACCCCCTAATGGAATTTTGAAATAAACTACAGAGGATTTTTCTTTTGGGGTGCGGGAGGAGTGTTAGATCGTAGATATATATCTTATGGTATTAAATGAACCAAACTACATATTTCCTAAATACTCAAAACTCGAATTTTCGAAATTCGAATTTTCTTGTAAATTTCATTTTCTTCATAGTCCTAGACACCGCCTAGTCTGAATTCTTTATCCTCTAACTCACAAGTTCTTCATTCTCATTACTGCGCTAACCCATAATACGAGTCATGTAGGTACCTGAATAAACATGGCATAATAAGAAGCCCATACTGATATTTGGTTTTGACTTTTGACCTATACATAGTATCTCTAATTTTTATCCCAACATATGCCCAACTCGGCGCTAAAGAACGAAAAGGGCTTGAAAATATAATTTACAACGCATATAGCCTTAGGAAAACCAACTTACAGAAGTAAAACAAATGAATTCAAAACTAAAAATACTTACATATCTCCTTTCAAGAGGCCAGAGTCTTCAGCTGCCCAGTCAACAGAAACAGCAGTTCCATCTTCAGTCACATTAGCTCCGAATCTAGGACTTTTAGCGTCATAAACTATTTCAGCAGCGTGAAGTGTAATGGCTGGTTTGTTTTGCACGAAACTGGAAAATTAAAATTTCGAAGCTAACAGTGAATCGTTATTTAGATAAGGCAACATACTATATAAGGAGTTATAACTGCCTCTAAAAAAGTGAAGACCTAAATATAATAAAATTTACCTGAATAAGGTATTCTCACTTTGTTGCTGGTCTGAATCACGTTCTTCTAAAATATGCTTCAATGATTGTATTTCTTCCAAGATACTGAGTAAATTCAATTCTTCTCGTCCCAACTGGTATTCGAGTTCTGCTTGCTTTATCCGTATGTCTATGTTACTGAAAAATGAAAAAAAAAAAGTTGATAATTCAATCTGGTCTCGAAAATAGATAGTTTCATTTATTTTCAACGAGTAAATCATTTTTGCCATAAAAGAAAAACAATTTTCAGGCAGGAAAAAATTTTTATAAAAAAGAAAAAAACCTCCGTCAAAAATGGCATGATCTATAAGATTATGAAAAAAACTAACTAATTTCGAAATAAAAATGGAGTTAACAAGCTTCAAAATTCATTAATTTAACTACCCAATAGCTTTTTCAATTTTTGGAAGTAAAAATTAACCATAAAATTCTGAGGTGAAAATATTTGACTCGGCTTTAGTAGAATAAAGCATCTTAGACCATTACCGATTGTATGGAGTCGATCAGGATTCACACATAAAAAATTTAAGAAAAGATTTTATTTGAAAAAGAGAAAATAATAAGAAAATTTCAATTCAGAGATAAAATAAAATTAGCAACACAATTCTAATAAAAATGTTGAGAAAATACTTGCACAAAAGCACAAAGAAAATTGAAGAGTGGAAACTTCGATGTTCCTCTATCCGCGGTTGGAAGAGAACTGACAGAACGAACAGAGGAAGAATAGAAACTTGAAAACAGGTGAGTGCTGATATATCAGTCACAGAGTGGTACTAGTAAACACTATTGTTCTCCAAAGAATGCCGATAAAGATGGCAGCAAAGGCAATCATGTAAAGAATGAGGAGAAGCATGAAAGAAAGAAAACAACAAGATTTTAGCTGAATTAGGTTGCTCCCTCCCTTCATTTTGACAGTGTTGCCAGTTAGGAAAAATAAAATTATTTTACTATTCAGCTAATAACCAAACACGTTCGAATTAATTTCTGATTTCTAAACACCGACTAAGATGGGGTTTTAAACAAACTTTTCATTCATTAAAAAATAATACTCAAAATGAAAATTTTCAACTAGATTTAAATAAGTAAAAAAAATTACAGAATTTTAAAATTAGATTTTTCAGAGGAAAAGTACCTACGAGTATAATTATATTGGTAACTTGTGTTAGGATACATTAATTTTCTGTCTCAATATTTAGTTTTTTTAGATTGAAAAAAAAACTCAACATTTCGCAAGTTTGATGTGGTTTCAGCCCTTCACGGGTCCAATAATTTTTTAGCTCATTTGAGGCATACATTTTCGGCTTTTAATTATTTTAGTTCATTTTTTCCTGGCTGATTCAATCATTTTTGCATTATTACTCAATTAAATGGATTTTAGAAAAGGGCAGAACCAATCAAATTAGATAGTAATAAGAATATGAGCTTCGTTACGCTCACTGTCCTATAAATAAGCCAAAAAATTCAAAATAATAGGTATTTTCTTGATTTGACATTGGCTGGTATTCAAGACTCCTTAATAGCATAATATGGTTGGAAAATAATCTGAAATATTTTGAAAATTCTCATTTATTTTAAAAATGCTTACGGTATTTGGAAATAGTCCGAAATAACTTGAAAATATTGGCTTAAAATTCGAAATATTAAAAAATATATTATTTGAAAGTTTTGAAAATATTTTAAACTAGTATTTTAGAAAACTTTTTGGAGTAACTTAGACAAATTTTCGTCTTAATTATTTGCAAGTCCTGAAAAATTAAAATATCTTCTTAATTAGAAAAAATTCTCATTTCTCAGTAAAATTATTAAAAAATAAGTCTACGTTGAAAATATTTTTTGACTTGTCAAAATATTAGGTTTTTTATTTTTTCCACTGCTAATGAAGTTTTTTATACATCAACCCCTCTCTAGAATGCCAATGTAGGGTCGAAATATTTTCACAAATAATAATGATAAATTTAATGTCTAAAATTCTCTTTTTTAATATTAAAATATTCCCAAAGCACGTTTTTAAAATGTATTTAAAAAATATTGTTCGGAGCAGATTAAATGAATGGTAGAATAATGTTCCCTCTCATTTATCTCAGTGAATACGTAGACTGTACGCTGATTTGTTTATCAAAAATTCATATACTCGATCCGAAATCCCAAATAAATTACCACAAAAGATATACGAAATACGAATAAATCTGACCTAGGTGATAAAGTGGAGAAAAATATTAAAATTATTTTCACTTTTTAAAACTTCGAGATTAAAAACTAGTTAGCTTGGAATTCTGGTATTCCACAAGTGGATTTTTTGCGAGAAGTTTGTTTATACTTCGGTTCAATATTTTGAATTATGAAAAAATTGAAAAGTTTAAAATTTAACGAAATTATTCACCAGCAAGTGCTGATATTGGTATTTATTGCTTTGTTGACCACAGGTATGAATCTAAAATTTATTAGTCTAATTAGGTATATATTATTTCATAATAAAAAATGCACTCCAAAATTAAATAGCCCATTTCATTTTAAGTTGATGTACTTTTATGAAAAAATTCGAATTGCTACTTGTCACTTTGTTACTTGATAAATTAGCTTTTACTTTTCTCACAGTGCAATTTTCTGTGGCTTTCACTCAACATTCTATCACAAAAAGAGAGAACAACTGTACAGGGTAAGTTATTTAGAATAAAAAAATTTAAAACAAATACTTAGAACAAAATTAATATTTCAGCTGACCTGTAATATTCGAGACGTAATTTATAGAAAATCAAAATTTATGTAAGAAAATAACCTGTGGTTTCGGACTTTCAACTGATTTGCAAATTATATAAGTAATATCAAGGTCTGACAAAACTATAAATATCGTTTCTCAAACACACAAACACTTCGAAAAATTTTACACTCGATTCTAATGAGCAGCACATTCAATTAGAAGACAATTAAATAACAAATGTCAAACAAACATGAATATAACAAAAAATTAATTAAAAATATGAATTGTAAGTACGAGGAGCAAAATAGCGACTAGGAAAAGCGAGAGTTTTCTTCTGCTTTATCATTTTCTTCCTTGTTATCAGTTATGAAACCTTTTCATGTAAATCTGGCCAATGTATCAGTCGATCGTCTATATGCGATGGTGAGCGAGACTGTGAGGATGGATCGGACGAATCAGAGGGATGTTGTACTCTACCCTTTTCAACACCTGACATAAAATTTACTGTCACTTGTCCTCAAGACATCAAATGCAATTCTAAGCAAGGAGAGACAGTTCCAAAATACACGGAATTATCCTTTGACTGCAATCCAGGCTACACAGGGGAAAGTCAAGGAGAACAGGTTTCAATATGCTCAAAAACTGGCTGGTTACCTGCTTTGCCATCATGTAAAAGTAAGAATAGGTACTTAAAATGACTCGACGTCCGTTTTAGATTGAAAAATATTGGAAGCTATTTCTTTGCAGAACTGTGTGATCCACTCCAAACGGACAATATGGACCTAATATGTTACACAAATAAAAAAGAAGTGAAGTGTAGCAACTTCTTGTATGCTGGAGCAACTGTTCGACCTCGGTGCAAACCCATGTACCACCCAAAAGAACAAGTTTTGTATCGTGAAATAACCTGTCACTTAGATGGAAAATGGAATCATGATTTATTCTCATGTGTGCCAGGTGAAACTAATATTATGGAATATATGAATTTATATTTTTATTGAGATATTTTTTAAAGTACCTAGTTACTAAAATATTTGCTTTAAATTTGTTTAGACTGTGGAATACCACATGGAAAGCCCGTGAAATTAATATCGTTAGGACGAAAAGAAAAATATGGAGACTCTCCTTGGAATGTTGCTATATACAATATAAAGGAAAAAGATAAGCCACTCATTTGTAGCGGAACAATAGTTACTCCTAGTTTAATTATAACAGGTATATAAATTCTCTATTTTTTTTTAAAGTGAATCATGCCATAAATTAAACCAACATTAGTTTGCCTGTGTTAATTGGTAAGATTGTTTACGCAGTAGAAAAATTTTAAATTTAATACCTGTAAAGGAAAATGAATTATAATTTCAGCTGCTCATTGTATGTATGATCAAGCAAAACAGGAGGTTGGAGATTCTAAGGATTACGAAGTGGCTGTGAGTAAAATGACTCGAGATTATAATAAAAAGGATAACGCACAAACGCGGTTTCATAGGGTAGGTATATTATTTCACAAAGAGTTACAAAAACTTCAAAGTTGTTAATATGGTTTTCAAAAAATTATTAAACATTTTTTTAAGAGAGTTGAAGCTGTCTGATAATGGGCCTCAGGGTCCACAATACCGCAATGGGACACTTGAAAGTGATATGAAGCAATGTAATCGTTATCGGTGATCTAATTGTTTTATATTTATCAAATTTTTTTAAAGCTTCGTGGAATTTTTGTACACGATAATTTCCATGGCGAATCAACGAATTATTTAGCAGACATTGCAGCCTTATGGTTAGAAAAACCATTATCTATTAGCAGTGTGGTGTTACCGGCTTGTCTTCATAAAAGTGATCATTACCAATTTAATCCAGGAGAAAATTACAATGGAAAAGTAATAAATATTTAAAAAAATTTTACCCAAATTAGCTCCAACCTGTATCATAGACCACAGAAGGCCTGGGGATGATTTCACCAGACAATAAAAAGTTTCAATATTATTACAGACTCTTGGTTGGGGTTTGACAGGTGATACTGAACGACTTAGTGAAGATTTAATGTCAGCTAATCTTCCATTTATCAGTTACTCGAGATGTCTATCTCTGATACCTGACGACAGCAAACGTTTGGTAGCGGTCGATAAATTTTGTGCTGGCAACAAAACAGGTAGACTATTTATTTTAAAGAACTCTAATTGGTGAATTTATACTCCTATTGGAGTGGTCCTTATTTTGAAGTTCTGAATTTTTTACCAATTGTTTCTTTTCGTGAAAAAAACAATTTCAGCCCCCTAGGTGGAAAAAAAAGTGCCTCAAGGGACTTGAAAATCTGTACATGCGAAAAATAACATTTTTTTACTTGAGAATATTTAATGCATTTTTTCGTTCAACTCACTACTACAACCCATGTGAGGTGATTAGAAAATAAGTTGGGGTAGTTATGGAGACATAAAAATCACAATAAATTATGAGTCGTCGTAATCAAAAAATAAACAATTTTTAAATAAAAGTTTCCCTGCACCCTGCTCCAACCCGTCCCCCATTGTCACCTGAAAAATTTCGATTTCGTCATAATTTTTAATAAACAGAGGCTTTGAAGCACCACACCCCTTGTACTGAGGCAGTTCAAACTCGAATAGTATTTTTCTTTTTTCGTGAAAAGGAATCCTTTTGGTGGTTGAGGAAAAAATTTAATCATATTTAAATAAGGACCATTCTAACCACTATATGAAACCATTTATTTCAGGGCCTGCTGTTGAAAGAGGAGATAGTGGAGGTGGTTTAATATTTCGAGATCAGTCGAGTGGATTATACTACTTACGAGGTGTCTCTTGTACAAGCGCACAAAAGGGTACATCTTTTACAGTATTTACAGATGTTACCCAGTATTCTAACTGGATCCAAGAAATTGAAAATCAGATTGAAAAGGAAGAAAAGAAAGTAGAAGGTGACTTGGAACGAGAATGTGACGATTCGACTTTAGAAGTCAAAAAAAAAGTTGGTTTCAAATGTTCTGCACCTAAATAAATAAAATTATAAAACTGATAAACGCGAGTAACATTTCAACGTATGACGAAGGTACCATATATGCACAGCACATATTTTTCTTACGTTCCGATAGTCACACACAATATTGGTGAAAAATGAAGGAAGGGGGATGTTCTCTCAGGCAGTGAAGTGGTAATCAGCTGACCTCCCGGATTAAAATTAGTATAAACTTCAAGTTTCGCAAGTTTGATGAGGCTTCACGGGTCAAATAATTTTTCAGTTCATTTGAGGCATACATTTGCAGCTTGTAATTATTTTAGTGTATTTTTTTTTTGGCTAATTCACTTATTTTTGCATTATTACTCAATTAAATGGATTTTAGAAAACCTTAATTTACAAAACCTTCAAGAGTAGCCACAAAAACTCTCTGGAAAATTCTTCTATAAGAGCATTTAAGTCACTTATTGCTAGTGTTTCATTTGCTTCTCGCAGCCAATTTCATTTCTTGACAGCTGTCTTCATACATTTCATAAAACTGCCATCGAGAGAATAATAAAACAATTATTATTCTCAGAAATAGTACCAACGGAACCTCCATATGATTGAAAATCGCGCCCACACACACTTCGTGTGAGATTAATTATCCTAATTTCACTTCATAAAAATATGTTTCACACCTCTGATAGGAGACAGAAAATTAGTAAACCACTCTATCATCTGTCAACGAAACTAAAATTATTCTGCCTCATTTCACCTTCCAATCGAACTAAAGCCTTTTTTAGATATTCGAAATTACAGTTTAACGCGCGAAAAATGTAGATTCGAGTTCAAGAACCTTAATTTGCCATTTCTAGTCCTACCACTTGTACGAGAATTCGTATTTTTGGGTGAATATAATTTCTTAATTTGAAACTTTAAAATCTGCACCTTGAATTAGGTACCTCTTAAAAAATAGAAAATTTATTCCGAAAAACACAGCCCTCGCTTTTCTCGCAAAGAACGATAATTATCTTGGTGACAAAGTATAGTGTTTTTTTCCAATAATGTACGTCTGAAGGTGAGCACTAAGCTTTTTCCATCTTCACATTTGTCGTTCTTGCCCCATTAAATAATGGAAAAAAAACACACCTCAGCTACGGATGATGGCTATCAACTAACTTCCTTCGATTTATAATTATCGAGCAGAGGCGAATAGCCTACATATACTGCATACGTAGGTCTACTAATAAACCATGTAAGAGGTTAGAATTACATACATAAAGTGACTATTTCACGTAAAAATACGATCGATGTATAAAAATAAATTAATGTAAACGAGAAAAAAATATGCAAGTTATTGTAAAACCAGCGAACAATTTTTTGCTTCGTGAAGTCTATTTTGAATATTAATTGTGACAGGGTACAGATAGTATGAAATCAGGGGAAAAAAAAGAAAATTTAAGATCCTCCAAACGACAAAACAGACTAATATGGAACGTCAAAACATTTTTTTTTTACTAATTCAATTTAATTATGCAGTTTAGGTATAACAGAGCCAAATCATTTCATTTAGAACGTAAAAAATGACTTGAAGAGTACAGTAGGGTTCTAACGACTAAAAATTATTATTTTTAACCTGAAAATCGAGAATGTGTTTATTGAATTGCTACCTATTATATTCAGCCAGAAAAATAATAAAACCTGCATTAGATCGAGTATTATTGGTACAAACTAAATTATATTATAGGATTTAATGGTATGCTTTAGGAGTCGACGAATAATTATACATTGTCCTGCTGAAGAAATAAAAATTGGAAAGAACTAAAAATTTCCGTGGAAATAGAAAAGAGAAAATGAAAAGTTTAAGTCCACCCTGCGCTGTTACTAATAAATTGCACGGCCAAAATTCAGGGGCTAAATTTTTTTAATTCTAATATTTTCGAGACGACGTACATTCAGAGAGGGTTACGAAACAGAATTTCAAATTCCAACATTCATCAAAGAACTAGGAGTCGAAAATACCTTCACTTTTCAGGCATATTAAAACAGTAACAATTTTTTCTTTCTCAAGAGTTCTTACAAAACTAACCAACTTGCGTTGGACTGATTTAAATTTTCTTAATAAAACCAAACTTCATCATAATGGAATAAACCCATTTCCAGATAAGACCCAATCATAACAACTGAAACTAAAAATTGTAAAAGAATTTTATGTTCGCCAAAAAAAAAAAAAAAAAATCGAATATCGCATTCACTTCCACTACTTACGATGATGTAAAAGAAAACTTACTCCGTGATGTCTAAGCGTTCTAATTCTAGTTTGATATTTTTGATTAACAGACTCTTGTTATCCATTTCATATTTCAGCCTTTGTAAACGTTCTTCAGCTGCTTGTTTATCACAGTAAATATGATCTCCTTTATGCTTCGACTGCAGGTAAGACGTCGACAGGCGACTAAAATTTAAAGATGTATGTAGCTGGCCTTTCAAACTGTAATAAAAAACAGAATTTAAAGATTAGTTTCGAAGAACATTTTCAAGGTATAAACTTTGAGGCATTATGTCCAACAGCTCAAATGATCAACACGTTGCTTGGCAATAATTCTTTAGTATAAAATAAAAATCTCCACATCATGAAAAAAAAGACAACACTGTCAACAGAACTTCGTCCTATAAGATAACTTTCTCTGTAATGGGCCACACTTGACGTCCAGAGGAAAGAAAAATGTTAAAACGTATTCACACTAATATAATATACTACCGGTGTACCTAAATATTCGAAATTTTTCAGCTAAAAAAAAAATAAATTTCTTTTAAACCATCGAGAAACGTGGAATATGTAAAATAACATTTTCTTCTAAAATATTATAAACCACATGCTGGCAGCAAATGTGACATGGTGTTTCATAATCTACATTGTAATGTAAATTAAGAAGACCAGACAAAAACAACATTGGCGCTAATTTTTTTGACAACAAGAAAAAAACCAGCTAATTATCTACAGACATAAATCGAACCGATTCAACCGTTAATGGAAATTAATTGAGGCAACGTTTAAAATTATTTATTTACTTTTTTTTCCCTTCTCAAACGTGGAAAAAAAAACTGGATTTAAAAAAATTCAACATGTGCGAAGAAATTTGACGCCTGAAACCAACTAAGGAAGGGAAAAAAATAGGTAGTCGAGCATCCCGGAGACATAAAATTTGGCCAACTATACACACCGGGGCGTACGTTAGGATTTTTTTCACACATCGAATGGGCCCCCATTCGACGTTATTGATCAATTTTTAAGATTCTAATCTGTGGCATCTCATTTTTGTACAGTCGTAAAATAAATTAAGGACACTTTTCAATTTTTATACTTCCCGCCGTTTATAATACATCGCTGGCTTCTCGCACTTTTTTTGCAGCTACTTGCAGATAACAGATTAGATAATTAGATGAAACCACCTACAATGAGATACTATATTTTACCTTCATATCGATGTAGTCGAAATCTAGGATGGGAGAGCGAGTCGAAAAGAGGATTTTAATAGAAACGAAAAAAATAAATATTCTATAATAGCGTAACAAGTCTATAATAGGGAAGCTGAATATGCTCAAGGGTAAAATAGTGAACTGGTACAGCATAAAAACTTCAATTTAAGTAAGGCACATATTCTGGCAGTTTTAAAATGGCAAAACTCAGATTTCTAAACTAGTTGAGAAATAAGGCATATCATAATATGACCCAACTATCCAACGAAATATTTTTAAAAAGATGAACAGATAGAGACATTTTTAAAGAGATTCTAGAGAAAAAAAAAAAAAAAATAAAATAAAGAAAACTACAAAATAATCAGTAAGAGATTGAAAACAAGCCAGTTCCTGGAATGTCTGATTGCATACAAATATTATACTCGAACAAAATAAGAATGAAAATAACACACAACAGGCACTTACTTATCTATAACATTTTCTTTATCACGGAGCGCATTTTTCAGAGCCTCCATTTCTCGTGCAATGTCCCTGGAGGTTTTATATATGAGCATGCTGTTTCCACCATCCGCTAATTTTGGAAAAGTGGATATGCTACGCAGAGAATTCGATTTACACTCGGACAAAGGGGTCTGACAGTAATCGGCTGAATTATTAGCCAGTAAGCTAACATTGGTTGCTGTTGCCAGGGCGGACGTTATTGAGCTATTGCTCGAGGAAATTTTCTTTTTTCTAGGCGTTGTGGAGAGTGAGTTCTCAATTCGAGCCATCTGAAAATTGAAAATAAGAAAATTCGGTTGAAATAAAAGTCTATACAACGAGAAAAAGCTGCAATATAATGACGCGTACAAGTATTTCACTGGCTGCAAGTCCAAAACCTGCTAACTGCCAAAGACATTATCACTTTTTTTTAAAAGACTGATAGAGAATGAGCAGGAACCGAAACAATATTAGTGCTTAAAAAATTCAGTATATTGGGTAATAACTTGTTTGGGGACTTAGCAGGTTTTGGATTTAATCTTGCGATTTTGTTCGTGGCAATCATTTTGGCTCTACGAATGAAACCATTATAGAAACTTTAATAAACAAAATAAATTATAGAATCAGAAGAAAAAAAGATTTAAAAAAAACGTGTTTTTAATCCAATTGCTCAAGAATGTTCATCTCCTCATAAATGCTTCCTGCATCCGACGAAACAAGCTAAAACTTATATTAATTTTTCTGTAGAAGTTGACCAAGAAAAGACAAAAGTTACCTTAGCTTCCAGAGTTTCCAACTGCGCCATTCGTGGTTGAAGCAGAACCTGACCAGTGTGTAAAGCATTCTGAAATAAAAAGTAAAATTATAATTGCAAACCAATAAAAACAGATTGAAGTATAAGATTATTATAGAATTTACGGACTAATAAATGAACATCGTTTCAAGTACCTATGAGAGAATTATAAGATTTCATTTACTGTTCGTATTTAGGCATCGTTTATGATCATTTTTTATATTTTTCTAAATAACCTATCATTTTCTTCTCTCTGTTGCACGTATCTTCAGTTTATAATAACCACCCATAATAATTTCACTTTCATACATTTCTTTTTGAATAGTCTTGATAAGTAGGTGCTTGATGTTTGTGGAAAAGTAAGAACTTATATCTAATTTAATTGTAAGAGAAAGAAAAAAATTCTAGTCTTATACAGCATCATTAAAGAACCAGTTTTCACTTTATTTCCCTTTTAATGATGTGTTACATTCACGACCATAAAGTGGTTACAATTTTAAAATTTATCGAAGTATAATCCAATAATATGTATTATTTCTATAAAATAGATTTACACTATTTGCAGGGCAATTTCATTCCTAATACAGTATTTTTAGTTATTTACACGATTCTTACTCCTCCTAAGAATATTCCTAAATCTGAAAAAAAAAATTTTCTCACAGAGATCGGCAGTGGAAGGGTGAAGATGAGTTCTAATGAGAACTAAAATTTTATTCCACAAGATTCAATGCCACAGGAATCAAATTTCAAAGTTACGAGTAGTTACAGTACCGTTTATGTGGAGTTCTTATTTTGTTGAAAACGTTATCTATACCCCTCGAAACAGGCCCCTAGCCAAAGAGAAAGCTGAGGGCAACTCCCTCTTCCCGGCGCTCTTTACCTCCTCTGGTCAAATTTTCAATTTTTTTTTGAATTCAAAAAAAAAAAAAGGGAAAAATTCAACGATGCTTTCAAATTTTTAAGACAAAAATGTTTTGGAAAATTTTTGATTTATAAAAAACTGTTGCCCTCCTGGGTGTGGGCAGGGGATTTTACTCTGACTACGGGCTTGCCTTGAAAAGCATAAAATTTTATTTCGAAGCAATACTTCGTTTTCAAAGAATCTATACTCGGGAGGATAAATTTGAAAAGTCAAAATTTGAAGTACATAACCCCTCCCCTATTCTAACATCCTTGGAGAGATAGGAAGGAAGACTCACCTAACAATCTCAAGGGGTTAAGAGCAGTGGGCCAGCTTTTTTTTTTTTTCCCAATTAGATTGGAGAAGCCAATGCAGAATGAATCATATAAGGCTTGGGCATACTTTGGATCTTGAAAGGCTTACCAGATGATAAGAGTTTTTAAAATATTTTTGGCAGTGGAATCCGTCGATAGGTAGAAAATTTAAGAAAATTACAACAACAAATTCCTCACGCAGTGAAAGGTTATAGCGTGATTCCATTTCATTTTCAATTTTTTCTCAAGAAAATCGACACAAAATTGTCAGTGGGAGATCAGGTCTAGGGTTGGTTCGAGAATCGAAATTTTTTTGGGAAAAAAAATACAAAAAATTTGCTGATTCCGGCCGGGATCGAACCGGCGACCTTCTGCGTGTAAAGCAGATGTGATAACCGCTACACCACGGAACCAGATAGAAATTTTCGACTTTAAATCGCCTCATAGAAACGAAGGCTTTCACCGATGGTTTTGCACATTTATTACTTCAATTTTTTTTATAAAGGTACGAGTATAAAAGCAGTAGGAGAAAAAAAAACATGAAAAAAAAAAAATTTCGACGAGAGCAAAAACTGGATTTGTGAACAGAAACCAAACGATCGACTCTCCATGAAATGAAAAAACTAAAAACTTAGGAACGTTGTTTTTACTATCACGAAGTTTGACCGTAAACTGTGGCCCTATGCATCAATGAGCACGAGCTAATTGTAAGCGAATTATCATCTGGACAAAATTTCAACACAAAAATAATTATATATTCGGCAAAAAAAAAAACATCATCAATTTAATTATTTTGGTTTTTTTATTTGTTGAAAATCGTTCTCAATTTTACGACCCCCCCCCCCCCCCAAAAAAAAAAAGAAAAATAAATACTACCACTTCCTCCATTGATTTTTTTTTTGTATACAAAAGCTTAATATTGTTCTGCTGTTACAGGATGCAGCTCACTAATTTTTATTTTAACTGATGTTAGATAAATTCTGTTTTATATACTTACACATAAGTAGTAGGAATATGTGTACGTTGTCATTTTATATTTTTAATGAATGAAATTGAAAATATTTGGCAACGAGAAAAATCAAATTATCATAGTAACGATCGCAAATACTACACTACATTATAAACCTGCGCATCTGATAAAATGAAAATTAATTTAGACGTTATCTCACCAGTGAACAAGATCGATGTGGCGTCGAGCTGATGCTGTCTTCGTAATTACTGTCGTTTACGTCGTCTTTTTTGTGATTCGAAAATATCATTATACTCTTTTTCGAATTCCTGTACAAATTAATAACAGATCGAGGAGTTAAAATTTGGCTTATTTCGAAAGTGAAAATTAAAATTTACTTTACAAAACGCATGATGGTGATTATATGTACAATGGCGGGAAAAACTAACTCTGTAGAACACAATTAGGTTCAAATTAGATTTTTTCTGTTTCAGAAATTAAAAAAAATAATGTAGTGATTTGATTCTATAATTTCATGGACTAGTGATTTGCGAGACAATGGAAAAGAAATTCTGGCAAATTGTTTTTGAAGTTTTTTTTTTGGCTCAAAATCACAAAAGCTTAATTCTGAATTTCGAAAAGAAACAATTTCATAATTTCAAACAATTTTCAGCAAAGTATAGTTATCTTTCTAAAATTTCCATACTTACATATGTATTTCAGACTAACAAAATCCCAATCTCTCTTTTTAAATTTTAGAAAAAAACAAAAAATTTTATCATTTTTATGGCACTCTTCTCCCTCCTCTTATAAATTCAAAACACTGACCATCGATTTGAACAATCCTTACCAATCTTTTCAAGTTCGAAATAGTCCAATGAAAAACGAAGAGAAGTTATGAAAAAATTCGTGACAACATTTTGAAGGTTTCCGCTCCCCTCTTCCTTCCAAAAAGTTTGAAACGAGAAATCTACACCAGTGTCCGCCATTGGAAAATTCAGTCTGTTCGAAGGTTTCCAGTGGCGGACACTTGCTTTTATGCAAAACTTGAGGCTGGAATAAATCCTATACCTACCATAAACCCAAGGTATGAAGCCAAAGGATGACTGCCATGCCTTGTGACATCATTGAGTTTAATTGGATTTGTTTTTTTTTTTGTTCATTTAATTATTTGAAAAATGAATATATCTACACAAATGTGCATGGTAAAATGTTTTCAATTTGTTTTTTATCCAGTTGTCTCTATAAGTGGATGTGTGGAGGGAAGTTGAGCCCCGGAATGGACAGAGGGTGAAGCCCCTTACTAGTCAACATCATAATTGAAAAATATAATAACAATTATTCACGTTTTTCTCTACATTACAAATATTTTTCTAGGTGTCCGCCATTGGTGTGTCTGCTACTGGAAAAATGAAAATTTTGATGTCCGCCATAGGCAAAATTTAGATAGTTGGGAAAAATGATAGGGTGTAATATGTGTATGGGTTACGGGGGCCAAAAGGGGAGAAGTTTTTAGAAGAAGGTGGGGGCAAATATTCAAGGCATCGAGCAAAATAATTGAAGCATTTTTCAGCAAGCTATGAAAAAATTAAGGAAAAAAATGCCTTAAGGTGTCCGCCATTGGCAAATGACGGTATATCAGGTGCATTCAGATTTTTTCATTTTTTTCCCCAACAATATACGGTGCAAAGATAACAAAGATGATTGGAGTATATAACAGCCGTTGTTCCAGAATTTTTCAATAATTAGTCAAAATAATGCAAAATATAAAGTCATCGTTTAAATTATGGTTCAAATTACGAGTATCTCCTTTATCTGAATTTTTTTTCCAACTAATTAAACAAATTTTTCCTTCAACTATTTATAAAGAAAATCCTCAGATTTACCTCTTTTGAAAAAATTTTTATAAGCGTTTTATTCAATCTACGAGTAATATTTTGTTACTCTCTTTCACACGAACAGTAGTATTTTTCATGATATTTAGAGCATGCACTGCTAGTTGCAGCTACATACGCCGTGAAAACGAAACTGATCAGGCATTTATCGTACTACGTTCGGACAAAAATTATATCTACACTGAGAAAAATTTCAATGCTAATTTTCACAATTTGGATGGAAAAACTGGCAATATTCGAGATTTGTAGCAGAAATTACTGCAAAAATAGTAAAATACTTGTATAATTTAGGATAGCGAAAAGTACTACAAATATCAGAATATTTACAATAACTATGATAGTAATTTTTCAAACTAAGATGAAAAAAGTTACTATTCTCTGTGTAATCAATATAATCTATTTTTCACACGATTTTCTTTTTCAAATTGACAAATAATGCATTTATGAATGTCGAAAAATGACAGATTCAAGACTAGAAAGAATTGAACGCATTTGAATCGTTGCGATCAATTTACATAACTTCTATCCTTTTTCAATGAAAATTCATGACCTTTCATGACCGTTAGACACCCTGATTCTAAAAAAAGTTCTCCTATAACGATTTTTTTAGTCTGACCATATCAGACACACTTCCGATTTGTCCGCGATAGTAACAAAAATTAAATTTGCTTTGCTTTCCAAAAACTTGACAGTTTCACCCACAGAGATGAAACAAAAAAAAAAAACTATTGGGCTCCTGTTTCAATTATTACAGATTTTATCACCAAACACTACAATAAATTCAAGATTGAGAACTAGCACATCATAGCATCAATTATCATCGAAATTTCTACCTTCGTATTCTGCAAATAATTACTTTTGCTTCCCACCAGATTGATATTATTTTTATGCTATGCAGAAATCTGTTCAGTGCTTCGGGATATGCTATTATGAAGAAACACAAAATTTAGAACATCGTAACGCCTCTTGGCAGATGATTACCCATCTCTCTATAGGATCTGTGTCGAATGTATAGCCCAAAACGGAGATCAATTTGATAAGTAGAGGAACGTCTATAAGAAGGTATTTGCACTGCGAGTATCGAACACGCGATTTCTCTTCTTCTTTCGACAATTAATTTTATAATTTAGATGGCAAGACAAGAATTAAAACTGATTACATTTTTTGAGCTCGTAAAATCTTCGCCTCTGGGTTCACCATAAAACGAAGTGCGAGTGCGCAAGAAAAAAAGGTCATCATCTCCTCATCAGAATGAGTAACACTTTATGCTATGCATTCATTTTTGAGATGCCTTGATAGCAAGATGCGAAAAAACTGAAGTTCTTAGAATCTTGATGCTTCTATACTTGCATTTTGTGAGGGAGCTAGATATTTTTTAATCTGCTATAAAATGTGTTTTTCTCTTTTCTTGAAAAATTTAGGAAGGTGCACTGTGATTTTTTCAAATTCTAACTGTATTTAATTATCTATTGCTGTAAAATCTACCGTAAGGTTGAGTGAGATTCTCAAAATTTCAGATCCTAGCAACTTGTGCAATAGACTCTGAGGAAAAAGAAAATAATATGAAGCATGGGAAAACATGGTAAATCTGATTCATAGATTTCTTTTAGTTCCAAAAATGTTTCAAAGTATAGATAAAAAAATATTATTTATTGAACTGCAGTCTAACCAAAATTTGGCATTATTTTGTAAAGATAGAATTAAAAATCTTTGGAAGATTAAAGAATTATAATTGTGATAAAATTAATTTGTAGTTTTGAAAAAGTAATATTTTCCTCGAAAAATTGATAGCGAAACAATACCTACATGCTGTTGACATCATTTCAACGTGAATTGATCATGAAAAGAGTTTAAAAAAAGAGAAGAATACCAACTCGATTTTATTATCGAAATTTCTCACGATTCAACATTCATAGCAATAATCGATCTAGCAATTACGTTAAAAAACAACCGATGGTGGGTGGGGGGGGGGGCATCATAAATAGATGAGTCAGTTTGACGAGACAAAACGTTTCAGGACTACATTACAATGAAACACTAAAAAGAAAATAATTATAAATAATTTAAACAAAAAGAAAAAAACAATTGACCAACTTTGCAACGAATATTATTTAAATGCCTGTTAACTGTAATAATATGAGAAGAAATAGAAAATATCAACTCATTGTTGACGCAGCATTTCAACAACATACGCAGAAAGAAATAAGGGCATTATTTAGAAAAAATATTTATTTAAAAAAAACAGACCATTAAAAAACCTGAGATTGAGTAACAAAAAAAAAAAAAACCTATAACACTAGAAAATGATGGGGTAAGAAACCTGATCTAATGGTAGTTAAACATCTGCTCATTCATTTCGTTTGAACCAAACAGTTTTTCAATACGTTCATTATTTTCAAGGGTTTTTCATAAAAGCAGTGAATGATTTGTAAATGCTACTTATTGCTTCCGAAAAACCTTCATGCATGGGAGTGAAGAGAACGTTCTTATATACCAAGGAAGAAAGGACCAATTTATTCTACCTACTCGATGAAAACTAAGCCACCAAGTACGTACCTGAAGCCTTTACCAAAGCGACGTTTAATACTGTAGTCTCCAGTATGAGATTTTGGACGACTAGATTCCATTGTAACTTCGAATATTTTCCAGTTAACCTTGTTTCTTCTCCATCTGTACAAACAATGAAAAATAATCGACATTTAAAACCTAATACAAAACTTACGTAGAGAAAATAAATTATTCGAGTGAAAAATATTGGGACGAAATTGTAATGTGTTAATTCAACAACAACAGAAAACTAACTGAATTACGAGTGACGAGAACGAGAGCCAGACTATTTCATTAGAAAAAATAAAATAAGAAAAAAAATAGACAAGTATCGACGAAAGACAGATAATACACCTCGCACACAAATACAAAGAAAACACAAGCAACATGCAACAAGAAAAAAGATAAGACCGCAACGCATCAACGAGTAGAATTAATGCAATAACAAATAAGAAATAGTTGTTTATTTAGGGCTCTAGCTTCATAGCAATTCCATCCAAGAGACATGATAAGTTATAATACTTATCATATTATGTACTCCAGAAGTCAACTTTAACTTCTGGTATGTGATACGAATGCCATAAAACCAATCGAGGAAATTCTCAGCACATTAACGATATACACTGGGCTAGAACTCACCACAACTTTCCAATTGCAAGCCGAGAACCTAGCCATAGCGCCAGCCAGATCCTACGACAATCAACTTTCAAAATATCGTTCATATAGCCTCAAATACAACGTTTCGAAGAATATATTCCTTCTACAGAGAACGTTTTTCCAAGCTGCATGCTCAATATCTCCTTCATTCCACAACAAGATCCGAATCAAAATGTGGAAGAGCAGTTTCCATTGAAAAACTGGCAAAAAACGTAAAACTCGAAACTTTTTTCTTACACTAACCGGGTTATTTCCTCATTAATTACAACAACAAAAATAAGTCCTCGAACTAATTACGTGCTCTTGTGTCTTCTCAACAATGGCTTCTTAACAATGACCTTAACGGATATTTCAACTGTTGCCATAAAAAATGTTTCAACCAAAAAAAAAAAAAAAAGTATAATATAATAAAACGAAAAAGAAGAACGAACAACTCTAAAATTATTATAGTCGAGCGAATATTATAATTTCACTCAAGGCAACCGGTTGGTGCTGGTTTATTATGGTTATACGGTATCTTTCTTTCCCACCTTGTTTTTTTTTTTTGTAAGCCTATCTTAAACGATGTGAGTGTCATTTTCATACAGCACATAAATTGGCCAAGGTTACACAATCGGCAGTCGATTCAAATTAATTTATTTTCTTCCGATTAGGTACCTATACGTTCGCCCTAAAAAGGCGAAAGAATGTTGGAGGGGCATTAATTATATATAAACGTATTACATATGGGATAGGTAAGATACATTTTCCGGGTTCACTGACGGTGGGTTTTACTGTATATAGAGGAAACAACATCTTCATAATATTTCGAATGAAAATTGATTTTTAAAACGTACAAAAGGAAGAGTTTAACGAATTATACTGGTCACAAAATGGTGGCACAGAGCTGGGTGCAGATTAAATGCGCTATACTGTCAAGGAAGTAATACAGCAAAAGCTGCATTTTCAGTACACTCCGTGTCTAATGTGTAAGTACAATTTTCAACTAGAAAATTCATTATTGCTTTTATAACTCAAAAATATTCAAAAATCTCAAAGATGAAAGAATACTTTCAGAATGAATTAAACGAATGTTCAGTAACAAAATAAAACAAAAATTAAATTGGTAACTCAATGTGTGATCAAGTTAGACAAGCTTTATTTAATTTTTAAAGGCTGAATTTAAGACAGAAAATTCATTAATTAAAATGAGTAATTTTATTGATACTCAATTTTCTAGTACGAAAAATGAAGCAGCGCAGTGGTCAAAGCAAAATGTTGAAAACACTGAGTGAGTTGAATTGTCTGTAAAAGCTTTTTATACCTTTATTCTATTTAGTTCAAGTTGGATTGATTTTTAAATATTTCCTATTAGCAAAAATCCGATCTGTCGATATACTCGAGAGTAATCCCGACTTATCTTTTGATAGCTCTCAATCACACACACATCCTGAATAGAAACTTTTATTTTTTTGACAGACAGGGGAAATTATAACAATACTTTTGTTTCAAATTTCAGCTTTCTATCTACTTCTTGCATCTCAAAATATCATAAAAGGCTTTAAAATCGTAGATATTACCTTTATATTGACGGTAATTTCAATTTGAATTTTTATGCTGTTGAAAATAATCCTACATCAACTGCTTCACTTTATTCATGTCGACGAAGGTACAAATGAGACGACATCTTAGGAAACGTACATTCAGGTGAAGCAGTTTGTTTTCCAGACTGACTCGATAGCTTTAAGGTCAAAATGTTTTTTCTCCAATTTCTATGGCAATTAGTTGAACTACGAGTAAGTCTAAAGACCATTTTCGAACCCCTGCGTGACCAATTACATTGTTTACACTTTGTCGCAGAAAAGTACAAACATATTATAGAATATTTTAAAAGTAACCAGGTCAAATCTGTTTCTCTTGCCCAAGCAGCATTCTATAAAATTAGAAAGGACAGAAAGAATTTTTAAAGCAGCAGTCTGGAGGATTAAGTGATGAAATATTAGGTTGGCCCAATTTCTTTTTTTGAAGAAAATCAAAATTTTTCTGGCATTCACTGAAAATACATACTCGTATATAACAATATTAATTCCCAAATTTCCAAGTCCTTTTTCGAGTTTTTATACTTTTAAATTTTAAAAACCTTTATCACACCTAACTTTTGACATAGGTACCTAAAGAGATGCTTCTTGGACCGTTAAATTCTTTATTCAATACAGAATTAAAAATAAATAAAACTAATAAATTGAGAAGTGGTGAAAATAATCCAAGTTGAGAAAATAAAAATAATTCACTGAAGCACTTGTTCAGATTTGTAAAAATTATAATTATTGTCTTGTTCTGAGTGACGAAGCTGATTAGGAGGTACGTTTGGAGCACTAGTTGGTTGCTCAGCCTTATAATATGGAAATCACAAGTACTGTACCAGACACAGTTTAATATCATATGAACGCACTTACGTTCTGGGCTAGATAAAATAGCCAAGTAACCCGAACCCAATCGCATAGTGAAAAAGTGTGATAAATAAGTATCCAATGTAAAAATGTGATATGCTTGGAGTACAGCTCCATGTCTTCAGCACCCCCACCACCACAGATTGGGTCCAAAATATGCTGAAAATTTTGTACTCATTTTGTACCGTTTTGGTTTGACAGTAATTATATTTTTATTTAGTTTACGTATCATACCCACTTGGCGAGGAGAACAATACTAATTTTGTGCGTCATCGTCAAAAACACTATTACAAAGTTTATGGTCTAATGAGTTTCACCTCAAATAGAAGCTATGAAAAAACTACCTAAAATGAAGAAAATTCGGCGGAAACGCAAATTATACGATGGCAGAAAAATTGATCTCGACGCATGATATAATTGCGTGAAAATTCATTTTATTCGCAATTGAATTTTATTGCTGCTACTTTTGCTCAAAAAATCAAAACAGGAAAAAAAACAGTAATTGCTGCTTTATTTTTATAACACCGGAAGAAAAACGAAAAAAATTGCATAATTAAATATGGAACATGGAGGGTAAATTATGAACGCACAGTTATCTGTTGTTAAAATTCCATTATAAATTATAAAATGTTGATAATGTGAATTTTCGACTGATAAATTGGGCTACGTTTTTGATAACAATAAAATAATCTTCAGAAATATTAATTTGAAAATATCGTTGAAGATAAATTTTCAAAAATTCATAGGGTTTAAATGTTCAATATGAATATTTTGACCATCTTTCGTCAGGAGTTCCTAAACGAAGCATTAAAAAAATTATTATTTCATTAAAAGTAACGTCAGCATAAGTTACACACTTATACCAGTAGGGGTGCTGAGCCATTGGGAAGCAAGGAGGCTGTGCTAATGGAATCGATACCCGATTAGATGGAGGATATGCAGGGGTGCCGTGAAGGCCCAATATTAAGGAGCAACTCCTCGTTGACGATTTTGCGGAGGGGGGGTTCAATTTTTTTTTCAAATTTAATGAAGAAGTTTAAAAATGATCGAATACCAAAAAATTTTTATCGTGGAAGGGGTGTGTGATCATTCCTCGTTGACTTGGAGGAGGATCATTCCTCGTAACCCTTGGGGGATCACAGCACCCCTGAGAGTATGCAGAGGTTGGTGAGCTGGAATTGCAACTGTTTAAATACACAAGAAGAGACAACAGAAAAAAATGATCACATTGTCGACACCTTCGGAAATTTGCGCCTAAAATTAACCTCCACATGTATCCAACCAAGAAACTTCAGCCAAAAAGTTCATATTCCTAGAGATACCCGAACAGTTGCGGTATTCTAAGATGAAAATTACATTACAAAATCCACAAAAAAAAAACTTTCCAGAAGTTTGAATTTAGCTTATGCTAATTCAATTTTTATTTTTACTTCTTTAGGTTTCCGCTCGTCTGCCCAGTAAATAGAACCCGGTTTCGCCACAAAACGAGTAGGTACGGCTAATTAACTACGATAAACATCTTAATTGAAAATTTTTGGCCCCAATCGAATTTCGAACAAATTGACAAGCTTGTAATATAGAGCTATGGAAATTTCTATAATGTGTTTCCGTCTCATATATCTATTTCAATTCTATCCCATAAAATATCGCGATGACGATTTCGAACCGGAAATTTTCAATGACCGTAATAATGTATTCCGATAAAATCTATAAAACTATTCAAATTCGCACCATTTCAAAGTTCTTCTCAAAGACCATATTATTTGAAGAAAAAAGTATATATTTCCCTCTCATCGCACGCACGTCTAGAAAATAATATTATATTTTCTCCAAATCAGCCTAGACCTACAATTATTATATCAAATCTGGTTTTAGAAATTATTTCCATGGCTTATATACTAGCAATAAAATCTCTCCATAAAATCAATCAAATACCGACTATCGTTTCCTCGTTGACTTTTAATTCACAAATTATAGATCGATTGGAAATATTTTTCTCCATGGCCAAGGTAATATAATGAAAGGCAAATCGTAGGTAATCTGTAATAACGAGTTGCGAGTTGATTGAAAAAAAAAGAAGAAATAATTGAATAATTATTTGAGATATGGACCACCTTGAAAACGAATTTGCAATTATCATGGAGTTCTATAAGCTTTAGTCTGTATACGACGATAGTTTTTTGATAAGTGCCAACAAAAATGATTAAATGAAACCTTACATAAATCATGAATTAATGGACACCCAATTCGAAATGTGTGTTTTTTTGTGGCAAAAACAAGAATTTGATTGCTGGTCATAAAAGTAGGAATCCATTTTGTTTTATTGTTTTTTTTTTGGCAATATTACGAGTATATTATTTCCGAATCAGAAATAAAATTTTGATGTAATAAGGGTTAGATCAACATAATGTTGAAAAATCATGGATTTACCGACATAAAATTTATGAATTTGGTCGCAAAAAATGCAGAATTATTTCCGTTTTTAGAGAGAACAAGATTTCGAAAAATAGTAGGGAAACATCGAATATTGCAACTCCGAAAGTTCTACAAACTTTGAAAACATGCAATTAGAAACTATACAAATGTTTTTTTCATTTTCAAACTTAAATTTACATATCGGCTAATTCTCACCTTACTCTGGAGCAAAATCTCCAAAACAATTTTCTCTACTTTAGATCGGATTTCCGGCAATGCCGCACGCGCATAGAAATCAGTCAGGAAGAATGAACAAATCAAAATCTTACACTATTTCAGAAAACTGATAGCACACGAACATTACAAGTTACCACCCCCTGAGCAATATTCTTTTAATATCTTCTCTTCGCACCAACAGATCTCAGACTTGAAACTATACGCAAGATTCGCAAATTTTAAACTAGTTTTTGGCAATTTTGCGAAGATAAACTGCTCCTTGGAAATCTGATTTCCACCTAGTCAAGTGTAGTTCAGCTAAAGGCTAGGATGAGCACCAAGTTTGATATACCGGCAGCTATCCAGAAACTACAACTTGTACGGTCAAAAGAAATGGATACAAAAAGTAAAGTAAAAAAGGGTTACAGATCTGGATTGTGAAGTTACTTGAACTTGTACTCGTTCGAACCTCTTCCAATGGCCTAAGGCTGAACACGATATTTTCTCGATTTACCATCTTCAGAGTTGTGTGCATTTTACTTCCTATGGAGCGTGACACGGAGGGATAGAAAAAAAAAAAAACAAACCACTGCAGACCAACACAAGATCACACTCACGCATGCTCAACTCTAAACATCCACAGGTAAGCGCATACGCATCGGACTCTTTTCATCTACCTACGATAACATTCTTGCCAAAGTTGTTATTATTGTTAAGAGACGATCTTCCAGTTCTGCCCCCTCGAACCCTCTTCGCCACAATTTTAAACATACCTTAGCCGCGTATAGCAACGATGCCATCGTTAATAAAAATATCCTCTTCGTACACGGCCTTTTCTACAATACTGCATTTTTTTCTCTCTTTTTTTCTACAACGATCTTAATTACTGCTATAGGCTGCGATATTGCTGCTATATCAAAACGCCAAACAATCGAATAGATAATATAATGGCGGTTATTTACCTTGGATAATTGCTTATGTCAGCGGGTGGTGTGGCTCAGCACGTTCTCCCAATAAATTATCGAGGCCGAGCAGTCGACAAAATCGATTTAATTGGCACAAAAATTTAAGAATTTGCTCCAAGTAACGAGTGTAAAACGCATCAAACTGCACTTTCAGAAGGAACTTGCGTATTAACATTGGTTGCAGCACTTGGGCTAATAACTCTCTTCAAACGTGACGAAATTTGGGAAAAGATACCTTCGAGTAGAGGAAGATTTTTTCCAGACTGATCCAATAAATCAGTTGTGAGGCTTGAACCGTACAGTATGGGACAGAGAGTAAACCGAATTTCGTGTTACCAACTTGAGGCATCTCAGTGGCAGTTGAGGGTCAATAATTATGCTCAGTTGTACAAAACTGTGATTCAAATATGGATACACTTTGAGGGTGTACGTAGTTTCCAAAATCTTAAAACTCCATATAAGTGCAGCACAAAAACAATAAATATAGCGAGACTATTTTAAGGATATTGTCTAAGTACTTACTATGTACTATGGGTACATGTGCCTACATAAAATTTGCCATCAAATAGTTCTTCATCAAACTGCTCTCCAATTGGTCAAATTTTTCAAACATTAAAAAACTTTTTGCTATGATGACATTTTCATTTTGTGCTTCTATTTTGTGTCACTTGCGGTTGAATTTCTCAGCTGGTTAAGACAAATACAACGGGAGGAGTTTCGAGGGTAATTGGGGGAGGGTGCTGGACCCTTGTTTGAACTGAAAATAGTCTGTTGTCACTTTTCCGCAATTTAGCACTAACACTCAAAAGATTCTGGGGAGTTATTGTAGATTTGAAAATTGATATTTTCTTATTTATTGTAATTTCCTCAAAGAAATGCTGACAAAGTGGTCCCTTTAGAATAAAAACGCCACAGATAGTAAAGTTGAATAACTCGCAACCTGCTTTTTCCTTCCAAACATAACCACCAGAGCATAAAAATGGATAATTTCACAAATAACGTACGCGGGTACTTGCAATTTCTAGGCCAATTTGACCATCGCACAGCTGCTAAGTGAGCTTTTTACACAATTGAGCAGCGGGTAAAGCAAATTTATTCACGTTCATGATAAAGAAAGAGCCAACCTGCCAAATGAAAGAATGCGGACCAAGGCGCGTACCGCGCGTCCTTGCGCTAGAAGAAACAAAAGAAATGGAAATACGGTGTGGCGTATATTTAATTTACGATGAGAGCAGCAAGGCGGCGGATGTAAGAAGGGGGTGTTTTTTTTTTACTTCCATTTTTTTAATTCGAGTCTATTGTGTTCGATGGTGTGTGACTTGGTGGTGCTTTCTGAACCGCGACGAGCGCGCAAGTTGAACTCGGCTAAAAGTTGGCCCCGCTGGAATAACGCTGGAATTTGGTTCGCTTTTATTTGAGCTGGCACCAAGATTCGATATTGTGGTGTTACGGTAAGCCAACGACGGAGGTAGACAACCAAACGACTTGTGGACGAGAAACTTTATTAGTCGAATTTCGACTGCGGTTATGAGAAAAAATGTATTAGGTAAGGTCCTGCTGACTTATATGTTTTGGTCGTAACTGTTTTGTAAGAGAAATTCGAAAATTTTGCAATCTAGCATCCACAGTTGGTAATTTGATATGCTACTCGATTCTTGAATTTTATTGCAAATATAATATGGTCGTAAATCTTGTGATGGGGGGTACACAGAATCCGTTTACATATGCCAGAAATTCTTCGTAGAAAGCGTATTCAGCTTTATTTCAAAGAGCATTGACACCTTTATTCATCTCATTCTCTGGACAAGTTACAAAATCCATAAATTTTGAGTTTCAAAGCTAAATTAGGCGCATATAGGCAGGCATACTCGAGTAGAATGTCTAATGCAGTTTAGACAAAGTCAGTTTCCAAAATTTTCATTTTTCTAGAAATATTTACAATTTGAAGAAATCCAAATAAGTCACGATAGCTGAGGATCAGCTAATGTAGCGAATTGCTCTTAACCTGGAAAGAGTAACGAGTGTACACACGAGCAAATGCTCATTTATTAGTACGTAAATTCTCAAACGTGATACTTTGAATTAAACATTTTTTTTCAACTTTGTATTGGAACCCAGGACAATTTTACTATAGAGTGTAGTATACCCATAATTTTGTAGACAAGTTATTTTAATGAAATGATTTTTCGATAAAATTCTTCGTTCAGGAACCCCATACAATTTTGCTGTTGCATTTATCATTAATTAAATAATTCGACTTTCGTCGCCTCAATACCACTGAAATCTGTTACTTTTTAAGCGTCAACTCATGAGAAATAAAGTCTCCCGTAAAAAAAGGAAAGTATTTTTTTATTAAATTTCAAAGACGCGCAAAATTAGCTTCAATTGTGACCTCTAATGATGGACAATTTTTAAAATTGGTCAGAAAATGTGACTTATTTTCTTTCTGCCAAAAACTGTTCGAGTATACTCGATAAAAACATAAATAAAAGACTTACCTATTTATTTTAATTTTTTCCCTGAGAAATATTCATACAAAAAGAAATGGAAAGTTATAAAAAATAATATAAAGTGGGAACTATATAACATAGAAAATAAATAGTTGGAATAAATACGTTTGTAGTATAATTTCTCAATAGTAATAAGTAAATCTATCTGCCAAGTACGTATCGTAGTCAAAGTAAAAGTCTGCATCATAATATGCATCCCTGTCAAAATAAGTCAGAAATCCATTTTCATAGTCGTAATTATACTGCCCTGCGGTCGAATAAGAATTTCTTTGACGTTTTAATCGACGATTTGAAGACACATTCGACTCTTCCAAATCCGACCCATCCACAAGAGAATCGTCATTTCTCACGCCTGACAGCGCTACTTTCGTCGAATCCAAAATTGAACCAACAACTTCGTCATTTTTCAAAGCTGAGTCAGCAGGGATTATTGCTGCTGCTGAGAACACTAAAGGCCAATAACGATCCAATAATAAAATAATCATAAACACCGACACAGAAAACCACGATGAACCAAAACTTGCATATAGTAGCATTGCAATGAACATACAAGACTCACAAAGTAGGTTACTGAAAATATATTAAAATATTTTCATACGAATTCACTTCCAAGACTGGCACAGAAGAAATTACATTCGAATTGTTTTATTATTATGACTAAACTTCCTGCCTCAACTTTGGTTTATGCTTGGCTACGAAATGAAAACAAATCAAAATCAACAAAACATCAAAAATAACAAGTACTTATGACGATTGTCATTGGAAACCTTCCCTGAGGTTCAGGCTGATGCAAGAAATATTTAAATGATGGACAGTCGGTTTTTCCACTGCTGTTTATCATTGAATTATTTTTTATGTTCATTAAAAATGGTGATTTTGCCAAACTTATTAAAGGTGGAAATTTGTCTTTTTTCCACTCCTAGTAAATTAAGGCAGCTATTACTCATTTTTTTTTACCACCAAGCTTACTATAAGAGCCTTGGAAGCAACTTTTTAGCAAAGGATGAATTGTTTTCAAAGTTGATTAGAAATCTATCCAAACAGGAACTACCTAATTTCATTTATCTCTTCATTTCTTTGCCTTTTGGAGGTTAATTGCTACGTGAGAAAAATCGTCGAACTGAGCCTTCAGCAGCGTTGCCAACCCAAATTGTTAAGAATCCCTGCTTCGAACCAAAAACAGTCCCTAAAGATTAAAAAATCCCTTAAACCGATTTTTGAATTGTAAATTCGGATTTTAGACCATCTTAAAAAAAAAAAAAAAAAAAAAAAAAGGAGTAATGGTCTGTAGAATTTTAATTAGGAAATTTTAAATTTTAAAACACATGGCATAAAATATCAAATAATATTGTCTCTCATTTGAATATAACGTCATAAATACAAAATTTTCCAGGTGATATACAAGAGGTTCAAAAAAATCAATTCTCACAAAAACAAATGAAAAAAAATGTCTACGATATTTCAACCTCTATCCTCCTATCCTCACTATACACTCGTTAAAATTGAATTAAGCAAATTTTCCATCAAGTTCAGATCCTCTGGGCCACCGAATAACAAACTGCCAAAAAATAAAAATCGACCTTGTCCTCTATTTTACGCGTTTCTCACGAAACAGCTCCAGATTACAGATAAATGTTTTAATACCCAGAGAAACCGACGAGAAATCTTAATAATCAGATTGTCGATGGACTCTTGCGGCTATTGTTACCAATTTATTCCAGCTTAACCTTGTGCTAATCATTCCAACGAATTTTCTTCACCTCGTGCGAGATGTACACATCGGTAAAATATTTACACAGTAAAAACGCCAAGCTAGAGATAATCCATTGTCTCACTCTCATCTTACTTTTACTGTCGACATGCACGTGCTTCGTGTGTGTATGAGAACGTTTGTTGATTCAATGTAAAAATTATCGTACGCGAACTTAACAACTGCATTCACGACCACGCATCTTACGAGGCGCGTTCCAAAAGTAGGTTCGCACCCCCCACCATTTAAAAGCTAACAGAGATAGAGACCTGCAATTGGTTTCATTGGAAAGAAGAGACTTCAGGCAACTTTTCCACACCATGTACCAAGCCATCGAGACTGCTATTATGGCGCAGTATAAGTTTTTAAATGTAATCTTGATGAAATGCTCTGTCCAAATTTTAAAACAATTTTGTTTTTTTTCTCAAATAACATCATTAAAAGCAAATTTTTTCCTCACAATTCAGCTTCCAATGGCTAGAGTCAATGGTAATTAGATGAAGCAAGGTCAGTGAATAAAGAGGGGTGGTTAAAAGTGTCTCACATCAAATTTTTCCCAAGGCGCACATTTAGACTGGCAGAATAAAGGAGAAATTGCCATGCAAAAGTTTTCATACACCACAAAAATTACAGTACGGCTAATGTTGAGTAAAAATCACGCGACTGTGTGCTGGTGTACTGCAGTAAGCATGTAGCGTCTGCCTACAGTCAACACCAAGCGCATACACACATACACGCACACATACACCTCTATTTTGTGGTTGTAGGGCTTGGGCTATCGGTTTGGTTTTTTGTGGTATTATTCTCCCGTCCTTCTTCACGCTGTTTCTTTGAATTTTGAGCAGTGCGCCTGGCCAACACATTCTCATATCCGTACACATTCTGATGCATGTTGTCGACTCTGTAGCTGTTCACTTTGGACCTTTTAAATTGGGAAAATAAGAGAAACCCTGCATCCCATACTTGGATGGCTCTTTTATTCTACTTCTCATTTTCAAATTATTATCACTCAAGATTGAAACATGATAGGACCATGAAATTTTTATGGTAATGTGTCATGAGGGTGCTGATACTCCAGTTAAAATTTTGTTGCATCAGTGTTACCAGGGCCGGAGATATGAAATGTGCGAACAGACTTTTGGAACGCGCCTCGTAATTTCGCTCAATTTTTATGCATGTTCGTAGCGGCCACAAAAGACAAATTTTGTCCATTTTTTTTCCCTCTCATTTGAGTAATTTTTTTCTCTCCTATAATAGACAATATGGCAACGTAGCGTATAATAAGATCGCTATCCGTATCTACTGTTTTTTTTCTTCTTTTTTTTTTTTTCAGCTTCTCCACATAATGGCATTATAATAAATGGTACTCTATGCATGTATATAAATACTATAGGTGAAGGAATACACGCAGTTCATCGTTCCCACAAATCTTATAAACTTCATCTCTTTGCATGAATCACTAGAATAATTTCTCGTGTTATCTTATAGACAGTGCAAAACGATGTTCTGGTCAACGTTCCGAATACATTCAACGAGGATAATTAGTGGAGTTTCTTGTGGAGAACTGTTAGCGGTATAGTTTTATAGGATAATTTAAAATTTGTACAGTCTATAAAACTGCATAATATTAAATTTTAATATCTGCATATCAACGATGGGATAATTCAAGTTTTAATAAGTATTTATGAAAAAAATTATTATAAAGGGTCTGGCCGGGTAAGGAGGGGGTTAGCGGCCCCAAGCCGGATTTCAAATTTTTTTGGTTTCAGTTATAGATTTATGATATTTTTAAGCCAAAAAATATTTTTGTTCCATCTCAATATCACACATCCTCTATTTTTCAAAAGTACGCTGTATGGGGTGGCCATGAAAATTTTTTCATTTTTTTTCATGAAATGAAAGTATATTTTGGTAGAAATCTTCCTGATGTAAAATTATTTGAGTGCCACCCCCAAAATCTTAGGGTTATGGCCTGTTGAAAATTGAATGTGTCAAAAACATCAAAATAAATAAACCTAGGTGAACCAAAAAAATCCCATCGATTTATCTCATTGATACCTAGCACTAACCAAAATTTGAAAATTTTCTGTCCATTTAAACCCCAAAATGAAAATTTGGCTAAAATGACTAAAAAACACCTTTAAAAGGCTATATTTCCGCAACCAAAGGAGCTACAGTATTGAAACTTGGGTCAAAATAGTTATTCAACATGACCAACAACTGGAACCAAAAAAATTTGAAATCCGGCTTGGGGCCGCTAACCCCCTCCTTACCCAGCCAGACCCTTTATTAAAAATCGGTGTAAAATATTTAAAATTAATACAAAATATTGAGATAGCCTGATGACATACGTAGACAAATAGAAAGAAACTATACCGAGCAATGAGTCGTTGCACTTTGTGAAAATAATAAAATGCACAGACCTTTTACTAAATAGAGACCTGATGTTTAATGATAAGTATAATGCATCCGCAGCGTAGAGCTCGAGTTAAGGGTATTTGGTGTGAAGGTGAGTTTGTTGTGCAACGAAAATTTCCAGTAAAAATATTGCTTCTATTATCTACAAAGAGCAAAAATATTTACTCATTTTTCGAGCAGCGTTTTTTCCCTTTTTAAAAAAAAAAAATTATATCGTCAAGAATGAAGATTAATTAAATTTTGTTTATTTTTGCAGAATAATAAAAAAAGTTTGGTGTCGCAAAAATAAAGATATTCTTTATTTTTCTGAAGGATTGATCCCAAATATTAAAAATCACTCAACAATTCATAGGTACATCTCTTTCTTCTCATTCACCAGCTGTAAAGGTACGAATATAAAATAGTTTGCTTCGATCACGATCACTTGTTCTTGTTCTGATGAAGTAATACAATCTTACTCATTCAATAATAAGATTAAAAAATTTTTTTAGGTAAATACTTTCATCTTCGTGCGCACTCCAGTTTAATTTTTTCAAAATCTAAGAATCAAACTGTTTTCTCCTGCAAACTCCAGTTCGTTATACAAACTCTAATCTCTGCTCTCAGTTAGTTTGAAAAATCATTTAGTCTGTTTGAGAGCTCTAAGTAACAAAAAAAAAAAAAAAAATGAATAGGACGAAAAAACACGTTTCATTTACTTCGATATACGTTTACTTATTTAGAAAGAGTGAAAAAGAAAGAAAAAAAAAAGTTTTAATAATAAAAAATATTTTGAATTTGGCCCGTTTTTTTTTTTTTTTTTTTTTGTAAGTAAACCGGTTAATGTTCTGTGTCGGTGAAACTAAATCACCTGCGAAAAAAAAAAAAAAAATATGCGCGATATATATATAGGAGATGATGAGAGAAAAAAGTGCAATTAATTTCGATTTCATTTTCACGAGCGTAAATTTTTTGAAATTTTTTATTCGGTAGCGGTTTCTTTTAATTTTGTACCGACTGGGATTTTTGTGATATTGACATTTCTGGTGTATGCATGGCGTGGGCTTTTAAAAAGAGATTTATGTGAGTATAATACTGATAAGTAGTTCCTACGTGTGATTACCTACTTGGAGTATTTACGCGGATAAAAAATTGAAAAATTGAAGGCAAAAAATACGCAGACTGTACATAATGTAGGATGATGTATGTATCCTCGATGTACTGTGAAATTATTGTTGTGGCCACTTTTAGATTTTCGAGACTTTCACGCTTATCAAATATATACAAATTAAAAGAGATAATCGAGTAGAAAAAGGTGTCAGATATATGTGAGCAGCTTAATGTCAGTCTGGAAGGTGGTTTACGTAAGTGTGAGATTATGGGTTTCTCAAATACAATAATTCTTATTATCTTTTTTTTATTTATTTTTTCTTTCAGACAAAAATAAGAGAACGTGTGCGTGGTTTGTGGCATCGGTTTAGGTGTACAGGGCAGCTGGCAAAATGGGAAAGGATCGTGCGTTCGGGATTTCATTTATCGAGTTGAGATGAGGCGAGAAATAAGATTAGACTTTCTTCCATTTACGTACTACCAGCATAATGAAACTGTGGACCCCGGCTTACCTGCACGTCAATATACCGACGCCGGAGGGCTACTTGTGGAATTTAATAATACCCACATATTTCGAGTCGAAAGGGTCAGGGGTCGTAATTCTTTTTTTTTAATTTGAAAATTTGATTAATATTTCTCCAGATGTGGGGCTATTGTAGCGACGCGAAAAGAGTAAAAAAAGTAAATTTGCGACCGTGACAAAGAAAAGGATCTATTCGGATGAAAATTAATATGTTTTTCAGAAATAAATCCAAAATTATTGTTTCGCATATTCTCGTAATAAAAGATGATAATTTTCATTTTTTCATAAGATTTAGTGGATAATGCCAAGATTATGATAGAAAAAAAAATAGGAACGCTTGTTATTTTGAACTAACTGAGCATTGAATAATAATAATGTGGATTGCCTTGCGAATTAACCATTCCAATGACGTCACACTACTGTATTCCTTTTGAACCATCAGATTTGAACAATTACGTGGTTTTGCGCATATGCCACCCCATCTACTTGCACGTCATCCAAGTGATTTAGACAACGTACCTGACTATAAGGTTCAGTAATAGCTTGCTGGCTGTTTAGTGCTATATGGTTTAAGGATTCCCCTTAGTTTTGTCGTCATTTTCAATGTGCCAGCACCATAGATATGGCAGGCACCCGCAAGCATTCGTGATAACCGCTTCAATGGTTCCCCTCGAATGATAAATTTTATCTGGAAATGGAATAGTAATGGTCTGTGTTTCATACCCATATTTCCTGATCAGTAAGACAGGAAATTCGGTTCTAAAATTGACGTTGAATCCCCCATTATGCGTGAACTGTAAAGTGCCCAAAGGTAAAATCCATAGGTAATATAATGTAGATGTAGTACACAGGCTACAAAATTCGATTAGTGTATACGGCTGGTTCCTCCTATTTATGTTCATTTTGTGGTCATGAAATGGATTCTTGTGGAATGTGCTCAATCTTTAATCTGTAGTCTGAATCTTTGTTGCTGAGAAAACATTTTGACATCGGAGAGGAGAGAAAAAAAATGTCACGAGCGAATTTTAGTTAATCTAATATGCAAATATTTTATCAATTCTTCATCTTGGCCGTAATGGAAACATTCGAGTTGGAAAGATTCTTCATTTCTTCCATCCTATGCACTTAAACAATCTTATTCTCTTTTAATAACACCCATTTTTACTCCTCAGAAATATCGGTTCAGAGTTTTAAATGATTATACCCATAGAGCTTCTGAAATTTCACTATGCTAAGAGGTCAATTACGGCCAAGAGGATACAGAATTATATTTGTAACTTAAACTTTCAGGTGATCAATTTTGTACTGATTAATACTGCTATTTCATCGTTTACATAATATGGGTCATCATTTTCTTCAGAATGAATGTCGAAACGTTGCATTTCCTGTCGCGTCGGCCGAAATGTGCAATTCGTGGCCCAATTTTAAATCATTCAATTTATTTATTTTTTCTCGTTTACATTCCACACCTGCTGGTACTCGTAGCTACGTACAAATCGTCTACACTCTACACTTCGTCACGTTTGGGTGCATCGACAAAAATTCGACGGAAAACACATGAATTTAAGGAATACAAATAATGTAAAACGGTCCCTTTAAAATACTCGTATAGATACATTCGAATGCACTTACGTGCTACTTTATTTGAATTTCATTTCCTTTCCGCCGACAACTGTCATTTTTGCTCGAAACCTCTTTGATCGCCTTACTTACACACTCGGAGGAAAAATATCAACAATTAGCATGCTGCATACTATAACTTCGTTGAAATTCGGGTAATCAGGTTTCATGTGAAAAATCAATATAAAATAATATAATTAAATTTTAGTACACATCAGCACACTAATTTTCAACATAATATTTACACTAATTTTCAATTCCTGATAGATCGGTATTATTTCAGTAGTGGGTGCGCATGCGCAGAACCATATAATCATCAGCAGATGGTTTAATACAGACTGCAGAGAAATTGATACGAAAGTGATAGCTTCGCTCATATGATAATAAAATGTACAAAAAAGATAGTAGGTATATTTTACTATTCTTTCAGCAATTTCTACTACAATTTTGAATTGTCCCAGTTTTCCTATCTTAAAATAGTAAAAAGTACTATTGAATTTTTTCTCAGTGTGACCTTCACTCTCAGCCACGTTCAAAATGGGTTTGCTGCGCTACATGGCTTAAGAATTTTTAGAAGGAATAGAACATAATATCAATATTAAAAATTCGGATCAAATGTAGAGTATCGAGGACTGCCAACCCTTCTGGCTATAAGCTCGAGACCTGCAAATTGACCTCGAATACGTGAAAATCTACAGAAATTATATTCTCACATACAATGCAACTTATACCTGCTTCATACTCGAGCAGTATAATAGCCTAATTATAGAGACACAACACAATGGCTCGCCAAGTAACTCCCCCAAAAAACCGTAGAAATCGTGTGCGGATTTGGCGCGTTAATTTTTTCGGCTAAATGGCGGGAGCAGTGTTGCCCATGACCAAATTTTTATAATCACACTCCTCTCGATTTCATTCTCACGCCAAGCAAAATTCATTTATGCCCGTTTTAAATCCATTAATTATAATAATAAAAGAAGAAAAAAAAAATCCAATTTTATTGCCTGAAGTATGGTGCTGCTGCTTGAGGAGTGTGGGAGGGTAGGTACTTATACGTTTGGAGACACGCGAGAAAATGTGCAATTTTTGCTCACCACTCTCACCATGTATTCATTCGTACCACTTATACGCCCGACACACCGTAAGAATTAAAATAAAAAATTATTCAAAACACGATTCAATCTTAACGGAATCTGTTTCACATTTCTGTATAATCGTAGCTAGAATTCTCGTGTGAAAATTACGACAAAACTGTCTGATTGTTGCAAGATGGTAAAGAAATTGAGAAGAATAAAAGTTGATACTAAGAAAAAAAAAAACAGAGACAGCGTGATTAAAAAAAAAAATAATTGAAGTGAAATATTTAAACGTTATTACTCGGTCGTAAATAAAGCTTCCGATGCCATGGGAAGCTCTGTTTTTTTCATTTCTTAATTCTTTGTATTTGCTGGTTATTTTGTGCATCCAGCAACTGGTTCGGCGCAGTGCACAAACCAAATTAGAATACAAAAGTCGTCTATATTCGAGGATATTTTTAATACTCGGATTAAGTATGAAGTCGAAGACGAAAGATGACTGAAGGCCAAAATGTAGTCTGAAAGCTTTGTACTAAAGTTGGAAGATTCAAATGAATTTAATCCGAGATCTAACGGACTATAACGCTATTATTATTTGGGTGCGTGGCCAAAGAAATACAGAAACCAGTAAATGCCTATTGTTAGGTACGCTAAGATTGCCCTCCACCCATAGGATTACGAAGTAGACATGACCTGGCACCAAAGTTTCACGTAAGAAAGACCGAAAGGCTAGTTCATTATAATGCAAATCCTAAAAACCTTATTTCTGGTGATCTTAGCTCAGAGGAAGAATTCAACAGAAATACGAGTAAATGCTGAATAAATAATTTTTAAACCGAAATTTATTGGGCATATATGACACCCTGTAGTTCCTGGTTGTTATTATTCGTGACGATCTATAGATAAAGAATCCAACTGGCTGGAATGGACTTATAAGACTAACGTAACCGTCTGGGAACATGAAGAAATCCAGCAAACCAAACTGTGAATTTCCATAATACTTGCCGAGAAATGCATTTTTTAATTTGAAATTTGAAAAAAAAACATTTATATTTTGGGACATGAAAAACTGTAAAAATATCTTGTGAGAAGTAGAAGGATAAGTTGTCTCAAGTAATAACTTGAACAGAGCATAACATAAGAATTAAATATTCCGACTTTCTTTAAAGCGTGCGTATACAGGGTGTCCCAGGTCTGATTAGCAAGCCAGGACCAACGAATAGAGCTCATTGAAATGAATCAAAATGCTCAATACAACTTTTCCGCTAAATTTAAAACTGAAGAGACTAAAATGCTTATAAGTAAGAAAAGTTTAGTTTTTTAGCTACGCTATAGTTCTATCTTGAAAAATTATGATTCTAATTATTTTTGCAATGTTATACGTAACTGTAAATAAAACTCATCAAAATAAATTCAAACTGTCCTTACAATTTTCGGCCAACTGAAGGGACCATAATTATTTAAGACACGCAGCTTTTTTTTCAGAATATAAAGCTATTTGGAACACTGAACTTTTGAAAATGGAGATTATTCTAACTCCTTTGATTTCAAGCAGAGGCAAAAAGTTGAAAAGATGATTCAATTAATTTAAACAAATTCTAAATCTTGAAAAGTATTTGAAAATCAATGATTTCGAGCACAATTTTACAGAATGAATCAAGTCATAAAACACTGAATTTTAAAAAATTGACGATTTCATAGCATCTTCATTTTCAAGCTTAGGCACATAATTGCATCAGAAGTTTAAATTCATTTCATCGCGTACTGTTCGCTGATAACGGCTTGCCAACCTAAACTGGGACACTCTGTATGGTAAACCCACTGTTCAAAATATCCGGAAAAGTTGACTGGTTAAATCGTAACCAGTCTAGTTTATCTCAAAAGGACAACTTCACAGACAGGCATCTAGCCATTTTTTTTACACTTTTACCACTCATCACAGTACATTTTGCAACAATAGGGCGTAAAATGAATGGACAATATGGACTGGTGAAAGATAAACCCAGTTATGTAAAATCGACTAAATGTAGTCAAAGAAATATAAATCAGGCGCGAAGAATAGATATTACACCAACGGCGACGGTTTTAAAAAATTAAATAAAACTACATTTTCCGTTATGCATCTACAGCTGAGAATTGAATTAAACTCTTCAAATCGAGACAATACACGTCAGAAAAAAAAAGTACGAAACTGATCCAGATTTTATAGAGGCTAGTTCAGCATCCAGCATCGTATTTCATTACTCGAGGGCAAGTACTGAAGATGAGAGAGAAAAAAAATCGAACTTGAAAGTATATACGTGAGTAATTACTGGACTGTAACAAGGAGACGGACAGAAAAAAAGCAAAAAAAAATCTTGTCTTTCGAGTTTGTATAAAATTGAAACATGAGAATTGAATAAATATTTGTACTCTTTTTTTTCTTCGTCTCAGATCCGTTACAGATAAATGACACATATAGAAGATCCGACAAATGTGTATATGAATGCAGAAATAAAAAGCTCTTTTCAAATGGTGAAAAACAATTTGCAGACTGACACAGATCGAACTTTTGGAGTCTAATAAAATGCATATTTATAAGTAAATAAAGATTATAAAATTGGGAGATGGTTATTTTTTGGAATCCTGAGATCAAGAAATGAAAAACTATGGGGTATGATTTTATGATACGACAAAATAGGTGATTCTAATGACAAAAAGTGAGTAAATAACGAGCAAATAAATTGTCTCAATGAAAATATCAGATTCGAACGGCTAACAATAATTATGAACACGAAAATAATAAGTAAAATGACAACAAAAAAAATGAACGAGTTTTTCAAAAATTCACAGCGAAAAATAACCTCCGCCAATATTATAATAAAATTTTGAGAACTTTGAATCAATTAACAAAACTGAAGAAATGCAAGTAATGCCATGCTAAGGTGCCCATCGAAAAGTACAAATGAAAAATCATGATTTTTTCATAACTATTTTTCCACATATGACTATTGAGGGAGTGGGGGAGGGTTCAAGAATTTTCCATCTCACAAAAAAATTTCAAAAGTTAACAAGCAATTTTTTCATAGCTATGTATCAAGTGGGACACTTTTTTTTTCCTTTTATTCTTTCAGTTTCCACGACCTTCGCACATTTTTAATGAAAAATCATTATACACTCATCAGAATACAATTATCAACAAAACATGACTTTTCATGACATTCAAGACAGTTACAGGTATACCTTCCTACGAATGATATGCCTCGGTACTTCTTTAAATATTTTTGACAAACTATAAAATTAGTTTTCAGGTATGTAGAAATTCATAAAGGAAGCGAAAAAAACAGAAAATGTATAGATTATTAAATTTTTAAAGTACTACGTCAAATTAAAAAAATTCCTCGCTCCACGATTCTTATAGGTAGTTATTAATTTTTCAGGCAGACCCAAAAATAAGGATGTAAAATTTTTTCAACGAAATGAAGTTTCGTAAAAAATTCTATTCGTAACGATCAAAAAACCAATTTTATAAGCCCAGTGATATAATATATTTTTCATTATCCTCAAATATAAGCGTGCTTCCTGCATTTTAAATGAGATTGCTTCGTTTCTCTATTGCACGCAATTACAAAGTACCCCCATATTCGTGTTTTTCCCATGTAATGTGTTTTTACATCTGTTTGTCTGCGTGGTTCATTGACTGTTTATGATGAGGGAGATTGATAAAAAAAAAAATCTTTCAATGAAATTTGTGTGGATGTATGCGAACGTACATGATAAATGTACACTTCAGCTTCTTGAAATTAGAGAACGCGTCGCCTAATTCTATATCATCAATCTTGTTTACTTGTTTCGTGAAAAAATAAAATTCATATCTACAGTCAGTCACAACTTGCTTCAGCAAATATCATTCATTATTATGGTCGTCAAGCCAAAATTGTTAGGGTAGGGAAATGTGATATACTGATAATACAGAATATTAAAAAATTTAAACCGAAAAATAACTTTTCCTTCTAGGAATTTTAGCAAGCACTCTGAAAATAAAATGCAAGTTTCACTTAATCACTGTTACATTGCTGTTACATCTTTAATGTGTTATCATCTTTTATGATTAATAGGTAATGCATTAAAAATAACAACGATAATTCAGTGATGAAAATCACCGGCGGCAACTTGCAATTATTTTCGTGTATGGTGCTCTATCGAATTTTCAATCCCATCATTATCTTTCTGCAAAACTCTTTTGTCTGACCCACACTTTCAAATTAAATATGTACTTATATAAGAACGAATTTATACAAATTTGAAACATATGTACTCGCCTCTTTATGCATCGACTTTTTTATCAGAATTCTTCGATCAGTTATTAACAATTGTCAAATTATCCGTTAAAAAGACTTCCAAAAAAATCAAATTTAGGTACATTCCAGAGAGTCCTACAAGATATACAGACTCCCAGCTGAGGTGGCAATGCGATTACCATCATCTCGAGAGAAAAAAAACTTGACGCGTATTTTGTTGTTCCTTTTTTTTCACCATCTACTTAATTTTAAGGTACATGTAAAACCGTCGACGACTAATTAATTTTGAGCCAGCAATATATTGCTTACATTCATTCGCATATGGAGCTTCTCAAGGTTGAGAAAAGCGGTGATACATCGATTTTAGATACCTTCGAGCATGAAATATACGTTCTAACTACCTTCGTCCACTGTCAACAAACAATCAGTACATCGTAGGTAAATTACAACGTTCAGTGAATAAAGTTGATGCTGTGCCACCCAAAGCTATAGATGCCTGAAATTTATCACTTTTCTCAATGCAGCTTCATTGCTGAAAAAAATCTATTTATAAAACTTTACTTAACGGTTTTATCGTATCATTTTAAATAAGGACGATCGAATAGCAGAGAATGATAATAATCTGCTGCAGAATATTCAACAATTATAAATAAATAAATAAATAAATTAATTAATTAATTAATTACGATTAGAAAATTAAAATCTGAGTCTTATTGGGGACTTTTAATTATCATACAGAAAATTGAGAAGAACTCGAGTCTGTTCGATTTTCTTCTATTCACCAAACAAGAAAAAAAAGAAGTAACTTTACGCACGTGCAAGTACCCATAATTCTATGTTTTAATAGTAAGACAGAAACCTCTCCCCCGATTTCAAGGCTAATAAAATATAAATATAGTTATTTCATCAACAATGGCATAAGTAACTAGTGATCAAGTAGTAGATAGTTTGATTGAAAATAAGAAGGTGAACAGGGTATAAAATAATGGCGCCATAAGAGTATTAAGGTCAAAAAAAAAAGCTTCAAAATTCAATTATAAGAAATAATAAAATCGCATTTTCTCTAGACCTTTTTTTTTTTTTTTTTTTTTACAAAATATCCTAGCTATGGGGCTGCAATTTGTAAAGGGGTGCCACCTACTCGAGTGCAAGAAAGAAAGGAGTTTTTAGAGTTTGTGTGACCCATTCCATGTACGCGCCAGCGTCGATTTCAATTATCAGGCAAATCCAATGGCATTATAGCTGGAACCGTGTTGTGTCCAAAAACCCGCGGGCGGGGGGTAAATATGAATATCCGAATTGGAGCCGCTACAAAAATAACGAATCCATGAATCTAAAAGATTCAACTCTTTGACCTGATCAAAATGTGGTCCATCGAAGTTGAAGAGTGAAAACTGCGCAATTAATAAAAATACATTTTGACCTTTCCACTTGTTTTTGGGTCGATTGAAAAATTTTTTTCACCTAAAAGTGAAGTTTTCTCAGATTTCTTCATAATACGGGTGAGTATAGGAATAAACAAGAGAAATTATATTAACAATCTGTTTCTCGAAAGTGTGGTTGAAGGACAAATTAGCAGGGGCTGCAATTTGGATACCTCCATTTTTATTTAGCGGCCGCAATTTGGTTAAAAATTATGAAACGGGCCACAATTCGAATTTTTCTGGCATTATATTCGTAGATGTACCTCAGGACCTTTTGAAGCCCCAAACAATGCATAGAGCAACTATAAGAAGCCCGATAGAATTATATGAAGCTTATTTCTAAACCTCCTGTGTACAACACTGTATATTTATATTAATTTTTGTCTTCTAAAATCAGACATCAAAGCTAAGAGTACGAATATAGCATGTTGATATTATTTTAGAGCAATTAAAAATTTCTTGAACTGGCTTCCTATGACCTTTGTTTAGTCTTCAGGTCAATACACGTAGATAAAGCCAGCTCTGTTTTACAATGCCTCGAGTTTATTAAATTTGCCTGATTATATATTACCTATTATAAATCGAACGCTAACATATAATTCAAATATGGCACTAACTAAAACATTAAACTTATTCGAGGTCAAATTCAAATTCACACATAGACGAGCTGCTACCAAAGTGTTCAGCATATTTTCGTCAAATCAAAGGTCCCTCCAGCACGTCGCCAACGAATCTCGAGTCGAACGAGAAAACCAAAGTGGGCCTAAAACCGGATAACGAGCCGAGCATTTGAAACCGATTACAAATGTGCAGCTTACCTTTCACCATCTGTTCTCGAGTGGAGTTCTCATTAACCGCTGGCAAAAGTGCACCAACCAAGACGAACACCACCTTCACCTATGGCACGGCACTACCGAGTAAGCTATACGAATTCACACCCATTTCCGATTTCGCAAAACACACGATTATCGGTTACTAATAAAAATAATATAATTAAATCTTCAACTCTTAAACGATGATTTATAATAAAAGAACGGAACCAAACGCGAAAATACGAAACAAATCTTCGTGCAAGAGTAAAAAAGACGAAGGTAAGAAAAAAATGAAGCAAAAAAGGTTTAACCGTCGCGAACGCGTGCACTGTGACTGGTTCGCTGACTTGTTTATGACAAGTTCAAGTTTTCCCAACCGCTGAACCGCTTCTCTCCATACCCTGGCGTTCAAACGGCGAAATGCGTAAACCGTCTTCCGCCAGTGTTGCCACCTGCGCACACATAAAGATACCGCGATTTCCGGTCCTTCAGTGCGTTTCACAAGGGAAGGCCGCGAATAGATAGAATTCGTGCGACGTTTTCAATCAAAATTCTAGCCAAACAGCGATCCACTTCAAGCACAGGAATTCACCAAAACAATCAAAATATGCCGAAAGTCACCGACAAATCACAGAAAAACTCCATCTACCTATGCAGCACCTTTTTATATACATACACAGAACATAACGTTTTACCGTGATAATCTTTGACCTTACTCAGAATTCAAAGAAAATTTCAACCAATAATAGCTTGAATAATGTTCGAGGGGGTGACAGCACAATCCAGCACAAACGTAGCACAAACAAATGGTACTAGTTTTGAACCTTTCTGACCAGTTTGAAAATTTCATACATTCAAGGGTATGAGCATTTGTTTTGGTTGTGGAGGAGAGAGGGGAGCAGCACAAACGAAATAAATGGCAGCACAAACCAGCACAAACGTAGTACAAACAAATGGCTCATTCGGATTTCCAATATCTCTTTGGTGGGGAAGAGAATGTCGCTAGTTCCCCACTGACCTTGAAAATATTTTTCTCAAATATCTCTGAAGGGAAAGCAGCACAAACCAGCACAAATGTAGCACAGACGAATACATGTGTCAAAATTTCAAATTGCAGTAGGTGGGGAACCAGCAACATGGAGCTTGTATTCTAAGACCCATTAAAATAATCACAAAAAGTGCACTTCTTTGGTGCGTGAGTCAGTCCTGAGTATATTCTTGATCAGTTCAGATACGTAATACAATCATCTGGACAGGTTACTTATTCTATCTTAAATATATACCATACACAGCATACGATGATGACAGTTTTACATAATCCCAGCTTAATAATTAAGATAGCTCAGAATACGGAGATACGTTGAGCAGTGCTGCTCAGTGTCACTGACAATAATTGCTGCAATAGTCGTAACCAAATTAAATAAAATGCCTATCGATCATATCCCTCAGAACGTCCGCCAAGGCTTCAACCTTAACATCATCATTGCACCATCTTTTTATCATATCTGCGAAAACAGTATCGGGAATTTCATTCTGAGGACAGTCAACATATTCTGCAGGAAGATAATCAAGACTAAAGGTGATATTCCCACGATCCATTTCAATCAAACTGGGCAAAAAGTGCGAGGCTATTAAATAGCCATAAAGAGCTTTGGTGGTGAACTCTTTCAGAATACTCTCTTTACTCGGCACACCGATTCCCCCAAATACTTGGTGGAGTCCTTCGTAGTAAGCATCAATAAGATGGTCCCAGTGTTGACTTCTGGTCTGCTGATCAGCATTCAAATACAACACTAAGCTCAAATCAATCACAGGTGAAGCAATTCTGCAAGTGGCCATATCTATTAATTTCACATCTACAGGCTGATTATTTTCATAGCGGAACATGACATTTCCTCTCAGAAAGTCTCCGTGGCATAGCACTGACATGGGTTCTTCTCGTTCCATCGTATTTACCTGCAGCACTAACGCATCTGCATTTTCTAGAATTTTTTCGACCTTTGCGATATGGCTGCTATATCGAGGATCTGCTCGCAGACGATTTAAACCGATTTGTGCAAATAACTGGAAATAGTTGAGTCGTGTTCGAATCAATTCAGCCTCGGCATAGTTGAACCATTTTTCCAGAGCGCTGAATTCAAGGGGATTTTGGCTCTTGGCGCAATACGAATACGAATGGAATTGCCCAAGTGCACGCACCATCAGAGTCAAATGCTCCAAGTCGAGGAAAGAGAAACGTTCGTGGTCACGGAAGCCTTTAGCTCTCAAATCCTCATAAATTAAAATAACGTCAGTAGTCGACAGGCTAGAATGAATATAACTATCGTAAAATTTAGGTAACTGTTTTTGCAAATCGCCCAACTGCTGGAACAGAGGCAATGCACGAGTGTAGAAGTAGATTTCGTTGAAATACTGCACGAGAATGTAATCCTGACAAAACGGTCTGGGTTTCATATTTTTCAACATGAGGGGTGCAGATGATTTCACTTCATTCTGTTGAGTTCGATAAACAATGTGCCCAAATATAATTCCTGAATTAAAGCCATATTGTTTTCTGTTTGGAAAAAAAGAGAATATTTTTATCAGAATCGTTTATCAAAAAAATAATTACAGGTTTTTTCTGAATGTACTTTTGAAGTTGATTCCTCTTTCCATCCAAAAAGAGCAAGTAAAAAAATGGCAGTATCAACTTTTGGCAAAGTAAAAGCAATGAGGATGCAAAACGTTTTTTAGAGCATAACATGTCTGTTGATAATTTGTGGTTGAACCTTGTTGAAGTCTGAACACCACTTAAGCCAACATTGTACAATCCGCCCATATTTTCATCGCGTTAACATTAATTTTAAACTCAATACAGCAGACAGCGATATATAAAATAAATAAAAATGGTATACAGGATGAGTCACTTTGACATGCATGTACACCATAGGAAAAGCTCATTTAGTGCGTGCTAAAACGATAAAGTTATAATTATTTCTCAAGGTATTGGAAAGAATTTCTATTTTTTGTAACAGGTAGGCGAGTTTAAATTTTTTACATAATAATTTCTCATAATTAAAGAATTTTTCTTCTGGAATACTACAAGTCTATTTTATTTCAAGTGATACGAATACATTCAAGTCACCTCTACAATTTTGCATTGTGAGTAGTTGTAGCACGCACTAAATGGGGGTTTCCTAAGGTACGTGTCAAAATGACTCACCCTGTATAAGACCTTCTTGAAAAGAAAGGCTCAATTGTTCGTGCAACAAATTTCAGTTTATATGACTAAATTTCAAAGCGTTAACATTTTCATGATATTGACGTATTTAGAAACAACTCAGAAAAGTCATTAACTTACAGTATTGTGGAACGTGCATACTTCATCTATGTACCTACTATGTGAACGTTGAAATTCATTTTTTTTTTTTTTGTTAAATTTTACTATAGATACTGACACTATTTTCTGCAACAATCGATTTTAGAATTTACCAATCAACTCCCAAAATGAAAACAAAATAAATATTTACACGCATGAAAAAACAACTTTTAAAATCACCACTTATAAAAATGAACTCCAGTTTCTTTCCATGAAAAAATCTGACTAAATCAGCATCAAACTTACTCTTTACTCTCTGGTTTTCTCTCAAAATGCACGAAAACTGCTTTGGAGTCACCAAAAATATCATGGGTGGAGCAGAAACTTCTCAACGATGTCTCCATAAACGAATTCATTGTTCAACTCAAGCTGAAGGGGTTTTAAGATTTTCTATAAAAACTTCATTGGTAGGTTTCAATATCTTAACTACTTGTTGAAAATTCAAATTAAAAAAAAAGTAACGTCAAGTTATACTCGCTTCATTATCTCGAATGAAAATTATATCAAGTAAATTATTTTTTGTAACGTATTTCATATCTTACGTACGTATTTATATAATCATACGAATGGACTTATCTACCACTTTATATTAGTTTGCATAGTAATCATTATAATTTTCGACGATTAATGATGCTAGTACACTGAGAGAAAGGCTGGATAGTATTAATTAATTATAAACAGAATAGTAACTTTTCTCATCAAGGTTATAAAAATTACTACTTATTATAAATATTCTAATATTCGTACAGTAATTTCTGCTACAAATCTTGCATTGTACCAGTTTTTCTATGCAAATTGTAAAAATTACCATTAAAATTTTTCCAGTGTGTAAGGGGCGGGTTTTGCTAACTGACATCTACAGTTGGTATTGCAAACTGGTGTACCATTGTTACTTTTTTGCAATTCTTAAATTTTTGGGTTCTAGTTGGGTTGAATTTTTCTTAAATATTATTTTTGAATGGCCACAAACATTAATTCAGTGAGTCAATACTGTAAAAATTATTCAAACTTTCCATGTTGAAAAATATCTCAACTACAGGCCGTAGCTGGAGCATAATACTTGGAGGGCGAGTAAATGGACCTTTCTTGTAGTGAGTGAAAGAGAACCGGTCGCCCATCCAAACAGAGCCACAGAAATGGCTGCTTGACACAAATTAATTAATAGAATAAAACTGAACGAAACTATAGCTTCACACCTGAAATCAAACGCCGATATATTTTATCAAGCATTCGATTAATTCTTAATTATATATTTCCCACACCTCTCGCCCGCCCTTCAAAGGGAAAAATTTTCTTTTGGGGGCATATGATTTCTCTTGGGTGCATTGCCCTACCACCCAACCCTGACAACGACAATATGTTAATACATTGCTAATTAATATATGTACCTACATCTACCTTCAATGTAAACATAATTGCGATGCATAATGTAATGTAATACAATATTTTTTACATCGTATCTAAAAGAATATTATGATGATAACATATTCTTATTTTTTTGTTTTTTCAAGTGCATCTGGTATCTAATTAATCTACCAGATTTAAAGCAATATTATATTCCCAAAAGTATCCCTCAATCTTTAATACTGAGGAAGAAATTTCGTCCAATGTGGACCATTTTTATATAAAAATACGAACAACAGCTGCATAGCTCAGAGTAACACTGAATTACGGTTTTGAAGTCACCAAAAAATCGGTCAGTTACTCGTAAATACAAAATTAAATAAAACGTCTATCAATCATATCTCTTAGAATATCTGCCAAAGCTTCAGCCTCGGCACCTCCTTCATTGCACCATCTCTTAATCGTATCTTTGAAAACACTTTCGGGAATTTCACTCTGAGGACGACCAATGAATTCTGAAGGAAGGTAATCAAGAAAAGAAGATATAATACCACGATCCATTTCAATCAAACTGGGCAAGAAGTGCGAGGCTATTAAATAGCCATAAAGAGCTTTGGTGGTGAACTCTTTCAGAATACTCTCTCTACTCGGCACACCGATTCCCCCGAATACTTGGTGGAGTCCTTCGTAGTAAGCATCAATAAGATGGTCCCAGTGTTGACTTCTGGTCTGCTGATCAGCATTCAAATACAACACTAAGCTCAAATCAACCACAGGTGAAGCAATTCTGCAAGTGGCCATATCTATCATTTTCATGTCAACAAGCTGACTATTTTCATAGCGGAACATGACATTTCCTCTCAAAAAGTCTCCGTGGCATAGCACTGACATGGGTTCTTTTCGTTCCATCGTATTTACCTGCAGCACTAACGCATCTGCATTTTCTATAATTTTTTCAACCTTTGCGATATGGCTGCTATATCGAGGATCTGCTCGCAGACGATTTAAACCGATTCGTGCAAATAACTGGAAATAGTTGGGTCGTGTTCGAATCAATTCAGCCTCGGCATAGTTGAACCATTTTCCCAGAGCGCTGAATTCAAGGGGATTTTGGCTCTTGGCGAAGTACGAATACGAATGGAATTGCCCAAGTGCACGCACCATCAGAGTCAAATGCTCCAAGTCGAGGAAAGAGAAACGTTCGTGGTCACGGAAACCTTTAGCTTTCAAATCCTCATAAATCAAAATAACGTCAGTAGTCGACAGGCTAGAATGAATATAACTATCGTAAAATTTGGGTAAGTGTTTTTGCAAATCGCCCAACTGCTGGAACAGAGGCAGGGCACGAGTGTAGAAGTAGATTTCGTTGGAATACTGCACGAGAATGTAATCCTGACAATAGGGTTTAGATATCATATTTTTCAGCATGAGTGGTACAGATACTTTCACTTCATTCTGTTCGGTTCGATAAACAATGTGCCCAAATATGATTCCTGAATTAAAACCATACTGCTTCCTGTTTGAAAAAAAAATTTGTCTAGGTGAATAAATAGACTCAATTACGCAGATAATACTCGTACGAATTTGAAAACTATAAAGCTGACTTAGACTACTTCATGGTTTTATCACTCATAAATTAATGTAGGTAATTCAGTTTTTTCCCAATAAAAGATAAATTTGACTGAATCGGCATTGACTTACTCTTTGCCCTCGGGTTTTTTCTCGAAATGCACGTAAACTGCACTTTGATCACCAAAAATGTCGCGGGTGGAGCAAAAATTTCTCAAGGATGTCTCCACGAAGGAATTCATTATACGTAACCTATCAAGTGTTTCACTATAGACTGCATAGAACTTTACTTCACACTTCATCGATATATTTAAAAATTCAAATACAAGAAGTACTTCAAATTTTTCAAAACTTGCACGTCAGACTACGCTAATTGCATCATTATCTTAAATGAAAATGGCGAAAATGAAATTATTTTTGAATGGATTACCTCATACCATATTGATACAATTAAACGAATAAACTTATCAAGCACTTGTTTTTGGGAGACGTATAGTTTTTGACGATTAATTAATGTAGGGAGCAATAAGGTATTCCGTATTTGTATTCATGATTAATCATTATTATCGTAAATACTTCAATTACAAAGACTATAAATTAGACTCCTAATGAGCATAATATCTTTTCAACGTTGTTTTCAAGTGTATTCATGTTCACACATTAAAATGCTACAATAAAATACTGAAAATTAATTTTGTTTAAATTATAAAAAATGTTTCGAAGAATGAATTCTATTGTCTCATTAAATTTTTGTTCATATTTTCCATAATATATTTTTTTTTAAACGATAAAATATGTACTTATAACAATACCCCATCTACAGCCACAATATACGTAGCCATTTATTGAAAATAATATAACTTGTAAATGAAACTTCTTAAATACAAGTTGTTACATAAATTAGAGTAAGAAGTCAGTTAATCGTACAAAAATAATATTGCCTACATTTTTTATACCAAAAAAAAACTAACAACTTTCAACACTTGATTCTGAACTGAATACGTTATTTTGACGGTAGATATTAAAGAATAATATTTTTTTCTCACCTCTTACAAATTATACGTAGAGGGACTGAGTTGGAGGTGTTTGGGGCACCAAAAACTGTTTTGCCTGTCACTAAAAAACACCCTTTTGAAACCTCGGTAAGATGAATAAAAAGAAAAAATTGAAACAATTATCAGAGTTTGGTGCGAATAAATCAAAATTTTGGTTACTTTCTATGAACTGGGGAGGCTAATTTGATTTTCTCCGGGGAGAGGGGTGTAATTTAAATTTGGTTGGGCATAGACTCCTGTTACCACTCCAAAGTCCATAGATGAAATTGTTACGAATGAACACTGCCGATTTATTTATATACTTTAGACATACATGTATTACTCAATAATCAAAACACATACCTATATGCAGCAAGCAAGTATTAAATTCACTTATACTACATTCTCCTAAATATTTTTAAAATTCTGAACCTTTTCTAATACTTGGATGTTGGCTGTAGGAGCAAACATATAAAATTAAATAAAATGCCTATCAATCATATCCCTGAGAATATTCGCCAAAGTCTCAGCCTCTTCTTCTTTGCACCATCTTTTCATCATGTCTTTGAAGATATTTTCGGGTATTTCACTTGGAGGAAGGTCATCGTATTCTGCAGGAGTATGATAGCAAAAAAAAGATTTGATTCCACGATCCATTTCAATCATGCTAGGCAAAAAGTGCGACGCTATTAAATAGCCATAAACAGCTTTGGTGGTGAACTCTTTCAGAATGTTCTCTTTACTCGGCACACCGATTCCCCCGAACACTTGGTGGAGTCCTTCGTAGTAAGCATCAATAAGATGGTCCCAGTGTTGACTTCTGGTCTGCTGATCAGCATTCAAATACAACACTAAGCTCAAATCAATCACAGGTGAAGCAATTCTGCAAGTGGCCATATCTATTAATTTCACATCTACAGGCTGATTATTTTCATAGCGGAACATGACATTTCCTCTCAGAAAGTCTCCGTGGCATAGCACTGACATGGGTTCTTCTCGTTCCATCGTATTTACCTGCAGCACTAACGCATCTGCATTTTCTAGAATTTTTTCAACCTTTGCGATATGGCTGCTATATCGAGGATCTGCTCGCAGACGATTTAAACCGATTTGTGCAAATAACTGGAAATAGTTGGGTCGTGTTCGAATCAATTCAGCCTCGGCATAGTTGAACCATTTTTCCAGAGCGCTGAATTCAAGGGGATTTTGGCTCTTGGCGCAGTACGAATACGAATGGAATTGCCCAAGTGCACGCACCATCAGGGTTAAATGTTCCAAATCGAGAAATGAAAAACGTTCGTGGTTACGGAAACCTTGAGCTTTCAGATCCTCATACATTAAAACGATTTCTGAAGTTCGCTGGCCAAAGTGGAAGTAACTGTCATAGCATTTAGGCATCAGTACTTGCGTATTGCCCAGCTGCTGGAAAATGGGCAGGGCACGAGCGTAGAAAAATATTTCGTTTACATACTGCAGGAGAACGTAATCCTTATAATTGCTTTTGGTAGGCATAATTTTCAACATAAGGGGTGAAGATACTTTTTCTTCATTTTTCTCAGTTCGATACACAATATGCCCAAATATTATTCTTGAATTAAAACCATTTTCTGCTCTGTTAGGAAAAAAATGAAGTATAGTCAGTAGAGAAAAAAACCTCAAATTTCAAGGTCACCTATTGGGGTTTTAGTTTCACTTTCTTTTACGGTACATCGAAAGTTTCAAATGCAAATAATCAAGTACGAGTAAATACCCTCAAAATATTCCAATATTATGATTTCATAATATTTATTTGGTGACTTGACAGATAATTTCAGACACTGAGTTAGTACCCATTTCTCAAAATACAGAATGAATCGAAAAGTATATTTATTTCATTTCACTATACGTTATGGTAACAGCACCAGAATTCTACTCGAACAGATAAGGCAGATCGAAAACAAAAATTTCAAATAGCCAACATAATTGTAATTTTCTCCAAAATATATTATTAATAATTCAACTTGATGAATGTCAACTTACTCTTCGCTCTCAGGTTTTCCCTCAAAATGCACAAAAACACTCGTTTCACCAAAAATATCGTGAGTGGCGCAAAAGTTTTTCAACGATGTCTCAATAAACGAATTCATTTTACATTATTTTCTAGTGCGTTTTGTTAGTTATTAGTTTAGAACTTTCATTTCTACTCGTATTTCACTGGTAGATTTAAAATTTCAATTACTCGTATTTAGAATGTTTCAAAAATTACTCTCTCAAGGTATAGGTACAAAATGTTTTTATTCACACGAATAAAAATGACAGGTACCTACTACCAACCACTTGAAATACATTTTTTTTTGTAGCTTACCTCATACTCGTACCTTGTTGAGATCATTATCGTTTGAATAGGCCAATAGCAAATCATTTTTGATTATTTATTGCGGACTTAGGGATTACTTATGATCCAGTTCGCTAAAATACTAATTTCAGGTGAACTGAAACTTGGCTATGACCAAAAACAAAATTTTTTGAGGTGCAACATAATTAGAGAATTTTAAACATTTTTCTAAAGATCTTTTGGAAAGATCCCAACCCTCTACCACACAAGGATATCAATTTTTACAGGGGGGATGAAAATATCATTCAGACAGTGCACATATATGATGCACCTTTGCACCCTCCAACGTGTCGGCCCTGAATGATGAAGCGGGCCTAGTGTGCAACAATTTTTTTTTCTCCCAAAATTAAAAGGTTCTTTCTTCGAACTGAGGATACAAAAATTAGTTTAGCGTCATCACAAAAGACTGAATCCTTTGGATAACCTTCTCTCTCAAATAAAGCTAGTTCCAGCATTCTGCATTTGTTCTTTGTGATTTTATCAAGATGAGAAATTAACTTTTGGAATAGCACTCGTATCATATTGTTATAAAGATTTTAATATACGAGTACAACCAAAATTTAAACTTCATTGAACTTTATACTCGTGTTATCTGGGAAGGAAGAAAAAAAGTTTGTGTCAAATTCAAAGTGAACAGAAAATAGGATGCAATTAGATCTACGTACGCTACGGTACACAGAAAGCAAGAAATTACGAAGACTTATCACGTTAAGACAGCAAGGTAAATAAATGAATAGATGAAGAATGACCGAGTTATATTGTTCACGCGAAACAGATACTAAAAAAGCATTTAGGGAGAGATGAGGATTTCCCTGTACACATAGGAAGTTTGATAAACTGACTTCATTTTAATACGATAAGATAACTATATCATCACGAGGTACGACTATAATTTTCAGTATTTCTCATAACGGAGACTGAGTGTAAGACGTGGTAAAAATGAATTCATTCGTTGAATCTGCTCTGCGAACTTTCTGCTCTAGTAATGAAATTTTTGGCGAATCAAGCAATTACGTGCGTTTTGAAGAAAAAGCAGTCAGTAAAGAGTAAGTTGAAAATTAATTTTAATTACTATCGAGAAAAAAATCCAAATTTTATTGATCGACCGTGAGCTATACACTCCGGCATATATCCTCTGAAATGTTTCTTTGGTCCAGACGCAGGGCCAGAAGGGTAACTTCTGAGCAAGGGGAAGTGATTAACGTTTTCAGAACAGACTATTTTTATATTTTTCGCGAAGCACGCGGGCACGAGAATGCACTTTAGTCGCTCAATTATGCAGCGACTGTTCCGAAATTTTCACAATCCATTCTCAAAAAACGTCTCCAGAGTTCTTATTCGACAGAATTTAAATTTTTGAGTTATTATACTCATATCATCCCAAATAATGCCAATTTTTACATCCTTCTAAAATTTATATGATGTAAATTTTAAAATTCCACCCAAGAAGCACCTGTAGACCTTCTTTAAAATGTACTGCCAAAAATTTCAGATCAATTGGTGCATAACTGGGCGACAACAGTGTACTTCCATTAAATTATCTTCTCAACATCCAGAAACTATTAATCTTTATGCGATCAGTACTATCAATATGTTCTTGTCAAAAGTTTTTGTACTTTAATTATAATAAAATATTATTTCACAATCCCTCATTATTTTGTGGAATTCTTAGGACAATATATGGTATTCAATTTTTTACAAATGTTTTAATGGAAAATAGTTCTTGTATGATTTTTCACTTACATTATCCTTTGCGAGTTGGGGTCAAGAAGTCCATGATTACATGATTTTATTCCAACTTTCTTAGGAGGTGTCACATACCACTGATGCTTATTTCCTGCTAAATATCCATTTCTTCCAAAGTACATTCGACTAAAATGAATGTTTTCCAATTTTATTTCAGAAGTAATAAAAAAGTAGACGGCTTGAATTCAGAAATCAAATTCGGGCACATTGTCTACCGCAACCAAGCCAACGAAGAACGAATCTCAGCCTCGTTTGCGTTAAAAACCAAACCAACTACCTCCTTCCTGGAAGACTTTGTGATCGCCCAGTTTTTCAATGAAATCACCTTCCACGTACGAGCCCTTCCCTTTCTACAGCAGCAGGGAGATGTGCAGCCATTGCTGGCCAAATTCTACGATAGTTTCGTCCGCTCCAGCGCCCAGGGCACCGAATTCGTTTTGATTTTCGAGGACCTCAAGTCCCAAGGCTTTCGCATGCACGAACGTCACTCGTTTCTGGACGTGGATCATTTGCTGCTGATGTTGAATCGACTCGGACGCTTCCATTCGTATTCGTACCGAGCCAAAGGCCAGGATCTCAAAGGATTCCAAGCCCTTGGACGGTGGTTTCACGACGCTCAAGGTGAACTGGCTCACCGTTGGCCCAACTTCATGGACTCCCATGGTCTACGAGGCCTCAAGCCTCTGCGTCACGAACCACGATACAGCAGTCAACTGGCCACCATCGAGAAATACTTGCAGAACTCTGGTGACTTCATACGACAGTGGAACACCTCTGAACAGGACCAGCCCATGTCCGTTCTGTGCCACGGTGACTATCTTCGTGGCAATATTATGTTTCGATACGAAAATGGTCGACCTGTCGAACAGAAAATGATAGACCTGGCCACCCCTAGATTAGCTTCACCTGCGATCGATCTTGGTGGAGTGCTCTACTTGAATGCAGACCAACAAACCAGAAATCAGCACTGGGATCGTCTCATCGACGCGTATTATGAAGGGCTGATAGAAGTGTTTGGACGAGATGAGATGCCAAGTAGGGACAGCATTTTGAATGAATTCAAGGTCAGAGCTCTGTACGCATACTTCATCGCCTCCTATTTCTTACCCCGAGTACTTGGCTGCGATCTTGGAAAACCAGATTTCTTCGAACTAGTGCCACCAGAATATGCTTCTAATCGTGAAGTAGACTTGCCTAATGATGTGTACCAGAAGATTTGTGAAATTTGGGGTGGCGAAGAGACTACCGAAGCATTGGCCGACATTTTGAGGGACATGATCGATAGGGGGTTTATTTAATATACTCCAAGTTTCAGTATTAAAATCAAGTTTCTATATGTATTTTGATAAACGAATTTTCAATCAGTTTCAAGTTTCATTCAAACAAAATGTGTACGCAAATGCCTTGAGAGATTTACTATTGAGGCACTCAGAAGTCAAGGTGCGTAAGTGATCTTCCTAGTTAATGTGAAAAAATTTAGGACTTTTTGGGTGACATCGGTCGAAAAAAACTTCTTAATAGCACTCATATGTTGTGCGCATAAAAAGCATTTCTCATCCAAAAAGGCACATACGAAGTATTGCATGACAAAATTTGTCAGTGTACTTGAGAGATTTTCATGAACACCTCTGGGGGCTTTCATTTTCAACACAACACAAAAAATAAATTTTTCTGTAAGTAAGGTCTAGCTACATATTATGATTTTTACACGAAAATATCAGATTTGCACAAACGATGAAAGTATTTTCAAGACAATAAGGATGAGTCTAATTACACACCATTCATCTTTGTATTGTGAATTTGTAAACGCAACTTACCACAAATTAACTGAGAAAAGTTAGAGGAGCCAAAAAATTTGACATACAGTAGGTACTTTTTTCATCCATTATACGAATTTTGGATTATTTCAAGAGGGAGGCTTACGTATAAAACCCTCTCACACATGTATAATAGCTTACCATGACCAAATTTACGAAGACCAGGTAATTTATTTCTAATTATATACATTTAAATGCGAAATTTGGATGCTTACGAGAAAAAGAAATTATACGCACACCCAACAGCCTTAAGCCTACCTACTTTAATGACCAACGTAATCTATGAACCATTGAAAATTTAATTACATAAAAATTCCACTTAACGACAGAGCATCTTACAAAAATTATAGTCTTACTTTCGGAAATTGATAATATTATGCAAGAAATACTGAGGATGTCCGGAGGAGTGAATTTCGTTGGGAAAAAAATAACGTACTATATGAGTAGAATTAAAATATATAGAAAACTGAGAAAAGAAGTGACATTTTCGATTTACAAGAGTGTCAAGTCAGTAACTCAATGAAAAAGTATGAATAGAAATTATTTTAATACGCCCATCTGTCACCTTGAATTTTATTTTGGTTAATCAATGATGAATTTTCAAAAAAATATACTACATCGACCATCAATTTCAATAAAATTAATGACACATTTGAATTTCTTCGAGATGTTTATGGATTTTATTTACTCGTATTCTAGGAAATCATAAAAGTTTTAACTACAAACCAATATGTGTACGGGCTGGTATACCTAAATTTCAAATACTGATAGTATATTTTTGGCAAAAACGTTTTAATTACAATGGAAATCGTGCAGAAATAGAGCCGATGATGAAGAAAATTCTGGAAAGAACAAAGAAAATAAATTTAAACTCTTATTCTGGAAGTGAAGGATATAGCGATAAAATTCTGAGAATTTTCATCAATATTTTTTTTCGTCTTTGAATTGGTGGAGGCTGATGTGAAAGCAGAGAAATAAATGTACTGCACGAGTTTTCCTTGAAAAGTTTACATTAAGTACCAAAAAAAAAACAAAAAAAAAAACATAGAAACAATCATCATTTGGTTAACGTGGTCTTTTACATCATCGTATGTACTCGTATTTTTCACGTCACAAAATTTATTCTCATCAAAGAAAACGAAAATTAAAATATTTCAGAAATATACCCACATTTTTAGTCTGGGTAAACCTGCAAGCTCTTCTTGAGGCGAGGTTGAATATTGACCAAAAATTTTCATCTGATACATTTTTTACGAGTTTTGGAAAAAATTGAAGTTAGAAATATGGTATAATCATAATTTTGAAAGGGGTTATTTTTCAAAGCAACAGAATGACATGATTTCGATTATTGATACGAGTATTTGTGTCAGTAATTTGAACTCTTGAATGAAAGTAACTATATTATCTACAATTTTCATACCCTAATATCTGATTTTCCTTTCAATTAGTTTACGGTGCACAAATAATTTACAAGTTGATGACATTCATTAAGAAAAATTATGATAGAGTTTCAATAAAAATATGCTTGTAAATCACAGATAACCTAGGTCAGAGAACGATGGATGAAAGAAAATACACACGTGAGACGTGATTTCAGATAATTTTTTTGTTTGTATACATGTAAGTTATACACGAGTTCATGGTAGATCTTCTCTCACGCGTCGTCTAAGAAAAAATGAATCATATTAATCCACAATGCATTTTAAGGAAGGAACGAGTTCGCTGACCTCACTGAAAATTACCACTCGATTTGCTCAGTGGCAATTATTGAAACTTTGATCCATACAACTGAGCAGTACATAAATATCGATAATTTAAAAACAAAAGGCTGAGACTTTTCAAAACATTTTCAGTTCAAAGGCTTTTGTAAGTTCTAACTGCCTTTATCGTACGTCCAGTAGTGTGGTCCTAATATCGAAGATTTGAATTTTTTACCACCCATCTTCCAGAATAATTCTATTTCATAAGAAAAAAAAAAAAAAAAAAAACACGAAAACTTCAAACCTCGAAGTTGAAAATAATTGATGCAACAAGCGGTTTAAAACCTGAACATGCAAAAATTAGCATAAATTGATGGGTTTTTTGTTTTTTGAACTAAAAAATGATTTATTTACTTTATCACGAGCGGATGTAATCGAAAAATGAATGATTTTCAAAGAAAGACTTCCCCTGCTCCAAACCCTCCCCCCACCATCAGTTGAAAAATTATAATTTTGCCAAAATTTTCAATAAAGGGTGATCTGAGGCACAACTGGTCCTTAGCAGAGGAGGAGGAGGAGGGGGTGGAACTCGAGTATAATTTTTTTCATGAAATGAAACAAAAACAACTTTCACCATGATAATATAAATAAAGGACCATCCTGTATGGTCCGGTGTCCTGATTTTCTGAAATTTTAAATCTCCTTCCAGAAAAATGAATTAAAATGCCAATTTCGTTGTAGAAAAATCTGAATTTTCTACAGAGATATATTCTAACCATTCGTATTGCTCGATGAGAAATAAACATTTGACTGCACCCAGATAATTAGAAACCAGTTTTAAAAGACTTTTTTACAACTCAAACTGAATGTGTATAAGCTCCATAGAAATAAATCAGCAATCAAAACAATTTCCATGTCTTCCTTTCCTATAACATTAAATTTAATAGATACTTCCTTACTCATATTTTTTTACCATTTCCTATTGAACATTCGCACGTAAAGTGATTTGAGTTAGCTATGCCAAATGAAATTGTTTTAAAACGTTTAACTAATGATTTTGTCGAGTTCGATGAAGTCCTCTGTAGAAAGAGAAACTGACAAATAGCTCAGGTGAATTTGTTTTCAAAAATATTATTTCGAAAATCAAATTCATCACGATTCCTTTCAGATGCGAACGAGATTCCAGGTTAGACAGAGAGCCGACCAACAGAATTTAATTGTTTTTTGATTATATACCCATCCTATAACTCCATTAATTAAATTCTCTGCTACGGATATCAGATCGAATGCTTTTATCTCAGTTGATGAGTTCTCATTTGTTTGTCTGCGGATTTAGTCTGTCAGACGCCGGCTCATTATAATCGTTTAACATCGCATCGCAATTAAAAAATCCGTAATTGAATGTAACTACAGCTAATGAGAAGTTCTTTTGTTTTCAGCGGGTTTTAATTCGAAAATTCCTCTCTCACTGTCACTCTTCATTTTGACAATGCTCAGAAAGTCATTAAATCGTGTTCCTTCTAACGCATATGTCTTCCTGGTGTACTAATACGATACACTTAACGATATATGTCCCAGTTTATATTTTTTTCAAATTGAAAATAATATCGCTATAGCTCGAGTTGAAAACTTGCAAAGTTGCAATAAAAATCACTACCCCATTTTCCATCTTGACCAGACCAAACCTCTTTAAATCTCATACACAAAGGTATTGCAGTACAATATGCTGGATAATGATTTACAAAGATATGTTTCGATAAGCTACAGCAATTCCACAGCCTGTGTAGCAAAAACCAACAAACCCAACAACTTCCAGATTTCCATCGAGACCCACTGAGTCACCCGCATTTATGGAACATCCTCGAGGCGACAACGACAACCTATTTAGATCGAAAACGATAGGCGCAATCGTTGGAATACTTCAGGAGATTAAGCACCCGTTAAACTGATTCGTATTTCGTCCATTGAAAAATCTTCTTCGACTTGCCATCAAGATGAAGACTACAAAACGTTCTGCCAGTAATAAAACATACGGCATAATTTTGAAAAATTCATTCAAAAATGTGAAAAAAGCTGACACGTTTCTTGGAGAAACTGGTTTTACAATATATTCCAGTTGCACTGCTGCAGTAAGGGTACCTCGTCTCCTAGATTTCTGTCACTTTTTTCGAATCGATGTCATTTTATCAAAACGTAAGAGAAAAGACATACGAATGGGCACACTAAATACAAATTTACGTGCAGCAAGACAGAATGGAGATAGTAATTAAAATGCGTAAATTATTACGAATGGCGTTTAATGGCCATGTGGTTAATTATCTTGATGGGGATAATGTATGCGTGGCTGATTTCGCAATTGTCTCTGCAGAAGACAACATTTTTCTCACGCTAATTTTGTAGGTGAAGTTTTCGGGGTCAATGGTGATACGAGTATAATAACTTGACCAAACCTGGAGCCGATCACTCAACCAATACTTGAATCAGACTCACGAATATCCTATCAGATCTACAAAGAAATACTCGGCTTTTGAATTAGAAAATAATGATATTTTCCAAGCAAAACATACGGACCAAAAAAAAAAATGGATTAACCTGAACTCGCATTTGACAAAGGCACAAATTCGAGCATTTATTCGACAAGGACTATTTTACTTTTTCTTGATTTTGAAAGCAAAAAAGTAATTTATAAATGGGCTCGTACATTTTTGCATCATATTCGCATCATATTATTGTAATAAATTATGGCAACAATAAGAAACAACCATCGACTATTTATACGCGTTCACGAATTAGACGTAGGCGATTTAGACCACACGTTGATAAATCGAATTATCTAGTAAAAAATTAGATTCTGAGTGAGAAAAAAAAAATCTGTTAGCTAAAACAATAACAATAAAGCGTATAATTTTCATTTACGACAAGCAGACAAACCAGTATCGTATATTTGGGGGAAAATTTTTTTCCTCTTTTGCCACCTCTCTTCGCTTTGCCTTCATTTTGCTCTTTTTCCAATTCTCACTCGTTCGGCTCTGTCCATCTTTCTCACACTATTTGCAACACATGAAACACACACACACACACAACTTGAGGACGTTCTCGCCTCAAGGCGAGTCACGGAGAGGTTGAGCAGCTGTACGTCCTTTTAATTAGGCTACCCTGCCATCCATTGGATGATTACTGCTCTCCTCCACCCCCATCTATATAAAAGTACATACACACGAGTATGACTAAATGTACCTGTAAAATGAATTTAAATTTTCACAGTTTCGTCAGAAAACTTCGTGCCGTGAAAAAACGACATCGTGCATATTTATTTCAATAGTTGCAAAAAAAAAAGTGAGAAATATTCAAGAAAGACAAAAAAAAAAAACCTTGTCGAATAATAACGATGTATTCGTTGTTTCTCGTGATATTCATATTTTTTGTGAACAGCCAAAAAGGTTTTCATCATATTACTCCAGCATCTGCTAATGTCTTGGGTTATCACTATCCTCATTATGCTCCAGTTTATTATGTAAGTATTTATCCATTTATCCATTATTTTTTTTTTTTAAATACTTCAAGGTCGAAAACTGGTTTCATTTTGAGCATTTGAAGTAGAAATAAATTGAAATCAACCCAGTAAAAAAAAAAAATCAAAAAGCTGCTTTGGGGATCTAAAATACGAATCATAATATTTGAGACTACAATTTAATTTCTTCGGATTATGAGCTTCGCCCTCCCAGTCCGCCTTTTCCAAACGAGGAAAACGAAGTTGAAATTTAGCCATTAACAATGAAATAAGAAGTGGAACGAGAAGACATGAGCACACTGAGAGAAATGAGTAGTAATTTTCACTATTTCTAAATAGGACGATAGAAAAAATTCAAGATTTTTATTCGGAGTATTTTTTTCGTTAAGTATCTTACGTAGCATATTTCACTATTTTTGTGGTAATTGGATAGTTGCTATTTTAAATCTTGAATTATCTCTGTTGTCTGATAAAAATAATCAAAATTACTACGGACTTTTTTTCAACGTATTCATAAAACAGAGACCAGGTTTGAATAACCCATAATTTCATGGACCGCATCTGATTTGAAAAATAATTTATTTCCATCCAGGATAGCAGTTTATAACGAGAATTCAAATAAAAATATTTCAAAATGCTTGACCGACATTAAATTGAAGTTTTTAAAACGAAATAAATTTTCATTTTATTTGATAAGAAAATGGAATTAAATTTCTTATCAACAATATAAACAGAAAAAAATTTCATAATATTATAATTAAGATAGAATCCTACTGCCAAGTAATAAAAATTTGGAAAGCTTGTATGGTATGTCGAATGAAATGCCCATTCACAAGAATTAAAATAAAAAAGTTTTCGGCTTATTTTGTAAAAGATTTTAATTTTATTTTTTTTATCCAGAATATTTTCATTCGATTTATCAAAATAGATGTACACGATAAAATATAATTAAAAATTTTTCTAACGACCAAAAATATTGTTAATTTTGTTGTAGAAAAAAATCAAACAGAAACAAACTTATACATGGTACAAAAAACACTAACTTAATTCATTAATCAAAATTTAGGGTGTTTATGATTTTTGGAAATGAAATTTTGTTCCAAAATTTTTTTATGATACAAAAATTTCGTTTTTTGTGAGTCAAGTGGCCTGAGAATATAGCAGTTGATTTATTATTATAGGTAGCCGATTATTCTTATTCCCTATGATGTAAAAAATTAAGCAAGAAAAATAAATTATTTCAATCAATTCTTCAAAAATTTCAACAATATTTTATTTGCAGTTTTTTTTCATTTAAATTTTAGGGTCAACCCATTTATAGTCCCGGCTTAATGGCTATAGCAGAGCTTAAAGGTTCAGGAGACGTATCCGGCACCGTCATTTTCTTTCAGCCTCGACCTCCCGAAGGGCCAGTTTTCATTACAGGAAACATAACTGGCCTGCCTAAAGGAAATCATGGTTTCCACGTTCATCGAGACGGAGATCTGAGGAAGGGCTGTGATTCTATGGGACCACATTATAATCCATTTTTGGTGAGAATTTTCAGTTCGAGAAAACCTTCGTGAAAAGCTCTTGCCATTCAATTTTATTCACACTGAGACGTAATCTAATTTTTCTCAAATTACAGCTTCAACATGGCGGACCAATAGATCCGCATAGACATGTAGGAGATTTGGGTAATATAGTAGCAGATGACAACGGGGCTGTTACTTTGCAAATTGTGGACGAACAAATTTCACTGACAGGACCACTAAACATAGCTGGTCGTGGAGTTGTTGTTCACGAAAAAGAAGACGATCTCGGTCGAGGAGGAAATCCGGAGAGTTTGAAAACAGGAAATGCTGGGGCCAGATTAGCTTGTGGAGTCATCGGATTGGCGTCGCCAGAAGAAACACGGGTCGAATAAATGTATGGGTTTTTGTATGGTACGTAAAAAAAAAAGTTAGTTGATTTTTGATGCCCGATTTAAATTATGCGAGGGAATTAGCCTACAATGCTACTGAGGCTCTGTTCATTCAAGTAACTCATGAACTTAATGGGTTTAGCTGTTTCAACAATGATGAACTTACATTATAAGAATATGTGAAATCATAGATGTCTTAAGTTTATGCAGTAACAGATGACCGAAAAATCAGATTTCATTCGATATTCAAAAAGTTATTACATTTACATGACGCTTATCAAGGGTACAGTTTCTATTTGTTAAGAAAAAATGCATTATTTATGGAATGAAATTTGGCCACTTAAATATTCTGATCTGAAGTTTTCGGCAATACACTCTCGAAAAATATCAGCAGGATGTTGATTTGACAGAACTTTGAAATATTGTTTCAAATAACTTATAAGTGGAGGTAAGAACTGACACTGACAACTAATAACCTCAACAAAACAAAAAATCAATATTCTGCCAACCGCTGAACCGAGTATTCTAGAGATATCCTTAGAGAACTGACTGATGAAAATTTTAAATCAATCGTTTGATTAAAAAGTTAAAGAATACGTACTTAGTCTGCTTCAAATATTATAATCGTTTTTTTTTTTTAATGAAGCACTGAAGTGTTCAGTGAATTTACATCACCTCTATATTCGAATTTTACTCAATTTCAACTTCTCTAATTTACACTTTGATCTTTCACCAATGTTAAGTTTGAAACTTTTGGAGCTACAACCTTAAACTCATACACCACTCAAGTCCAAAACCTCCTATACCTCGTTCAGGAAAAGAAACGCCATTCATAGCACTAAATATTTTATTCCTCCTGGATGTGGTGCGGTATAAAGTGAGAAGATAGAGGTGCCCCCGCGTTCCTTATGAACGCGGTTTAAGTCCAAAAAATTAAACAATAGTTTTTACTGCTGATCAAGGAAGAAAAGACACTGATGCATCATTCTGACGAGAAAAGAACTATCCGAGAATCAGCGTAGGATTTTACCGTTCTTAGCAGCTGATCATGAGATCCCGAATGTTCAAAAAAGTAGCTTTTGAACGGAAAGACGAATTTGAAATTGTTTGATATTTCAAAGTTACGACGTAAAACCTTTCAATGATCTTCTTTCAGATACGATCACTGATACAAAGTTTTACTTTTAACCCAGCGATGACGATAGACAAAAATATTTAAATCTTGGAACTATCTTGCCTTTAAAGGTGACGACCGTGTTCCCGCACAGTGCTACATAGTAAAACATGATGATATTTTGCGTACGAACTTTCAGTAAGCAGAATTATAGAACTTGAGGCAACGATATTAAGATCTAGGATTACAGAATCATCTTTTGCTCACCATTCGGTAATGGAAAATCATTCAGAGTGTAGGTAGGTGCTAAGAGTCAAGTTAACATTCCTACCTGGTCTTGTCCTGTCCATACTTCTGGAGATCCCTCTGTCGTTCACTTTATACTTGGATTGAATGATCAAGTGAGGCCATCCTTACAGTTATCAAACTGCAGCAGATTGGGGTTAGATAATCCGAAATTCCGAAACCACGTTTTCACTTCGCACTCAACAAAATACGAGTATAAGATCGAACTATTCGTAACTACAATCGTATTTATATCGAACACAGATGAACCGATCGCGACCCGACACAATGCTGAATTCACAAACTCGATTAGATTTTCTATCATTTTGTTAATTAACTATATTCATATTAATTATTAAATTTAATTCGAAAATTGAAATTTCCAACGAGTAAACTCAAACTGTAAAACCAGCAGGCGGCAGCAGTCACTCACATTACTCACTACCATAGATAAGACATATTCTACGTAGATTGGACAATTTTTTTATATCACGTCCATAGTCCCCTCCTAGGAGCGTTAACGTCTCCGTATGAAGTCAAAAGTTCAAAACAAATAAAATTGTCACAATCGATGGATGGATACCGACTTGATATTAGTTGATACCGTCATACCGACCAAAAATACTATTTTCAATTTTCTATCGGTTGAACTCGCATCATGTAGAATGGATATGGAATTTTTTGTTACGACTTGGATTACCGTAAACAGTATTCTGTATGGCAATATCATCTTGCACGAGGTAAAATAGTTGCCTATCACATATTGTAAGGCATTCAGCTTACTTTTTTTACCTATCATTTCCTTATTTTTCAAAAATCAAGATAAAAGACATTACAAAATACAGGATTATAGCCTTGTTCAACAATCATTAACTACGTAATTTTATTTTCGCTGAACAAAAATCTTTAAACAAACCAATATGATAATCGGTATTCCGTATTTATTTTATTAATTGAAATTTAAATTAAATTATTGAATATTATTTGATTCTTCGCACTGTTTTGAAGATTTTTGTTCTTTTTTTTTTCAGAATGGTGGCAGATGAAACATAACTGGTATGAAATTTCGAGTTCAGATATTTTCTACCTTTGCCATTACAATTTTTACCAGCAAAATTGTTTCAAACGTTTCGACGAATTTCACAAGAAAATTATTATTTTCTCGAACTTGTTTTTTAAATCTTGCCAATTTCAATTTCAGAAAAATTAGGCATTACGTGATAATACTGTGAACGAGTAAACCATTATCATGCTCTAAAACTTGTCATTAAAGTAACACCATAATTATGATACAATTTTTGTTGCTGAAAAGTTCTAATATAAAAACGAAGATGATGATTTCCGTCAACTGTCTAATTGTAAGTTAGGTACCTCGAAATCATTTTATATTGTTGATTGTTCTATTTTATAACTTCTTCATTAGAATATCGTTAATAAATTTTCATGAATTAATATTGTGAAATTTTTCGCACAACATACGAATTAAAAATACCATACTCAACATCGAATTTTCAACATTACTAGGTGAGTGTTGAAGTTATTGACTAAAACTGGAATAATTTGTACCATATAGTTTTAAAATTTATAGAAATAATCGTAGCTTCAGTTATTTATTCTTTTCATTACCATAATTTTCAGCGTTTTAAATTAAACATTTAATTTTTATAACGTACTTATTGAATCTTCTCTTTGAATTTTCATTTCCGGATTTGCCGAAAATTCGGAGACAGAATTTTTTTCTCATCGGTCAAACTGGAATGAAAGTTATAGCAACAAAATAAAAAAAAGAAAATAAAAAATTTATTATGGCGATCTAAAAAAAAAAAAATCGATTTTAGAAAAAACTGAATGAGGAGAACAAAAAATAAGAATAAACGAAGAATAATTTAAAAAAAAAAAAAAAAAAACCAAATAGGTAAGTACCCATTTATAATTGTCAGAATCAAAACTGAAACAAATCTAAATTGAAATTGGAAAAATCTGTTTCGAATCAGATTCAGGAACCTCTTTCTTAGATGAAAAAAACAATATATTTCAGACGAGATAAAATCGGTTCCGAGAAAATTATCTTAAACTGACTAATGAAACAACTTCTAAACAATTGAAATTTTACAAATACTGTTTCATGAGTCTGTAAGAGAATTAATTTTTTGAAACATTTTCCGTCTCATCCGAAAAATTTTGTAATAACGATATTTGCCGTTAGAATACCTACGCATCTTCATGTACCCATTTTCTACATGTAAACCATGATTTTTTTCTGATAAGAGCAGCAACTTGCTGACTGGCGAACTCATCGAAGTAGGTACTTCAAGAAATAATTGAAAAATAAAGATACCAATAATACCTATCAGTTCCTCAAGTTGATTTTTACCAAGTCTAAATCAATTTTTTTTCGACGCATATCTAACTCTCAACTCGAAACTTACCACAGGTATACAATACGAGTATGATTTCTTTAGCCTTCTCTTTTTTTTTCTTTTCTGCTTTCATTGTAGGCAGAGTACGAATTAAGTACTTTCCTGTTTAAGCTCTTATATTAAGTACTTATTTGAAACAATTATTTTAAATGTGTAACTCCACGAATATCCAACCTATTTCATATGAATCATTTTCAGTCATATCGATTTGCGGGCTATAGTAAGGCAGGTACGTAATCTACATTTTCATTAACAACGCTTAGTTTCGGCATTCACAAAGAGAAAAAATGTTTGGAAATAGGATGGATTCCCATTTTAATATTTGGCGGTCTTACTTCTAAAAAAAAAAAAAGGATAAGTTGAATAATATTAGTAATGTACCTACCAATATTCCAAGGGAGTGGCTGAATCCTTAATATACAGTAGATTATAGATATATCACCAGCAGACAAAAATTTCTGAAAAAATTTGCACGAAGAGCAGAAAATCTTTTTTATTCAGCCTTTTTAATGAAATCTGACACCTAAAAGAGCCTTCAGCTCCCCTGGCCGCCTTCAGGGATGCCACTAAATAATATCAATTTTGAAAAATTACATTTTTATCAGTTATAGGATACAGTGTATGAAAATAATGATAATTTGTTTATGATAGTGAATAATTACCATTAAGCTTTTTTTTCAAAACAAATTGTGAAAGCAGAATATTAACTCTTCAACGTTATCAAGAACGATGAAAGCCATTTTTTATGTAAGTACAGCAACCATTTTATTAAAAATATTTTTAACAAATACCTATCTCCAATAAGTAGTGTGTTACATATCTGTAATTAACTTGTTGAGTGAGCATAGGCGAGTTTGGCGTTTGCTCAAGGCTCATGGAGACGAAGTTATTTTCGGTTCTTGCAAGTAAAATACTTTTTATGCCTCTATTTTACTAAATTGCAAGAAATTTTTTTTGTGACACACTTATTTTAGGACACTTTTCAATATCGGCCAAAAAATTTGACTTAAACACTTTCTTCAATAGACTGATTCAAGTATGTCCAATCGTTTCAGACCCCTCACCCCGGTCCACTAAGAGAGAAGGCCAAAGGGTAGATTGCAGTGGGCTCAGATTCTAGGAAGAGGTTCGATTAAAAATAAGGTTTCACTTGTGGTTTGCTATACAATTAGCCACCGCCCCTCCCGTTCACTCCCTTTCCAGGAACTCATTTATTTTACTTCGAGCCCAATCATAGCTCTGAGAAACCCTGTACAACTAATTTTCATATTCTTTAATCTATTTTCGAAGACATAAACTGATAAGAGGTATAGAAAATGTATGTCAGATGATCAAATGCGAAAAAGATATGAGTGAATAAATGTAAACAATGTTTCTGCCAAATGGACATGAATAACGTTACTTCATGCTCAGTCACACGCACTATATTAATTAGTTTCATCATTTTTTTCTAGGAGATAACCGTTTACAGTTGGATATTCTGTTCCATTATTCCTATTCACCACTGTGCCCGAATACTCGGAGTTTTCCCACTTGAAGCAGAAAGTCATTACAAGTTTAATGAAGCTTTAATGACAAGTTTGTTGAATGCTGGTCACCATGTAACAGTTGTAGCGCCATTTAAATCACAAAATTCGCATGAAAATTTGACTCAAATATTTTCAAAGATGAAAGGGAGAGAGGATAATCCTACATCACAGATTGCGCCTCCAGGAATATCTTGGTTTCCACACATGATTTTTGTATTCAATATGATGGATGCAGATTGCCGATATGTTATGTCAATGGAGGAAGTTAAAGTAAGAACTAAAATTGAAAAATCAAAATTTCAATACCCAGAGTAGATAGGTAACTTGCGACGAGTACAGCAATAATAAATACCAGTACCTACTTAAGGATCCAATTCTCTAAGTCCATCATTCTCAACACCTCGGTTCAGGTATAGGTACGCTTTATGGATTCTTTAAAAATGCATTCCCATTGTGATCAAGAAACCTCCTGTTAATTCAATAGAAGCATCACAGGTGACGTCATTTTTGGTTAAACCAAAAGCGTACTGTTTGAAAAGAACATATCATATTTTTGGAACAGCGTGACTGACCGCTGACCGGTGACTCCGGCTAAAATGTTGCCAAATGACACATTCCAATCAATTTTCATCGTTCATGAAACAGTGAATTAGTGTTTCAGGCAACATAGCCTGGTATTCAAAGAATCTGATAGGTTGATGCGAAAATTTTTCAGGTTTCTTCACCAGCAATCATATTTTGAACAAAGTATAATTTCTAATAATTTCTGCATTGTTAGTAATAACTAATTAAGAAAATGTAGAGAACATAAAATATGTAGTTATATGTATGTTCTATGTCGTTTCATATGGTGATTTTCCGTGTACATGTTTTATAGCATTATTCTTTGTTTGGATTCAGTTACTGCTCTCTGATTGGTTTAATTTTTCAAACATTTAGGAATTCTTTGCTGATGACGTTTAATCCCGATAGTAGTAAGTGGGCACCTTGAGGACAAATTGATTTTGCTCGTGTCGTTTGGTGGGGGTATGTCGCCGGTGTGTGTCGGCCATGTTGAAATGGCGTCTATAACCGGTTTATGAGATAATAGTTCAATTGTGCTCCGTTTTTCGGGGGTCGGGGGGCCCGGGGTGGGGAGGTGCGGGGAGGTGCGTGAATGTGCGTGTATGGTTGGGAAATCGCGGCCATTTTGTCGGGGGCGTATAGGACAATTGTGTGATGAAAATTTATGTTCTCAGCGGGTGGTCCGCCGTCTCCGCGGGGCGCGGGGGCGGGGGGCCCCCCAAAAAAATTTTTTCATTTTTCGGTCTTGAAAAATCCACGTATATTACGTGGATTTTTTGGCGTTGAAAAAAAGTTGTTGTCGTTAACGGTTCCGGAGTTATTCGAGTTCAAAGTTGAGTTTTTCGTTCGCGTCCGCGCGTCAGCCGGTGTGTGCGCGGCTTTTCTTTTTCGTTCTACCGTTTCGTGTTTTCGCGTATCGTTGTTCGCGTAGCGCTGTTCGCGCGGGTGATTTTTTATTTAATTTTTATTTAATTTTTATTTATTTGCGGATGATCAAAAATCTATATAAGTAAGTGTCATTTGAAAAAATCTTCAGTAGCGATCTAGCTGTCATACTGTTCGGACCTCTGCCCGAATTCTTATTGACATTTCTGATTTGCGACTTAATTAAAATTGTTCTTTTCAGAACAAATATGTTTAATCCTCCCAGCTTATTCGATCGCGCTTTGCGCGAAATAGTCGAAAGAATTTATTCTTTCGATCTATTGGATAAAATGAAGGGTACTCTTCCCGTGATTATAGTCGAGGAGTGTAAGAAAAGATATTTCGCTATCAAGGAGGAGGCGAGTATGCGTCGAACTATAATGTTGAGGAAGTTCTCGCCCAGTTCTCTCTGGTCGATCGACGAGCATTGCGCCTACGGTATTAGGTATAACGGTGTGTGCTACGTCGAGGAGGCTGTTCACAATGGCGTGCATGTGTCGACGCAGACCCGGTTTTGTCAAGCTTGTTGGACCACGGTTCACGAAAATTTCAAAGACAAAACTCTGGACGGTGTGACGATGCGTATAATTATGGACAACCCGAATGAAGAAATTTACTGCGACGGCATAGATTTTTATTTTCGCCCGACCGAGTACATTTGCGACAAGTGCTACAGCGCCGTGTTTTTCCAAACATGGGAAAGCGAGGTTAGGGTAAACTGTGATTGCAAATGGTGTCATTGGGATGATCCTTGCCCTTACGATTCTATGGGGGTTCTCATAAACTTTCCTCCCGCTGACTCAGACTCGGACTCTGACACCTACTCCGACTACGACTACGACTCCGACTCGGGATACGAAACTATATAAAGGACAATAGTGCCAGAAAACTTCAGTTGCGCTTTGACCGTCATACTGTTCGGATCTCTGCCCAACTTGATACGATATCTGATTTTCTAAAACTGTTCTTTTCAGAACAACTATAATGGGTAACGACTGGTGTTGCGATAAAAAGTGTTTCAGGGTGCCCGACGACCAAATCGACGGACTCGCTTGTCGGTCGTGCGGTTCGTATAGTTTCTGTCGATGCGGATGCGCGACTCATTGCGGCGACATTAATGTCGACCATAAGGTGGTGTTAGGACAACCGTTAAAAATGTTCGAATGCTACAGATTTGTCGAGGCGTTGGAAGGTACATTCGATGAGACAGAAGGTGTTTTCATCAGGTACAAAGACAATGACGTACCGTCGCAACTCTTTGTACCGGAGAAAGCGTTTAAGGACGAATGGTTAGGTAGGTTCTTTTCATCGTTAGAGGATTTCAACGTATCGTTGAGACACTTGATATGGTTGGGCGGCGACAGATGGGAGCTGGACTGTTTATAGGACAAAAAGTATAAATAGGAGTTAGGTACCGTCTAAAGACAGACCGATTATTATTATTATTATTATCATGGCTAATATCGTTGCTAGCTTCGAATACTTCGATTACCGTCCGCCTAATTCGGCTAATCTAAACGACGATAATGGCGAATTTCCAATCGTTATCCACAACGAGGACTTGGTGACACACCCTCGTAAGACATTTTTAGAGTTGAGAGGGAAGGTGACTCTTAGTCAGACCGTAACAACGGCTGCCACGGGTAGTAGTGGTACGGAGGGGACAACCACCAGAGTCGTAGACAATATCGACTTCGCGAAACTGAAAGTTGCCACAGCAGGTTGGTTGCATCTGTTCGAACGTATCGATTACTACATCGGAGATAATAAAATCGATACCGTCCGGAAACCGGGCATAGTATCTTTAATGAAAGGTATAGCTTCGTTTCAAACTGACAAACAGTTTTGCGACGCTGGTTGGGACTTCGACATTCTCGCCGGAGAGAACACGCTCAAAAGTAACGGTCACTTTCAAGTCATGATACCTTTGTCTACTATAATGGGCTTTTTCGAGGATCATAAAAGTTACATCTACAACATGGTTCAAAAAATGGTTTTCTACAAAGCCGCTAATAGCGGTAAGAACATTTTCCAAATGTTCGGCGATTACGCAAACTATAAGTTGAAAATAGATTTGCGGGATGTGATTTTGAAAGTTCCGCATGTGAAATTCGACCTCGAACACACCACCAAAGTTCGAAATGAAATCGCTAAGAATTGCAAATACGAACTTCGTTATCGCAGATGGTTTTACAATAGTATTACACCGGCCTCCGGTATGGACTTTACGTGGGACCTTCCTGTGAGCTACGCGAAGACCAAATTCATTCTAATAGCTTTCCAGGTCGATAGGATGAATAAGTCGACAGCCGACGTTTCCAAGTTTGATCTATGCAATCTCGAAAACTGCCAAGTCTTACTCAACAACAACGTCTACTACCCGCACGAACCGCTTAACTTGAATGTTAACGATCACAGATGCGGGTCTCTCTACAATATGTTCAAGAGGTTCAAAGCATCCTACTACAGTAAAGACGACGATCGGTTACAACCGTTAGTCGGATACACAGATTTTCTAACGAAGTATCCGCTTATAGTTATCGACTGTTCGCACCAGCCTTCCGTCCTCAAAGAATCGTTGATTAATCTGAAAATATTTTTCGGGTGGCGAGAAAATATACAGCCTAACACCATGGTTCACGCTGTAATGATTGTAGATGATAAAGCTATCTACAGTCCTCTCACCAACAACGTATTCCACGGTTGAGACAATTCGCCCTTGACCAAGGGTAAAGGGTAAAAAGTATATATACGAGGCGTGATGCTGTAATTCTTCAGTAGCGCTCAAGCTGTCATACTGTTCGGACGTATAATCATGGCTATCGTTGTAATGTCTATCCAATTTTTCCCTATGCCCGACAAGACCTACGTTATCAAAGAAGTCGCTATGGTCGATGTGGTGTCTAACATGGAGAAGATGCTAATTGCTAAACCTCCTTGTAACATCAGCGTTTTCAGCGCCAGACATCGTAAGACTCTTAGATACGTGGTTGACAAAGTTCACGGTATTCCGTGGAATGTCGGGTACATGGATTTGGAGGATGTCGAGGAGCAGGTTAGAAAAACGGTCGACGAGGCAGACTTGATCTACATTAAAGGATTAGACCGGGTTAATTTCCTCTTAAATCTTACCGGCGCACCCGTTCACAAAATAATCGATTTGAACGAGATTCAGAACATAGGTAAGACAACCGAGAGAAACTACTCCCTCCAGTGTCAATACAACCACTCACGTCACAATAAACTTCGATGCGCTTTTGAGCAAGCCATCCGCTACAGAGATTTTATGAGGGAAAATTATTACTACAGAATTTAACAAAACGGCCCTTTTCAGGGCCACGTGTACATAATAACCGATAACCAAAAACAAAAAGGTCGATAGACCACCAAAAAAATTTAGCATTAAGGACCAAAAAAATATAAAAAAAACCAAAAAACCTAAAATAAGTTGTAAATAAATTATAAGTATAAGAGAGCGCGTGACAATATAGGACAAATCTGAGAAAATGACTTTCCATATTTCGATTAACGACAAGAGTTCCGACATTGTACGCGAGTACCCGTCTGGAATCGTGTTTGAGACACCTTACATGGTTGGTTTGAAAAGTTTTGTGACGTACAACAGTATTTTCAACGTCACATCTAAAAATAACAGAATAGTCTTTGTTATTCCTAACGACGATGTTCCGAACACTAAAGATGACGCCGACCACGTCGACGTTATTACTCTGGATCGGACACTTGTTAAAGAATCCAAACATTTGGAAAATGAAAGTAAAGAGTTCACCTACGACTTTCATACGGGTGAAGAAGAAGAAGAAGAAGAAGAAAATATCGATACCAAAAGAAAAAACAACAACAACAACATCCGCGTAACGCATATTCTAGACGAAGGTATCTACGAGGTGGAAGACATACTACAAAAAATTAGAGCTAAGGTTCCGAAAAATAGGTTATTCAAGATAATCCTCGATACGGAAAAACAATGTGTAAAATTCGAAGGCGGTATAGGTATAGACTTCAGGTCCTCGAAATCGATAGGTCCTCTGCTAGGTTTCGAAAGACAGATGTACAGAGCTGACAAACTTCACGAAAGTACGTTGAGAGTAGACATATTTCCTATAAATATGATACGTATACGGTGTAATTTAGTAAAGAGTAATATCTCTGACTATAAATTTCACGACGATACTATACATGAGTTTCCATTGGATAGCGAGCCCGGTGAAAAAATTATAGAAAGACCAGTCTTTCCTTCATTCTACAGAATCAATACCGATACTCTACACCTGTTACATCTGAAGATAGTCGATCAAGACAATCGTATCGTTGATTTCAGAGGCGAACGTGTGAATATTCTACTCGAATTCAGACCTGACAAATGAACCTACTGAACCAGAAAACCGTCGACGCGTACATACGCGCCGAGCGAGATCTCAAACGTAAATTAGACGAGTTAAAGTACGGTAAATTTATGGCCGATAGTGAGACTACGAATGCTCTAGCTCCTCTGATCAACCCTTTGAAGGACATTAGTTCTAAAATTTCCAAGCAGGATCATCCTGTAGGTATAGACGGTAAAGTAAATACGATCACGCAACAGCATTTGCAGGCTGTGAAAGCAGGTTCCACAGACAAAAGCTACGGTTTGTTCTGCGTCAATGACAAATTCTATATGGGTGATACCGAAATAGTTATAGGCGATAATTACCTACAATTACCTAACAACCGAAAATACATACTGACGGAAGGATTATGGCACCTGTTAACCAGTAGAAAACCGGACCGTGATTTATACGACGAAAATGATTTCAATATGTACAGCGAGTTGGTTGAATACACCAACGTACACTTTCTCAAAAATAACCCCGAAACTAAAAAACCCAAATCAAACGGTGGTCCGAAGTACAAGCAAGTCGTCAAGAAGATATACGAGAATAGTATACATAAAAATCCCACCGATAAAGATAAATACAAGTCCACACCGGTCAAAAAGACCATGAAAGGCAAAGGCCTTACAAAAATTGTCAATACCGAAGACCATAATACCGAATACGTTTATTGGAATAGTTTAGACGAATTACTTGAAAGACTTAGCATTCTACACGGCGAAGTAAGAGCTGGAAATAATAATCCGAATATCCGTAACGAAATTACGAACATTGTCCAAGAAATCAAGGAAATATGAGTAAAGACTACATCGAGCGACGCGATAGGAAAATCGCGAACGAGTTTCTACCTAAACCCGTAGCTGAAGGTAAAGGGTTGATAAATTCTCTAATAGACAATTTACCAGTACCGTTACATCTACCTGGGTACAATTACGCCGGTCCAGGTACTCCTCTAGATCTACATCTGGAAAGAGGCGTGAAACCTATCAACAAGTTAGACGAAGCGGCCATGAAACACGACATAGCTTACTCGAGAAGCGACGCTTTGAAACAGCGCCACGACGCCGACTATGTTTTGCAAGAAGAAGCGTGGCAAAGGGTAAAAGCTGACGACTCTAGTTTAGGTGAAAAAGCCAACGCTTGGCTCGTAACTAACGCTATGAAGGTGAAACGCGCTATTGGCGCGGGAGTTTCCAAACCGAGGTATACCGAGTATCCCGCTAACCTCGATGAACAAGACCTCGAAAAACTTAAAAAAGCCGCATCGGGACGGAACGGTGTGAGTATTACGCTCAGATGTAACCGGACCAAAGAGTCCATAGGCGGCGATATCCATATACCTCTAACGGCTAAACAAATCCGAGGCGTTAAAGCCGCGCACGCTAAACAAAAAGATGCTAAAATACGTCTTACAGGCGCGCAGTTAAAAACGATGGCTACTACCGAAGGAGGCTTTTTACCCGCGCTTCTTGCAGCGGTACCCGCTATAGCGGCCGTAGGTTCGTTAATTACTCAAGGTGTGACCGCTTATAACAATAAGAAGGCGAACGATAAATTAGTCGAAGAGCGTAAAAGACATAACAAAGTACTGGAAAGTGCCGCTACGGGAAAAACGGCCGAAGGCGAAGGTATTTACATTTTGAAAAAACCCGAAAAGGGTGAAGGTGTTGGAAAAAAGAGGGGTAACGGTTTATACCAGGAGTTGTTAAAAAAAAAAAAGTCCCCCTGACCAATTTTGACATCGTAAAAATCGTAAAAACTATAAAAATGCCTTATTTCCGCGGTGTCTACATGAGAGACGGTTTACCTGCTAAACCTAAATTAATCGAACGCGCTGTTGTAAATTTAGATTCGTCTACAGGTAGAGGTACCCACTGGGTTTGTTACAGTAAAAACGGAAATAAAGTAGAATATTTTGATTCGTTCGGAGTTGAACCACCGCAGGACTTGATAGAATATTTTGGTAAAAACGCTAAAATAAGTTACAATAGCGAACAGATTCAAAAATTAGATCAGATAATTTGCGGACACCTGTGTCTAGAATGGCTAAATGGTTTAGACGAACAAAAAAGACGGATGCTGGAGAGTGTACTAAAGAAAAGTGCAAATTCGAAGGCTGCGTCGCCTGCGAATGTAAAGGAAGCAGATGCTGCTACATACTTTCACTCTTTCGCTGCTGGTACCCGTAGTAAGAAGAAGTGAAAAAGACAAAATGAAAACGGCCCTTTTCAGGGCCACTTGTAAATAAAATAAATAAATAAAAAATAAAAAAAAAAATCAAATAATCGAAAATGGTTCGACGAACCAAGAAAAAACTTACAAAACAGAAAAAGGTCGATAGACCACCAAAAAATTATTAATTATAAGTTATAAAAGAGATCGCGTGAGCGACCTACTGTGATCTATGACAAATGGAAGAAGCTAAAGAACTTCACAGGAAAGTAGTAAAGAAATTTCAAAAACGTAGAATTATAACCAAAGGTATAGACGACATATGGGCTGCTGATTTACTGATCATGAACCAGTATTCCACTCGCAACAAAGGTTATAACTATATTTTTAACGTGATAGATACATTCAGTAAATTTCTTTTCGCCGTACCACTGAAAAAAAAGTCGGGTGAAGAGGTAGCTGTGGCGTTTTCCAAAATTTTGAAAACGAGTAACAGATGCCCTACCAAACTACACGTAGACAGAGGTAAGGAATTTGTTAATAAAGAATTCCAAATGGTGTTGAAAGAAAATAAAATTGAAATGTACCACACGTTTAACGAAGAAAAAAGCGCTATAGCTGAAAGGGTTAACAGAACGATAAATGAAAAACTAAAACTGCACTTCGAAGTCACCCAAAAGTTCAGATGGATAGATGCGTTGGAAGGTATAGTAAAAGAGTATAACGAAAACGATGTTCATCGGTCTATAGGTACAACCCCCGTAAGTGTCACAAGTAAGAATGAAAATGAAGTAAGAGAAAAATTATTTCCTCTGAATGATTTTCACTCTGAAAAACCGACTTTCCACGTAGGCCAACCTGTACGTATACCTACCTGGAAAAACTTATTCGGCAACAAATATAGACGCAATTGGACGAAAGAGATATTTTATATTTCTAAAATTTGTTACACTGATCCTATTACTTACGAGATAAAGGACAACCAAGACGAACCAATACACGGACACTTTTACAAACAAGAATTACAAAAAACGAACAATACATGATTTATACTAAAAACCGCATCTTGAATGTGGTTAAAAAAGGTCTACATTAATACTGATCCGGTATGGACGGTTGGATACCGTCGTGGGTCTGAAATCGGCTTGTCCCGAGTTCGATTCCACCCCCGGGCGATGACGATAAGTAATCCTATAGGAATACCGGTTCTTATTTTTTAAAAATTTTTTAAAAATACGGAGTTGGTCTTGAAAAATCCACGTAATATACGTGGATTTTTTGACGTATTCGAAAGTCGGAAAAGTTTTATTTTTCACGGTCAAAAACCCAAAATAAGTTTTTCAGAAAAACATATCATCTGGTTTTACGACGTATAACTTTCGGGACCGGGTGGCGTATAGACGTAAACCGGGACTCACGATGCGTGAAAAGGAAACGCATCGCGGCCTATGGTGGCGTAGATAGGTAGTACTATAGAATGCCTCATAGAGGGTAAAAGAAGATAGTTGACGTGGAAGTTGGATAAACTATCTGGTATAGTAGTGTCCTATGTGATGGTAATAATTCGAAGCTCGATGGTTTGATGTCGACCATGACATCCAGCATTGACTTCTTCTAACTTCGTGATCCATCGGATGAACGTATGATGTCACTTTCCAGTCGATTCTTCTAACTTCCTCATCCATTGGATGAACGTGCAATGATGTCACTTTCCAATCGATTCTTCCACTTGACAGTATATTTACATTACTCATCGCACTGATCTCTTGTTAATATGGAATTGGGTATTTCTGCGAATCGTTGCGATTAGTTCTTCATATTCACGGTGACTACTACTACTACTATTTCTCTCCTTATTAGGTAGTCGTAAAATTTCTCCTTCACTTCACTTCACTTCACTCCTCCTTATTCACCGTGGTCCGATACACACAGAGTCGTAGACTTTGATAACGGGATCGCCGAAGTATATCATATGTAGCATCGACGTTTGATATATATTTCCGATGATGGAATTTCATTCATTCGTTCCTTTGGAATGAATGCGGGCTCTATTCGATTTCTCTCTGTCAATGTCACAGGGTGAACGAACGAAAACCTAACACAGAACCATATAATGCACAAACGCAAACAATGATACCTTCAAACATACTAAGTTAGGGCCGGTCCTTAATTTTTGAAAAATTTTTTCAAAAATCTAAACTGGTACCAAAAAATCCACGTATATTACGTGGATTTTTCTAAGCCATCGCCGATTCAAAAATCGCGCTTTTTGAATATGAAAAATCGAAAATAAGTTTTTCAGAAAAGTTAATACTTTCGATTTAACCCTTTACTATTCACGGACCGGGTGGCGTGGTCGCCTAATCCGAGGCTCTCGAAAACGTATCGAGAGCGAAGTTACGGTGTTAGATAGGTAGTTACTATAGCGATTATGAAAAAATATAACGATATTGATATTGATATTGGTGGTGATAATGATGGTGATAATGCGGATGATTCGGATGATGATGATGATATGCGGAGCTTTTCATTTCTTTCAGATGTCATCGTCTTCCGAGTCGTTTTCTCCAACACTCAGGTAGCGTCCGATACTTGTTGTCTTGTAAGGGTCAGCTGTTGTCGAAGGTGTGAATAATCTTCGGACAGCCGGAGCCGGATGCGTCTACGTATATTGGGGGTGATTTACGTAATCATAAGGCCTCTTCGTTAGCACAACCGTTGAGTACGTGGTCGATGTGTCTCGAGGTAGAGATCAATCGCACTAACACAAACACGCACAAAGACACGATATAAACATATAAAAACAACACACACACATATAAAAGCAACATAATATAAACACGACATAGGAAATAAATTAGGGCCGGTCCTTAATTTTGAAAAAATTTTTCAAATAATCGAAACCGGTCCCAAAAAATCCACGTAATATACGTGGATTTTTCTAAGCCAACGCCGACCCGAAATAAGGTTTTTTTGGATACAAAAAATCGAAAATAAGTTTTTCAGAAAAGTTAATACTTTCGATTTAACCCTTTTACTTTCGGGACCAGGATGGCGTGGTCGCCTAATCCGAGACGTTGATCACTCTAGTTAGGTAAGTCTATAGGGTATTTGCTCCGAACTATGGAGTGACGTTGGTGTTGTGCCGGTGGTAAACCAATGTAGGGTAGATTAACGGCGTTATGAGACACGAGATTTCAGGTTTTAGGCAAGTTCACGTGGATTCATACGTCAACATCGATTCACACGTGTTTGAATCTGTACGCAACCTACGCACGCGTTAACAATAATCCAGCATGGCTTATTGGAATAGGTAGCAAATGAGGCATTACGATATAAGGATTATCCTCGATGGCATTGCGACCGCACTTCTCTACGGCAATCGTCGACATTAACAGCATGATGGTACGACGGCAAATTTCACAAATGCACCGCTTACTAACACACGCACAAAGACACGATATAAACATATAGGAAATAAATTAGGGCTGGTCCTTAATTTTTCAAAAATTTTCAAACTTGTCTCAAAAAATCCACGTAATATACGTGGATTTTTTGACGTATTCGAAAGTCGGAAAAGTATAATTTTTCCGGGTCAAAAACCGAAAATAAGTTTTTCAGAAAAACATATCATCTGGTTTTACGACGTATAACTTTCGGGACCGGGTGGCGTATAGACGTAAACCGGTACTCACGATACGATTGACGATATCGTGGTCTGATGTGGTGATAGATAGATAGGTAGTACTATAGAAAAATTCATCGATAAGTAGAGGGTTTCATTTCCATAGCTCTCGACTTAGATCTCATTGTCATGGTAGGTGTTATTGTTGTATGAATGATAGCTATTGTACCGTTAATTCTATTTGGATGAATAAATATTGGTACTTGCTTCGATACAGTCTATAATTGAATTTGTCGATACGATTCAGTTAAACAAATTGTATCATTTGATTCGAGAATATATATTACATGGGCTCTATTGACTGCATACTGCAACTGTCTTTCCACATACTGCAATATATTGTGGGCTCTATTGACTACATTCTTCTTCATCGGTATTGTTGTAGCACGTACTGCAATATATCAATTGCATTTGTACATATAAAAATACGATGAATCCACATCTTCGTATACCGTGCAACATTATAAATCTCGAAATACTTTCTCGTATTGTCGGGTAGCTTTGCAGAGCATGCACTCAGTTTGTTTGTCTCTGCACTAGGTAAATAGACGGGAAATGTCTTCAGATAAGTCTGGGGAATCTCCAGGTCTCTGGTTCTGATCCAATTGGTAATTTACCAACTTCTTCTGCTTCTTCAACGAACAGTGCATTACATTAAATCGTATTGTCCACAAGAAACACAAGAAAACACAAATAGATAGATAAATAATTTAGAAACTATAAGTTAGGGACCGGTCCTTAATTTTTGAAAAAATTTTTCAAAAATCGATATCGGTCTCAAAAAATCCACGTATATTACGTGGATTTTTCTATTCTATCGCCGACCTGAAATACACGTTCTTTAACCCGTAAAAGGCCTACTAAAGTCGAGGTTTTTTTCAAATTTTTTAAAAATCGAAGTTGGTCTCAAAAAATCCACGTAATATACGTGGATTTTTCTAAGCCACCGCCGACCCCAAATAACACATTTTCAAGGGCTAAAACCCACACTAAAGTCGAGACATTTTTCAAAAATTATTGAAAAATCGAAGTTGGTCTCAAAAAATCCACGTATATTACGTGGATTTTTCTACGTCAACCCCACCCCGAAATACAAATTTTTCGGGGTCTAAAAGCCGGAAATAAGTTTTTCAGAAAAGTTTATAAGTTAGTTTTCGTCGTATTACTTTCGGAGCTGGTATGGACGGTTGGATACCGCCGAGCTTCGAATGCAGCGAGTACCGAGTTCGATTCCAGCCGCGGGCGGCTATGATTAGGCGTTAAATAAGTGTTCCTATAGGATTACCTATCTAGCGTCATTATACGCTACCTCGGGCATACGGTGCCCGAGTCCCTCTATAAACAGATATTTACCGTCGAAAGGAGACACACAATACTGTGGAGGTAGTATGTCTTCTCCAATACGCTTCATCAGATTTTCATTAGCACCAACACGACGACGTTCTTCATTATTGCTTAACGTACGCCATTCGGTATTTAAGCCCGTTCGTCGTCCTTGTCGACATCATCGCCGTGTATGACATCAAAATGTCTATTCGGCAATTCAACACTTCTGCGGTGAGAGTAAGTCGCCGACCATATAATAACGGGTATAGCACAATAACAAGTATAGGGGAAAGCTTCACGTTGTAACCTGACCGCAGCACTATGAACACTTAAGCAATACGAACACATATAAAAAAAAATAAACACTTAATAAAGCAATATATATAATTGGTAGGAAGTAAGGTTAGGGAACCAGCCTAACTTTTGAAAAATTTTTCAAAAATTTTCAAACATGTCTCAAAAAATCCACGTAATATACGTGGATTTTTCTATCCTATCGCCGACACGAAAAACACATTTTTCGTGTACAAAAAATCGAAAATAATTTTTGCGAAAGGCTGAAGTATTAAGTTTATTCGAAGTATATCGTGTGGAAAAGTGGTCGAGCGACATTATACGAGGCTTAGCAACGTGAAAGGTACAGTCTCGAGACTAACCAAGTAGCCAGAGTCCAGTCTACAGTTCACGTAATTCATCCTATGAAAAATAATCTAGTAGCTAAAGTCCGAATATAAAGTAAAATGATCATTAATGCAAGAGCACCTCGGATCATTGTTGCATCTTTAATCTACCAAGGGCGGTAAATAAAAAAAGCCCTTGGTAGAAGGCACGTGACTTTCACAGAAGGCAACATGCCCCCTGTGAAAGGCGCCTTGCCTTTCGTGAAAGGCAGGCGCCCCCTGTGGAAGGCGCTCTTGTAAAAGCGCCTTCTGCTAATACATCCCTCGGACGATGGTCGATAGGAGCGTTAGTATCGATCATTGGGGGAAAAGTAAACAACCCCCGAATAAACCAATCAGAATCCGCAACATCATCAAAACCGGTGAGTCATATATCCCACCGGTTTTTTGCACTAAGACCACCATTTTGTCTCCGATTTTGATGCGTCATTTCACCCTCAAATAACGGCTGTGTTTTTGTATCGATAAGTAAACTTCGTTTTTAGCGATTTGATTGCGTTTTTAGTTGAATTTTTTATAAGTTATAAGTTCTTTATTAGTTTGTTACCGTTTTTACCGATACCAGTCAAAATGCCGGCTCAATTATGGACAGTGTACGAGGATTCCGAGGACGAATTTATCGTCGAAGGTGGGTAATTTTTATTACGCAACATTTTAGGGATGAAATCAATCCGTCTAAGCCAAACAGCTAATCGATAAATGCGAAAAAATCTAATCGGCGTTTGATATTTACAGATGATAGTTTGCAAACCCCTTTGGCGACGTCATCACCGTGTCGATCCGTTCGTCGGAACGCCAACGGTAACGACAGCGGTCTAGAGAGATTTTTTATACGTTACGATGTGGAAGTAGATGTGGAAGAAGAAGAAGAGTTGCGTTTGATGATGAATAGTAAGAAATTTTTTCCTATAACGAATTAACTTTTTAATTGGGAGTATTAACGAACTTTGTATTTCGTAGTCGATTGCGTCGAACCTGGTAGAAACCACGACCTGAGGGGGAAGCGCGTCTGGTGGGAAACAGGCGACGGAACTTTCGAACTAACTGTCAACTTCACCCTGTACGTGGAGGACATCGAAGATGAAGAATGCGAGATCTTCATGAGAAGTACGAATATTTTCCATTTATTTTTTGTTATAAAAATCTTCTTCAATTAATTACCTTCGTTTAATATCTAGTCTTGATCGATGAAAGCGAATCTTATATCGTCGAATCGTTAACGGAACCTGAAGAAGAAGAAATATGTTCGCGGATATTGTTTTACAATTCGTGGGACGATTTTGAGGACGTATGCGATTCGTTCGATGTTACACATCAGAGAAGTAAGATTTTTACAATTTCAAAGTCTTTCTTTGTCATTTTCTGTACCGCGTACTTAGTATTTTTTACCATTCTCTAGACGAACGCGCACATCGACGCGGTCGACCTGCTTACGGTGAGACCGGCCTAATACGTCAACCCGACGGTCGTTGGTACGAATTAGGGCGCGATGGCGAGATATTGCCTACTCGAAGTAAGATTTTTGTTTCTAGCCTATTTTGTTTATGTTTCGGTATTTCTGTTGTTTTTTTTTTGGTCTTGAAAACTTCGCGTATATTACGCGGATTTTTTGCATTAAAATTTTTATTAATACCGAACTGGCTTTTCCGCAGAACCGTCACCGCTTCGGTTTACACCCTCAATGGAGAAGGAGGATAAAGAGAATCACGTTCCTCAAGCCCCGCGTTGTGATAACTCAAACCGCAGACCGCTAGCGACATTATCATCTGTAGATTCGACACCGCAGAGAGGTTCGTTGTTTGCCGGTTATATCAACAACAACACCGCCGGACGTTTAACGTCAGCGGCATTGTTTGCCGGGTACAACAACACAGCAGCCGGACCTTCGTCAGGAGCACCGTCAACGAGAACGTTAGGCTTTTTCAGGCCTAATGTTCCATACGAATCCGACGACGACGACGAAAATGATACGACACCGACTCTGGACGATTGCGTGTTCTGCGACCCACCGCAGGATCACAGGTGTTCCGCTTTATGTCAGGCCAGGATAGCCAACCATTTGGCGGAGTACCTGGAGAACGAGATCGCTAAACGTATCGCGTTGTTGGCTAACGAATGTGATACCTCATCGTATATGGCAACTCCGACACCCGTCAACACACCAGAAGCAGAATATAACCCGCTACCGTGGTACCTACACGGATCTCAGCTCGATTTCGAGGCGGCCAGCATGGTGGTGAATGCTGGTAGTCCTCATATGTCCGACGTAGAGTACTCCGTGGTATACTCTAGCGACGAAGAGGAGGAAGATTCTTTCGAGTTAGAATTACCGCAGTCCGACTCGGGGTACTTTTCTGCCCCCGATGACTCGTAACTAGAGTATACGACGAGACTAGGCGTTTGAAAATACGAAGTCAGCTGAGGTCTGTTTTTATCGTAACTACGAGTTACCTATTTTTAATCGCATTTTAATCGCATTTTAATCGCATTTTAATCGCATTTTAACCATATTTTAACCATGTCGTTGTTTTGTTTTGTTTTGTTTACTTTGTTTTAACTAACCATATTTTAATCTTTTTATTCATTTTGTAACTTCGAGTTACCTATATTAACCTAGTTGTTGTTTTGTTTTAACTAACCATATTTTAATCTTTTTATTCATTTTTTGTAACTACGAGTTACCTATATTAACCTAGTTGTTTATGTTTGTTTGTTCGTTGTGAGGTGGTGGGTGTTATGTTATGTTTTTTGTACCTGATTCGTTTATAAAACTATAAAGCGAATACATGTAATAGTCAAACTCGAACATAATTGTTTTCATTCGTAATTTAATAATGAGTATTCAGGTTATTAATTTCGATGACGAAATACAGTCTTCTCGGCGTGTTGTGGAAATGTTTCCCAACATAATGAGATGCGGTATTTTCGGGCCTAGTGGTTGTGGTAAAACTAACGTCCTTATGACTATTTTACTTCATCACGAACCCGTAGCATCAATATATTTATGTTCTCGTACAGCTTTTCAAGATAAATATTTAAAGTTAGAAACTTTGGTTGATAGTTATAACAAGAGTAATCGTACTAAATTGAAGTTTGTGAAATGTACACCCGATAATCTGATGTTACCTGAGAAAGTTGACGAAGGTGCGAGCATTATTTTTGACGATGTACTGACAGAAGGTCAAGACAAAATCGCTAATTTTTTCTTGAGAGGTAGGCATAGAAAAATTTCGTGTTTTTATTTATCTCAGTCTTATACTAAGATACCTAAAAAGTCTGGTATAAGAGAAAATTTCAATTTTCTTATAATTTTTCGGCAAGACAATGTAAATTTGAGACAGTTGTATAACGAATACATCAGTGATTTGAGTTTTCCAAAATTCAGAAGTTTATGCAGCAGTTGCTGGAACATCTCGTACGGATTTCTAGTCGTTGACACGGAAGAAGGTAAGTATAAACAAAAATTTGATCGCGTCATAAAATCGGACTAATTTACCGAGATTTTAAGCCTCAAAACCGTAAGGTTTAGTATCGTAATTGTCAGTTATGAGTCTCTTGTCAAATCCAAACGAAAAGGTCTTTTTCTGTTCTTTATTCACGAGTTGTTTAGAATCTTGATCTCTGGTAATTTGTCTATCGGAAATTACAACATTTTGAATTTCACCGTCTATCATCTTTTCCATAGCTTCGCCGTTTATTTTCAAAGCGTTTTTGTGGTGTAGAGTAAAACCTTTTACCTTAGTTGTAGTTTTTCCAGTATTTGTAACGTAATGATAAGATTTCGGCCCAGTAGCTAACCACCTTTCGATGTGACCCCCGTTCAACTCATCCGTCCATTCGCCTAACATCTCACCGTGAGGAATAGTATTTTGACCGTTATCGAGATAAACTATACTGTCGGTATCGCAGTACATAACGTATCTGTCTAGTCTTTCTAACTGTTTGTATAGTCTTAGGCGGGCATTCGCTGTTGTATAAATGGCTACGAAAATATTAGTACTGAACGTATTTTCTACGAAAGCTTCTTTGTACCGGTAATTTACCTGGACCATTTCATCGGTAACGTAAATTACGTTAACATCTTGCAACCGATCGTCCAATAAAATTTCGTAAAATCTATAGGGATCGCTTACGAATTCTGTTTGCGACATATTCTGTCTTTGACCGAATTTACCCCATAGAGAATTTAGACACAGTTTCGCTACGGCTCTCTTACCGGGATTGGAAGCGATTTTATCGATATCCAATTTAATACCCATCTTCTCTTCGATATCCTGCGCATACGCCTCGTTGCTAGGGTAATTATGGGGACTAGTTTCTAACTTCAATTTCATAAACGCTGTCACGTAACCTTTCCATAAGGAGTTACTCTTGTCGAAATCCCACACTTCGTACACATCGGTCACTTTATACCCCATTTCTATGGCCTTGTTCACCTCGATAGTTGACCAAGTACCTGTGATCTGTCGTTCTTCGTCCGTATGGTTACATAACGGTTGCTGATTCTCAGCGCACTTCGTACATAAGGGAAATACTAATTTCTCTGCCTTATACATTTTCACGCGTACTGGTAGAACAGGAATGTAAAGATTTTTCGGTGGTAAAATTTTACATTTTATTAGACCGTACCAAGATGTATCGTGCCTTCCAGGTTTGACTATTTTTGTAGGGTGTCCGATAGGGTAGTAATCGTAATACATTACAGATGGGTACAAACTCACAACATCCGCATATTTCACTAATAATTCCTCTTCGGTCGAGTTCTCTAAGTCCGTATCTAACTCGTCCTCCGTATCGTCTTTCTGATTCTGTTTTTTAAGTGATTTTTTTACATTCTTCGTTGAATATTTTAACTTGAATACCTCGGTTCGTCCTCCGAAGAGAGCGTCACGAGGGTTCAAGGGTTCGATAATTTCTCTTTCCTTCGCCAACTCTTTGTACCGTTTTGTTTTCACCCACTTGCATTCCCATTCCTCGATTACCGTATACCCCGCTCTTTCCAGTCTTTTGGTTCGATCTTTCGTTTTCTGTAGTAAATCATCGCACGAAGTCTTATTCATCGGGTTAATAAATTCACCGTCGTAGCATTTCGGGCAGCCGTGCCATAAACATCCGTGGTATTGATATACAATTTTATTATCGTGGTCGAATCCGTCCACTCTAGCACCGCATAGTTCAACCTCTCCACCGTTCAAAGCGTGTTTAATATTTGGATTATTAAACGATTCTAACCAAAGTATAGATTGTTTCGAGTAATTATCTTTGAGAAAATTTTCTACAACGGCTATGGTTTTTTCTTTTAAATGACTATGCCTGTATACGGCCATACACACGCTAGCGATAGTGACATATTGGAACGGATCTATATTCGCAACCTCTAAAAATTGTTTTCTAAAATCTAAACATCCTTTTCGTAATATATCTACATCCGAATCGCAATATTCTTTCAACTCTTTCGCTAAATCGAATACGTAACCCTCTTCTACCTTCTTGTCGTGCCACTCGATAAATTTCTTCCGTGCGTCCTCCTTCATCGTATCGTAACCGTAATGTTTTTTGTCTGGAATCGGACCTACGTAATTTTCATTCTCTTTGGTATTGAAATAATGGGGAAAATAACCTTTTTTCAATTCGGTAAGTTCGAACGTTTTCGGGAATGCGCTTAAAGGAGCGGCAACAAAATTGTGACTGTCCAAGACTTTGAATCCTAAAGCGGCTACCTCTAAAAACATTAATTTAGAACCGGAGTAAATAGTATTAGGTTTCATAGTATTAGCTACCAGATATTGTAATATAAAATGAGAATCGTATCCTTTAGCGTAATGAGCTATAGCCGTGTACCCTTGATGTTTTCTATCGATCAACCACGAACAAAATTCTTCGTTAGTATTAAATGTAAAAGTATCGCCGTTAAAGTATTTAGCCACTACTAAGTTCGGTTTATGCGTTCCAGTCTCCTGTTGAGCTTCGTAGTCGAAGAAAATATATTTTTCGGTATAAGTACATTTATCATTCGCCTTAGTACTACCCGGAGTACAATTTCTACACCCGCAAATTCTACCTTTCATCTGTCTGTTCAACATGTAACATCGATGTGTTTCTTTCTCAACTATTTCCTGGCAATTTCTACACTTAACGTATCCGCACTGGTGTTTACTAAAATCGGCCCTCTTGAGTATTTTAGAACATTTCTTACACCTGAAAGAAGCAGCGCATACACTTACACCGTGATCGTTCATACACTCCTGGTTATACGCGTACCTGTTACAATTATGGCAGTACGTTTTATCTTTGGTAGCTTTCTCGTGGGCCGCCTTCATACACATATTACATACATCCTTTTTCGGTACTTTGCAAACGTGTTGGTTTTTATTTTGATACGGTTTATCGCATTTCTGACAGTAGTAAGATGATCCGTAAAATGCTCCTAATCTATTGATTAAATCGAAATGGTTTCCTTGTTTGTAAAGATAAATTTTGTTTTTACAATCTTTCTTTCCCTTGTAAATAATATTATTAAAATTTTCGGCGCAAATAATTTTAATTTGGACCTTCAGAAGTTCTTCGCAAGATCTAATATCGTCTAAAGTAAAACCTTCGAGGCAGTATTCACCTATACCATCGCACAACTTTTGAGCTAATTCCGTCTGTAAAGCCCGACCTTTTCTAATGTATATAATTTCGTTATTGTCTAGCGTTCGTCCGAGTATTTTATTTGTATGATACGTAAGACCGGTTATTATTGCTCTAGGGGCGCAAAGGTTATCTTTATTGTTTATTGGTAAAATAGATCGTTTCGTATGTTTGTCTTTGTTTAGATTAATTATTTTTCGCGGTTTAGCACCTCTAGGCATATTAACTACGTGGACTGTAAACGTGCAATCGGTTAGAACAACTTGGTCATTAGATGTGATAATTTGCATTAATTTGTCTTTTAGTTTTTTTGTCAGGTTATCGCAGCTATAACCGGTTGAAATAGGATAGTAAAATTTTGGATTTTCAGCCAGAATACTCATTCGATCACCCTGCTGCCAATTTGTTTCTTTTTTGGTATACGCTATCATTTCATCGAGGGCTTTGGTTATTAAATCACCGGTAGTCGATGGCGGTAATTTTTTCTTGAAATTAATTTTATAGTCTATAATATGGTTATTAAATTTTCTAATGAATCTTTTACCAATTTCTCTAATTTGGATGTACTTTAATACTACCCTATCGCGGCTATTTTCTATTACTTCGTCGTCAAATGGAAATATTTCTTCTATTTTTTCGGGTTCGGTATTTTTATTTTTATTTTTGGATCGAGTGTTGTATACTTTTTTTATAATTTTCTTTTTATTCGGATCGTTAGAGTCTTGTTGTAATTTACCACCACCTACGTAAATTTTATCATCGCAATATATTTCATCGCTAAAAGGAAATAATACACCTAAATTTTCATCGAATATAATTTTAATTCTAGGATGGGGCGCTTTTAGTTCGAGAAGTAAACGAATGGTACCGGTATGGTATATTTTTATTGCTTCTAATACGGCTGGAATGTCTTCTTCAGGTATAGCGTTTAATATTAATTCCAAATCTTCTCTATCCAGAATTTCTATCGGTATTAAATTAGGTTGGTCGTCATCATCATCATCGTCGCTGTTATCAGTATCATTATTTGTAGTGTCATCTACTGAGGATTCTTCGGAGTCGTCTTCGAGATCTTCTTCAGAATCATCTTCGAAAAATTCGTCCGTGAAAGGAAATATTATGCCGAGAGCCGGTAGTTTGATTTTTGCGGTCGTGTATAAACTTTCGTGAAATGGAAATATATTTCCGAGACGCGGTAAAAAGGCGGGAACTTTAACGGTTTTTTTACGCTGGTCGAAACGTTTCATTCTAAAGTACAGATACGAAAATGGGAAAATCTCACCCAACTTCAACTCGTCCGTGTTCTTCTTTTTCTTCGGTGGTGATTTCTTTTTCAGATCCTTCGGTTTCACAAAAATGTCTTCGTCATCGGTGGGTGCAATTTCTTCAATTTTCTTCTCGGGTACGGCGTCTTCGGATTTCTTCTCGGCTTCGGCGTCTTCGGATTTCTTCTCGGCTTCGGCGTCTTGATTTTTCTTCTCGGGTTCGGAATCTTCACTATCCTCTTCTTCCGATACGGCTTTCTCGAATATTATTTTCTTCAGTGCGAGGTCCAACGGTTTCCGGTTAATTTTCTCAGCGTCGTCGATATCTTCATCTTCGGATCCTGAAATACTTAAGTCGTGCATTAAACATTTTTTCATAGCTAAATCTAAAACGGGTTTATTCATTTTAATATTCTTATGTCCTATACCAACACCAACTTTATTTACAGACTCGTCTTCCGAGTCAGAGTCAGAGTCGGATAATTCTAAATCCTTAAGTAATAGTTCGTAATTTATTTTATTTACATCGACCCGTTCTAAAACAGGCATTTCGGATGGAGGATCGACGGGGTCCTCGTAATACGGACTTAAACTAGGCATACTTAAATATAGATTTTTTTCGTTTTTTATATTTTTTTGGTCCCTAGGAAGACACGTATCTTCCTGACGAGCTAACTTATCATTAATTTCTAATGCTAAATTTTTTTGATCCTTAAGATTAGTATTTACAGTATTTACATCCGACGTAGAATGGTAAGGTTCGATCTCGATATCAGCGAAAACGTCCGAAGACATGTTCACATCCTTCAAGATTTCACCGAGCATATTCACGTCGAAAAATTGGCTCTGAAAAGAGCCGTTTTCAAAATCAGTTAGCGACAAGTCTGCGAGAGCGATGGCTTCGGAAAGGAGATCGTTAGGAAAGGAAGGATCGGGATTTTCTAAACTAGCTAGGAGTTCGTTTTTAGCTTCTTCGAGAATATTCTCGTCGATATTTTGGTCCAGAACATATTCTAACAAATTAAATTCGGCCATGTCTTTGAAACTGTCCGTGTCTGTTACCGGGGTAGTATTTATATCCTTATCAGTGATTTCGGGAATTTGGTTAGAAAGTTGGTTAAATAGTTCGGGGTAATTTAGTTGGATTATTTCATCGTCTTCGACAAGCGGAGTTAATTTTGGAGTTGGAGCAGTCATTTCAGTCAACATTTCTTCAACCGTTACGATGGAAGCGTCTCTAGTAGAAACGCTATCCAAACGAGCAGGTCGAGTTCGTCGACGTGAAACAAATTGTTCCTGAATTTCGGTAAGCGGTGTTATTTTGGGTTTCTTAATTTCGGGACGTTTATTATTATTATTATTCGTTTTATTTTTATTTTTAACCAAACTGTGAGGCGAGATGATCGGTAGGACGGGTGGTTTGGGGAATTTTTTCTCAACGAGACGATCTATAGACACTGTAATATTTCTAAGATCGTCGATGTCGGTTGGAGGTGGAAGAGTCGAAAAAAGGAAATCTCTATACGCTTTAGCCGTTTTAAATTCCATTTTGTCGATTAATAATTCCGAAAATACTATTTTTGACAAGTTTTGATAATTTAGTGATAACAGCGTTCGACGTTCGTCGTTCGATGTCGTTCGAGGGATTTTTCGTTATTTTGGGCGACAGAAGAAAAATTTAACGGGAATATTTTAGGAAAAGATCAGAAAGCGTTAATAAATCGTAAATAAACGGTTTTAAATCAATTTAGTCGTAATAATTCGCAATTTTGAAAATCATGAAACAGAGCGACGTGGATTCGGGGTCACAAGCAGATCGCAACTGACGCGTTGACCGTCGTGCAGGTACTGAAGTAGCTTTCTTGGTCCGAGGGGGCTACCCCCACTCCTCCACTTTCCACCATTAGGGGTGCGCATGCGCAGTAGGGGGTTCGAACTTGTTCTCAACAGAGCGACGCGACGCAACGCGCATCAGTGTTGACGCACCTCGTTTTATTTTATTTTATTTATTTATTTATTTATTTCGTCGACGTTAATTGTATTTATCGTGTTATTATTATTATTATTATTATTATTTATCCGAATAATAATAATGTACTTATCGTCGTTCACGCGATATATTTTACGAAATCGTCGTCGTCGCCGTCGTCGTTTTAGTGTGGAGGCGACTCGTTATTATTATTCCGTTTCGTATACATAGTCTTCGATTCGGCCGTTATCGAACAAAGACAGGTAGTCGGTGTACGAGTGAAAAGAAAAGAATCGGCGAGTTGTCGTTGTTGTTAATTCTTTTCATTACGTCTTCGTTACAGGTGGTGTCGATGAAGACGAGTAGTCGGGGTGTGAGTGAAATAGGTACAGTCACCCGCAAAAGAACTTTTGGTTTTTTTTTACTCGACTTTGAACGCTTTTTTAGGTCCTTGTTTATTAATATTTTTTTACAATTTTGGTATCAAAAAATCCACGTATATTACGTGGATTTTTTGAGCTATCAACCGGCCAAAAAAAAACCCCCTACGCGAGCCAGCCGAAGCTGACCCGCGCAGGGGGTTTTTTTTTTCTTTTTTCGATCTTTTTTAGGTTTTTTCTTGGTTCGTCGAACCATTTTCGATTATTTGATTTTTTTTTATTTTTTTATTTTTTTTTATTTTTTCGGTCTTTTTTGGTTTTTTCTTTTTTTATTTTTTTTCTTTTTTTTTTGGTTTTTTTCTTTTTTTCTAACATAAAAATATACAAATTTACAAAATTTACAATATTTACAGTTGGCCCTGAAAAGGGCCGTTTTACTTAATAATTATACACGAAAAAAAAAACATTCATTCATTCGATGGAAGGAGGAGGAGGAGGAGGAGGGGATTGTACGATTGGAGAGATACGTACCTCCTGCTCCGCCAGCAAACTTTCGAAAGTTGGCGAAGCCGGAGGCATGGGAGGGGGAGGGGTGGACGGAGAAGGGTTACAGGATTGACTGGGTATATCGGGATCGGTATCAAGGAGGTTGATGGGAGAAGAAGAAGAAGGGGAAGGTGGATGAGGATAGGAGGCGACGTCGGCCAAAAAGGAGAGAAGAGTATCGGGGGCGCTGTCGTTGTCGCTGCTGCTGCTGCTGCTGCTGCTGCTGCTCCTAATCCTCGCCGGCCGACCAACACCCGAGGGACCAGGGAGGAGGTCGTCATCGGAGGATGAGTCGTCATAATCCACCAACTCCGTAGCTGGTGGTACGACGACATCATCCTCCTCAACCTCCTCACGTGGCACCATTGGTGCTACCCCTTGAGACGCGAGCCGTTCAACAAGTACAACGCACGGTCGCGTCTCAAGAGGTGGTGCTGGTGGTGACGAGGACGAGGACGAAGACGATGATGATGATGACGATGGTGGTGATGGTGCTGGTGGCGGCGGCATCAGCTCCGCCGCCAACTCCTCGACTGGCGGTAGCACGGCCGGTGGTGGTGGCGTCAAGGGTCGACCAACCGCGATAGCCTCCAGTAAGGCATTCCTCGATGCTACCATCTCGCGGGTTGGCCGACCCCTCTTCAGCTTGGGCCCAATGGGGTGCACTAGCTTGTTTCGCTTGCGAAACTTCAAGCATGCCGGTGCACACCGCCCATCGGGCCCTGGCCTCTTCTTTCTTTTTCCCAACCGCTTCCTCTCAGCCGCAGCCTCCCTCCACTGGATGCACATAGGCCGCATACAAAGAGCAGCAGTGTACTGCTCATTTGTAGGGCATCGCACCAGTGCTGATGACGGAGGGGGCTGCGGCTGCGGCTGACGCTGCGGAATTTCGCGCCGCGGTCGGCCCGACGGCCAGCGTACGGGCGACGGCTCACGCTGTGGCGGCGACGACGAGGGAGAAGAAGACGACGAAGATGACATCTGAAAGAAAATAAATTAATTAAAACACTTATAGTTTTAATAAGCACGTATAGTAGTAAAGTGTACTTACAACGAACGGGAACTTTAAAGATGAACAACGATAACAGCAACAGTGACAACGATAACAGCAACAGTGACAACGAAAACAGCGACAACCAAGACGAAACAATACACGGACAGCAAAATCAACATAAACATAGACAGGAACTGAAACAAGTGTAAAATAAATTAATTATTAATAATTAATTGCAAAAATCCACCTAATATACGTGGATTTTTAGAAAAAACAACGAGACAAATCAAACGCGTACTCACCTAACAGTATCAATACATCGAACTGATAAAAAATGCAACGAAAACACCCCAGACGCATCATAGTTCACGAAAAATCACGAAAACGTAAAATCAAAAAGATGTCATTCTTTGTTTTCATTCATTTCTTCTTCCTATTGTAAATGCTGGAACGGGTTTACACTGCCGCCAGGATCTTGAACCGCATCACCACAGCTGTTGCGCTACGCGAACAGCGATACGCGAAAACACGAAACGGTAGAACGAAAAAGAAAAGCCGCGCACACACCGGCTGACGCGCGGACGCGAACGAAAAACTCAACTTTGAACTCGAATAACTCCGGAACCGTTAACGACAACAACTTTTTTTCAACGCCAAAAAATCCACGTAATATACGTGGATTTTTCAAGACCGAAAAATGAAAAAATTTTTTTGGGGGGGCCCCCCGCCCCCGCGCCCCGCGGAGACGGCGGACCACCCGCTGAGAACATAAATTTTCATCACACAATTGTCCTATACGCCCCCGACAAAATGGCCGCGATTTCCCGACCATACACGCACATTCACGCACCTCCCCGCACCTCCCCACCCCGGGCCCCCGACCCCCGAAAAACGGAGCACAATTGAACTATTATCTCATAAACCGGTTATAGACGCCATTTCAACATGGCCGACACACACCGGCGACATACCCCCACCAAACGACACGAGCAAAATCAATTTGTCCTCAAGGTGCCCACTTACTACTCCCGATGCTTCTATTGTAGAACCTTGTACTCAAAGTCAAATAAACATTTCCCAAATTTTGATGGTCAAGTATTTTTGTTTCTAGGACTTTGAATCTTTCGATGCCATGTTCTTAGAGATACATCCTTTCTGGCAATGCTATTTACCACTAGCAAAAAAACATGGTGTTCCTGTAGTCATTGGTACAATCGCTTTACGCCTTTACTTCACATCAGATTATGCAGTAGGAAATCCTCGTTTACCTTCTGCGTCAGCAGTAGAAGGCCATTTCATCGAACCAAAAATGAATTTTTACGACAGACTGCAGAACTTTTACTATGAAATCGAAAGTCAAGTTTTACATTATTTACTGAAATTCAGAGAAACAGTCGTGTATAAAGAATTGTTCAACGATCATGATTTGGAATCTACTAAAATTTCTCTACTATTAATAAATAATCATGCGAGTGTAATGCCCCGAGTGTTGGCGCCAAATACAATCAGTGTAGGTGGAATTCAAGTCAAGTCGGCCAAACTAAACCCTCTTCCCAAAGTGAGTACGTTTCTGAATTGAAGAATAAAATTTGTAAGAATCATCAATTGGGGCAGTACATATTTCTTTAGTGGACGGCAAACTCCTTACATTCAACACTTGAAAATGAGAAAAAAAAAGAAACGAAAAGAAACAACATACGGCATAAAAATACGAGGTTTTACTCCCTCATTTTGGACCGAATGATACGATTTTTCAGTAGGTTATACCTACTAGCTAAGGGGTGACCTTTCGTGGCTGTGGAATTGGAATTTTTATTTTCTTCTAATTAAATTTTAATTATCTAAATTCTGAATTGGATTAAATCAGAAAAGGAGTAGGTAGAAGCACCTATAGTACTCGTACCTCCCGATGAATACCGCAAGTAGGATAGGTTATAATGAAAATAAAATTCTTTATATTAGGACTTGCAGACTATTCTGGATGAAGCTCAACAAGGAGTTATTCTATTTTCACTGGGCACTATAACAAGTGACGATGCCTTGAATCCCGATCTAAGAACTGTTCTTATTCGAACCTTTGAAAAAATTCCTCAGCGTGTACTGTGGAAATTTAATGGTAAGATCGATGGACTTTCTAACAATGTATTGCTCCGCAAACGGTTCCCTCAAAAAGAAATCCTTGGTAAGTATCGTAAGCTATTTTATTACTTTGTAAAGATGAAAAGTAAAAATAAAGAAGAGCCAAAATTAACTGTTTTTCTTCTTAGATGTCCGCCAGTCACACCAGTTTGTGTTGGGTCTTTACTAACTCCACATTTTCTATGTTTATTTTCTCATTTGCATTACTTTGTTCAATATTATAGCGCACAAAAATACAGTAGCCTTCATCAGCCATTGTGGTATTAATAGCGCGTACGAAGCTATTTATTTTGGTAAGCCTCTGGTTTTAATTCCAATATTTGGTGATCAACCTTCAAACGCTGCTCTTCTAAACAGTTTAGGGGTGGGCATATATTTACATTTTCAAGAAATATCCGAGCAAAAACTATTGGATGCCTTAAACGAAGTCATTAATAGTACCAGGTAAGAATTCAGAAATTAAATTTTAAAATTATCTCCGACTACTAACCAGCATGGTCAGATAAGGTTACACCTCAGGACTATGCTATCCACACTAAGAGCCATTATCACTCGCTTTTCTTACTCTGTTGAAAATAATTAGTTTCAATGTGCAGGGTTGATAACAAAATGATTTTCGTTCTTCTCCATTCCTCATCTTCAACTCACTAAAATCATTTGAATATCTTATTGGAGAGGGAATAAGGAAAAGAACAGGGGTTCGTTTGTTATCTACGATGCTCAATGATCTGCTGCTTGCTTAGCTTACATTTTAATATTAAATATAGATCTACGGTTTTCGAAGGAATATTATACTTACATACTGGATACATAATAGATAATTTTTTTAAACTATCCGTTATTTTATTAGATTTCGTGATCGCATCGAGGAGCTATCAAAAAAGTTTAGAGACGATCCTGTGCCTCTTACAGAACTAGTCGTGTATTGGACAGAATATGTCATCCGGCATAAGGGTGCCCAAGATTTGAGATCAAGTGAAGCTGATATGCCAGCATATCAGTATTTTTTAATAGATGCGACTATGTTTATTGTAATTAGCTTGGTACTTATTTTATTTGCGGCTAAATTTCTTGTACAACTCATAATAGTTAAGCTTATCAAGTCGGGTATCTAGTTTCAAATACCAAGATATACAAAAACAGTATTTTTTAAATTTTATGTTACTTATGTTTCATAATCTCGACTAACAATTTGATATTTTGTGACTTGTGCTTCAGCCCCTATACCTCTCATTTTCATCATGTGGCATTTGACAAAATGATTATAATTATTCTTTAGCCAAATTAAAAATCATTCAATTGAATTTCTTTTCATATGAAGGGTGTAGTTTCCAACATTCTCAGAGCACAAAAGAGTAAAAAGAAGAAAATTATTATTTTCTCGAACATGAATTTTTAAAATCTTACTACGAGTAATTGCAATTGTAGAAAAAATTAAGCATTAAGTATAATATGATAATACTGTGAGTAAACCATATCGTGCTTCAAAGTTTGTCATTAAAATTATAAAATAATAATTTTGGTATAATTTTTGTTACTGAAAAGTTCCAATATGAAAACAAAGATGATGATTTCCATCAATTGTCTAATTTTAAGTTAGGTACCTCGAAATCATTTTATTATTATTACTTTATTATAACTTATTACTTTCGTTGTTAAATTTCCATGAATTAATACTTTGAACTGTACGTAAAATCAAAACCTCTTGAATACAAAAGATGAAATTTTTCAGATGGGACAAGAGAAGTCCAAAGAATATGATTCTTAAACTGACAAATGAAAGATTCTAAACAATTCAAAGACACTAAGGATTGATAATAGGTACAAAACCAATGATAACAACAGAAGTTGTAGATAATTTGATGAGAAACATTTTTTCCCCAACAATTTCATCATAATACGAGTATGTACTGTTCGCAGGTTATAGCCAAAAATCTAAATATGTGGATATATTTGCCCTCCTTGAGGTGGGGTTGCTGCAGGTGGCTTTTAGAGGACTTTAAGGAGGTGATTCCGGAGGAGGTCTTTTACGTTTCTGCACAGCAATTTTTTCTGTTTTTCTGTAGGATATTTTGATCTGCACTGGACTATAATTCAACCAGGCGAAGCTGCAAGTGATGAGTTATCACATACTGATGTAGTGTCCCCATAAGGATATTTGAGTAGTACAAAAGGCATTCGATGGAATAAAATATTCGGTGAAATGTCATGTAGGAAAATGACTGTTCGGAATAACGGATTCGGGTGAATGTACAATAATCTTATCACTCCCCCAAGGAAAATAGACCCCTTTCGGAATGGTAGAAAAAGCGGAGTGGTTTATTCCAGCCCTTAAAAATTTAATTTCACTTTTTTTAAAATTATGTTTGTAATTAGCGTCCATGGGTCTTGCCCCTCCGAGAAAAATAAAAGCCTAGCTACGCCGCAATACCAACTACATGTACAGTAAATCGAAGAAAAAGTTGGGTATGAAAAATGAATTCGTTCAACATACTCGTACTTAATTGATGAAGGACAAAGTATAATACAAGGTGTAATCTATTTTTTGAATATTGTTTCCAGAGTATTCGAGTAACTGAGACGAACAGAAGCTTATAACGCGCCAGGAAGTAACTAATAAGCAGTTTAATGTATTTCATATGAGTAGCGTAGACCTCTAAGAGATTTTGGTAATAGGCTAGCACCTAATGTGTGAACAGAGGTACTTATTAAAGTGCTTCAAGTTATCAGAATTATGAAATACACATACAATATCTGGCGTCTACAAGTAGGTTTTAGGTCTACCAACTGACATTCGAAAAAATTACCATGACATATCGGTATATTTATTGCTCTGTATAATTCCTCGCTTCTGATCTTGAAATTCTCAACAGGTATTCATTTTTCGTATTTTTTGGAAGCTGATTTTAATTTCAACTCAAAACTTAGACAAAAAACTAATATATTGTAGGTATGTAAATTCTTTTCACAGGTGCCAAGTTTTTTGTATTCAATAGTTATGTTTGTAAATTTGAATCAGTATCTTCGATTGTCATTGTGAAATACTCGTAGTTAATTTAAATGTTTCAAATTTCAATTAAGTACTTATTTCATTTGAATTTTCAAAAATTGCAAATCGTTAGTCAGGTTTTTTGAATCATAGTTTAAAAACTGTTCTAATTCGAACCTTTCAAAAAATTCCTCAGCGTGTCATATGGAAATTTGCTGATAAAATTGATGGGCTTTCTAATAATGTATTGCTCAGCAAATGGTTACCTCAGAGAGAAATTCTTGGTACTTGAGTATTTATCATAAATCCTACTATATAATTTTTTGAATTGGTTCTCATAGGTTATAATACTCTAAAATCAAGATCATTTACATAAGATCAATAATTTTAAGGGAAAAAAATTAAGTAGTTAAAAGAAAGAGATAAGTTTTTCCCCCATCCGAACTCCAATAAATTTGTTTAAAACTTGTCTGAATTGTTAATCTTATTCGCATTGATATTTTTTGCAACCTGAATTTGTATCTTGAATTGATCATTTTTTCAATAAAAATGGCAGAGGCTCATTCATAAATAATGATTAGACGTAAAATAAGTCTCACTACTAAATCTTAGGAAATTTTTGCAAGAACAGTGAGTATCTACAAAGCGAAAAATGATGTAATCCAGTGGCAGCAAAATGTAGATAAATAAAATTAACAGTATGAAAAAATAAATTAATTAATAAATAAAAATATTAAAAGAAACTGACACTACATAGTACTTGTTTATTACAGCGCACAGAAATACGATAGCCTTCATCAGTCACAGTGGTATCAATAGTTTGTACGAAGCTATTTATTTTGGTAAGCCGCTGATTTTAATGCCAATATTTGGGGATCAATATTCAAATGCTGCTCTTCTAAACAATTTAGGAGTAGGCTTGTTTTTAAACATTCGAGAATTGTCTGAAGAAAAACTATCAACTGCATTAAATGAGGTCACAAATTGTACTGGGACGCGTAGCTTACGTAAGATTTTTCGCTTTCAAAATAAAATAAAAACTTTCGTAATTTTACAAAAACAAAATAAAACGAGATAGATAAATTTTAAGCTAATCGAATATAAGAGATTAGGAATCGAATATGGGAAGTGGAATAAATAGGCGGAGTCTATGAATCGAGTTGAAAATCTGAGATCGAACTAAAGAGAAGGATCTGGCTTGAGCTTCACTTCCTTCAGAGTATGGTAAGAGATAGGATCTTAGAAAATCTTCTCATCTTGACTGGTAGGATCGAATCTAGTGTGCGAATAGAGAAGTTGTTGATGGAAGAAATTTTGTAAGATATTTTTTTTTAGAATGTTGTTTTTTATTTGAATTTATATTATCATTTTGTTTATGAATTATTAAAAATATCGAGTGTTCCTGAAAGATGTCATTGTTTATATTTTTGTGTGTTTTTGATTTGATCACTATGGATTAGGTAAGTCCATTATAGGTTGGATTGGTTGGCTCTGTTTTTCCGTATAAATGATTGAGTGATGTTTTTAAGAGTAACAGGAGTTAGGATTATCACAATTGGAGTGTGGCACTTCTAATTTTAAAACTGAAACCTATTTTTTTATAATTTTTTTTTTATTATTTATGCTAATTAATAATTTATGTTTGCGAATAGTTACGTGACCAGGGCGTGACATATTTTATTCAGTTAGGCTAGTGTTTTGTTCTCGGCTTATTTTAAGAGCTATTTGGCGACCGTGACAGGATACCGATATTTGAGAAATCTTATCGAGTATTCTGTGATACGAATCTGAATCTAAATTATCCTTATCCAAAAATCTTCCAAATCGTTACATCCTTTTTTTTTCTGAAAATAAGATCATATAGTTCCTGAAAATATTTTTTTTTAATTTTTTTTTTACTAAGACCTTTTCCATAGTAAAGAGTCACATTCGAGATTATTGAAATACTGTAAGTTGGCTGTGTAAGAGCGCCAGAACCCGGTATCTAGAGTGTCTACGAGACGTAACCAAGTGTTAATAAATTTCGACTTAGCTAATCGAGATTAGGGTATCCATAGTTTGATTATTTCGAATCTTTAAAATAATCTGGCGACCGTAATCGAGTTGTCTAGTACTCATTGCTATTCGACGGCGATAAATCTTTAGGATCAGATCGATACCTATCATAAGAGTATAGATAATCCAGCTACCTAATAATAAAAATTTCCTTCCTATTCCTTTTCCTAGTAACTCAGTCATCAGGAGGAAAATCAACCAACCAACCAACCTAGTTTTTCGAAAATAAATTGTATCTTGTTATTGTGTAAATTGTTAAGAGTTTAGAAGTGTTATAAAAAGTGTATGAAATTTACAAAGTACAGATATCAAAATTGTTCAGCAATTACGAATATTGTCGAAATACTACAAATCGAATAAATAGGATCTAATCCGAGAAAATAGAAAAATCTTTGACAAAAAAACATCTATCGAAAATGCCGGAAATAACCAAAAAAGATGATCCTGCTAAAACAGGTGATAAAGATAATAAATCGATTTCATCGCCTGCGAAATCAAATCTGCCTAAACCTACTCCGAAGGATCATGAATTTGAAACTATTGTTGCAAAATTCTTCGAGAAAAATAAGAGATTGAAAGAAATCGAAAAACCTATGGGACAAATGACCTCGGAAGAGAAAATCAAATATTCGAGCCTAGTAGAAGAAATCGAGAATGATAAATACCTAATCAGGAAAACGAGTATTACTGAAATTCAAGATTCAGATCCGAAATCTGTAGCAGTTTGGAATCATCTACAAAATGAGAACTTACAAACATCGGTAACAAATCTAATCGAATCATTAAAAGCAGAAACGCTACAAATGAGAAGAGAACAAAGACAAGATTTGCTTGACTTTAAAGAATCGATAATGCAAAAAGAATGTCTGACTAAAAATCCTAATCCGATCAAAAACATAATCGAGCCATTAAACCAATATGACGATTGGACACCGAAAGGAGAACAACCTTCAAATCAAGATGGAAATCCTCAAAATATTGCAAAAAGAAATTTAAGCCCGTCAAACCCAAAACAAATAAATAAATTTGCATTAAGAAATCAACCACTAAATAGAGGAGGTATCACGAAAAATAGACACGACCCGTGTATGATCGAAAATAAGAAAATTAATCCTAAAGACAAAAATATTCGAATCGAGAAGAAAAACCCAAATCCTAAAAATGTGTCTACAACTAAACAAGGATATCAATATGGTGCAGTATCCACAGGAGTTTTAAACCAACCAATATCAAATCGTCTATCGACGACAGAAGTGATTGGATCGAATGTAATGAACAGTTTAGCAACGGACCTAGAAAAAAATGCCCCATTATCAGCACATGAAATTATAAATCAAAATACAGGAAATAGTTTCACAACACCTATAAGAGCAGTTTCCGAATCTGATATAAACGAAATCGAAAATCAGAAAGGAAGATCATTTGAAGAATTAAAAAGAGAAAGAATGATCTATGAAGAAAATAATGAAGAGGAAACTTCAGATGAAGAATTTGAAGATGAGACGAGTGAACAATTCATAACCGAACAAAGAAATCGTAATGAAAATTTAGAAAACCACGAAAATGAAGAAAACCAAGAAGATGATAATTTTCATCCAGAAAGCAATATAAATCATGAACATATTTCACCAGTAAAATCTGAAATGAGCCTAGTGACTGATGGATTAATCAATGCTTTAAATCGAATGAATAAACAAAGTCCATATTTCCAATCTATGGATCCGGGTAAAATAAAACCTTGGAAATTCGATGATGAAAGAGCAGCTCCAGCATTTATCGAGGAATTTGAAAGTGTGACTGATACTATAACAGATACCATGCAAAAAGCAAGCTACTTCAGAAAATTATTTAAGATCGAGCTATTTCCTAGATGTCAAACTATGCCTAGAAACTCAAATTATGAAGAATTAAAAAGTTGGTTTTTGAAAGTGGCATGGTCGAAAACAGAACGAAAACGTAGGATCCAAGAAATTCGTAAAATGACTATGGAAAGCACTAAATTTTCAATAGTATCTCAATATATTGCCTATATCAACGCGAAACTAGAGCAATGCCAAGAAACGCCATTAAATCGAATCCACATAATCAAAAAGAAATTACCACTTCATATGGCAATTATGAGTGAACCTAGTTGGTATTCTTCTCCAGATAAATTAATAAATTCACTCATTGCCCTTGAAAAGAGAAACAGTACTATGGAGGTTGGTGAACAATTTAAAAGACAATCGAAAGGAACATTCCAAGAGAAAACTGAAAGAAAAACATATGTAAAAGTTAATCCAGTAGCTATGATAGCGGAAAATGATAGGTGCTCGGAAAATGATAACGAATCGAGTTCTCAAGAATCTGAAGAAAATTCGGAAAACGAGGAAAGGCAGCTGTAATCGGTCGTTCAGCTAGCCTTCAATCTAACCAAAATCGACCGTCAGAAGCAGAGAAAGTTTCAACTATGATCAAACAAAAATTTAAAAATCAACCGAGATTGAAAAATTTTATCAAAGAAAGAGAAGCTGAAGACATAAACTTCATTAAAAATCGAGAAAATCCTTTACCGCTAGATCAACCCCCTCCGACAAATAAAATAATCGAAATACCAGAAACACATGAAAAACGATTAAACCTACTTTCAGCGGACCCAGATCCAAAATCGCCTAGATGGTGTAATTATCGAGTATTTGGAGATTGCTCATTTTTGAGCTGGTTAAAAAGGACTAGATTATCAAACTTATTTGCAAATGTTGATCCGAAAGTTGTAAGGTTTCCTAACATCAGACGAGCCTATGAATTATTAGAAATCGTGCAGAATGCATGTCGTCAAGGTGATGAAGTAATTATAGGTATAACTGAATATACGATCAATGATCGAGAAATGGATTTAGATACGTTCGCTGAAAAACTGAAAAATCTATTAAATTATTTATTCTTTCAAATAAAAATTAAAGTATGCGTTATAGGATCGATACCCATAAATCCAGCAAAAATAGAGATAGCAGGTTATCGAGCTGTAATTTCTAAAGCAAACAATATGCTATGGAGAATCAAAGATTTATTTCCGAAAACGTTTATCTTAGATATCGAAAGAAAAATGACACCTTACGACCCAGCGAAAACAAAAGAATCGAGACAAAACAATCCTTATTTTGAAATGTCTCTCAATCAACATGATTTCCTAAAATATTCACCAACAGGGGCAAGAAAATTAGATGAAGAAATGAGCGATTTAATCAAGAAATTTATAGCAAGAACTCTAGAACCAGCATTATGTTCTATAGGAGTTAGCCTCGAAGATGAAAATGAAAATCGAGAATTTAGAGAATTAATAGGTAATGTGAACCAAGATGATGATTACACTTCATCTGAAGAAGAATGTGATTGGCTCAGGCCTGATGAAAGAGACTATTCTTGCTATGTTATACAAAAATCGAATGAAAATAATATATATTCGTGTTTAGGAGAAGATGATCTAGAATCTTCAGACGATGAAAAACAAGAAGATAAAAAGATTAAGAAGAGACATCTATTCTTAGCCGGATCAATAAATGGAATTAAATACCATATGTTGCTAGATGACGGATCAGAGGACTGTTATATTACCACTGAAGTATTAGAATCAATCGAGGCAAAGAATAAAAATATTAACTTAGCAAAAACTAAATTTACAGATAACTCGACAGGAGTAGCAGCTGGAAAAACAAAACTTAAAGTCCTGTATAGTGTACGTATCCCATTTGAAGTAATCGATATAAATGGAAAATCCCAAATATTAGAAGCACCATTTAGAGTAGTTAGCAATCTAAACTTGCCTATTCTACTAGGGTTAGAATTTTTAGGTGTAATCTATGGTGCAGTAATCGATTATAAATATAGAATCGTGAATCTTAGGCTAAATCGAGAATCCGATGAAACCACACCATTTAAAGTCTTAACAAGATCAGAAATGTTAGAAATAAGAAGATCTATGGTCATAGCTGAAAAAGAGAAAGAAATTGATCCAGAAATGCTAGAAATTATAGACAAAACACTAGCAGGAATAGAAATTAAAAATTCAACAAAAATCGAACTTAAAGAATTTCTAATCGAAAATCATACTGCGTTCAGAGATGAAATAACCATGTGTAGCGCAGGTAAACATCATTTAGTTATGGATGTAGATATCCCACACATGGATCCTAAGGAAAGAAGAATACCATTTCATCTAGAAGAAAAAGTAAGAAAAATAGTAGAGAAATGGGTGAAAGATAATGTAGTTACCCCTGACAAACAAACTGACTACTACTCCCCCATCACAACTGTTAAAAAACCAAATGGAGAATATCGAGTATGCATAGACAGTAAGGAAATAAATAAATATATGCATTCACATGGAGATGTGGTACCACATATCGAAGAACTTAAAGCAAAATTTAAAGGAGCGAGCTTCTTTACAAAATTAGATTTCCGATGGGGATTTTTGCAAATTGGACTAGATGATGAATCAAGAAAATATGTAGCCTTCAAATATAAAGGAAGATCTTATGTATTCAATCGAGTAGCGTTTGGATTATTAGACTCAATGTCGGCCTTTATTGGGATGTTAAGAAAAGTTTTAACAGGATTTGAAGACTTTATTTCGGCATATGTCGACGATATCCTAATCTATTCGAAAACTGAAAAAGAACATCTAGAACACATCAAGAAAATTATAACGAGAATCAAAGAGAATAATATGAATCTAAACCTTGAAAAATGTTCATTCTTTAAAAGCCAAACTAAATACCTAGGATTTATAATCGACAAAGAAGGTGTAAAACCAAACCCTGAAAGAGCAGAAGCCATCATACAATATGCTACACCTGAAGATAGGAAACAAGTTAGACAATTTTTAGGAGTTGTAGGCTATTATCGAAGTCATGTACCTAGATGTGCTCATCTATCACAACCTTTAATCGAGTTAACTAAAGAAAAAGTTCCATTTATCTGGACTGAAAAAGAACAAGAAGCCTTTGATGAATTAAAACGAGGAATAGCATATAGTATCTTACATACTCATCCAGACTGGAATAAACCATTTTACATAGTCACAGATGCCTCAGACTATGCAATATCAGGACTAGTGATGCAACTAGATGACACTGGAGAACAACGAGTTGTAGCAATGTGCAGTCGCATATTAAAAATATCAGAAAGAAATTATCAAACCTTTGAAAAGGAATTATTAGCCATGGTTTATACAGTAAAAAGAAATCGATATATGCTAACAGGCTTTGAAATCCACTGGAAAACAGATCATCAAGCCTTAACCCATTTCTTAAAATGTGAAGATTCATCACAAAGAGTAGCGAGATGGCGAGCCTATCTAAGTAACTTTAAAATCAAAGGAATCGAACATATACCAGGCAGGGAAAACGTAGCCGCTGACGCGTTATCGAGACATTTTGAAGCCCTAAGAGGACCAAAAGACTATTCATACCCACCGGTAATGTTCCTAGGAATAAATAATCATGGTCAAAACACTTTAGAATCAATAATTCAAAATATCGAATATTTGCAAAAACAAAGTCCAGATATTAGACAAGCAGTTATCGAAGATGACAAAAATATAGAAATCGTAGGGGGGGTAATATACTATAAGAATCGAACCGGTAGTTCCCGAATTTTCGCTCCTCAAAGTCTAAGATACGATTTCATAGATTTATTTCATCGTCGATATGCACACCCAGGAGAAAAGAAAACTTTAGCCATAGTAAGAAGAATGTTTGACTGGCCAGGAAGCAAACAAGATATCGAAGAATATTGCAAAAATTGCCTCCACTGCAGAAAATCGAAAGCATTAAACTATACACAAAAAGGTGAATATAAACCTATATTCGCAAATGAACCTCTGGACCTACTTTCAGTGGATATATTTGGACCACTACCTAGAACAAATGTAGGCTATAACAAGATAATCGTACTAATGGATGTTTTCACAAAATTTACAAAACTCTATCCAGTAGGATCAGCCTCAATCGAAATGTGCACAAAAGCAATAGAAGACTTTATCGAGAAATTTGGAAAACCGAAAACCATTCTATCAGATAATGCGATGACATTTACAAGTCCGAAATGGCGAGAATTTTGGGAAAATCAAAATATTCAAATCCGCCTAACATCAGTCTATACCCCGTCGAGCAATCCTGTTGAAACAAGAATGAGAGTAATTGGAGACTGTTTAAGAATATACTGCCCCACTGAGCATCATCGTTGGGATAATTTTTTAGATCTAATCGAGAAAAGACTAAATGAGACTCAACATGAAACAACAGGTTTCGAACCTATAGTACTATTTCTAAAGAAATCCATCCAACCAAATGGAGAAATAATCGACCTAAATGATGACAACCTTTATCAGAATATGATAACAGATGCAAGAAACAATACTCGAGCAGCTATTGCTAAAAGAAAAAAGTATATAGAAAATAAAAACTTCAGATTTATTAAATTTGAAACGGGAGATCAAGTCCTAATCAAAAATCACCAATTATCATCAGCAGAAAGAAGACAAGCTGCGAAATTATTCCATAAATGGGTAGGACCCTTCACAATCTTGAGAGAGCCATATAAAAATACCTACATCGTTGCAGATAGAAACGGAAACGAATTCCAATATCACGTGAAAGATATTCAAAAGATCTAAAATGCCTATGAATCAGAGAAAATATGTTAGCACAGGCAGTATGATTAGCAAACATGCAGCGGAAATTGAACAAACTTTAACAAATTCGTATGAAACTCTCAGAAAATTAAAATTAAGAACGAAAATGCAAAGAGAGCTAGAATCGAGACAACAAAAAGAATCAGCAAAACATGAAAAATCGACTCAAACAACTAATAACGACCTCTCGGATACGATAAATTACAATAGAATCAAGATATACCCAAGTAGCCTAATTAATTTTGAAATGAAATTAAATGTCGAAAAGAGAGAACACCCAAAGAAATCTCACACAACAAATGAATCTAAACTCTCTCAGAAGAAGAAAAACAAGATATTAAAAAGGATCAAAGATAAATCTTTAAAAGAAATAGCTGAAATTGATACGGCTACACAAACCCTCGACATGTATCAAGATATAATTTTGAAAAATAAAATTCTATTGAAAAACTATCGAGAAGAAATAAAAGAAAAATTAATAAAATTATATAATGAATTAGGATCGAAAATAGATAATGAAGAAATCGAAAATAAATTAACAAAAATAGTAATAATTCAGAAAATAGAACAATGAACTAGAAAAATACTTATTTCAAAATCTCTCAAGCAGAAATCTGAATAAAATCGAAACGAGGAGAAAAATATCCCTTTACCCCCCACATGACACACCTCATGTATATCACGCACGCGCCGATCATATATGGATGAAAGAACATGCCTGAAAAACTCCGCCCAACTGTTGAACGAAAAACAAGAACCGGCAGTTGATAAAGAAATTTAGATGTAAATGTGTGACATATAAAATATCTAAATCGTAAAAGATTCTTTTATCGAGGAAAATTCAAAATCTGATGATAATCTCCCCGAGTTAATATTGAATCGAAAATGGAAAGAAAGGTAAGATTTACTTCGTCAAATACCGAATTAACTGAAAAGCCATTCGAAATAGAATCTAATCAAATGAATTTCCAGAATTTATCGATTGAAGTTGACGTTAATCTCACCGAATCAAAACCAGGAACATCAAAGGAAATCGAAATTGATTACACGAATCTCGAATTCTATGAAATCACTAAAACGTCAGGAAGCGGCGAACCCGTATTCCAAACTAGAATGTTATCGAATGAAGAATTATCCAAACTCTTCCCAAATCGGAAAGTAAGTTATAAAAACTCTAAATCGAATACTACCTTAAAACAAGAAATTAAAAATCGAATATTCTTACAGGAGCTAACCAGAATCGAATTAGAAGACGTTGAATTAGAGAAGGAAATAGCAGAAGCTCGAGTCATTCTGGAACGAAATTATCCACTGGACAGCTACTTTCTTGAAACTGTGGTTTCATCTACGTTCCTGTTAAACTTATCAAACGAAGAAATCCATAATCTTACGAATGCAATCGACCCACCAGAAGAACCCCTAAACCAAGAACAGCGAGAATTAATCTGGGTAAACAGTGTAGCGATCGAGAACTTCAGAAACGAATTGGTAAGATCAAACAATCAAGAATTAATCGAGAAATACACGAGTAATGAAGAATTTTTACATGAAGCGTATGTGTTGTCTGGTCTAAACTATGAAAGAAAATCAGTTAAATTTATGCCCACTTTTCAAGGGAAATGGTTTGACGCGTTTCTAAATAAAAATGAAAATCGAGAACCGAGCTTAGGAGATTTTCCACCCGAATGGATCGAGCTATGTGGGAAGATGGTAAATCGTGATCTTAGAGAAATATCGGAAATGAAGAAAGTAACTTTAAACGACCTTAAAGAAACGATAAAAATACATAAGTCGTTATCATCGTATTATGAAAGTCTAATATATTTCGATACGTTGTTGAAAGAAGAAACAGTTCGCCGTATGGTAAAAATCGAGGACAAAGAAACAATTATATTAGGGCAAATGTCAGACGATGTTTTCGAAGAAGACCTATCCAATATTTTGCGGAGTGATGAACTACCAAAACCATCGTGTCATAAAACAGAAGAAAAAAATCAATCGAGTGTTAAAATGGAACCTAAAATCGAGTCAAAACAAACTTCAACTATGACCAAACAAATCGAGAAGATTGAACAGAGTTTGCCTACGGCTATAGAAATCGAAATAGCAAAGTTGAGAGAACTACCAGTAGAGACAGTTATGTGGTTGCGGCTTAACCCAATGCTCGCAACGAAAGCTATGTGTCACATGAACCCAGACTTAAAACCGAGTCTAGTGGGTAGTAATGTTATCGAGTTAGGTTGGGTAAGAAACCCGAAAAACCCGAAAATATTGGAAAAGCCGATAGAAGATCGTATTGTCGTAATAGATAAAAAACCTTGTGCCGTGGTTGACATAAATAGACTGTTTACAATCGAATTATATGATCCAATATCACTAGAAACAGATCGTGTCATGAAATGTACGGTGCACATCCTGCCAGCGAGATATCACACTAGGAGATTCGCGTTGGAGCGGATCGAACTCGGACTGAACTTTTTAACAAAATATTTAATCAAGGTTGATCTTCCAAAAAGAAAAGTAATTCTCAGATTCGATAATGGAGCGACCACAGCTGTTCCATTTGATTTGAAAAAGAACTCAACCTAGGTTTATTTTTATTCTCTTATCTAAAATTTTGTAAAATAAAATCGAATCGTCCAATTAATCGAGTCGTAAAATAAGTAAATCGAATAAGCTAAAAACTTAAGGAATTATCAGAACCCAAAGTTTTAATGAAGTGAAAAGAACGGGGGGGCAGGTAAAATAAAATCGAAAATTATTTTAAGATAAATTGAAACCAAAAATCCGAAACGTAAATTCCTTTATTTTTTTTTATTCTAATCGAACGCGAAGTAAAATCGAAATATCAAATATTTTCACTTATTATTTCTAAGTTTTTTTTATGAAGATTTTTTTTTGTTGTTCATAAAATTGTAAATACATTTTATCCAAAGGAATTAGAATCTGTGCTGAAGAAAGAGAGAGATGAATTAAAACTTATCGAGACCTACGTTAAAACGAAAATAAAATTAATAAGTATTAAAATTGACTAGCAAGCGGATGAAATATCACGAAAGACTAGAAATTACGATAACCAAGATAGAAATATAAATTAAAATCTTAGGAAAATTAAATAAGAAAATTAGTAAACTAAAATATCACAAGCTGACTAGAAAAGCAATGGTTAATTAACATGAAAAATGTAATATATAAATTTCAAAATATGTTTACTTCTATCGAAATAAGAACTTCAAACGATCCCTGATTGAAATATGAAATAAATCTAAAAACTTGAATGAAAAATAAAAATAAAATTGATCAACGAAAAGCATTGAATAAAAATCTTAAAATTTTTTTTACAAGACATTATAAACGAAACGACATCGAAGCGAAACCAGCCCGAAAAAGAAATAAATAGAAAATAAACAAATCATAAAAATGGTAACACTGTATAGAGAGAAATGATAAGAATTACGAAAAACAAATATTTAAAATCTGACTAGAGAAGACGATTATTAAAATTAAATCAAATAATCTTGTGAAATAAGTAGAACCTGTTATAAAACGTTTTAAAACGTAAATTAACAAATCGAAACACTGTTGAAATCTACCCAAGGAATCAAATCGAAAGTAAGTGATTACAAATCATAAATTTCATGAACTTGAATTTCTAGAGAAAATAATTAAATCGTAAATTTCAGATCGAAAAATGTCGAATCCTATCGAATCGAACGATGCTTTTTATGACGAAGAAATCGAAAACGTTCGCAAAGTTGGAGTACAGATCGAGATCGCTGTAAAATTTCCAAAACTTATGAAATTGAAGGGAGACTTTGCCGAATTTCGTGATATGGCTGCTCTTCATCCGATACATGGAAATTTCAAAGAAATGTTGGAGAATCTTCCCGCACGTACTATCGAGAAATTACACGAAGAAATTAAAGGAGAAATGATCGAGGCTGCCAACAAGAAGGCGAAGATTGAAAAATTCATAAAGTCAATATCGAGCGCTAAAGAAGACTTGAAAAAGTATCAGCTTTTGATGTCCCAACGCATGACCATCATCGAAACCAAGTTAGATTATGATTCAAAATACAAAACCAAATCAGACGACGATGAAGACATGAAAAAGTTATCGAAAAGATTCGAAGAATTGTGTCGCCCGTTGTCACCAACTAGATGCGAACTTCAAGCGGAAAGGTCCAAGAATGTCAAAGAAAAAGCTGATCATAAACCAATCGAGAAACAAGAAAAACGAAAAGACGATATCGAAGTCTTAGAAGAAAAATCGTACAATATTGAAGAAAAATCGAGTACTACGTCATCAGAAGATTCGAATACGGAATCGGTGCCTAAAATTATCCCGGATACCGGCCTAGAATTATCAAAGTTAATCGAATTGCCAAAGGAGATCTTGATCTGGCCTCGTCTCGTGAACGACAAATACCAGACGTGTCGTGTTCACATCAACCCTCAATTCCTTGGCAACGCTATCGGCAAAAATCCCATAGAATATAAGTGGATTCCTGAGCCCCACGATTTGAAAATGAAAGAGCTGCCCCTAAAACCGATGGTCTCGATTTTGGACAAAAAGGAATTTTCCTTAACGAAAGTTACACAAAAGATCAACTTTGAGATGTTCTTCGGATCAAGGAAAAGTCCAGCAGTAGTCGAAGTAACAGCGTTTGTAGTTCCTAGAGGTCATACACCGGCGTTTGCCCTTGAACGTATCGAATTGGGGTGCAAATGGTGTTGGCAACATATCTATCGAGTCGACTTGGAATCGAAAAATATCTACTTGAAAGACATAGAAGGAGAAGTATTCGAAGTCCCGTTCGAAATTAAATTCTCAAATAATTAAATTTTTTTTTCTGTATAAAACTCTTTTCTGTTTTTGATCGAGAATGTACGAAAGAAGGAAATTAATCGAATATTTTTTTTTTTTTTTACTGCCTTAATAAAATAAATCGAGAAAATTTAGTACTTAAGAATCTTTCCTGTATGTAAATTTATAAAATTAAAATCGAATAAATTATGTAGTCCGAACATATCTATTGATGATTGAGGAAAAATGAAAATCAAATTTTTTTTGATCGAAATGAGAGGTAACACTGTTGACCGTTGTAGGTAGGAAATAGTAAGTTTTGAAAGAGAAATAGTGGTGGTTCTGTTGCTAAGAAAGAATCTACATCACAATTACAAAACGGATAAAAATTTTGGTAAGATCTAAAATAAATTCGTTTTAGGTAAGATCGGTTAATCTCATAAATCGAAAGACTAAAAGATGGAATCTTCTATTTTAGAAATGGAGCTTCGTAAGATCCGAAAAATCTCTGAAAAATCAATAAATCGAAAATATGAATTTGAATTCAATCCTATCGAGCCGAAATTCTGTAGCTGGGGATTTGACCTATCATCGTCGTTTACAAATGAATTCTACACTTGGATGCATCGAGCAACGAAAGAAGAGAAAAAAAATATCTATGACATCTATCGAGCAGAGGTAGAATATGTAAATAAAATACATAAAGAAAATGTCGAAATTTTGCAAGAAGCCGCGAAAGATCGAAGCTGCATCCTAAGATACCGATACAGCCTATTAACAAAATTGAAACAATTAAGCGCTGAACTTGGTATCGATCATCAAGACTGCGAAATGGATCGAGATGAATGTGTAAAAATGCCAAAACTAAAAGAAATATCTCAAGGTCCGTTCAATGATGAAACAACACGAATCTTATTAAATCTAAATCGAGATCTGATTATAAAAATGAATATCAATCCATATCGAGAAGAAATTGTTGAAATACTCATAAACCCAGGTTTTAAATATAACGCTGTGGGCGAAGAGGTAATTCCAAAAGTGCCAGAAAAATTCAGTAAGATCGAAAAGTTAGTAAAGCCATTAGGACCATATTTAACAAATTTAAATGGCGAAACTTTTGCAGTAGTAGAAGTAAAAAGAACTCTGGATTTTAATATATTCACACCTCCAGAAACAGATTTTCTAAAAATCCAAATGAACGCGTTTATTCTTGAAAATCGTTATCATGGACATAAATTTAACAGAAATCGAATACAATTAGGAGACATCTTCTGCAGAGAATTTATAATGAACGTTGATATTGAAAATCGAATCCTACGTCTAAGGAATAATGGAGTTTCAACAGATATTTCTTTTGAGATAAAATCCGAAAAATAAAAACTTTTAATGTTATATCGAGTTATCATAAAGTTTGTCAAAACTTGAAAAATAAATCCGATGAAGTAATGTAATTTGTTATCTTTCATGAAACGAGCCTCATTGTTATATTTTGAATTATCAATCGAAATGGAAATACCTTTATCTGTCGACTAGCGAGAAATGAAAAATAGGAGACAAATCGAGACTAGAGAGTGCATATCGAAAAACGAAAAGGTATCTGTAAGATCGTGCTTTGGTTCGTTCAAACATAAAGAAATTTGAAAAACTCTTAATGATCCAAACATTTATTTTCTTAGTAAATTTTGTGCTGTTCTTTCTTGCTCTGCGTTTGAGAGCAAATCCAATCTTATTTGTGATTATAAATTTTTATTTTTGGATCGTATTTTCCTTGAAAATCTTCGCTGGAATCCAGGTAACTGAATCAATTATCCACCTATCATACTGTATTTTCATATTCTATGCATATAAATTACTTCACGAATATGGACGATTGTAACAAACTGATCGAGCAACTTGAAAATTTAGAAATCGAAAAGGTAAACAAGAGAAAATCAAAATTGAAATCTTTTAATTTTCAAACTTTACATCTTGAATATATTTTATTAAAAATTGAAGACTTAAATATCGAGAAAGAAAAACTGAATCAGAAAAGACATGCTTTAGAAAATGAAATAAAAATCGAAAATAATCCGTATTTGAATATTTGTTATTTAGAATTATTAGAAATTAAAGCTCGACAATATATGACGGATACGTATTTGTCTATAAAAAGATCGACCAATGACAATATAAATCGTTCAAAAATTTTAATAGATAAAATTAAACGATTGAAAGAACTTTATGACTTTATGGCCTTATAAATTTTTTTTTACAGAATGTCAACCGAGAAAATTGAAAATCAAAATCAAGAATCGAGAACTAAGATCAAAATACCATCGAACTTTCGCAAATTTATAAAACCGAGTTTTCCTGAACTTTTGCCTCAAGCGAACTTCAGTGATGAAGAAATCGAGAAAAGTGCAGAGACGAAATTCTATCACAAATCCATCTCTGAGATCAAGAAAATAATCGAACAATATGAGGAGGAAGAGAAGAGAGCCTTCAAAGCAGAGGAGGAAATCGCGTCGCAGATGAAAAATTTAAATGATATCTTCAATACTTCTAAAACGTATGTAGATAGGATCAGAACGAGACTAATTATCCTTAATGAATTAAAATGCAGAAAAATTCATATCGAATATGAACGTTTAATCGAAGAAAGAATCACGTCTGAAAATAGAAGTATAGGATCATCGAGCAAATTAGAAGAAGATGAATCTAAAAATAAAAAGAATAATAAAAGAAATCGAAAAAGATCCTCCTCATCATCGTCATCCTCATCTGAATCTGTAGAAGAAGAAGATGGGAGATGGAAGAAAGATAGGGTTGAAAAGAAGAGAGATCTCAGACTACAATTAAATAGCAAAATCGAACTGAAAAACATCGAGCAAGAAGAAATGGTTGATGATAACCTAGAAATCGTGCCTGTTATTAAAAATCCACTAGAATCATCCTTCATTGCACCTCCGATTTCATCGCACATTCCCATAAGTGAAAAAGCGGTAGATGTTCTGAGAAAAATTGGCAGGGGAATCGTAATTTGGATGAAATTGGATGCGTCGAATCAAAGAACCAAATTATGCCATATCAATTTAGACTTCCCGTATAACTGTATAGGCGGTCAAGCTATCGAATGGTTAAGTCCAAAAGAAGAAAGAAATTTAAATTCGTCCGTAACTTTCCCAGTAGTCAAAGTCGGTAAGAAAACGTTTAACTTAAATCGAGCGGATAAAGAAGTATCAGGAAACTTGATAAATCCAAAAGGAATCGAAAAGATATTGTTTAATGGATATGCTATAACAGAAGAATCGAGACCCCCCTACTTCTCAGCAGATCGAGTACAATTAGGTAGGAGCTTTTGTTACCAACATATTGTTGAAATAGATATAATAAAATACATTGTATGGTTAAGATCGAACGATAATGGTAAGTTCTATGTCAAATTCGATCATCCGAAATCGTAAATGAATCTTCTACGAACGACAAGAAATAAAATAGTATCGAGTAGAGAATCAGTTCGTTATAACCTTTCAGTAATCTAAGCGAGCGTGTAGCATTAGGATCTAATCGAGAATTTTATTCTCTAGTCTCGAATAATCTATTGATATAAATTTTTTCTTGATTTATACTTTCTTTTATTATTATTATTTATCTTATAAAAATCATGCCTGTTCGCATTAAATCAGAACCTTGGAATGTAATCGAAAGCGAAGGAGAAAGTGAGAAAGAAATTAATTACTTTCCGAATCCTAATTTACCAGCAGATCCACTTAAAGAAAATAAAAACATAGAAAATCGTGAGGCAGAATTTAATTTCTGCGAATTCAAAAACACTTATCGTGAGAATAAGGAAGAAAGCGATGGAGAATCAGAAAAAGAGGAAGAGCTTACAGAATGTGAAAATAGTGTAAGATCGGATGAAAGCGGATTAGAATATTTGCTAAAATATGAAGATCTTCAAATATTCTCTACAAGAACATTAACCGTTGCTGAAAAACTAGTGAGAAGTAAATATAGATTCTTAAATAAACCAGAATTAATCGAAAAATTTAATGAAATTGCAGCGGAAAAGGATCGTTTGTCAACACATATTAAAATTTTAGAATCGAGACTTCAACTTTTAATCGAAGCAAGAAAGAAGAAAATTGAAATGGATAAAAATATTGAAGAAATCTCGGAATTAATTTTCCTCGTTGATCATGAAAATATTGCTGAAATGGATTTAATGGTTCTACTCCGGAAATTAGAAGTAAATGAACAGAAATGTACTAAGAATTAAGTGATTGTAAAATTTTTTTTTATTATTTTTAAAAAATTTTTTTTTTATTTATATATATAAGTAAAATTCCGAAAATTTTGGGGGGCGTATGGGACGCGTAGCTTACGTAAGATTTTTCGCTTTCAAAATAAAATAAAAACTTTCGTAATTTTACAAAAACAAAATAAAACGAGATAGATAAATTTTAAGCTAATCGAATATAAGAGATTAGGAATCGAATATGGGAAGTGGAATAAATAGGCGGAGTCTATGAATCGAGTTGAAAATCTGAGATCGAACTAAAGAGAAGGATCTGGCTTGAGCTTCACTTCCTTCAGAGTATGGTAAGAGATAGGATCTTAGAAAATCTTCTCATCTTGACTGGTAGGATCGAATCTAGTGTGCGAATAGAGAAGTTGTTGATGGAAGAAATTTTGTAAGATATTTTTTTTTAGAATGTTGTTTTTTATTTGAATTTATATTATCATTTTGTTTATGAATTATTAAAAATATCGAGTGTTCCTGAAAGATGTCATTGTTTATATTTTTGTGTGTTTTTGATTTGATCACTATGGATTAGGTAAGTCCATTATAGGTTGGATTGGTTGGCTCTGTTTTTCCGTATAAATGATTGAGTGATGTTTTTAAGAGTAACAGGAGTTAGGATTATCACAATTGGAGTGTGGCACTTCTAATTTTAAAACTGAAACCTATTTTTTTATAATTTTTTTTTTATTATTTATGCTAATTAATAATTTATGTTTGCGAATAGTTACGTGACCAGGGCGTGACAGTACAAGGTAAGATTTCAAAAATTTCAGAATTTCGAAATTCAAGTATAATTATATTAAAGAAAAAAAACTATCTTTTCATAAGGGTACGTGATCGTATGGAAGAGCTATCACGAAAGTTTAAAGACGATCCAGTGCCTCTTCCAGAACTAGTCGTGTATTGGACAGAATATGTGATCAGACATAAGGGTGCACCACATTTAAGATTCAAAGGAGCTGATATGCCAGCATATCAGTATTATTTAATAGACGTGATTATTTTTATTGTCATTAGTTTATTTCTGGTTTCATTTGTAGTCAAGTGTCTTTTAAAACTCACTGTCACTATAGTTGGACTTATCGAATCACATGCCTTCTCGATTTCAAATAATGAACTGCGAAAGCAAAAAGAATAAATAGTGAAACTATACTTTCTTACTTTTGTAATGTACATGAAAAGGTTTATTGATTACTTGTCTCGAGGCAAAGTATTCGATACCCTATTGTCAAAATGGTGCTATGTCTAGTTTGAAAAATTCGCGAGAGGTGAGAAAAGAAATGTTATCACATGCATTACTTCCGTGGTAATAAGTACCGCTTTCGTCAGCTTAGATGAAGACTATAATCAATTTACTTGTGATCCAACTTGACTAAGGCAATATTACAACTAAAGAAATATTGATAGAATAACAATTTTTTTCTAACAACTCGTAAATTTTTACAACATGGACATAATACATTTTTCATATCAAGGTATATCGATGTACTCCTATCCCATATGAACTTAGTTCAGTACAAAACAACCACTCCTTGTCGTTGACGAGAAAATTCAAGAGCCCATAAAACGAAGAAAATTACCAACTGTAGTTTGAAAACTAACTGTGAATTTTTAGAAGCTATTAATTATAGCGTAACACTGATCCTTTTTGTTCTCAGGCCCACATTTGAAATTTGTTGCTTTTCTCTTCATCAGCATAAACTGTTCTTCCAGGGAGTGATTTAAAAAAAAAAAACATGATATAGTGAAACTAATCGCATCACTCACTCCTTATCGGTTATGCTCTTATAAGCTCAACATTGGTAGAAAATGAAAGGGCTGATTAGGGAATTTAAAATGAAATATTTGAATAAACGAAATATAAAATAGCCTACAGTCATTTTCATGGCTTCAAAAATTTTCGGGAACAGACTATTTTTTCATGGAAAAATACATTCAGGAAAATACACTTCAGTTGCTCAATATACGAGTAGTACCGACTGATTATAATTTTCGCCGCAATCTATTCTCAACGGATATGTCTCCAGGGTAATCGTTTGGAGGAATTTTGTTCATGTTGCATCACGCTGAAAAATGTCAATTTTCATAGCCTCCCCCGAATTTATTGGAAGCGAAAGTTTATAATTCCGCCAAACGAGCAATTTGGAAATATCCTTTGAGAGTATGAAGAGTACTTACATGGCCAAAAGTTCAGATTATCTGTGGTGCATATTAAGAAACAAGAATGCATTCCCAATAAAGCATATCTTTGCGATTGGATAACTTTTTTACATTTATTTCATCTTGATGGGTGTGAAGTGGCTGACAATGAGAGATGAAAACGTCTTAAAAACCAAGTAACGCAGGTTCGACGTCAAAGGCAAGAATTTTTCAGATTAGAGAATATTCAATAAATCGTGTACGAGAAATTACATTACAATTAAATTGCTACCTCCGCAATCCCCTCACTTCAAGTATAGGAGAGGAAATTAGCAAAACAGTATTCCAACTGTATCAAAAAGATTATAGGTATAAGTTACTATATAACACCATTACTAGCATGGTGTGTGTGTCATCAAATAGCATAAAGAAGGTAAACTCTTACAATTATCTCCTAGTAACAGCTTGTCATCAAGGGGCAAAATTACAATATCCCTTTTTTATAACTGGATCTTTCAAAAGGATAAGTACATTAACTTCAAATTCCTACCTGTTTTGGTCCTGTCAATGGTTCTCGAGATCTCTTCATCAGCTTTATCGTTCCATTTAATGCTTGGATTGATTGTAGAGTAAGGTCATCCTTGAATTTATTTTCTGTAACAGGTTGATCAATATCCACGTTTTCACTTCGCGCACACGACAAACACAGCAATTCAAGTATTTGTAATTTCACTATGAATCATATTTCTACCGAGCAAAGACGAACACACACACAATATTCGATTTTCTTCCATTTTCCTCATTAATTTATAGCTAATAAAGAAGGCTTACGAATCATACACGAATCACTGACTTGATGGCCAAACCCCGAAGGAAATAGGAGTGAAGGATGGATGAGATGGCCGGTGCTCGGCGCCTTGCGGGAAGCCTGCGGGTCTGGAACTTCTGCTATTCTGCAAGAACGTTTCCAAAAACTCATTCTTATCACTTTTTCCATTATCACGTGACTTGAAAATTATGGAATGCGGCAACATCGTGCGTTAACTACTCCTACTCCTGAAAGCGCTACAGCGAAATTTCATCATTATAATTATTTCTATTTTCAAGTTTTTCAACTTTCAATGTTTCTAGAAGCTAAGATATAAACGACAAATTCTGGTATTCATAATTCATTCAATTCCATTATTCAAGAACTGAATTAATAAAGATTGGCGAAAACCGGAAAACGCTTGTACTTGTTTTGTAGTCAGGATTATGGAACAATTACGGAACAGAAACTGAATATTTTGTTAATACGCGATGACAATATTGTACATATAGGTGATATCATGTTGTAGGAGGTGTTCAAGTGTATTGTAAGGCATACTTTTGTTTTTTCGAAATGAAAGGCGCTAGCAAACCAGTAAAAACACTACTTAAAAGTAATGTCCAGTTACCTGTGACTGTGAGGGTATTCAATAAGATATTGTTTTAGACAAAGCAACTGCAATCTAAAGCTAAATTTTCTGTCAGTCCAGCATCTGCTATCCAAAACTGACTCGTGCATAAAAGTAGATGGACAATTCAAATAATGCACTTCAGAACTTCGACTAGTCAAAGTTGAAAAACTTGAAAAATTCCTGTAGTCACGCTGGTATTTCAACTAAGTTTAAAGAATTAGTGATTTTCATTTTGTTTATTTTATATTTTATTCGATACAGCTCACAAAAATTCAGCAGCCTCAATCAGTCATTGTAATATTAACAGTGCATACGAAACTATTTTATTTTGGCAAGCGATTGGTTTCAATTCCAATATTTGATATCAACCTTCAAATCCTGCTCTTATAAACAATTCAGTAGTGGGCGTATTTATACATGTTCAAGAAATATCCGAGGAAAAACAATTCGCTACTTTGAATACGAATCCAGAAATTAAATTTTAAAAATATCTTCAACTTCCTATTGGCATGGCCAGATAAGGCAGCCATACCTCTTCACCTCTTCTAGACCCTATGAACTCTATCACATGCTTGCTCCGAGATTCAATGGAACTGATATGTCAGCAAATCAATATTTTTTAGTAGATGTGACTTATTTTTATTGTTATTAGCTCGATACTTGTAGTTTAATTCTCTTGAAAAATTTGAAATAGTCGAGCTTAATGAATCAGGTATATAGTTTCAAATAAGTAATGAAATACAAAAGTAAAAAGATAAAAAATATTAACTATACTTTCTTCATTTTGTTATGAATCAGATTCGATTACTTGTCTCGCAATAGACAAAATTACTTATCCTGAATAAAAATGGAACTGTTGACAAATGAGATTAAATTTGTTATGGTATGGTCTTATTTTCAAACAGAGAAGCTGTTTTCGCAAGATACTTTGTGAAAAAATTTTCTTTTAATTCCCAAGTAAACAATGCAAATTTATCTTCCTGGGAACGAAAATAAATGAACTAAAAAAATAAAATACAATAATATCGATGAAAATATTTACTTATTTAACGAATATAAAAATGGGGGAAAAGAGACAACAAATCAATGAAAACAACCTTTCGCATAAAAATAAAAAAATCAACAAAAATCAAAACAACTTTTTTACAAAAATATATAAAAAAAAAGAACAAATGAATGAATCAACAAAAAACAAAACTTAATTTCAATCTTAACCTAACTGGATACCAAATTGGTTATAAATGGTGCACCAATCACAGAATTAAGATTGTTTTCGTTCCTAATTTCAGCTTCAAAGCTCCGAGAAGAAATAAAAAAAAAAAATAAACTTTTAACGATTACAATTAATAGGACAAGGCACAAAAAAATCTAAAAAATAACATTTCAGATCCTCGTTTACGAAGGTAAAAATTGATAAAAAATTTAATAACTAGGATTAATATTTTTTTGATGATTCGGACAATTAATTTCCAATAATAAGTACAAAAAAGGAAACGAAATAAACCTGACATTAGAAATTTAGAGATCATTAACCAATTACTTTCAAAATGAAAAGATGATTTAAATCACTTCAATTTAAAAATTATTATTTTCTCTATCAAGAAATCAGCCATGTCGATTAAATCTGCTCATTTCTCTTACGAGATAAATTCATTCACTCATTCAGGATACTAATTTTTTTTCACGCTTTTTCTGGCAATCAGCTTTTTCACTCAGAAACAATTCCATGCTATACTCCTCATTTTGCATTCCTGATCTCCACATACAATGGGAATAAACATCGATTAAAATACCAGACTGGACACCACTGACTTGTGATTTCCAATTTAAGTTCATCACCCAAAGTACTACCGAGGGAATGGCAAGATTAAAATAAAATCTACAATAATATGATTTGTTGCACTCAAAAACAAAGTACAGTTTTTTCGATGAAAAAACTCAGTTTACTATGTCGGATAAATTCAACAAATGAGTAAACGCAATATTTGTGACCAAATCTAAGAGACATACTTTTGGGTGAATGAGATATTTTAAATTTTTTCAGTATTGTTCAATCGTAAAGTAAAATCTCTCATATTTCCCATTTATATGGAAACTAGTAGTCCGAGGAATGTTTTTAGAAAATATTAAGAGGCCAATTTTATTACTTTTCCCTAGCTAGAAGATTACGTCAATGCAGAAAACTTTTAAAATAGTTACAAATTTCTGTTTCTCTAACCCGGGTAAAATTTTAGAATATTAAAAGAAATATGAAGGACTTTCACTTCATCAGTCTGGGGCAATCTAGCGACCAAATATCTTATTGACAAAATGTTTTTTCTGGAAAATGCTGATTTTGTCAGAATTTTTGGAAAAAGCAGGACTAATATTTCCAAATTCGGAATCTCTTATTTTCAAAACTATTTTTCTTAATTTTTCAATTTCTAAAACCCCTATCGCACCCAATTTTTAAGGTAGAAAAATACTTCTTGGATTATTCGATTAGTCATTTAATACTATGAGTAAAAAAAAGTAAAATACATGGATTTTGATACTTTTCACCCAAATTATGATTTCTCAGATTTCGTCACTTTTATCCACAAATTTACCTTTCTCTCAAAATGTGTCATCCTAGAAAATTTGAGGATCCTCAGTTTTAAACTGAATACTCAAAATTCTAGACATGAAAAATTAAACAGATCAAAGGAAAAATAGAGGATATTGCGTAAATAAATAAAAAATACATCCCCAAAATTACATTCGATTAGCATAAAGGGAATCCATCCCAATCTGTACACTTCAATTATTAGAAAGCTAAGATAAATTTTCAATTAGTTTCTAAGTTATTTTCTAAAAGTTTTTTTTTGTTTTTTTTTTCTCAAAATTTTGAAAAATTCAAATGGCAAGATTTGCTCCAAACGACTTATATGAGGGTAAACTACTTAAACAATAGCAAACAACAAACTAAAACAAATATCTTCATGAAATTTTACAATAATTTAACAGTACTTTCGAAGAGCGTTTTATAATACAAGAAAAAAACCAAAATTATCAGCAAGTTGTAAGTACAACTCGGGCAATTTTTCAGGCTTTTGACCAAATTTGGGAATCCTCAATCGAACTCGCGTAAGTCAAAAAATCAAAATCTCGTTTGTTTATTGACCATTTGAGTAGAATGAGAAAATGACAAAACCGGGGTTTAAAATTCCCATGAGGAGGAGGGGGTTTATTGACCCACTGAAAAAAAGACTCGTGGGAAGTCTGCGAAATACGTTTTTAATAATTTTAAAATGCCATTTTTTTTTTCGCTTATTCACACTCTAAAGAGTCACACGGCCGACACGGGAAAGAACGTCTCACTCTTGATTTACAAGCATCTTCTGGGATAAGGAATGTGTTTTCCTCACACGAAGTTCACTCGTTCCGCACACACAAATTGGTGGTTACGAGTTACGACAAGCAGAAAACTTTTCAATTTACATCCGCATGTTATTCAGCTGAACTTGAAACAGAATGAAAATTAAAAGAAAAATGCAAACCAATTGGCTACTTACGACAAAACAGTGAAACCAAAAATACATAAAAGGACTGATTTCAAGTCCATAACGTTAAATTGGTTCAAATTGCAAAATTATGGAAGGAGTACCATACAAGATACTTAAAATTAATACTACACCGATAAGTTATTTCGAATTTATAATAAATCATCAACTTGAGGGATTTGACTGGAAGGGAGGGGAGGGGGTGTTGTAATCTTAAGCGATAGAAGGATCGACTAATTGATAGATTTCATTCCGGGTAGATTTTCAAGAATTAGAAAAGAGGGGAAGAAACTCGAACACAATGAAATCCGCAAAAATTAAAAGTAAAATAGGTAAATAGGCAGTAAAAAGTAAGATAAGAAATTAGCAAATCAAAAATCGTTGGAAAATTTACGAAAATTAGGAGGGTACCTATATTTTTTTGACAAGAAATTTTGATAAAATCAAGGTTCTCCAGAATGACTAGAATTTCTTAAACGAAAGTATCGAGGACTAAGATATACGATTTGACTAGTGGAATATAAAAATATATACAAAACAAAGTGGGAGAGGAATGGTATAGATTTCTCTTTTAAATGGAATTTAAATTAACTAATTAAGACTTCCAAAAATTAGATTATCAGCAATTTTGAATTCGTGAAAATAAAATTTATGGAATTATTATTTCATGTTTCAGATGAATTGAAAATGACCAACGAAAAATAAATTCAAGACGATCCGATAGACTTTAAAATTACTTAATATTAAAGAACCAAAGGACCAGATTATTTTTAAACACGTAGTTTATGCGTTGATAATTCATGAGTTTGCTTTATTCAACTCCGGCTGATAAAAAACTTGAATTCACCAAAAACTATTTTTTCATTCGCCATTTCATCATCGCTGAGCGCAAAAGCATACTCTCGAATAGTTTAGAATGCATTCAAAGAGGCCAATCGCTGATATGCGATGATTATAAATAGATCCGAAATTTACAATTTTCGACTTGAATTAACGTTTCACTTCCTTTTCCTTACAGAACAAAGTTATTTTCCATCGTGACAGTCAAACATTTAAATTATTTACAAGACAATTACTATAAATGGGTAATTTACATTAGTTCAACACGAAATGATAGAGGGAAGTGAAAAAACGAGCCGAAGAAACGCTTTTGAAATAAAATCCAGAGCTTTGGACTAGAAATTCGATACTTTCATCCAACTAATCGGGAAAATAACAGTACAAAAACTAACAACAATGTAGCTTAAAATTAATAAGGATGGAAACAAAAAAATTCTGACAAAATGAATTATTTACAAAAAAGAAAACAGACTGCGAGTGCGATATAGGAATGTACGTAGTTCGATCTCATACAAAAATTCAAATTTATGGTCTACGGTACGTTTTCTTGTACATACAGCAATACAGCACACATTATGAATCCTCAACAGGAAATACGAGTAATACCTATGTCGAATAACAGAAATAAAAAATCTACTTTAATATGCGAAATCGTTGACAAATCGGCAAACAATGAATACTCTCGTCTAAATTATAACCAAAGAACAATTATACGTCGGGTTGTGAAGAGGAAAAATATTAAAAACAAAGAATACAGAAACATAAACGGGTACAAAATGTTGACGCCATCGTAAAATTTTACATCAGTCTGGTCGACAATATATTCTTAGAGAAAATAACTTTATAGTTAAATGGGCATAATATTGTCCATACAGCTGAATATGAGATGGTAAATACGACCTTCTATTTGTAAAACTAAACGTCTATTTTAAACGTGTGATCTAACTAAAACGAATACTTATTTGTCACTATCTACGAAACTCGAAAATTAAAATTTTCTTTTCATGATTTCCAAACAGTAAGCAAAGGTACCTAATTTGAAAAAAAAAAAAAATTCATCAGAAAAATGTCGACTATGAAAAACGATCAGGTCATAATACCATATCTTTGGCTATGCATATTGGATTGCATACGAAACAGAAAAATCTTAATTTAAATCAGCTGTCAGTGGGTAAATAATCATTTTGCAAAATGATAAAAACAAAATACTTAATACAACAATCATAATACTTGGAAACGTACGAAAAAAAAAAACAAACGGTGGGAATGACCAGCAACAGCTTCATTCTTGAGAAAATGGTGGGGTTTCAGCTGCAACAAACCGAAAAAAAAACATGGATTAATGATATTATCCAACACATAAAAATAGAATATTATTCTATTTATTAATAAGTGTCGTGAAAATAAAATTACAAGGTAGTTATAAAATCTCAATAAAAATTTAAAAAAATAGACCATTTGGAACTTTACATAAACGTTCACAAAAAACATAAAAATTGCTTTTCTGTGTTTTCAAAAATAAACAGAAAATTTCAAAAGAAAAAACAACATCGAATGTAAAAACAAACTGTCGTGAAAATAAAAATGTTATCACATTAAAAAAAAAAATTACACGCTATATCTTCGAACTGCACTCTGAATGAATTCGAAATTCGAACATAGGTGAACAGTCAGAGCTAAAATGACGCGACTCGAATATTCGAGAATTTTAACACTAGAAGTACCAGGTGGTGTCATATACGACACCACTCAAAATGTTGAGATGGGCTTATCAAAGGACCAATATTTTCAGAACCCCTGACTAGTGTCATACGACGCCATCTGGTCCTTTGAGTAATCGAGTAATACCTGGTATTTCTAGTGTTAATTATTCCGTATTTATTACTGCGCTCGCCATTGACTAAGTTGTAGAACGCATATACGATGTAATTACTGCGAAGAAATAATTTGGTGCTTGGATTCGAGGTTATAATTCCCTAATTATCCTGCATAATCGAGACAATTATTTAAACTACACTTGTATATGTACTTTGTTTTGGAAGATTACACACAGTATTTGTAATTTGATTCAGAAAATATCGTAATAATTCAGCTGAGGTCAATTTCATGACTCTTATGGCGTTGGATAAACGTTTTTGTCGCTCCCAAAAAACAATTAAGCATTTATTTTTCTTATTTTCTATTTTTAAACTGGACGTTCCACCATAACAAAAAAAAAAGAAGGATGCAATAGTTTTGCCAGACATAAATTTTTCCAGACCTCATGTAAGCATTTCGTGTGTGGTTGCAGCCTATATCACTCGAAATCACATCATAAATTTTATAATTACTCATGAGAAACCGATTCTGTATCCTCCCTTTATGTTCAGTGAAAATTTCAGCTCGATCCGTTACTCAGTTTTGCTGTAATTTGCTTTCAAAGACGGATGCTGCCACATAGACCCTCTCCCCAGCACACACCAACAAATAAATAAATAGATAAAATAATAGGAAAATTTAAGATGGATATTTTTAGAATCCTGAGATCGTGAAACGAATAACTGCGTGCGTCCCATGCCTATTTATGAAAGTAAGACCTAAATTTTTAGAAGGTTTTCTGTCGAATATACCCATCTGCTAAAAAATTCAATAAAACATTTCTGGTAACTGATTTAAATTACTCGTCACATACAATGTCTCGGCTATGTTAGTCGACCATGTACTGGGAAAAAGGTGAAAAAAAAGATTCGTATTATTAAAACGAAAAACCTCTTTCACCTCATAAAAATAAGGGTAGGCTTCTCTTCAATCGACTGACCTGTTATTTCCGCTCCGATTTGAACCCACGGTTTTTTCTTTTCTTTTTTTTTTTTAAGCAGGAATATTTTAAAATCGGGTCGAATCTAAAGGCCATCCTATCTATACATTTTCTCTTCAGCTACATTGTTATCCACGTCTAATTTTTTTTTCTCACCAAAGCAACATAATTTATGATACAACCCAAAATTCCAAAATTCCAAAGAGTAGGACACGTGTTTATAAACTGAATCTACCCTTGAAGAACGTATAGATTTTGAGAATCAAACCAACATGGATACCATTTTTGATGACGGTAACGGAGCGAATATAGTCTTTCTATCGAAAACTTTTTTGCCGCAATAGAATATCGAAGGGAGCGACTAAAAATTGAAATACCGCATCCGCAGTATCAGTCCCCGGCGTGCGATATTCTCGATAAAACTCGAAGGAACTTAATTCTCTAATTAATTATTACCTAATCAAGGTTGAATAACTTTGTAAAAAGAAAAATCATAACTTACGGGATATTTTCAGCAGTCGCAAGAATGAAAAGACAAGGCAGAATATCGAAAAATTTGTACGCAACGTCATGTGTTTCTCCTAAGCTACATTTTTCTGTTGCCTCATGAGGATAGAAGTTTACTCATCTCTTTTCATTTTGCTCCAACTCATAAATCGCCTTGCCTACCTGTCAAGTGGTTCATTTTCTCTTAAATTTTTTAGGAGACTGTGAATCCTAAGAGCTCCTTCGTAGAAAAATAACTCCATATTTTATGTTTCATACCAGACTAGAAGATTTAGCTGAATACACGAGCTCAATTTACAACATCGAGAGGAAATAACACCTTTATTCTAACACAATATGCCACATTTTAAAACCCGTATATCCACTATTAATCTGCACCATTCTGCGGCTAAATGAAACGTTAAAGATATTTTTCAAAATAAATTTAATTTAGAAGGACTATTCATCGATAATATTTTCATTCCACAGCTTAAAGGTATTAGCATCGCCTCAATTCCTCTAAATCTCCTAACTGTATTTTTATATGCCTCCAATTACATTCTCCCCAAACGAAGCGAGTACCATGGGTGGGAACATTCGTGGCGAGTGAGTGCGAATGGCCAAATGCATAGAGAAAAAAAACGATAACAGAATCGCAACCTCTGCAGTCTGTATCTTCTTTGTTTATTCGTACGAGAGTGTACTGTATCTGTCTCGCCTCGTCTCGTGGCCTTTGATGGCTCGTTTAAAAACCGACTTCAATCGGGGACACTACTATGCGAGATCAGGCGAATCTCCACAGTAGGTACATACACTCTCGTATTCGCCATGTCTCGGGTAGTCTCGCCGAGAGTGTACAGCAAGCATAAAAATATGAGTGGATCCAGAACTGAATCTGGACAAATCATTCGACAATACTGTACCAGCAAAGTTCCAGATGAATCTGTGTAGAACTGAGTCACTAAATAGTATTTTCATAATAGTATTTCTCACTGAGAATTTGAAAAATAGGTATTTTAATACGAAAATTCTCCAACTCTCGCTCTCCTCAAAAAATTGAACTGTTAGTAAAGCGATAGAGGAGAGCAGAAATCCGACGAGTAGGTTGACTAAATTCAGACACTTGCCCTACCCTCTAGAAATTACAGAAAAAGTCGGTCTATAACGGTGAAAATTTTAAATAAAATATAAGTACGCTTAGTGGTGGGAAAAATTGAAGAAAGGCGTACATATCTGTCATCATGATTTCAGAAAAAATAATTTTGTGCCAAGAAGTTGGTTCGTTAGAAACGTTGAAACGTAGATAAGAAATGATATACCTATAATGCGGTCTGCTGGTATTCGTTTTTGCAATTCTTCAAACTGCCTGTTGATCTCCAGACTTAGCAAATTTTTTCGACAGTCCCCTGAAGCATGACAATTATACCTACCCACAGTCAGACAGAAAATACTCGCATTTCCAAGAAAATCGAGAAAAAAAAATATAGACACAGCATTTTTATACTACGTTCCTCAGCCCACCTCAGCCACATCGATTTCCTGTTGAAATACGACCCGCGTTGACAGAAGTATAATTATTAATTGATGGCAAAACATTCGCACGAATATGTTATTTGAAATTATGACTTTTTGCAAATCTCGATAACGGAATACTCGCACATATTTTTTCAGGATAACAAAAAACTATTTTTTCAGGAAAATGTGGGGCAGGGGAGGTGAGGATAGGGGAGGGGAAGGGAAGGAAATCTGTAATACAAGTTAGCTATCGAAATAAAAACATGTATTCGAGCATACATACTTGGTTTCACACAGGCTCAGCGTCGTTTTGTAAAATTCTTTCAGCAATCCAATACAATTTTTGAACATGTCCTGTGAAAGAATGAAAAAAAAAAACCAAGTCAAACAATAGTAAAAATTTGACATCGAAAACAATTATTGCTCAATTTATGATACGATAAAATCTTAAATTGACAAAGGCCCAAGAAAAATTATTTACAATATTGGTTTATGAGATGCTACAAAGTTGTCTATAAAATGAATTCGATTAAAATACAATTGGCAATATTTGGCTCACTCGATGTACAGGGCGGAGGTTTCAAAGACATACCTAATGAAATTAATGGTCTGAACAGTTAGATCAGGAACAAGCGCGGGTTAATACAAATGGGTCGTAAATTGTACTCAGCAACGTCTGATTTATGACGTTGTTGAAATTTATTTCCAAAATGTCGCACAAATGACAAAATATTAAAAAATCATTTCGACACTTTTGTACGATCTTACAGCCAAAACAAGGCCTTACAATCTAGGGGTGCGATTCTGGGAGTAAAACAAAAACAGTAATACAAAGAACGGAAACTGCAGGGTTGAAAATTCTAAAGAAATCTTCTCTACGTGCGTTTCGCACAGCTCGCCATCATGTTCAAATTTCAAACAGATGCATGCTCAGAAGACTAGCATCAGAAACGAGAGGAAAAAACAAAGCTATCTAACTGTATACTTAGTTATAAATAACTCGAAGTCCATCAAATTAAGAACGTACATGGCACTTGGCTGAATTTAATCCTTCAATGGTAGCATGGTGAGGAAACCCCGCCTTTCTGTGCCAATGTTGATTTTAAATTGTAATTTTTGTGTTGCATGACAATTAGTTGTAACATACAATCAACACTGATATATAAATACGCACATGCATTAGCACTGCAGAAACATGAAGACTACTTAGAATGAAGACCTTGTTATGGACATATTTTCGGAATGGGTTTAATTAGTGAAATAATAATGTGTACAAAAAAATAATCTCAGATGAGAGAATATTATTTCCTGGTGTTGGTTATGCAGCGAGTAAAGAGCTAATTATTCAAAATTTTTTCACACATGCGTTTTTTTTTAGTAGTAAGGAAATGATTTCTAAGGTTGTGTACCTTTTAACTGAAATATTTTGTGAATTCTTCTGAAAAGCAATCAGGATATCCAAGCTCACCAAGCTGATGGCAAAAACAATCTTTTCCGCATGTCATGGTATCTACTACTAAGGGCAGTAACTGGGGGAAAATCATCACAAAAGTATGTAAGTCTTGATATCTACAATAAGATTCAACATAAATGTAACACAAAATAGCCACGAAGATGGAAAAGCAAGAGCCGAAAGATACATGCGAAGCCGGTCAAAGATATCCGAGATGAACCAATTTAGCAATAAAGCTTGGTTTGCAATAGGATTTGGCTTTCGTCTTTTGCTCTGGCTTTTATTGATCATTATTTATCGGAGTGAGGTAAAACAAAAACTAATTAATAATAAAATTACGAGTACTTCGCATTGTTAGGTTGATTGATAAAAACAAAACCAAAAGACGAACGAATATTCCTAATCCTAATATAAACCAAGTTTAAAAAAAACAAAAGACGAGATTTAGCCTTAAAGAACTAGCCCATCAAAAAAGCAGAAGAAAAAGCAGGATTTCAACGAAGTTCTTGTCTCCTATCGCAGATACCGTTTTTCACAATAATATTATGCTGTTGAGGCATTTTGGCAGGCTTAGTATTTAAAAAAAAAAAAAAAAAAGAACTAGTCGAAAACCTGCTAAACATTATACTCGTAGCTCCCATAGAAGCGTCAGGCTTTTTTGATGATATTACCAATTATAGGACAAACACAATTCAACGAAATTATCAAGAAACATTACCATAAGGCAGTTACAAACACGGAAAATTACTAAGTAGAGGCCGAGTCTAAAATTCATTCTTATTCCTTCAAAAATCAGCGCGAAACGTAAAAAATATTTTCTTATTGAACAATTTTTCTGATGAAATTTGATGCTTCAGAAGGCTTCAGCCCTCTTTAACGAGACCAGTCTTCAGCGCTGCCAAGCCACATTGTTAAAAGCCCCTGCTTCGAGCCAAAAAAAACAAAAATCCCTGGAGATGAAAAAACTCACTAAAATAGGTTTTTTTTAAATTGAAAATTTGGATTTTAGCCAATAAAAAGAAAATACTTCATAGAATTATCTCTAGTTTGAATAATAATAGTAATTAAAAAATCGAAACAAAATCCTTAAAAAAACACCTTGGAATTTCCAAAAATCCCTCGCTTCATCCCTGACATTTTTCATGATAGTAAAAAATCCCTGATTTCGGGGATTCATCCCAGCAGTTGGCATTCCTGCCAGTCTTTCCTCCAGTCCTCAAAACCCTTATGAACTTTCAGGCAGATGGCAGAAAATAAGCGAACTCGTATTCTATTTACAGAAGAATACGAGTTTGCCTGCGAGAACCTAGTTCTCATCGAATAAATTAATCAACGACGATTGACGCCATTTAGTTGCATTTTTGGTACAGAGAGCACTTCCTGTGCAACATATCGGCTACATTCCGTTCATTTTTTCACACGCACAAATTAATAAAAATCTTCCAAGAATCAAAGAAAAACTGCTCGCCCACAACTCGTAGACCTCATCAGCAAATTCTATTATTCTACTACTTTGGTTATCAAATGCCCACAAATAGAGAGGTGACATCTATAGACATGGCTGTAAAGCTGAAAATAAAAAAATTCAGCTTTCAACTTACGCTTATGACCTTCAAACTCGCTCGGGAGTAGTAGAAACATGGACAGATCATGATTGGTAAAGGGAACAAGGTGCCTCCACAACACCTCAACGATGATCATTGTTGTAAAAATATCGTACAAGTGTTACTCATTGCAACTCGATTATCAGACTTCTACTTCCCTCATCGCGAAATATACTATTCTTCTGCTTCGAGCCAAAAAAAAAAGTCACTGGAGGTGGAAAAAATCCCTAACATCGGTTTTATCGTAGAAAATCTGAATTTTGATTTTAGCCAATTAGAAAAAGTATAAATGAATTTAAAAAATAAGGACTGTAGAATTTCAATTGGAAAATTGAGATAATCATCCAAATCCTTAAAAAAAACCCATCAATTTTAAAAATTTCCTAGAATTCCTATGAATCCGATAAATTTTAGAAATTCCAAAAACATTCCTGGTTGTACTCCGGAAAATTTTTCAATATAGTAAAAAATCCCTGTCTTGAAATGCCACATCAGCTCGTCATGCTTTGAAATTTGATTTTAAGCGATTATCTTCTCATTTACTTATATTATTTTGTTTTCGACTACTCGCTTTCAACATTTCTTCTATTCATGGTCTGTCAACATTGGCGAATTTGAAGGTGCAACATCGAGGCTAAACGTCACCCCTCCCCAAATTCAAGTGAATGAAAATGACTTTTTTTTGTATTGACGGATAAAAGACCCCCAAACAAAAAGCAAAATCCGACTAAGTCTATCAAGTGAGGTTCAAAATCAAAATGCCCGATCAAGCTCAAACATCGAATTTTAGCTTGGTGAGTATAATGGATTTTTGGATTATAGTGATTAGCCAGGAGCAAAAATATGAAAGCATAGTTAAAATAGAAGATCAATAATGATAAAACCATCGTTAAAATATTATTACACTGTCTAAAAAATTGCTTCTTATCACCTACTGAAAATAATTTTCATTTTCATGCATCATCTATACAGAAATTAATGAACACAACTCGGCCGCCGAAAGTTAATTTTTTTAAATTCGTGAACACTTATAACACAAATGTGGGTACACAGTACATCGAGTGCTTGAAACTCAAGCTGCAATTATTTAAAAAACCAAAAATAACTTTCTGCGAACTACTACCATATTCTAAAATGAAAATCTATTATCTTAATTTGCAATAATAATGTCCACGATATTTTGTTGAAGTTATTACAGGAGTTGAAAAAACTAAACGATGTTTGCTGATTTTCACAAAACTGTTTCGAGAATGTCGAATTTAAAATACAATGATGAAAAATTAAAATTTCTACACTAAAAGTTGAAGAAAATTTCGAAAATACGGTCTTTAGGTACTTCTTGATATTTCAGCCAATATTGTCACGACGGAAAACCTTTACACGGTATGAATCATAACATAAAATGTCACAAGCTACCCAATGCAAACACGTACAACTCTTAGTTACAAATTTATAACACTATACAAGGCGAAAATTGGACTAGTTTCTACTTCTGCTCATTTTCTAATCAACTTATATAAATTTCGAGGTTTTAGCTGTGGGCATGACATAAAAAAGTTTCATTCAAGAGTTTCTTCAATATTGTGGGGAGGGCAGGTGGTTGGGTAAAATAATTCGAAAAAAGATTCGCAAACAACTAAAATTAGCCGTCCAAAAAATACATTTTAAAACATTTGAGGGACAACAGTGCTATCAGCCCACAAATTTCAAACGACTATACACATAATAATGGGCATTTATGCTTTTCTCCAGACAAAGGCCATTTGATATTCTCATTTTTTAAATGATGTGCAGTTTTCGCAATTATGTACTTCCACAAGAAAATTATAGCCATCAATTACCACGCTTGATGCTTAGTATCACATGCATGAAAAGATTAAAGCTATAACATAATTATTTTGTCGGGTCATTCAAGATATCACGCAGAATCTAAATAATGGATACTTCATGCAACCGAGTTGGTTCTGCGCATATCCTCAACTGAGAATTGTTATAACGTGCAGGAAGGGGAAAAAAATTTAAAAACTGAACAAAATGAATACACTTACGTGGTCATCTTTGCTTATTTCTTGAATTCTTTCAGGTGTTGTCCTCGACGTGCTGTGAACCACATTGACGGATTCTGGCTGCTCATTCACCGGGGTTCTTCCAATAGAATCGGGAGTGTTTTGCCTCGGCGAAGGAGACTGTGAACTATTTATCAGTGGCACAGATACAGGCTGAATAGATGGAACAGCCGTTGTTTGTGCGAAGAAGTTTGTGCCCGGAGATTGTATTTGGGGCTGAAATTGTTGAGGCAAAGGAGATGGTAGTTGAACCTGTTGCCCAAGAATCTGGTGATGCTCCTGCCGAAGCGGCTGCTGATACTGTAGTTGCTGCTGCTGCTGCTGATGATAATATTGTGGCTGCAAATATTGTACTTGGTGCTGCTGCTGTATTTGATGATATTGTGGCTGCTGATATTGTAGTGACTGCTGATGCTGTAGCTGCACATTCTGCTGGTATAGTGGTTGTTGCTGCAGATGTTCCTGATACAGGGGCAGCTGCTGCTGTATGTATTGTTGCTGGGGCACTGGATTTATCGGGACAGAGTAAGCTGGCTGGTTATTATAATTACAAACATATCCAATATTTTGCGTCACAGTGTTAATAGAGCAAGTTTCACGCGTCAATTGCACAGTACTCCCATTTGGACTTTGAATAGTACTGTTGAGCAAATTAGGAATATCAATTATCCCTGATGTTACAGGAGCTACTTGATACGACAAGCGATTTTGGGCGACTTCTGACTCAGCAATTTGCGAAGAAAGCTGGCAAGGGTGAAGGGGGTTGGTATTGACCGGAATTCTCTGAGAAGTATATCGATTTTGAACAGCAGTAGATGGTGAATACGTGCTACTAGGAGTTTGTAATACAGATGATGATGTTTGTGGAGATGGCCTCGTTTGAGGAGCAGCAGCAGCTGAAAAATAAGGAGGTGGAGAAGGTTTGCTTTGATTTTGGACAACTCCTCGGATTGGTGAAGATACCGGCATATCAGCCCCGATTTTTGGTTGATGCCGCACAGGTGGAGGTCTGCTTTGATTGTTGACAACTTCTCGCAATGGTAAAGATGCCGTGGTATCAGGTTGATGCTGCTTAGATTCAATTCTTTTAGCTCTTTTACTAATCGCATCAAGAAGTGTTGACATAGTAAAAAGAGGTTCCATGCTCTCGTGACCCAACAACGTTATCAAAAAGTTAGTGTCCCCGATTTTCAATATTTCAGATTGAAAAGTATTATCTAATATCGCAATTAAGTTTACCATAACATAGTTAAGAAATTCATCGTTATCAGAAGGCCCCTGCCGTAATGCACTTCGTAAGTATCCTCTTAAAATTTCGAACTCTCTGTCTTCCATCTCCCCCTTCCTTTTTTTTGAAATATTTTTCTTCAGATACTCCTTGTGTAAATCTTTCAATAATTCGCAAATTTTTTTCATATCTTTTGAAGAAATCTGCCTATTTTTCAACTCTGGAGCAGACGTTTTGGAAATATTTCTAGATTTCGAAAGTGATATGTTTTTGGAGACACGAGAGGCTGAACTGGTCTGAGCTACTGTAGATTGTGTGGCTGCCAACTGGGGAACTGACAATGATGTTACCTGTGTAGATGATTTATTCGTCAAACGAGGATCACGCGGCACATCAGTTACACCGGGTTTAGTGGACACATGAGATGCAACAGCGGGATGCGTAGACATTGGTGTAGTTTTGTTGGGCTGATCGGATACACGAGATGCAACAGCGGGATGCGTAGATATTGGTGTAGTTTTGTTGGGCTGATCGGATACACGAGATGCAACAGCGGGATGCGTAGATATTGGCGCAGTTCTGCTAAGCTGACTGGATACACAAGATGCAACAGCGGGGTGCGTAGATATTTGCGAAGTTTTGCTGGGCTGATTGGATACACGAGTATTGGCGACCGAGGGTTGAGGTGTAGACAAAACAATTATCTGAGGTGGATCATAATATAAGTTTGAAAGTCCCTTTTCAAAAGACTCGGATACACTAGCAATACCCAATTCATGTAATGAACGAACTTTTATCAATCCTACTTTCGACTTAGGAGGTTCTATCGTTTCTGCATTTTTTAGAAGCTCATTATCAGGTCGAACTAATGAGACTGAAATAGATGGTCCAAAAAAAGGAAATGTATCAATTTTAGGGTCCCTTTTCTCAGAGAGAACAGTTTTGATCTCGGATTCATCAACGCATATTGACGGACGAGCACTGGAGGTTATGGTAACAGGCAACGTTACTTCCTGCAGTTTTTCCATCTTCACACTGGATAAAATTGTGCCGTCTTTTTCAGGTTTATCGATCAATGGCATATCCGCATCACAACTGTTTGAAATACGGTAAAGGTCAACTTTTGATTCTTCTTCAATTTCAATATCATCGGGTACAGTAGAAGGAGATGATATAGAAGCGACGGAACTTGTGACTGCTTCGAATGAAGGTACTTCAAAATGAGGCTTCACATCGAAACGCTCATCGTTCGAACTATCTTCCACGTTTGACGATGAAGTTGACCCTTCCATAGACAAACGTCCAATATTTTTTTTATTGCGGTTACATATTTCAAAGAGTTTATTGAGTTTATTATACTTGGGAGGCATTTTCTTACGAATAGGAGACAAATATTTCAGTTTTGGCTTTACTCTTTCCAGAGTTTCCTTTTTTCTCCTATCTGTCTCGGTACATGGTCGATAAGTACTTTTCCTGCTAGTTTGTTTTTTAGCAGCTGTCGGTTCCAATTCTGTAAACTCATCCTCTTCTGACAGCGACGAATTGGCTGCATCAATAGAAATTGATACCTTCTCCTTACGGACCAGCTTGATGTTATTAGAACCAGATAATGTGCACTGATAGTCAGCAGTTAAATTGTCGTCATATAATTTCAATTTCTTTGAAGGTGGCCTGTAGAGGAAAAAATCACGGAATAAAGATTTGGTGGAGATGCAATAATTTTGTTCTTTAATAAAGCAGTGGCTGCTGGTGGAAGCCAGAAATGAGCAACTAAAAAAGATCACAGGACGGAACTCTAATGATGATATAAATTATTATGAAAAGTGAGTTATTATTTTTGATAGATATTTGAGATCAGTTTACTATTGGATCATATCTTGTCGTTTACTATTGAGTGGAATAAAACATTAAAAACTTCCAGACGTAAAAGGATGCATAGTGACTAAACAGTGAACACATTCCATTTCATTGCTTTACCAGTTTAACTTTAAAGCAAAGCAAAAGACAAACGATACTCGTATATTCCCAGTAGGGAGTGAATGATTGTTTCCCTCAGACATATTCAGGCAGTTCTGTTGTAAAATGCATACATTTGAAATCACGATAATTGATAAACTTAGCTTCGCACCATTCAGCAGGGCATAATTTTTTAGTTTCAAAAATTAGAACAATCAAAGCAAGCAGAGAGAAATGTGAAAAGTTTGATTTTTGATTTTAAATATTTTGAAATTGAATTACGAGTAAAAAGCTCATTTCAACGAGTAAATTAAAAAAATTTCAAAAAATCTTTTCGAAAGAGAATCAACTGCAGTATTCATGGGGCATGAAAATAATCTTTAGGAGAAAGTTAATTGTCTCACTGAAAAATTATCTTAGGCATTTTTCTTGAAAATGGGGGGACATTGAAAAAATCAGAAGAAGTAATTCATTTGTTTTACAAGATTAACTTCCTTCTAGAAATTCTTTTCAGATCTTATGATATAGGTAGCGGTTAGTCTCCCTTCAAAAATATTTATTTCAAAACAATGAAGAACCGAAGACGGTAGGTTCTTTGAAAATTTGTTTTAGAAAGCGGATCACAGGGCACGAAGAAATGTTGAGAAAAATGTTAATTGCCTCACAAAAAATTTCAGTTTGTTGGCTTTTTTCTTCAAAATTGAGAACATTTGAAAAACCAGAATTATCAATATATATCTCAAGAAAATGAACCATCTAGTAGAATATATTTATAGGTCATATACAAGTACGATACACCAGCTGTACTCTTCTAAAAATGAATTTTTCAAAGTACTTATTGAAATAACACTTATTCAGTTTATTTCAAAGAAATTGCAAAATTTTTCTAAACCTGCTTGAATTGATCTAATCGAAGAGACTAATACACAACATTGTATTGGTAAAATAATGGCGCGAACCTGAGGTAACTTATAAATTGTTTTGATCGTGTAAATTTTCAAAAATCATTTTTTCACACTCAGTAGACGATGAGAAGACACTGCAGTTTCGAATACCAAAATAGTATTCAATAGCATACAGCAGAGACCAACATTTTGGGTGATGGAGAGGGGCATACAGGGCCAAGAAAATTGATTTTCATAATTTTTTCATAGCCTTTAGGGTTTTTCGTGTATTTTTTTCAGCTCTATGTGACTGAATACCTCGTTCTCCTCCACTGATACGCTTACAATGACATAAGGAATGAAAACTGTACTCCCAAAAATACGATAGGATGATAATTTTTTATACTCACGAGTGATCAGCAGCATCACATCTTTTCAGTCTTATAGAGAGATAGCATGATTCAATTTGATGGTACGCAGCATCTATGTCGAATTCATCAGTACCAGACATTGTGCAAGGGGACTATAATCAAGGAAAACAAACAAAAAAACAAAACAAAACAAACATTTAATAAAACAATCAAATTCATTACAATATTTTTGATTTTACACATCAAACCAAAAAAAAAAATATAGAAGCGAAATATTAAATGTGTTAAAAGCATTTGTGATCAATGATGGCTCATTGATTAAATATTAGTACTGTCAATAATTTATAATTGGTTCTATGAGGAAAGAAAACAAAACTCCGTTACGTAAGTACGAGTATAAGAAATTCATGACAGCGATAATTTTATCACTGGCGCGCCAGAATTTTCATTACAACACACTGACAATAGTCCTTTTTTCGTGAACCAAAATAACTATAGACGAATTCAATACCATGTACTTATTGTTATTGAAAATCGATAAAATGTGTGCATAGTAAGTAAAAACAAATATGTTATACGGGGTGAGTCAATGTCCTTTTTTTAACGTGTATTGAAACAAGACTCACCCGATTTAGACAATAAGTAATTAATCAAAAAGCTGATTGGGTTTGGATGATTTATGGAAGAAATTCTAGCGCAGCAAGCCCCGCTAGAAGAGTAGGTTCTCAAATGGAACTACACATAATTCTGCTCCTCCTACTTCTTCCTATTCTGCTCCAAGTCTCGAAATTGTTTTATATTACGTACAAAGATGTACCATTACATGCAAATTTTCAACCCCCCCCATCCCGTCCTCAGGGATTTGAATAGGCTTATTTCACATACATCAAATACGTTGTCAAGGTTATATTTGACTGAGAACATAATTTATAAAGGGAGTTTCAATATGATTTGCGCCAGAAGATTTTGGTGCTTCACTAGGGAGTTTTCCGCATGCATCGAGAACAAAAACAAAAACCAATTTCCACGAAACAAATTAATCGAAACGAATGAAATCACATTCGCTTCGAGTAAATTCATTCAAAAAGAAACAATGCGAGAGACAAAAAAAAAGCGAGGCAATCGATAGTAAGCAAACTAAGCATATTGCGAGAACGAGGCAAAGCATTCAACTCGACCATTTCCAACAGTCGATCGAAATAAACTCACAGATGCAGTCGATATCAATGAACTGCTTTCAATTTGCGACACCGGTGGAAGATTATTTGGAAAAAATTGCCTAAGCGGTTTCCCGCCATGAATTTTCTCCACTTCCTCAGTCACTCGAACCAGATCAGTATCACAGCTTTCGGTGAATTGCATTATTCGCGAGTTAGCTGAGAATTTGCTCATTTGAAATCGTTGGTCATCGCATGCTTCTTCGCGTTCAATTTGCCACAAAGTAAAAAATTAGTTATCACCGACTAAAAAGTCATTTGTGCTAAACATTATTCTTACGAATACGGATACTATAAAAAATACACAGCTTAACATACGGAAGACGGAACCGAACCGCTAGAATCAGAATGGTCGAATGAATCAAGAATCACACAGACAGTCCTTTCGACTATTTCAGAAATTGATTTGGTGGTAGGGATAATGAGGGGAAAAAAATCAACAAACTTGAAACCGTGAAAAATTGTCAATCCCTTTGTTCTAGTTCCTTTTGTTCGCTGATATGGCGTCTCATTCAATTCGGAGAAAAACTTTTATCGTCTTATTTTCTATCCTTTTTTCTACACATTGTTATACTTGCTAAAATCAACAGAGCTGTGATTCTATTCACTCACAACGGACTACACGAAATGTGAATCGGATAAGCCTGGTTCCGACTTCCTGGCGAGTAGACGAGTGAAAATCAAAAATTAACATAAAACTAAGAACTCCCGCAATGAAACCCGACGATCTTCAAAAACAAAAAACAAAAAAAATACATTTTCGAACTAATAAATCACATGAAATGATTTTCAAAAAGGAAGAACACGTGAATCAAGTGAACAGAAATTATCCAAAAAGATTTTAAAAAAGAGATTAAGTCCAAAAACACTCAAACATATCAATTCTTTTCTATATTTATGGGCCTGATTTCTAAAAGTGACGAGACAAGGAATTTACCAAGAAATGAGAAAGGCAGGAAACAAAAGAGGAAGACTCGACGGGCTATCTGTGTTAGGAGAAAGTGAGTAAAATTTGCTGTTTTTAGGGAAACATACAACATCTCATTCTTCACAATATAACTCGCTAGATAATAGAACCCCGCCGCAGTAGAAAGCTAAGAATTGAAGAATAAGAAAATGAATTTAGCCATTTTTCAGTCAATTGAATATTGCATTGAAAGGCATTTTCACGCCGAATGACATACGAGCCATTACGGCTAGCCGGGTAAATATTTCTTTTCTCTTCGAAAATAAAATAGTTCGAGCTAATGAAAAGACAATCGATCAGATAGCCTGGGGAAATTTGCGTGTAAAAATGAAAAAAATTTGTGGGGGAGAGACCCTTCAACAGTGAGACAACAATTGAAATAACTATAAGCAATAAATTATGTTTTTAGATTGAAATTCAAACCAAATGTAAAGGCAATATCCAAGCATAACATTTTTTGTACCTACTGCAAATCCTCCCCTTCTATTTTTGAGATTTATTTTCAACTGGGCTACAGAGAAACATAAGCGGACAACTTTTTTCATCATTTACGCTTTCCAAGTGCACCTAAACTAGCGGTCTTCCCTCATAAATACCTTTTCTTTTTTTCACTCGCTTTTCTGTGATGCATCCTTTTTTTCTCCGAATTCATATAAAATCCCGTTACCTAGTTTTATAACACTATTCAAAATTTCTAACCTATACCAACATGAACCCTTTAATCATGACCATTATTCAGGCACCATACTGTGCAGAACAAACAGCTGAATCTTTTTTTAACGAAAATATTGATTACTGATTCATTTGTAAAATATAGAGACTAAATGATAGAAAATAGCAGTAAATAAGCTTTTACGATCACTTAACCTAAATTTAGGGGTAAAAATCTGTAAAGAAGAGAAAAACCGGCACAAGCCACGTAGGTATTTCTAATGAGATGATAAAAACTAACTTGGAGGGTGAGACATAACAATAGGTAAAAATATGTAACATACCGAAAGCAATGCGAAGTCACCCCAAACTATTTCAACCCTAATTTATAGGAGGAATACGAGTGTGGATACGGTGCCAAAAAAGTAGTTTGTCCACGTACTTCTTTCAAGCCAGATTGAAGAAAATTTCTAGCTCTTAGAGTATTTCAACAGAAAATTTCCGAAAATTATAAAATCTATGAATTAATTCGTTTGAGAAGAATTTCTTTTTTCGGCTAAATTAAATTCACTGATTTGAAGAAACACCCTGCATCACCTCACCACACTGAGGAACGGACACGTAAGACAGTAAAATAAAATATACTCGTATTAAAATTTGTTAATTAGTAAGCTACGCGTTAGATCAAGTAACCATTAACAGATACTTTACAAACACCGCATGCTCATGATACACCGTTTTTACGAATAAACTCAACTGTAAAGTGTAAACTGTATTTTGTTTCATCCCAATTTTTTCCCTTTCACCGTCCCCATACTCTCATCTTCTTCTTCCCCTCTTCTTGCACCCTAGATTTTTATTCATTATTATACCAGCATTCCAGTCTCTTCATTTTTTCGATGTTCCAAGACTGGAAAGAGGAGAGAGAAAGAAAAGGATCGTCGTCTCAAAGATCTCCATTCTCCACCCTCGTAGCTAAGGCATTTTTGTTCACGCACAGGTGGGGGTGACATTTTTTTCTCATCCAAATTATAACCTATACCCACCATTTGAAATCTCACAACCATTTTATAACTTCTGACTTTTATGACCCCGATACATAATAAATAACTCGAAATCAGGGGTTGAAAACAGAATCGAACCAAATACGTTTTTTCAAATTCCAACAAGTTTTTATTTTTTATTTTTCTTCCTTCAAAAAACAAACCTTATGTTCTAACGGTCTAAAGAGCATTCGCGTGAGCCTGAATTCTGGAAAAATACAGAAACGATGCAATAAATGTCCTTTCGTGATGAAATTTATGGTATACTTTATTCAGAAAAACGTGCCTGTTACGAGTTTTCGTTTTTAGACTTGTCAGCCGTAGATAAAGATTTTTTCAATTGGTTGAAACTTCAAGGGTGACTAGAGAAGAACAAATGAATTATGTAATGGCGCATTTAGAAATTTCCCAAAAACAGACGACTGCCGAATTTAGTAACATGCATCTGATGGAAGAACACGGATGATGTAATCCTACATAATTTTAGAATCCAAAAACATAAAATTAGAAACAATCATGGTTCGTAGCGTCAAAAAATATTTTGAATGAGACCTTTTTTTTTTTTGTTGCAATGGAATTGCGAAGACTCAAGCGAGGTGAATGGGGAGCCTTTGTTTCTAAAACTCGTTTCAATCCGGTATTCCCTTAATCATTGCAATTTGAGGGGCTTCAAAATTTAGAGAATCAATATGCAATACTAATTCTTCTGCTAATTACAGGGAGAAAAAATCGTTTTTTCGGTAATAGCTGATCACTCGACACCCTTCCCCCGGATTGATGAACGAAGTCTCACGTCCTCTCAAATTCTATAAAGCACTACTTGGGGGAGAGAAACAAAAATTTACAACTATTTTAATAATGTTATGCCTACATTTCACTTGACCGTTCTGAAACAAAATGTAAAAACGAAATTGGCTACTGAAGGACTCAACAGGTTTTTTTCATAATGATGAATTTCAATAAATAATCGAAAAACCATAATTTTGACACAAAAAATATCTTATTTTGGGATATTCTGGAAAAAGAATAAGTTTCACCCGAAGATATATGTTTTCTCATATTCCGTCACTTATACTACTCGTATTCCTTATTTCATAACTTCTTGACCCTTAAATGTAAGCAAGTTTTATTAGTTTTGGGGTGACAAAAATATTCCATATTTTATACTCAACATAATATGTATAATTTCTATGGAGTCGGATTATTCATTTAAAAAAAATTCATTTCCATCGAGTTGATTGAGCGATAATTTTTGCTGCTATACATAACGCATGTTCTGTAAAGAGAAAAATAATAAGGGAAGAGAGGTCGAATTAAAATCCGTCCTTGAGAACCTACCCCAATACCAGAAACCGGTAATGTTCGCGAATAATTTCGTCCTATAGGATGAGAACCCATCTGCATAAAAAATTCAATAGAAGACAACAGTACGAAATCTTGAACGAGGGTCGTAAAAAAAACAAAATGCTCATTTCGGACACTGATTTCAGAAACCAGTTTGAGTTTCCAATTCATTATCCCACTACTCCACGCGAAAAGATCCACAACTAAAACCATAGGTGAATAGATTTTTTTACTTTTATTTTTACTTTTAGTGAATAGTGAGCGGCGGATTTTCGTAAGAAGCACAGTGCACACAGGTTGAGTGAAAAGTGATAAAAGAAAATATTCGTTGTCCCAGGAAGAACTGTATTGCACTATTGCACGCAGTTGAAGAATCAAGTAAGGAAACTTTAATACTCGTCTGTAACTAGTGTGGGCTCATTTTTTAAATGTACGTCATACTTTCCTCACACACTCCTTCATAACCATTTCCATATGTTGATAATTAGAGGTACCCGCTTTTTCATCCGTTCAAAAGTGAAGCCATAGGCAATTTTTTTAATCAATGATTCCGTAGTAACAATGGATCATCATCTTTCTTCGTACTTATCATTTCTAAATTTCATTTTTCTTCTGAATGAATAATTGAACATTTATTTAAATATAATATGTACCTACTCGTAAAGATGATTGATAGCAATTAAAACGTTCATTATCTTGCCCATATTCGCTATCTAACTCAGCACGAGTGGGTAAACCCACCGTGGGCCACTGCTAAAAAATATAAAATGGGCTGCGGTTTGAATTTGAAATTAGAAAGATCACATCTTCTCCCTAATTTTCTAACGGGTATGCTTTACTAGAAACAAAATTCTCGTATGTTGGAAATAGTGAAATTTTCCCGACTGTTGAAGAACCGAATTCTATAAATAGAAATCTGTTATTTTTGGCCACGATAAATTATACTCGAATGTTGAATTTAAGGATTTATACAGAATAGAATTTTTGATTTGCATCTTTTTTACAGCCAAAATTAGCCATTCAAGTTGCATCTACTTTGCGCATCAGTACGAGCAGTTTGAAGGATAGATGCTAGATAAAGGAATGATTATTAAACGAATAATATAAGAATATCAACAACAAAAATACAAAATCTGAAAATCATTTTGAACCTGTTCATTGCTCACTCAATACTTTTACAGAACGGTGGCACATGTCAGAGGAAACTTTGGTAGCCGAATGATTTTTCACTACAAGTGGTACAACCTTTCAAAATTATAGTGGCGCTTCCCAGAGGAAACCTTCGCAGCCAAAAGTGGTGACTGTGGTGAGAAGACTGTTGGTGGTACACATCTCCATGTTTGTAATGATACAATATCAAAGTTTTTGGTTAAGCTGAATTTTAGCATGCGCCAGACGAAACCTTTACATACCAACATGGCATGAAGGCTTCCTCAGGCACACAAATAATCTACGATTAATGGGCACCAGGAATAGTATCTATAAGAATAATGTATATAAATGCACTTCCTCAACTAACTGTGGTTGCCATAATTAATTCTAGATGACGCGCGTATCGGAGAAAATTTGACACGCAACACGATATTATATGGCGTGAGGATTTCTTCTAGTCTTCTAGTACTTGAGTACCACCACATACAGAAGATTCCTCTAGTAAGCGTTATTATAGCTTCGGTAGATCGTACTCGTTCATACAGCTGACCCTAAACATTTTCAGTCCAAGTTGATTCAAGAGATACAATTTTTTTCTTTTTCGATAGAAAATTTTTTTAACGGACACCCTTGGCTACGCCCTTAATGCAGTCTAGAATCAAAGAGCTCGTAACTTTGTTCAACCCGATGTAAGATGTAGGTACATTCAAGTCGCAAAGTGTGAAGCAGTACGCGAGGGGCGAAAGGTGTACTCAAAAATTCAAAAATTCAAATTCCTACGATAATTGTTTAACAAAATGGAATGTAAAAAATTTTAGCGCAGCATTAAGCCTCGCTAGAAAAGCAGGTTTTCGATCGATAGTACAGGGGTGACACGGACCACATGAGTTTTAGGATTCTGTGTAAAAAGGATAGGAAAAAGTTGACCGATTTTTTAAAAGCATAAAATAACAAAAAAATTATTTCCCAACGACCATTTTGTAAATGGCTGCCGGGAAATACAACCAAAAAATTTTTCAAACTCGGAAAATTTTGGGCAGTTCTACCAAATTTTCAACGATAAAAAAAATCTGTTATGTTGCGTCCACACTTGAATATTTTTTTGCCGAACACGGCGAACGCGCATTTTTGCCCGAATCTTAAAACTTAAGGAAAAATTTAGAAATTTTGTCAGGGAGGGCAAAGAGCGCTGCCATGGAAAACCTTGCCCCCCCCTGGCGTCGCACCATAAGCGTTCGTCAGATTTCTTTCATGCATCGAGGGTTTCTCCAGTAAGCAACATCATACTCTTGATGGCGCGTGCCAAAGGATATTTTCAAATGAATGGTAGCATACCGGGAATTCGAGGGTTAAAGGGTGTCACAACAGTATCAATTATTAACACCTGTCGTAAAAGCAACAACATCACTCGGAACCACTTCTTTTCCAGACAATAAATACGTATTCAACAGAATGAGGCGATTAAATAGATATTTTAAGGGTGCACGGTATTTCAAAGATGCGTTTTTTCCCTTAGTGAATATTTTCACCCTTGATAATAAGCTAAATTCAAAAACTAAACTTTATTTCAATTGCGTTTAACTACGCCTTTATTCTCATAATCAATGCACTACGCGTTTTGGCCCTTTGTGAATATCTTCACCATTGAAAATAATTTAAAAACTAAAATATTTTAATTTGTGTTTCATTACGCATTAATTCGTATAATCAATGAACTACCGATGGAGAAGAGTACTAAATCAGCTGCCTGCTCATCACTGCGATCGCATTCCCACCTCGAGTCCCCGAATAATTAATTGATAAGATAAATGAAGTACATTTATTTTTTTTTTTCTTCATGAAGAGTATTATTCTCCATTCAAGGAAGAGTAAATAACAAGAGGAAAAAAAAAATCATATTTTAGAAACACATTTTGGAATTAAAACAGCTGCACCCTACGATCCAAGTGGGATAAGTGTTGTATTCTATTTCTTCGTATCATTTGATTATATTGAAAATTACGCATTTTCAACACGAAATTCCTATGATAATTAAACCGGAATTGATTTGTGTCATACTATATAGCGCCACTATTTTGACGAGGCCGAGGTATATATGTTGTAAAGATGGCGTCGTATTATACTGGTTTCTTCAGTAGTCGATTAAAATATGTTTGTTCTAGTGTTGAAATTACTATTGTCGACATGGTTGATACGGTTTATCTTCATATTTGATCAAATTTAAGAACCAAAAGGCAAAATAAATTTGAATCAACAACAGCACACTATCCAAAACTAATACGTACAGATTGAATTTTGCAATTATCACGTTTTGAAAACAATTATCATTAGAACTTGAATAGACCTGATCGGGTATTTGAGAGAGTGCAAAATGTTGAATTGTTTAGTCGTGACTCTAGACGAGTTCAGAATTATGAAGTGTTCCTGATTTAACGAGTGATTCTTGGTGGGGGGGAGTCATCTTGAGGCATTAGTTTATCATCCGAATTCGTAATTTTCAAAACAAAATATTGGTTTGTTATATTAGACATACATTTAGGAATTCGGGTGTAGTGGGGAACAGACAAAATGTTCAGATCTACGATTCTAGATTCACGAACTAACAAGGAACAGTAACTGGTTTCGGCTTCTGATAGAAACTGGTAAAATTCGAAATGAGAAACAGAGATAATGCCGTTAGCACCAAATGATGCCGGAAAAAATGAAAACTGAATCTAGCAAATCTTGAAAGTTGATCAACGAAATTGAATTTGAATTTTTTACTCACTGAGCAACGAAGTGGTCCAAGTTTACGTCACAGCACTCGCATTCCCCATAGCTCAAAATATTGGAAAATAAATTTAGTTATTCATGTTATCACATTTTGCTGATGAATATAAAATGATAAAATGAATAAATTGAAATCACAGGCCAGTGGGCACACTACACTGTCACAGTCCAGCAAAATGCACATCGCACATACGCGTTTCACGAGTTGAATTTCCGAATTCCGATTCGATTAAATACTGAGTACTGACGTCTGACTGACTGTGAGACTGTAGGGAGTAGCTACTCAGCCGGTACCAGAGTAAAAACGGAGCGAGAAAAACGAGGATCGTAGAAAAGAAGCGAGCAAGAAGTTACTGGAAGGCAATAACCAGGTCCAAACCACTGGTCCAAACACAAACGAAATGGTTACGATTACGATACGAGAAGTCAACTCAAAATACGACAATACGACACGAGAAGAAAGAGGAAAGACGATATCGTGACGCAACGCAACGCCGGTTAAATTCGAATTCGAAAAACGAAACGTCTCCCTCTCCACTTTTACTCTCCGGCAGTATAGCATTTTCACGGAGACATTCCCTCCTCCCTTGCAAATTGCAATCGACGTCATTCATTCAACTTACCAAAAGGCGTCAGCTCACAGCAGGGTTGGCCATTTACACGTATATGATTTCTCTACACAATTTCTCTACACGTAGATGTAAATAATGGTGTATATTACATGTAAATAATAATACTCCGTAAATAATAATTCTCTACACGTGAATAATTCAATTGAATCTATATTTTTTGTGGTATTTACTGATTATTTACAATTCTCTTATTTACATTATTTACGCGTAGATGTAAATAATTTCGAATTCTCTACGCGTAAATAATACGGGTAGATGTAAATAATTCATCTACGTACCAACCCTGGCTCACAGCTGATGAGCTGAAAGCTGACGCGACGATGCGATGGCGATGTGCGAAGAGCGAAGATCAAACTTTTGTGCGCAGTGTTACCCATTATACAATTAAAAAAAATTCAACTTCGAAAGAATCATAATATTTTTAGTATTATGTTTTTTCAATTTCAATAATAGTATTATTTTATTCCTTCGTGTAATGTATTGAAATAAAAATGAAAAATACATTAAACATTTTAAAAACGTACAAACTAAGAAATAAAACGAAATTTACAAGGAAGGACAAAGAATCGGTTTTCAACTTCTTATGTTCTTTTTTCACACTCTTAAGAGAGCTGAAATCTTGATCGATTTTTTATCCAACCTTGAGATATTAATTAACTTTTAAATTATTAAATAAAATTTTTTTAAAATTAAATATATTCCTTTAGATAAAGGAAAATGACTAATAATAAATAAATAAATATTTAATAACAGAACTATCGTAATAAAGGGGTTTTAAAATCCAGTGTGTAGGTACCGTAAGGGGCGACTTTACCCACTTCGTTTTAGCTCAATAAATAAATTGCCAGGCAAAAATTAAAACCGAAAATGATTTGGATCGAAGCAGGTAGAAGGAGGAAAATAAAAAAAAGATCGCCGCCCCTACCTCACTTCACCCAGTAACAGAACAAGAAAATAAAGCGGCGATATGGTTTTTTCCTTTTTCTTATTCGTCTTTTTTTTTTTAACCACAGACGCTCAGAATATTCAGTTCGGTTTCACACGGTTCAAGATTGTATTTGACTAAGTTTCTTTTCAATCGTGTGTCTGAGTACGAACATCCTCAAATTTTGCCTCCCCACCCATCAGTAACTCGTCAATTACAAATTGATGGGTAAAGTCGCCCCATTGAGGGGTGACTTTGCACAAATTTTTTGAAAAATCATAAAAAATAGAAGGAAGGCTGCAAACTCAAACTTTTTTTTACAATTGTGTTGAGAAATGTTAGACCTAAATTTTAAAACCAAATTCACTTCAATAGCTTGAAAATTGGAGGAGTTATTAAAGGACAAAGTTGAAAAACATAAAAAAAAGTGTGTAAAGTCGCCCCATTCGACGGTATTTAAAAAATAACAGTAATTTTCTCGATTATGCCTTCTTAAACATACTTTTTTGACAGAAAGCAAAATCTGTAGTGCCTCCTAAATACGCTGGCAGAAAAGCTCAGGTCTATTTTCAAAGTATAACTGTGTGAACCAAATTAAAACAAACCTCAACCTGACTAGATCAGTCATTCTTCAATAAAAAGAACATAAGAGTAGAAAAAGTATGTTCTAGAAAAATAACCCTCAAGTTATAACACTAATTTTCTTTTTTTTTTGTTGAAAATGTAGCACAGTTGAGGAGAACCAGCATTATAATGCGGTTACTTTGCAACTTTTTCGAATATCTATGGTTTCAAAATAACAAAATAATCAAAGCGTTAAAAATTTTCCACTCAATGATTCGTACGTATTGATAATTCTCACGAAGATTAGAGTTATTTAATCAAGAGTAAGCACAAAAAGTAAAGAATCAAAATCGCTTTTCCAGTTCTCACACGCTAATACATGGTACTCGTAGTATTGTATCGCGTAGCAAAAAGTTAGAATGGTTACCAAACTAGGCACTTGAAATATGCTGAATGCGTTAAAATAAACGAAAGTGTATCGCTGCCTGGAATGTGTACCTCTCGTTGGGTGGAAAATTTTTTTCTAGTTCTCTATTTTAATTTCTATTTTCAACATGATCATTGAATCTGCGTTCTGATTCAACTTTAGATGCCAAACTCCCTCCTACATGGAGCTCGATTACATTTTTAGCAATGTGCCAATGAGTTGCAGACATGTAGGTACGTTCAGCAATGATATATATACAGCCATGCATTATTCATCATGAAAGTTGAAAATCAAAAAAAAAAAATAGAGACATAAATACAAAGTTTAAGGTTGATAATTAGATTGTTTTAATTTATTACGGCCAAAAAAGAAATTAATTTTCATAATGGCTAAAGACAATATAAATGATGAAAATATACAAAAAAAAACAATTTACATAATGTAAATACTTATAAATGCATTAATATTTAATCTACAAACTAACAAACAAGGAAAAGCATCAAAACATAAACTTTTTAAATTGGAAAACAAAATTATACGAACAACTGTAAAAAAAAAAGGTCTGCACAGCTACTGCAATATAAGCCGTCGTTGCTCTTGCATTCGTTTTCTAGCACGTTTATCTTCATCTGCGGCACTCAACTCACGACTGAATTCCTTAACCATAGGATATACATGGTGAGCCGCCTTCACAACGTTGGCCACGGATGGAGCCAAAATATTGATGATTCCGGTCGAGAATATAGTTAGGTTGGCTTTTAAAGCCAATATTTTATATCTAGCAGCCTGCAGAATCTCTGGTTCGTATGAAACATCTTTCTTATAATGCAGAGCGAAATTAGATATTTTTATTCTGAACGGCATCGAACATGATGCCGTCACATTACAAATCTGCACTTGTTTAAGCTTCACATTGAAGCCTGCCTTTTGAACGATACGAGCGACACGCCTAACACTGGTACGAGCTTCATTTTCACCAGCAGCTCCTAAGCATAATAATTTTCCCTTGCTCCACAGAGTGACCGTCACTTTCGGCTTCCTCAACTTCATTACGAGTTGGCCATTTTTTAATACCACATTATGACATCTATAGGCGAGATCTCGCAAATCTAAACGGCAACAAAGATTCGCCAAACATGAAACACTTTTGATTGTTAGATCGCAATCGCTTTCGTCGAATTGTTCAGCCATCTCAGTCTTGAAAATTTGGTATTGATAGTGTTCACCGAGTCCGTCTGAACTTGAAATAATTCGAGGAAAAAACAAACAAAAAAACAAAAAAAAACACAACGTCGTAAGTTTAAGCAGTCTCAGTGCAAATAATTGAGGATTGAGGACGGAGTATTCCCATACATATCGTTGGTAAATTTAGAATTTAGCTCTATAAAAGCTGATTTATTCACTAATAATCGCCGATAGATTAGTTTTGAATTGAGTGCTTCTCTTCAAGAAGGGCGTATCTCAAAAAAGTCAATTTTGAGAAAAATGCATTTGAAATATTCTATTAATCATAACTTTTTTTTACATTAAGTTGGAGAGGAACGGTTGTTTGCGTTTGATTTACTACATTCCTCTTCTATAAGAATTGATAATGAGTCAGTAGATAACTTAACCAGAGCAGGAATAATATTTGGCTTAAGGTAGTGCCTAAATACGCCCTTCTGGAAGAAAACTACTTTTTTCTCACTTTTAATGCCAGTAATCTATCGAATGTTAAAGTTGATAATGCCAAATACATGAAAAATGCCTTGGGCAATACTGCTAGTTACAATGTGGTAGTTTTTATGACCATAAAAAAAATGGCTGATGTCATTTTCAATTCAATTCCTATTTGTTGAGAGAAAATTTGTGGCTGAATGGAAAACTAAGTTTTCCACCACGCTGAATATGAAATTCTCCATCAAAATCCAGAAAAAATGTTATTTTTGGTGAATGTGACCTTAATTTAGATTCTGAGCTTCTCATAAGATCTTCTTGAAAATTTTTATGCCATTAATTACAAAAATATGTTGATTTCTGTTACTTTTTTAAATAAATATCTTTACTGTGGCGTCACAGCCACAGGCTTATACTTGTTCATGCTAACGAGAGATAAGACACAAAAAGTTCGTCCACATTCAGTCTTGACAAAATGTAAGTTAGTCAGTACGATAATATACGTTGTTCATTATGCATCTCGATCTCAGTTTATTCCAAAGTTTAATTCGTGCATCGTTTTACTTACTAATTTGGGGACTCGTACACCTCCCAAACGTCTGCCAAGACCCCCCAAATTTACAATGACAATAGACAGAAGTATGCCATATAATAAGGGTAATATCGGCCATTTTTGCATTTTCTTTGTCATTGTTAATCTAACAAAATATCCACAGTTGAGAGACAAAGTTGGAGGGGCCGCAATTCAAACAGTTTATTTCATTTTAGCGGTCGCAATTTGAAAATCTCATTTTATTTTAGCAGCCGCAATTCGGATATCTTGTTTTTAGCCGCCCCCCCTGATCTTCGGACGCAACTTGAATCCAGCCAAAGAACCATACTTGCAAACCGATATTTTAACGTCTTACAATTTACGAAAAAAAACTACTGCAATTTTCATTCCCGCATTGGATAATTTTATGGACTTGATTCGAATGAATATAATAGCCAATCGCATCACTCCCCAACCGAGAATCATTCATTAGAATTAAATCAGTCGGACTTCACAATATTTGTTGAGAGTGAATGAAGTTATAAGTGTAGCTCAAAGCTTATGAGAGGTATAAATATCCACACATTCAATGGCAAAAATATAGGTAAATTTAATGGAATCACACCTCACATTCTGTTTTATTCCATACAATGACCAAAGATAGTGTATTTATTCACTGAAAATGGAAATTATTGAAATTAAAAGGTTGAGGCCCTTTAAAGTGAGCTTATATGAATGAAGGAAGGGAATATATTAATTTGAGAATAATACTTGCCATTCACTTCTTACCTTCTTAGAGCTTTCAAATTTTACCAATTACCTACAACAGCGAATAGCGAAACAGAATATTGGAAAATACCATATCCTATAAGAGCCATTATTAAAGAACTTCACAAAATTCTAAAATAATTCAATGAAAAACAGTGAGAAAAACGCACGAACATTTGAAAACAAAAACGTTCGATGACCCGAACGAAAACCACATAAGTTTCCACAAAATTTCAACTTTCCAGCCTTACAGTCGAATTTTTTTACGAGATTTCTGTCATCTCTATTTTGAAGCAGAATTCAAGAAATTCTGTCCTGCGTTGAAAATTAATGGTTCTAGTTTACAGCATGTTTCACTGACGTTGTTTTAAATTCAACTAAGTACCTCAGATTTATTATTACTCTATTTCCCAAACTTAATTTCATTCAAATTTAAAATTCAAATAATGAGACATTATTGCAAAATACAAAATAATAAAAAAATACTCACAAACAATTAACAGCTGCAATCAACGATAATTAACAACTTTGAATATTATAATATTTGCAAACTCCTATAAAGTAAATAGACACAAACAAGATTTCAACACGATGAACAAAGCTAATGCTAGGAGCAACTGAAATGTTCGCCGAGATCAAAATAAGTGACTAACAGACAATCGGCCACCTTCGAAGTAAACAAAGCATAAAAGTACAAGCTCCTCCAACCCTGTTTTCTAGCAGTGGGAGAAGATGGGTTTGCTGGTGGGGATGGTTTCTCAATTCTGACTGAAATTTACCTCGACGGATCCACGAATAGGAAAAGTATATTTCCTATCACAGCCGAGTTGGAGAAACTGGTTACTGGTATGATGAATTTTTTCAACGTTGAATGCACTCGATGTCTGCGTACGCACTAATGGATGGTAGGGTGGGGATGAGAGCCGAAGACAGTGGTGAGTGATGGTATAGTTTGAGGGGCAAGGCGGGGTGTTTTCCATCTCCTCTCATTTGTCTTAGGCGTCGGTGCTGGGCAATCTGGGATTGGAAACCGGATGTTAATCCTGATAAGATTAAAGTCTGACGGAAATGAAGATCGGTACAGCGGTTTTCGAGAAATTGGCAAAAATGTAGAAAAAGAAAAAAAAAAGATTTTTGATGGGTTTTTAGAAGGGAAAATCATGAACTGACTAAGCTGAAAACGACATGGTGTGCGAACAGAAGCTTCTAAAATGTACCATTCAAATTACAAGCCAATACCTATCTGTTGTTTCGTTTTTGTAAAAAGTTCAGAACGCGAATTTTTTTAAGAACGGCAGATTTCGATAGAAATTAATAGTTCCATTCGAAAACTTGCTTTTCTAGTGGAGCTCGCTGTGCTTGAATGTTTTTTTTTTTCCTTTCTTTTTTTTTTCTTTTCCCCAGTAAAATCAATCCTAATTTCCTAAATGATCGAAATGCATATTTTCGCAATGCCCGTGTTTTTAATGCTATAATAAATTCTACGTCCTTCTCAACTTGTAATTTGGGGCTGAACTTATGAAGCGATGTGATTCTGTACTACATCCACAGTTTAGGTGGAAGAGAAGACGAACTAATAAAATGATGTTTGTGTAAGGTCCAGATATAGTGTCCACAGTAAAACAAAAAATAAAATTAAAAATTAAAAAATTAAAAAAAAAAAAACAATAAGAATTAACTTTATAAAATCAAATAATAAAATAAACAAATATGAATGATGTAAAAAGGTGCGGATTCCTATGAAGGTTATTTGCTTTTTTCATCGACGAATATGGTGAGGTAAAGACGAACAAAAACGAAGAAAAAGATAAGGGTGTTTTAAAAGAGATGCAGGTGGCAGTAGGTGAATAGAGAGGCGAGGTCGAACTGGTTTGAAAAATATGAGGAAGGAAAGAAAGAAGGAGATTTTTTAGAATTTTCCCATCAGAAATCATAGAATATTCGCAGAATTAGGAGATATTTCTTATTATTCTATAGAAGTGCGTCGTTCCAGAGATTTAGTTTTTAAACATAAAACAGGAGTAGCAATAGAAGAGAAAAAGCGGGTGAAAAATATGGAATGCAGACACACAATCGAAAGGAGCTATATTAGTAGACCTACGGCGTGGGAATATTTAGATGGTATTTGAATGGGGCAAGTGATTCTCAACATTTTTTACCAGTTACTGTATATTTTTAGAAATTTGAGAAAATAGCTCAAGATGCTTCTTGAGATGAAATGCTGAAATAGGGATACACGGTCAATTCTTAAATACTTACAAATTGTTGTATGTATTTTGTGAATGGTTATGGCCAGAAGTCGATCGAGTCTAAAAGTCATTCGGAAGCTATAGAATCACTAACATATCAGACTCATCATAGGACTGACCATTGCACTCTAAATAAAGTAAAAGAACTTTTTTGGGAATAATTTTGGTATATCTGGCTACCTAGTATTCCTTTACGCGTTTTCATTTCCAAAAATCAGTTGAAAAATACATGGCTTTTTTCAGTTTTTCATTCATAACTCGTTAAAATCAACAAAATTTGTCACTTCAAAAAATAATTTGAGGCAAAACAAATTTTCTATAAATTGATATACAATTTGCTTAGCAAAAGAATTGTCACTGCCCTCGCTTTCTAATACTTTTTTCCTACAGAGTGTTTATTAAACTTGAATAAGTCACAAAAATTCAACAAATTCGCCATTTAAATGTTTCAATACCTTGTTGAGATCCCTCTTCCCACAACCATCTTTTTGTCTCGTACAACCAATGTTACGGTTCCCCTTTTTCACTATTCTCTTTCTGCCTCTTACAACCTTTTTTTTTCCCTTTTCTATCCTAGTCTCCCTTTCTCTCTCTTTTCACATAAGGGTTGTGGGAGACCAAAGCCATCAAGACGATAAAAAGATTGAGAAGATGTAAATGAAATTGTTCTGTTAAGTGGATTTAGAGTGATTTTGTGGATTTTTAAGAAAAATTGTTAATTAGTTGACTTCCTTTTAAAAGATGTGAGTAATTTAGATGATAGAGTTATTGCCATTAATTTATAGAAAGAATAAAATTTATGGGGTTGATCTCCAAGATGTGCATGTTGACACTGTCTATGAAATAATGCAGACATACAACTTCAACCACTTTATAAAAAAGGTTGAGATATTATAATAATGGAAAAATTACACAGAAAATAAAAAGGAGTTGCAATTAGACTAAGCAAATTATGTAAATGAATTAGTGGAACCAGAATCATCACTCAAGAGGATCAATTAGAGGGAAATTATTAAAGATCCCTTTCCCTTCGTTTTCCCCCAAAAAGGTTGGTTCTTTGGTCTACCCAGAGAGCCTAAGCCGTCAGTATAGCAGAGTTGCAAGGCAGACGTTCAGTTCAAAACTTTAAAATAACATTTCTTACATTTTTCCATTACATCTTTTTTTCCAAGCGTTGTGTTTTTTTTTTAATTTCGTTTTTCGGGGTTCATTAAAACCTTCATTTGATCGAGAAGATTATGTCAAAAAAATGGAACTGTTCTACAGTATAACCAACCTATTGGAATGATTTACGATACGAGTGCTGATCACACAGAGTTGAAAATGGAACTCATGTATTAGTCACGGAGACATTATTACAAAATAACCCATAAACTACATGTTAAAACGTAAGAAAACGATCTGCTCTTGAGCCTGAAAATTTTTTTTATTTGCTAATTTTGTGTTCTTATGATCATAAAAAAAAAGAAAGAAAGGAAGCAAGAAAAATAAAAAGTGGAAAATTTAAACGTTAATATTAGGTACTTGTAAAAAATTTGATATATTGTGAGTGAAGATGCAAGCGCGCCAAGATGGCGTCACATCAACCTGGACAAGAGACTGACACTAATGACGTCTGCTCTTTCACCATGGGGCTATTATCCTTTCGTAGCCTTGAATTTCCAAAATTGGCCCCCACCCGATCAGATGATGGTGTGTAGATGGGTGCGTAAGAAATAGAACATACGTTACAGAAATCTTGAAAATTCAATAAGAGTGGAAAAAGAAACTTAGTGTGCCTTGTAATTCGCAGAGCACCAAGTTACTCCGATTTAGGGTATCATACAGAATTAGTTTGAAAATCAAAAATTCTTTCAAATCAAGCTGATATTTTTCGTCTACATTTATGTGATGGTCTCTCATTGACTCTGCTGGAAAAGTCCCACAAAATCAGAAATTTGTTTCGCATACTTATATGTAAATACTTGCGAATTTTCAACTTTAAGAAATCATTCCCATGTTGTATAATTCATACTATTGTAATCATGAAGATTTTTCAATTACCCGTAGAAAATTGGAATACTTGTTCTTTAATGTAAAATGAGCAATATCTACCTATAAATCACTATGAAAAACATATTGGATGAATTTTTAAAAATGTTAAAAATTATCGATTTTTTGGATTTTCATGAGTGGCAAAACTGAATATCATATAAAAACAAGTTTTTTTTTAATCAATAAAAGGAAACATGGTGTTGAATTGAGGAAATAATTTTTGAGGGTTGTTTCATTGGTAGTGGCGTCGGATAATTCTGGTGATTCCTCTGTGCATTGATATTATCAAAAAATCAACCCATTATCAGAAAAGATAATAACGTGCATCACAGGATGAGAAATACTGGGAAAATATCTCTCGATTCTCATAAGTAAGTTACAAGGCACTACCAGAAAATAATGAAGAGACGGTTGGCAACGAGAGACGTGAAATGTGACAAAAAATTCACTTCATTGATTAAATTGAGTTTCACAATGCCTTGTGTCAGATGTAGGCAATTCATTCAACACTCAATGACGAGAAGTTATCCGTTCATATAGTTAACGGCACCTTAGAGTTCGAATTCAGCGAGAAAAATAACGAAATCAATTTTTACTGTTGTGGATGCGAGATTTTAACATCGACATTATTATTCAACAGTGACGGGATTCAGAATAAAAAGTTGAAATAAGAAATCTTATAGTGAGATTCTTCAATAAAATTAAGAAAGTACGGATGTCATCGAGGCAATGTAACTTGGTTTTGTGTTAAGAACCGATACAGAACTTACTAATGAATGAATAGAATAACTGTCACACACAAAAAAAAAAGAGTATTATGACAGAAAAAAATTGTAATTATTTGTAAACACCGCTGTGCTGAACCAATTAAAGTTCTTAGCCAGTTTAGAAAAGTTTAAAATGAATTATTAATTTTGATCCAGCTCATGGATATGGTACATACACAGCTTTTCGTTTCATGATCTCAGGATTCTAAAAATACACTTTTTACAAATTCTTGTATCGCTTCACTTATTTATTTGTTTCTGCATAAAGAAAAGAGGTATTAATCTGAAAGTTTTAGTACAGGAGAGAAAATACAGAACAGATATTGAACTGAATTTTATACCGTGTACAAATTCAAATCTTGAAAGAATATCATCTAAATTTCAAGTCAACCTATTACGATCAGTAATTCGTTTAGGAGTAAAGTGCTTTTCAAAAATTCTTCACACATAATTTACACAGAAGTTCAAATGCATTATTTGATAAATATCGTTTTTCCAAAATCGAATTCTGTGGTTAAAAACCAGAGTGATCCGAATCTAAAAGCGTAGTTTTGAAGATTGAAATACTTGCACTCTTACTAATTATTTTGAGAAGGTATCTTCTGGTTTTCACTTCGAGGTTAATCAGGGGTAATCTTGAAAAACTAAGTCGACAGGATAAAAGTGCAAGGTGAACTACATCAACAATAGTCAGAATTGCTTTATCGCTAAAATTGAATTTGGATCCCTCTGGTTTTCAGCCACAGCTTTCGAAAGACTGAAATCAAATTCTTACAAGAATCTTAAAAAATAGTAGGAGAATTAGTCGCTTATGAAGAAACTAGAAATAGTAAATTGAACTTACAATTTTAAGAAGTGATGATGGATGAAATGGCTTCAGTCGAAGAAACAACGAAACTGATACATCACAATAACGAAAAATGAGAAAACTTTCAGTCCAATTCTAAGTTATTATTTAATCGCGACGCAAAACTCGATAGTCGATAGAAACTATTAAAACGACGACAAAAATATTTTTGATTTAGTATTCACGGAAAATTGGTCGATTCGACAAAGCACACTTGAGAAACTATTTCAAAACGTATCTAAGACACCAAACAAGATAATAAAATTTTGGGCAATTCCATAATCAATTATTCCAGTAAAAATAGGATTTCACATTACCGGCTACTTGGTACAGCTTCGATTTAACGTCAACTCGAGACTACATCTTCATCGAACATAACAATAGGAACACTGTTTTATCGAAGATATAAATGAAAATTGAACTGAAAGCAGCTCAAGAAAAATATAAACCTGATATAAACGCTCAAAATTGAAAAAATCCATTCACCAAAAAAGGGAATAATACTGAAATCTATTAGCTTTAAAAGACTGCCGCTTTTAACTAGGAAAATTTAAGTGACGTGGGTTTTCAAAGCATAAGATTCGGCACTCGCGAGATAAAAATGATTCAAAGAACCTCAAGATTCAAAGAACCTCAAGATTCAAAGAACCTCAAGATTCAATTCGAAGGTTAGAATAAAGAATGGACGGAATAATAAAAATTTGAGTTGAATTACAAGAACAGAGAGAATAGTGGTACAAAAGAGATTTGGTATTTTAAGGAAGCAAAGAAAGAAATTGAAACTTCAGAGAATGTCTGAAATTTATTTTAACAATAGGATCTGAAGGATAAAGGTAGGTGTATCAAATGGTGAAGACGATAAGACTGATTATGAGCTCTAGAATAAAAAGAATCGAAATTCGAAAACAAAAGACTGACTTCACTTTGAATAGATATCAAAATCTTATCGTTTGATCATGAAATACAAGAGTCCTCAAAGATATAAATCATCAATACTAAATTAGCTAACCCATATTACGAAAGAAAAATCGGAAAGTTTTGAACAATTTTACAGTTGAATTGATCACAATTCACAAATTACAGATCTAATCCACTTACACTTCAAGAGTAACGCTGAATCGAAGCTGAAAGCTCTCTTTGTCAGCTTGGCAGTACCTTCGTAATTTTATAGACTAATCCAGGACTAAACACTTGAATATTTGGATAAACAGCCAGGACTCAGGAAGTCGAACTCGAATTCTTCAAACGCGATACGCACTATGCAGGACTTTTGTTAGGTGCAGTTGAGTTGAGTTGAGGGATCGCATGTACAGAATAGATAACAGAAAATTCGAACGAAAAATTGATTAAATTTTACCAAAGCGAGTACACGTTAGCAACCATGTCAACTTACAATTGTCAATAATTACTCGTACTTGTCAACCGTTGTGAACCGTGGGTAAACTGTGTCCACCGAACACCTTTTGCGCATGCGTTCCCTTAACTATACCAAACTGTGATATGTCGAGCCATGATGATTGATGACATGGATGACAGCATGAAATTTCCCAGGTGAATGATGCGATTTTATCATTTTAAGAAAATGCTTCGTGATGATAGTTGATTGAAAAAAACAAAACCAAAAATAATCTGGTGATTCTATTCTAGTCCGATTTTTTTTTTGGTAAAAGCAAAAGACCACTGCAAATTCCTGAAGACCGATTTTATGCTAACGTTGCAACCAAAAATCAGTTTAGTACTGAGGAGCTGAGCTAAGGATTTTTTGTCAAAATAACCGACTATACTCTGTTCAACTTAAGAATGCCTAAAACGGAACGTCAAATTCACATTTATCAACAATGTAAAAATCGGATGTGTGATAAGAAACAAGAAATTAAAATCGGAAGTGTAGCCAAATATTGTTGCTGAATGTGAACGAGTACCTTTTCCTCTCCCCGGAGCCCTGCAAACTGCGTTCCGTTTTAGGCATTCTTAAGTTGAACAGAGTATAAACCGAGTTATTTTCGAATGATGAGTGGTTTTCAAAGAGAAAATGTTGAGATCAGAAGATTCATTTGATATTAAATGTACAGGAAAAAGTTTGAAAAATAGCACGATTATTAAACTCATCAGCAGAAATTTCTTTTATTCTCGTTTTCGAATTTATATTATAAATGAAAAAGGCGACAGTCTCACTTTTATATTTTACGCCTTCATTTTCCTAAATATGCTATCCTTCGTACCCGTGTCTTCGTTTCATTACCGTACACCCTGTACACTCACATTTTCTTTGTAGTTGTGCGTTCACGTATTTTCATCACGTTAGTGGTGAGCACTACAAAACGAGGAGAGAAAAAAGAGGGAAAGATTTCTGTAAAACGAAACGATATTGTGGCTTGTTGCTTTGCTTCGTGTTCGTGTGAAGCGTCCTCGTAGACCTCAGTTTTCTGCGTTTTAGATTTCAGTGTTTTGTCTTCTCAGTTTGGTTAACGATTTTAGTGATTTGTGAAGTGTCTCGTGTGTTGTGCGCGCCTTAAATTCTCAATTTCGATAAATTCTTGTGAAAATTTTTAGTTTTTGAATATTTTTATTTCTTGGTTAGAGCATCGTGATCCTTCAAAATGGGTTGTGCGGTCGGAACTGTCAAATTTGTTGTATTCATCTTCAATTTCCTGCTAGTAGTGAGTACCATTTGACGGTTACATTATAGATTTAACAATAAAAAGCTGCTGCGGAGTTAGCGTGGATATGAAATTGAAATCTGATTATGATCTTCTAAAACTGTTGGATCTATTATAGTGAAACAAATATGTCGCGAATACCAAATAATGGAGGTTTATACATTGAATATTGTTGTTTCTGGAGTATAATTCATTTTGTTTCCTTTGTCACTGTGTTACTGGGCAGTGTGGTTTTCGCATTAGATTACGTATTTTTTCATATTGTGAGACAATTCCACAATCTTTGTAGTGTTTAAGAAGTTCACAAACCTTACTGTAATTGACAGCTTAGCAGTTAGCATTATTCGTATGAAAAAGTACTCGAAATGAACCCCTATGAAATTCATTTGAACAGCCAGTTTCGAGTTCTCGTTGAAGTAGTAAAAAATTTTCAAATCAAATTTCAAATTCAATATACTATTGATTGGCCGTTGCCGATTGATAATGAAACTTAGTGGCTGAAAACAAAAGAGTCCAAATTTAGTGATAAGAATCGATTTTGACTATTTTCATTGTAATTCAATTTTCACTTTTATCCTGACAAATTTGTGTTTGAAAATAATCACTCATCCTTTTAAATTTATTAAGGACCAAGTTCTCTAAACCAGGAAAATTGAATATTTCGAAAACCTCAACCGCGTTTTTCTTAAAATTACAATTTTTGATTTGGATCACTCTGGGTTTCAGCTACAAAACTAGTTAATTTGGTTTTCATTCAAAATTTTGGCCAGTATTGTATTTTAAACATGAAAAATCACCATCTTCGATCGATTATTTTTAGAACAATAGATAATAATAAAAATTTGGTGACTTCCTTCAAAAAAATGCTAAATGTAAACACTAAATGCAACACTTTCACCAGGAAATGTCACATTTTTCCGTAAATATGAAAGAAATTTCAGCTGAAAAACTTATTATTCTGTTCGAGATAAGTTTTCATGGTTGATTGCATCCATAACATGGCCGTTGACGAATGTACTTTTGCTTTTCCTGAATATAGTTCACCTTGGAGAAAAAGAAAAGCAGAAGTAAATATATTTCAAAAGTATTGAGAAAAAAATATTGGAAAATCGATCAGACGAAATGCATGAAATAAGAATATTAATTCAGTCGTGTAATTAGGTATACTTTGAAATTAATTATTTTTTTGTGCCAAAATGTATATTACAGATCGTAATTACTCGTACCTGTGGCTTATTTCGACGGTTAGAAGAAAAGCAAAAAGTTGAATTTTTAAGCAAAATATGCGAAAGGAAAAGTATTTATTGTAAACAGGACTATAAGAGAATAAGAGTAATGATTTATTTCAAAAGGGGTATATGTATTGAGACTGTCCAACGAAAGAATCTCATCCTGGTGATGAGAAAGAAACATGAGTAATATTGAAAATGAGAAAACGGATTTTTATAACATCGTTTTTCAATTTTCTCCAAATTTCATAATTTATTGCACACATTTTTCATTTTTTCAACAATTTAATAACTGTTCTATCCTCCTTTCTTATTTCAGTATCTACAATTGCATAAGCATTTTCATCATTTTTAAATTCTAATTGTTTTAGTATATTTTGAAAGTTGAATATGTCACCTAAAATACGTTTTCGATCAATCATTATTCCTACTTGAAAAATAAAATTAAACGTAGAAGACGTAATTAAATTAAGTTAGTACATAAAGAATTATTGATCATTCAGAAATCAAAAAATCAAAATTAATGTGGTAGGTACTCTCTTAAAAATGTATATTTGTGTCATTAGAGTGAGTAAAGTTCAGGTAAATTTTCATACTAGGAAGAAAACTCAAATTTTTAATTAAGAGATGTCTAATAAGTACAAAAATCGAAAATCGATCAAAAATCAATATTTTTCACAGCCGATTTTTGATTTGCTCAATTTTTTCAATTTATAATTAAATCGATTAGAATCGATTTTATATTTTCGAAAAATTAGCATCTCTAAATAATTTATAAAACCCAAAACGTTCTAGCTTTCATAGTCTTATCAGTTGATTCGATGCTAGCGCATTCTGAGCTTAGAGCCTTGGGGCATAGAGAGTCCTTATTGGTGCTCGCTTGCCGCAACTTAAACTAGTACTCCTTGTTCTAATGTACATATGCAAAAGGTATAGTCTCCTCTAAATAAGAAAAAATAAAATTCGAAAGACGCCAAAAGGTATATCCACCTGTAAAAAAATATGCGTTCGTTGATTTGTGTAGATTTCTTAAGTTATAATTATCAATTGTAATTCGTTACACTTGAACTATTATCAATGAATTTATTCGAAATACGAATTGCATTTGCAAAACCCCCTCTATTCTTCAGTCCATCCCTTCCCATCTGGAATTTCGACTTGAAATTTTGCACATTAATTGTGCTCAATTTGTGCTGATTTGTGCTACAAATTTTAGAGTTTTTTGTTCATCCTCTTCCAAAGATATCAGCACTAAACTGAGTAATTTAATGCGAGTGTGAATTATCTCTCGTTTTAAGGTAAATATTTTCATAGGGGAAAATTCAAAGGTTACATTCGCACTGATTGCATTACAATTGCCTAGTCGTTTAGGTCTTATGGAAATATGTCGTGTTTGATTCCCATTTTCTCGATTGCGTGAGTTCTTTTTCGAATAATTTTTTCTTTTCGTCAGCTTCTTCGCTAATTTTTCAATTCCTAAAGAGCAAGTGTATGGCCTGTTGCTTCAACTTGTTGCTTTTGATTTAAGGGCGCTATAATTTGGCATTTTCAAAAGTTATATTTATACTTTTTAAGAATAAAAAAAAAAGGCTTCAGTGGTTACGTTTGATAAATTTGATTTTTCTCTCACACCTGGTTGATTTTATCATGTAAATTAGACCATTCTTCCAAACCATTCTGGTAGTACTGCTGATGATTCCTTAATTTCATCATTTGAATCACCCTCAAACAGAGGCGCTGAATTTTAAAAATTTACATGGGTGAGAATATTTTTGAAAAAAATATCCCCTCTCATAGCTTTGTCTTTTGATCGCCTCCTTTCCTGTACTCTGCCCTTCCCATCATAGTACACCCTCCCTCCCCACTTACAACCGCCCCTTTCCCCTTCTTAATATTTATTTTTAGGTGGGTGAATTAACCCACATGACTTTTTTACGTGGGTGAAAATTCACCCAACTAACCCACGGAAGTCGGCGCATATGCCCTCAAATGTTATCATTTCTCCATAAGAAATGTACGTAATCTGCCTTTGAATAGTTGGAATTATTTATTTACTCAACGGTCAGTAAGTTCAAATTTATTTCAATTTGATGCTCCAGAATGTTATATATTTCAAAATTTCACTCGATAGCTTTAAAAATCACATAAATTCACATGGAAAAAAAATCGGATTATTGTGATGGTTTCCTATAGTAAGTTATGAATTATGATTTATGACGTCGTCTGAAAGGGGAGGGAGAGTGCAAATTGGAAAAATCCACTTAGTCATCCTTAAGGTCGTTTATATCCAATTCCTACTGAAAACATTCCGTATTTTGGCACAGTTGAAATTTCACATTAGCTTCAGTTTAACAAATTTATGTGGGAAAGTTTATGTGAGAAAACGAAATCGATTTTGGGTTTCGAATTCTTTAGTTTCGTGACTTTTTTTAGAACTTACAGCCTTGTAAAAGTCGTTAATAGAAGATGGTATTTTTTTTTTTTTAATCAATAGTGGGGAAAGTGTAATTTTATTCTTTTGCTCCGCATAAATGTCATTATTTAATTTATATGCCTTCGCTTCGATTTGAATAGTAATAATATCTTGATGGCTGGTAATTTTTGGTCATTAAAAATGTAGATGGCGTGTTGGGCGTACATCATTAAGAATGGTTTTATTTTTGAACGTGGCTCAGAACCGTATCTAAATATTTTTCCATAACTTGGGTGGGGCGAAGGTGCGTAACAAAAATAGAACTTTTTAATGGTGAAATGGAGACTTTGTTGATTTTATCGGAAATATAGTTTGAAAGAAGTATGTACTTTGAAATTAAGAGTTTGAGTTGTTGAAGAAGTCAGAAACATATGTTAGCCGCAAAAATTTACTCTATAGACTCACTAGAAAATATACGAAATCTGTTTCGATAATGACGGTGATGCCGGATGAATTTATGCTTAATTTTATGGAAAATTATTGAATGTTGGTAAATTTATTGCTTTTTTAAATGCGTTTTATTTTTTTAATGAGCTCGTATACAATCTCATTACAAATCAGACGACGTGACGTGTAAATCACTGATTGTGAATAAAGAAGTATGAAAAATACGAGATGGGTATTTCATTATTGTAATCATCTCAGAGCGGGTTTCAAAGGTCGTGTTTGCTTATTTTATAAAACAAATTACGATTATATCATGTTCGAAAATACTCGTAGTGCCTTACTCACTCGTTATAAGGCAGGTTTTTTTTTTTTGCAGTATCTTAAAAATACGAGCAAAGGCTCTTGTTACGTTTTGCTACTGAACTCATTATTTTTCGCCGCAGTTTAGCATTGTGCCAGTAGTGTAGACTGGCAACTGCGTGGACAGAAGCCTTTTGCTGTAGCTGTACATGATATTCATTCAACATTTTATACACTTCCATCATCGAAGATTGGTACTATGTAGCGAGTAGCTGAATGCGTTGAACCGTTAAGTTTTGTTGCAAGTCCATTCTTCGTTTTTATTCGTTGGCGGCAAAAAAAAAAAAAAACGAACCCAAGTTTGAAACCGGGTTCCAAGAGGTACTTCTTTTTTCGCGCGTTTTATCTTTCTCGCATAGTACTTTCACTTTTTTTTGAACTGTGTGCCCATTCGCTGCTCGTGGTACAGTTGGTTTCTTTTTGCATATACCTACAATATCCAACGGAAAACTCGTTGGTCATGAATATTCGTCTTTGGTTTAGCTCTCTGGCTTACTGTTACACCGAAGGTAGCCAGTATGTATACAAGAGATTACGTTTCTCGTATTCTTGTATTTCTCTTCCTGCGTGCATCAACAAATGGCCCGAGCTTGAAATGGGCTAGAACTCTGGAAGTGGTGGAGATGGTGTCGTTTATTTGCAGACTTGGTGTAGTTTTTCCCCTCTTCGTACGGTTTTCATTGTACTAAATATCGCATGAATTAATTAAAATGGATACAAATAAAACCGGTTGCTCGGTTATTGCATGGTATACGAAAGCAAGAATGACGCCTCCTACAAGAAACTTGTGTTATGTCTTTTTCGACGAGTTCAGATCATTGACTCACGGGCCTCGTGAAATCACCGCTGCCACCATGTTGTGTTTGGAGGCTAAATAAAATACGCGACAACTTGATCATAACTCGACTATAATAATATTGAGCTATATGATAGTACAGCATTCTTAATGGGGGTAGATGTACCGAACAAAATAGATGAGAAAAGCAAGCTCGGACGAGAATGAAAGATAAGTAGACGATCTACAACAAAATTTGATGTCAATATATAATTCTGAAAATAGGATAATATTGCGCGCAATTTCTCTTTATGATTTTTCTGAAAAGTTCCTGTTGAAAATACTCGTAAGTTAAATTTTCTTCACTTGGAATTGGTTGATCATTTTCTGCGAGTGTTGATTTTGCACACTACTGCAGCATTGGACAAACATGACATTTTCACTGATATGGGTGGCTTCTGAGGTTCTGTATCCGATAGTTAGCTTTAAGAGGCTTGAGGGTGGTTTTTCCCGCTATCTCTTTATTTTTTATCATGCACTTTCTTCAGTGTCATGTGTAGTTGCTTACTAGTGGAAACTATTCTAAAAAATAAAACCATTTCCCTCTGACCAAGGTATTTGATGAAATGGGATAAAGCACCAATTGGTATCATGGGTTTCTTATTCTTTTGTCGTTCGTCCATTAAATTGGTTTTTTTTCACTCTTTCTCATAAGGCGTTTCGGCATCCGTAACTATATCCATTAGGCCAAATTGAGGTGAAGGTGTGGTCCTTCGTCGTTGTATTCTTTTCTTATCGATGAGGTCACTGTCGGGCATACGGTATGAATATAGGCTAATTTCGTGCTGTCACCTGTGTATGAAAGGTGTAAAAATCGTTATTACACTGGCACGATGTGCCAGCTAGTGGAAAGCATTTTTTTATTAGTCTTTATACCGGTGCCATATGAAAAACAACATTGTAATAATATTGTGACCGCGATGAGGACGAGTAACCTGAGCGTGTGTGTGACCTGCAATATTCTTTAAACTATAAGCACGCTGCATTTTTATGTCTTTTCAAAATTATCGGTCGTTGATTATATTATTCGGGCGTATTAATCGTTTTGGCAGATTTCCACTTTCGAGTCATTATGGTCTTTACCTTATATTGTTGTTGTTATTCTTTTCAAATGGAAGGAACGCAACCAGAGGCGGCCAGGAGGCTCAGTCCCCTTGACATGATCATTTTTCTCCCCTTCCCCCCCAGCGAAATCCAAAAAAATTCGTTCCAGCAAAATTGGCCCTCCAGTGACGCACTGAAGATGAACGCATGGGGAACAATGTTTTTGAATAACTGTCGTAGAAAATTAGTATTTTGATGCTAATGGTTACCTCAGCTTGTAACTTGTAACCTTTCACATTTCGTTTTCTGTTTTTTTTATTTTTTTTTTTATTATTTTTTTAAAGGATGACGAGACTTCGCTTTTCTATAAAATATGGGCTGTAAAGTATCTGATGTAAGTGGGCTTGACACGATGAAGCTAGTGCTGATAATGCAATAGGTAGCATAATAATTGAGTTTGGATGTAGAAAAATGCGTTGGAGTTGTTTTTGTAAATTTGAATGACGTTTTCTGCGAATTTGTCTTTAGCCTATTTTGCTTTCTTCTCTTTGTATTTTCCTGTCGATGTCTTCTGCCCTTGAGTACGCGAACAAGGTAATAATAAGTCTTCGTTAAAGTGTCGTAAAATTACCGTAACATAATTATGCGATAGAAGGAAGCACGACTTGAAAACGTCTGTTTGATGACGGCTCGACAATGATTAACCGAGAAGAACGGGATTTGGAAAACTGACAAAGCTTGGATGATGATATTACTCGTATATATGTAGTTGGATATCACGTCTGTGCTAATTGAGCGAATATCGATAATCAGTTGACGGTTTATTGACGTAACTTGTGAGATTTCACTTTTCAGGGGAAGTTTGTATTTGAAATTATGATTATCAGCTGTTCACTTAATTACGACTTTTCAAGCATCTTTAAAAACAAATATGATCAAACTTGCAGTAGGGAGGGAAGGAGGTAGGATAAAACTTGATAAATTTTGCCCACATTCCTTGATTTTCTGTAAACTATATTTTAGAACGGACTTTGGTATTTCCTTAATATCGGAAAATGAGAAACACCATCCTCTATTCATTCGTTGTTTGTATTTGTGAAGATCAACTAATCAGTAAAAAAACAATATTAAGGAGGAAGAAGAATGGATGCGAAAGATGCTGGTTTCAAAACTGAGTCGACTATCAATTTTTCAACTGGCAGAGGACTCTCCAAGTACTTTCCATTCCTGAATTACTGAAACATCATGTTTGAAATTTGTCAAATATTAAACTGAAATATTCTGCTTTAACAGTCTATAGAAAGATAAATGGATTAGAGAAGCTTTATGACATTATGAGAATATCTTAGCAAAGCGAGGTTGCCGACAACATGCAATCAAATTTTTCTGGAAGCTAAGCTAAAATAAGGAGCAGAGATCTGAATTGAACTTTTTCTTTACATTTCTGCAGTCTCTGCAAATGAGCCGTTGTTTATATGTGTATTTTTAGAATTTCGTTGAGATTTTATTTTCATATTTCAGAATTAAAAAAAAAAATTATAAGGAGATAATTATCTTTGCGAGGTTCTATTGTTAGTATCAAAGGTTGTCTCTGTGATAATTATATCGTCTGTGTTTATTCGAATTGATACCTAATTATTGTTTACGTATTTGGTCGCAGGAAACATCAGTATCTTGTGGGTTTTTAAGGAAAAAATTCTAGTACAAATTTTCAGACTAAACATATTACCGAGCAACATTAGTTACAATATTATTTCTATTTATCAAAAAATTTTCTCCTCTATTGTTGGGCTCACTAAGCTGGTGTCTGGACACTACATATGATGAGAGCAACTATCACTTTTTGGATGACAATTAGATACTGATAAAATGTAATAATTCAATAAAGGAAACTTGGCAGGACTTTCATTTTCTACACAAACTTAGCCTTGAATTTTTCTGAGATGTCATTATAGTGTTTCAACTTTAGCCGACACCGATTTCAAATATTTTTCACCCCAGTTGGCCAGCTTGACTTCTTCGCAATATACATAGTCTCATGTTTTTACGATTCTGAATTATCGATGGCGGTTTTAAATTCGATAGAAGAAAAGGTTTTAAGAAATAAACGACCCTACGCACGCGGAAAAATGAAATGTGGGCCAATGCCAGCTGAATTTGGTCCAAGTACAAATTTTGTGCGTGCGATTTTTTAAAAGAAATATATACTACGCTAAGCGTTCGATATGAAATGTTGACTATATTGGTCATTCCAGTAATAACCTTTTTAATAGGTAACTCTGATTCTTTGTTCTTTTGTAATTTGGCGCTAAGTTGGTTGGCCAAATTGCGTCATCTAAATAATTTACTGGTGAAAAAAGTTACAACTACCCATATCATTTTTTTTTAAATACAATCGAATTAAAGATTAGTCTTTTAAACCACGTCTATTCTGACGATAGCAAATATGAGGTATAGTTGTACAGCATTTTGTCATAAATGTAATTTACGTCGCTGAACTTCTAAGCGCCTCAGTTATGAGCTTTGTGCAAACCTGCAAACTTTTCAGTTCATTTCTACCAGTAACGTTCGATGAGAGCAACACATTTTTCTTTTGCCTTTCAACGGTCTGCGTTGGAATTTTTAATTAGTCAGCTGGAACATGCGACCAAGTGATTTATGCGTTGTTGCAAAACGCAAATACGAGTAAAGAAGCTCCCTCGGGTTGAGATAATTACCATATTAATGGTGATTAAAACAGTTGGCATGTTTGGTAGCTATAGAAAATTAGGTAACTAGATCGGCGGCACGAGTGTGAAATTTTATTCGTTGATCGTCGACATCTGTATGTGTTTCGTATGTCCCAGAGGTTGGTGTCGTACTTCTGTGGATGCGTTTTGAAAAAACAGTAGCAGAAGGTTGAAAGAGGACTGTCCATTCGTCATGCAATATAAATGTGTGGCAATGAAAATGAGATGTTGTTATTTATTTTTATTTTATTTTTTGTTGCAATCACCACTGTAGTATGTCTCATAGAGACATCGATGACGTACACCCGTCAAGGTTGAATCCGATTTGTCGGAAATGGCGTATAACTGGTCCATATTATACACCGGCTATACATGTAGAATCATTATGTGCTCACAATTCTGTTAATTATACTGTATAGTGAGTGCGGTGTAGGACAACCTTGACTGATATTGATTGTACGTGAATGCTGGAAATATATAGGGAGTGCGGAGGCCAGTCTAGGAAAAACACATTCAGCCCATACATCAAAAGAATAATATTATTTTAAAAAATTACGAAGTCTGCCGTCAAATCTAAGATTTAACGAGCTGCTATACAGGTGTGAGGAGCAAAGGAGGGCTCCAATGAAAATGAAAGTAGTATGGCATTACCGTATACTAATATTTATAATGGTTGATGCGAAAACTGAGATAAATGAGTCATGATTCTGAAAAGCGATATTCGAGATCGAGTGTCGAGAAACCGGTTCGCTGCGGTCGCGGTGGAAAACAAAAATTTCGTGGACGAAATTATTTGGTTGAAACTGCTGACCGCATTCATCGCTAATAACGAGTTTCTGTCGTTTTGAAATTTTCTTTACCCGAAATTCAGCCATTTTGATGAATGATTAGAACGAGCAGGGTGGTTGGTTGCGGTCCGGCGTTTTGATGGCCGTATCTTTTTGCTGGGGTGGTAGGTTCAGATGGTTTTTCTTGGCATCGAGGCAATCAAATTGTGGTAGCGTCTTGAATTTTGTGGTTTAGAATGGTACAGCGGTGGTACTCGTATGATGTTGAATGTTGCAAAATATTTAGACTTTTTAAGGAGGACCTATTTAGGGGCTTACCGGCGTCTGTTCCTTTCCCTTTCTCTCCTTCTTGCTCTTCATTTCCTTTATTCTAAGAGGGCTGAGCTCGGTTGAAAGAGCTAATAACATATTTTCGTTTCGCTCAAACAAGTGCATAGCTTTGCAAATTAATATAATGCTAAAACATGAATGCCGTCTTCAATGGCTAAAATTTAACAAAGAACGATTAAAATAGGATAAAACTAGTTGTAGAACTTGAATTTATCTTTTCAGTGTTTCCATTGGTAACATAATCTCACTACATTATTGTCAGACTTCGCATATTTCTCAACTATCACAATATCCAGTGGAAATGATATCACTTACAGCAATTTCTCAAAGAGTGAGCAGAAATGATGATAATATTATTTATTTGAAATTATAATTTGCAGTTTGCTGATATACTTAATCGCATTTCAACTGTGTAGTTGGTATTTGAGTTTTCCTTATATTCATTTCTCTTACCATTTATGCTAGTGTGAGTTTCATTTTATCGCAGAGAGTTTACGAGTTAGTGAATTATTAACTACATCGATCTGGTTTTCCAATGAAGCCGAGCGCAATTTTTTTCAAATCAATTTTACAACACGCTAAAGAAAGTTGAAAATGAAATTACGTCCACTGCAGTGGACTCAGTGACTGAAAGGGATAATTCAAATATTTCATTGAATCCTTAAATTATATATGATCTGATCAAGATCCCTCTATTCTTACTTTGAATCTGTCGTTTTTCACCCGAAGACCCTTTTCTTTTATTATGAATGGTTAAGAATTTGGTTCAAATTATTTTCACTTCTATATTCTGTTATTATGTGGTTCAAGTAAATAAGGAATGTAAAAATTTTTTTGTTCTTATTTAAAACTTAGTTATCTTAGCCGTTGATGGTATGTAGCCTTTTATTTATTTTGAATGAACTTCATCTATTTTCATCTATTTAGTACTCTCCAAATGAATTATCAATTATTTATTGTATTATTTCAACGATGATGAACTAGTAAAAGGATACCGGATATAAACTTGAACGCTTTTTGGTTACTTGACGACTGCTAAAATGTCGACGCATAAAGGTCATTCACCTAAGGAGTGGATCATTAGTGAATATAGGTTCATATTATCGATGACTCAGTCCATTTATTAAAACACTCGAAAGCCCTTATTATTATTTTTTTTCGCTGTACCTACCAGTATATGGTTTTGATATTTGGCTCATTAATGACAACATTTTCCTCGTCGATATTTATAATGACGTCAGAATTGTCAGAAAAATTGTCAACGTTTATTTACTTTATTTACTCATTAATTTTTTTCCACTTTTACCTGCCGATTTAATGTTGAAGACGTTCTCATACAGAAGTGAGATGAAAAATTGAAAAAAAGAAACCGATATTTATTAAAACGACCGCCAATCAAATATTTAACGAATGAAAATTTATCTTACGAGTGCGTGTTTTTTGCAAGTACTTGCTTATGCTAAGTGCTGACTCATACCGGTAATGAAAAAAAGGTCAATTATCTCCTTCAGTCTAATTGAAAACGAAAATTGTTCCAATTTTAAATTTTTTCGTGGATTTTTTTTTTCAGTCATTTTCTAAATGAAAAGCAACAGTAGAGAATTGAAATCTAATTTTGTCCTCATATTTAAAATACCTAGTTTGCCTGGAAAATGAAAATTCCGCAACCACAAGCCCTAATGGAGACATTCTTTTGACCACAGATTGTGAAAATAAGAGACCTCGCGAGCTTTGTTTTTGTTATATATTTCATTAGACAATGCAACAATGGGAAATCACTTTGAACGTGTTCAACATTCTATATTCGGACACATTATCATTCGTACATGTCAAATTTGTCATCCATTTTCGCACCAAAACGACTTCAAGCACGAGCTCGACACAACTCTCACCCTATAGGTACACGATAATGACACCCACTACAAAATCAGCAAAAACAGGAGCGAATAACGAGGGGGCACAGTATTAGCTAATTTAATTTAAATTTAATTTTATCCTATAACTATCGCAAAAACAGCGGAAACTGGGGTGTAATTTCATATATTAATATAATTATGAATGTGATAGTCACGAAATTACTGATTCACCAACACCTTACCTCATTCTGCGACCCTGTCGCTTTTTCAAAGGGATTCAACCCGAAACACGTATAATTCATTCACTTGGTGCTGGGCTTTTTGTCGTAAGGGACAAAGCCATATCTGCCATAGGAAATATGAGTGGGTGGAAAATTGTACATTTCATCCTTCAGAAAATGAAAATCGTCGATAACTTTGGCATGGGCAAAGTGTTACCATAGAAATACCTGTGCCGAGTACACGTGTTATTAAAAAAAAAAAGAAAAAAAATGACCCCCTCCCCTTAATGATATAGACCTAACCTTTACTAGTCGAGTTAGATTATCAAATACTCTGGTGCTTTGTTTTTCTTCCACTCCATATTCCTTTTTTGATTGATGGATGAACGATAGGCGTCGAAATGAACTCGCCTTCGTCGTATAGGTACAATCATCATATTATTATTGTTATTATCCACGTTAGAAAGATTTATGCAAATAATTTATTATACAAAAAAGCCGTTGTGTGTTCGATGAACGATAAAAAAGACGAGAAAATGTTTGGTAATATTTCAGTCGGGGCAAATGATATGTGGCATGTACTTTTCGTACAAGACATAATAATAAATATAGAAAGCTCACTTTACTCTATTTTGGTGTAACAGTGCTGGTGAACTCGACAAGCGACCAATTCATAAAAGATAGCTGTCATTGCCGAGTTCAACCATCTGAAATGGCGATTGAGAAATTACGTATGTCGCTTATACAATGAAAAGTAATAACGACAAAATATGATTTGTCATAGAAAATCAATACGAACAATGAACAGAGGTTAATTGAAAATTGGAATAGAGTTACAATACCGACACTTTATGAAAAACCCTGATTTAATAGGAGATAAATCTACCGGGGACTAATTCACAAACTTTTCAAAAACAACTACAGAATATTTAGTAAAAAAAAAATCATTATACCTAATATATTTAGAAAAATTTCCGAGTAAATGCTTCTATGTGTACTCTACCTTAAATTTTTTCAAAGTCCGAAAATTCTAATTTTTTCTCCAGCGCATTCTAGTTCAGGGATGCTAACTGCAGAGATTAATCCTTGCTTGAGAAGTGTCAGAGATAAAACCAGCAATATTTTGGAATTTCCGGAAATTTTAGATTTTTAAAAATTATTTAAATAAGAGCTATATGATATTATTTGGTATTTTATCCTTGTGTTGTTAAATTTTAATTTTTCCTATTGAAATTCTACAAACCACTAGACCATTACTTCTTTTTTCTTTATTTTTCAAAGGTGGCTAACATAAAATCCGAATTTTCAACGAAAAAACCAAAAATCTATTTTTGCGATTATTTTTCGTCCTCAGGGACCTTTTTATTGCTCGAAGGAGAGATGTTTGACAATTTGGATTGGCAACGCTGCCCCCAGTTTGTTATACAAAATCTAATCTTCGCTCCCAGATTGAGTTTAATATAAAAGCATTCAATAAAACGGTATTCAGCTTATTCTAGATAGAGTGACTAATATATCATTACAGTTTTTCGTGATTGTCTCAGTTACGTTTGATGTTTCAACAAGAAAACGATCATAACCATAAGAGTTGAATAGAAACAAACATTCCTTGCAAATAAAGTAAAAAATTTCCAAATGTGTAGAAACAAATAATAAGTGCTAGAAAATTTCAACTGATTCTTATTTGTCTGTCTCAATGAATTACCTACGTAAGTTTGTTGAATCTCACAAGATATTATTAAATTACATGAAAAACAAAGTCAAATTTTTGTAGGATGTACGAGTTGAAAAAAATTTTTTTTTCAACATGATATAATTTTACAGCTTGAAGCAAAATCATGGATCACGTAACAGAGCCATTAAAAAACACCGAGTAGTTATTTTTCAGTTGGTTTATTCGCTATATTATGATATTGTATCTAAACTCGATAATCTTTAAAAAATAACTGAGAAGTAAGCAATGCTTGTTTAATGGCCAGAAAAAAATTTGACATCAGGAACTAAATTCTGCTGGTTCTAGTTCATTACCGTGAGGTATAGGTAGTTAACAAAACTGACTGAATAACACAATAAAGTACGAATGTACTTATAAAAAAAATGATATCGCCTAAATGAAACCTCGATGTTGATAAAATTTCACACGTATGTACCTGATGAATAATACGAGTATGTTTGAAAAATTGAAGGCTTGGAAAAAGAGAAGGAAAAAAAAAAATACCTTCGAGACAACTTCTCATATTAACTAAAATAACGAACACCTTCGATGTCCTTGAAGTTAATAAAATTTTTTCACGATCGAAATTCTGAGAATTTTTTGGATTACAGTCCTCGCCCACAAGCTGGAGGAGATTCAGAAACTTGAAATGGAGAAATTTTAAAGCGTTATAACCCAAAGTGCAGCTTTTGTCTAGCAACAATGCGAATGTAAGCCTCAATGTGACCTTACTGAAGTTGTCCTGAAATTTTATTTCCCAAATTTTTTAAGAATAGAAAAAGCTATTAGCAAAACTTAAGCAATAAAAAAATGGTGAGGTATAGAGATAATACCGAATTGGACAACGCAATATACCGATTTCGTGTGATGTCCTATTCGAAATTCTGGCCATCCTTGCCTTTCAAACATGAAAATTCACTATTTCCAAGTAATTTGTTTTCAAAGTTTTACTGAAAAAAAAAGTAAAATATACTTACTACCTTTGTATTACATTTTATTGTCATTTATAAGAAATTTACTACTAGAAAATAATAATTTTTGTTACGCCGATAAGAAAAATTACTATACTCCGTAGTAATTAGTACTGCCCTTTTCTTTCAGTGTGAGAAATTTGATAGATTTACGTGAAAATACCTTATCTTGTATTTATACTGCCTAATTGCTACAATGAAAACCTGATGAAAACATGTATTTTACAAAGCTATTCGAGTATTAGCTCACTCGATGTTGAATTATCAATATTACGAGTATAAATATTGACAAGAAGATGACTTTGAAATATTGTTTTAGCTTGAATTGTCTTGTAAACCTACTGCGTTGAATTTATTGGAAGAAAATACGTGTCATTTTGGTCAAATAAAAATAATCTTTGTGATAGTGGAAACAAAATCGAGTGATAAAAAAATGAGTGGTCAGTGAAGGTTGGGTAAATAGAAATGAGTGTGGTATACATTAGTTTTTGCTGTTTGTGGTCCTTATGGGAGTTGGACGCGAAAAAAAAATGTAACATGCAATCTTCTAATGATTACGTGACACAAAACTCTATTGGTGGTTGACTCTTCGCTCCCGACCCCTTTTATTTTATATGAACAGTCGTTGGAGTATTTGATATTAGAACTTGATAACGTTATACGTGCAGGTATGGTTTCGGTGCACTCGTTTGTAGAATTGCAGCTCGTGTGAAAATATTGATAAGAATCTGTACAAGTTTTGGACGGCTTATCTCTCATCATTGCGTTGTTTTCAATTAGTCGAGCGTTTCAATTAGGATGTGGGCTAGTGGATGAAAATGTTGTTTTCTTGAAATTAGGTGTACTGCAAGTCAAATATGAACAATATCCAAATGTTTAGTCGAGTGAAAATTAAAATTCTAATCCTATAGACCTTTCAGTTACACATTTTTGTGAACAGCATGTCCAGAAATTACAACTTCTTGTTCTGAACTCAAGCCACTGGGGAAAATGTCTGTTTTTTCTCTGAAATGGACGAAGTGGAGCATACCCTCACAAAATCTTACATACTCTGGCGCACTATGCAGAAATTTCATTAGCGAGTAGTTGAGTTTTGAATTCATAGTCTAAAAAATCAAAATAGAAGCACGAAGTAAAAATGTCATCAGCAAAGAATTTCAAAATGTTTGAAAAAGCTGACCAATCAGAGAGCAGTTTGATGAACTGGAACAAAACAAAAATTATGACAAAGAGAATGTTCGTGTAAAGTGCAGAAAATGTTTCATATTTTGATATTTTTTTATGGATATTGCTTCAGTCCTTTTCATAATTATGTACATACGAGTAATATAAAGTAAATAGAAAACGCTTTCCTGTTATAAATCATTATAAAGGGTATAGCCGCATACGGGGGGAGGGGGTATTTTGCCTTAGCTCGGATTGTCAAACTTTTTATACCAAAATGTGGGTATGTATGAAGGACTTCACTGACCCAAGTATTGAATTCCAGTCTCAACCCTTTCTTGAGATATAGCCATTTTCGTGTTTGTTATTGTTTTGCAAATAAACTGTCATAGACTTGACCAATTTTTACCAAACTTGTGTCAATGTTTGAGTACTGCTAGGGCTCTCATAATGCAATTTTGAAAAAAATTTGTTCACTCCTCAACAAATACGCAAAGTTGATGTAACTTTGATAGCTACTACCAGAAAATGTAAATTGAAAATTTAACTCTATACATACGTAAGTTCATCATACATATATAACTATAACATATTCAAAAATCGTATCTGTAGGTTGAAAACTCACGCAGAAATCAGTCGGGTAAATTCCCTCATTTCATGAAAATATTTCTTTTAATATTATAGTTTTATCGGACAGTTTGATATCAAAAATCGTATCTCTTAAAAAAAAACTCAGCCAGTAAACAGTCAAGAAAATTCCCTCATTTCATGAGAATATTTTTATTAATATCGTTTTATCGGACAGTTTGATAACACAAATCATAAATTTTGAATTGGTTGAGCTAATTCAGAAGTTAGATTCATATTTTTCCATATTTCATCCTCAGAAGTTCTTCCCATGAGATATTCGTAAAGATGAATGGTGGACTTTGGACGTCTAATAAAGCATACCCTTAATGGCATACTTTTCAAGAAGAGCCTATGAGAAGCTCAGAATCTAAATTAAGGTCACATTTGCCAAAAATCAAATTTTTCAAATGGATTCTGATAGAGAATTTCATATTCTGAATGGTGAAAAACATGGTTTTTCATTTAGCCGCACACTTTCTCTCAACAAATAGGAATTGCGTTGAAAATGACATCAGCCATTTTTTATGGTCTTAAAAACAACCATGTTGTATCTTGCAGTATTGCCCTAGCCATTTTTAATATATTTGGCATTATCAACTTTCACATTCTATGCATTACTGGCATTAAAAGTGAGAAAACAATAGTTTTCCTCAATAAGGGTGTATCTAGGCACTCCCTTCGGCCAAATATTATTTCTGCCCTGGTTAAGTAATCCACTGACTCATTATCAATTCTTATAGAGGAGGAATGTAACAATCAAACACAAAAAACCATTTTCTTTAAGTCATTGTAAAGAAAAAGTTATGATCAATTGAATATTTCAAATGCATTTTTCTCAAAACGGACTTTTTTGGGTTATGCCATTCTTGAAGAAAAGCTCTTAATTCTACTTGAAGTGTTGTTCATATAATATCTAGTTATAAATAGCTGACGGATCAAATATTTTTTGAATGTAATGAATATACTCTTATGTGCCACATGACCTTCACTTTTAGTATTAATTTGTTCAAAAATATGCTGAAAAATTGTGTTTTTCTTTCTTCAAATACAGATCTGAGGTAGTGCCCATGTTTAAATTGCGGACTTCTTTATATCAATAGAAAGTAGACCTAATGGGGCTTTTTTGAGGGGTAGTTAAAATGCGGTGCACTATCCTTCTAAGTCCAGTTGGGGGGGGTTTGAAAATTTCAAATGGCCAAAAAAGTGGGAAGGAGTGAACAAATTTTTTTCAAAACAGCACCATAGATAGCCCTAGCAGTGCTCTAACATTGACCCAAGTTTGGTAAAAATTGGTCAAGTCTATGACAGTTTATTTGTAAAACAATAACAAACACAAAAATGGCTATATCTCAAAAAAGGGTTGAGACTGGACTTCAATACTTGGGTCTGTGAAGTTCTTCATACATACCCACATTATGGTATAAAAAGTTTGACAATCCGAGCTAAGGCCAAATACTCCCACTCATGCGGCTATACCCTTAGTTCAATGACTGCGCCGATTTGCATACTAACTTTCGGACAATTCAGGTTTTATTTGAAAAATTGTTAGAAATTTATCAAGAATGAATTTTTTTTAAAATTGAAAATTGATACAAAGAAAAATTAGCTGAGGGTTATACTGATTTTCATAATGTAACGTTACCAAGAAAATCTATTGTCAAAAGTGAACGATGAAGGTTTTGATACAAATTTGCAAAATGAAATTCCCTCGAGATAACTCTGCGCTATGTCGATAAATGATAAGAAAAGATTTTGCGTCATTTCTGACTGTCGTGTTTTTTCATGAGGAAAATTCTGTTTTTCATCTGTTGTTTCCTGCTAATTCGATGAAAGTTATCTGCATTAGTCAGTTGTGTCTGAATTTGGTAAACTGATAAAAAGTTGTTTTGAAAAATTCTCCTAATTACGTTTGCATGAGTCAAAGTTGTTCTTGTGTCAACCATCACACTCGCTAATTTTTTTGTTTTTCGTTTGTAGTTTTTCCTCGTTGAGGTATTGTGGATTTTATCGTTTCGTAATGTATTGCAATTATTTCATGCAATCTGTTTGACTTAAGATATAGAAATGTTGAGGGTGTAACATGAGCCCGGCGAACCTTATACAGTGGTGATAGTAATGATTGAAGACTTGGTGGAAATGAAATGAACATGGAAACTGGATCTGGAAATGTACGAGGGGTTATAAAAGTAGAATTTCAGAATATAATGGTTGTACGAGTATATTTTGAAAAATGTCGATAAAAGTTCTCTGCACGAGTGGGCCAATTGAGGTGCCAATTTAAAATTTCTACCAGTTGCGCTCAGTATTTTGGGCTGTAGCCTGATGTAGTCAAAAGTAGGAGAAATAAAAATTTAGGGCCCTTAGGAAAAAAGCTCGGGTCATTTTTGACCACCCTATGTATCTGTCAGTACTTCTTCGCCTCCTGTTTCACACCTGCATTATATAAATTATGACACAAAGTTAATTTCGTTTATAAAATGAAATTTATAGGCACTACTATTGGCATGCGTTTCTTTTTATTGGTTTACCTGCCGAAAAACCAAAAGTATATTTTTCTGATTATTACGAGTACTTTTCAGAAAACCCACCTGGCTTCAGTCGCAGCTATCGGATTTTCCACTTACACAGACGATCATTTTTAGAATGAAAGGTCTTGCATGATGAATAATATATTTTTTATTCGCTTCATTTGTGGTTAAAATTAGACTACTCCAATGGTTAATTTATAGCTGTCAGTATTAAAGTAAATAAAAATTTGCAATTACTCGAAGTGCCGAATTAACGGCGAAATTTTAACTAATGACGACGGAGCATTATCAGTCATAGTACGCACAACAAAAGATACTATTTTCGAATTCACTCGCAGCTTTCCTAATAAATAAGATTTTTTTAATGGAAGTTCAGTAATTGGGAATTGCACTTGACATAATTTTTCTTTTTCGATCTGGGCCAGTCGGTATTTTATCTTTTATATAATTTCATAAGTCTTGTTTTCATTACAGGTTTATACCTTTGAGGCCTCACGTTAACTTTAGAATGATTGATTGATCGAAGTGAAAAGGGATTTTAGAAGGCGAAATATCAATTTTTCATCAAATTTGAAGAAAATGTTTGACGCTTAACCCATTAGGGCGGATTGTGCTATGCTAGTGTAAGGGATCATGCTTTACCAGAAGCAAAAGACATTTGAAATTATGCAATTTTTCCAGCTATTTAAAGAACCTGTTAGAAATCGGAAGTTATTTCCAATATTTTTTGCTGAATAGTGCAATTTATTGTTTTTGCTAACTTGTAACACTGTTTAGATAAAAGAGGAAATTTGATTCAGCTAAAACCTTGATATTTCGGTGATTCTTTTTTTTTGCCAACTTCATTCTTTGGAGAACAATGCTGTTTACTTGTGCCATCCTGTGACTGGCAGGGCATTTCAACACTCTCTTCTAATTTTGTAAATCCTGTTTTGTTCTACTCAGTCATGCCTTAGTTCACTTCCACTTGCAAATTGAGCAACATCAAGAGTTTCTATTCTGCAATTTTTTTTACTATTTCTTGCTTGCTAAAGCATTTTTGACACTTTTTACTAGAATAATACCTTTTTTTCGTTTTTATTTCTTGTTTTGAATTTAAATTTTCTTATTAATTTTTTCCTATAAAATTTTTTCCTGAATTTTGTTGTGTTGAATCTTGATCGATTCCTTATAAAATGTTTATTCGGGCTGGATTTTCCCATTTTCTGCTATTGGTAAGTTCTTTCTTTATTATTCTGCATACTCTGTTAAATTAACTTTTTGTGGTGGATCTATCTCATCTCTATTTTTCTTACTCGACTTCGTTAAAAAGTGGCTGGATCAGCCCACAGAGCGTCCCTACAGTTTTACAGGGTGTCTACAGAGTCATACCAAACATGATAAGTCTTGGTAAGTCCTAATATTTGAAAGCTAGTCCTGAAAGCGATTAAGTCTTGATATTTCATGAAAAATCATTCAAAAGTCCTGATACTTGCCAAAGATTTCTTACTTTTGCTTTACTTCTTTTATTTTCTTTCTCAGTGTAATCGTATTAATTTAAATAAGGTTTTTTTTTTTGATTGGCAATATAACGTTCCTTCGCCCTTACTATAAAATCATGAAAAAGTCATGATGAAATCCTGATATTTTATTTCCATTTTACAGCGAACAGCTTGTTTTGGTGAGGACTCCATAATGGTAATCATATGAAAGTAAAAATGAATATTCTGAGGGTATAATATATTTTATTCGGTGACAAAAGTAAAATTGGTTTCATAAGTTTCAACACACTTGTACAGTTTCATTAATAACGTTAATATTCTAAAGTTGAGATTACCTCTTGTCATCTTGATTCAGTTGATTAGCTTCGCCAAGATTGTTGAATAGTCTTATTTTTTTTGTCATTTGCTAGCTGCGTCGAATCTTTCTACGAGTACTGTATAATATTATTCGCTTTCGTACTCGTATTTTTCGGTTTATCGATGTGTAATAATTTGAAATTTGCCTCTGCGTGCAGCAAATTGAGCCACCTGTGTGTTCCCGATGCACCCACAAGCTATATTTTTCATTCTTTTCCCTGGTGCTGGTTTCACGCGATGGTCATAGTGTCAACAAACTTGGCAGTCATTTTTCCTTTCGCTATTGGATCTTTCGTCCGTCCACCCTGAGGCATAGGTATTCCATAAAAGGGTCTCGATTCTGCAACACTGTGGCTAGTTCACGTGTGACAGAAGTACATAAATTATTTTATCATAAGCTTTCGAAGGTTGCGCCACTTTTCGTATTTTGGGAATATTGGCAACATTGACGTGGAAAAGTTTACTCGGTTACTCATCGGTATTTGTTCTGCCATGTCGTAAAGACTATAAAGAGTACATACATACTGTAGAAGAAAAAATAAATAAAAAATTTGCTAATATAGGTGATATCGTAATTTACGCGCGGCTAACCTTGGAAAATTCTTATCTCAAATTTGTTTCACTTAACGAAATTCTAGAAAAATACCTGAAAAATTCGATATCAAATCAGACCGTCAAAAATCATTATCTATTATTGTTTTAACGAATTTCATGATTTGATGATTTTATTACTTCGCTTCATAAGATAATGTAAGTAATTTAATTATGTTGAAGACGAGTAAAATGTATAACAAGGGAGTAAACAGAAATTATGGAGCCATTGGAGCAGAAATTTTTCGTATACAAAAGGCATTTCTTTATTTTTAAATTGCGGTTAGATTCAATGTGATTTAGAGTTTCAAAGTGTACTTGTACCTATTCCATAAATCACTTTATAATATTGTGGTGGTAGAGAGGTCTTTTATGAATGTTTAGCTAGATTACAACGGGCAGTTGGTCAATTATAGTACTAATTTTGTGCCCATTTAACCAAATAGCCAATTGCAGTAGAACTTCCTTTTAAGAAAATTTTCATTTAAATTGAAATTACCTGCTTTAATATTAAATATGGTTTCCCAGTTAGTGGTTACAGAATTTAATGTGGCTAAATTTTAAATCCCGTGTGAAAACCCACGAATTCCATTATTTTACTTCATTGGAAGAAATTTTATTTTAATGAGTGAATAATCGCAGCTATAAGGAAATGATTGAGTATTAAAATAAAAGAAATAAAGCAATGAGAGAGAAAATCGTTCAGTAATCGTTATCTGATTAATTGCGAAGGTACCAGTTAATGATTTATGAAGTGAAATCGGCTTATTATTAAAAACAGTTTGATATGTTGGGTAATCATTACCATTGAATTCTCAAATTATCCGAATGCGTAGTAAAAGTTACTTGATCGTTAAGTTTTCTCAATTTGTGAATTAGTCCTGGGAAATTAGATGAAAAATTGAATATCCTGCAGAAGAAACTTTTGCGCGGAAACGTCAGGGGCCATCTGCAGAATCGACCTCTAAAAGTCTCCTCTTGAAGGAGGTCAATATCCACATTTTTTGTTTTTTTGGCTATAACTCGCAACATTGACATTTTATGAAGAAATGCTGTAAATAAGAAATGGTCTGCGTCATATTATCTACAACTTTCATAATCTAGTATTTTTTTTGTATCTCCATGTCATTGGAACAGAGATAGAAAGCTCGAAAGACGAGCACTTTTTATTTAAAAAGTTTTCTCACTATACAAAGTTGAAGCTCATTGGTGAATACAGCTATTTTTTTTTCGAAAATTTTATGTTTCCTCGACCTCAGACGTGTAAAAGATTTTATTCATTCATGTTGAAGCGATGAGCCTTCATCACTGAATGGGTCCCACAACTTGGGAGCCGGTTGTACAATCATTGTAACATTACTCATCTCGAGGTTGAAATCGACACTGGGTAACCACGAAGAAAGTTTATTAAAAAGGCCGATGAATTATGCGCCAAATTTGAACTTAATTTACGATAGTCTCCATTCATGGAATGTTGGTGAAATTCGAATTCGTCAGTCATTATTACCTACTACTCTCATTTCTCTCTCGAATGTGCGTGCCTAATGTGTATATATCTTGCCCATATTTATCGTTGGAAACTCATTTTTTGCATCATTAACTTCCTTGTGGTATACAGTCCACACTGAACCATGGAACCTTTACGTTTGAAAAACAACCAGCGGTTTCACAGTGATTGGATTTGGTTTTAGGGAAAGAGTACATAGATTATAGTATATTTTTAAGTGGACGTAAAATTCGACGAAAAAACAACAAATTAATGAAAAGTAAAAGTGTATCATTACGTAACTAATCCAATTTTGTTTGCTTTTTTTGTTTTATACAGTGTCTGGGCTTCGCAATGGTATTATTCGGTGCCCTGGAAGGCCCAATGCCCGAGGAATTTGAGAAGATTCCGGAAATGGCCCAAGATTACTCGATTACGTCGAAGGTGTTGATTATTGCCGGAGGTATCATCTTCGTGGTCGCCTTTTTCGGATGTTGGGGAGCAGTGTCCGATAGTTCGTGCATGCTCTTCTTGGTGAGTACATATAGCTTCGCTGGTTGGATCACTATATTCTAACTAAGGGAACCACCAAAATTATTCGATGCCAATCTCGATGATACCGCCCTCATAAATTAAGTCCTCACTTTGCGTGCAAGAGTTCAAAATTTTTCGCAAGTATATTGAAAAAAAACTTGAATCATGTACTTATATGCGCAGTTATCGATAATATCTAAGTATACGTCCTTATAATTTGTGAAAATTTCAGATTTATGAAGAGAAAGGTCATGTTTTAAAACTGAAGTGTTTTCAAATTGACGTCACAGCTTTTAATAGCTTACCTATAGCTTACTGATGGCAAAAATTAAATAATATTATTGTTGATGGACTAGCCTTGTTTATGAGTAATTTGTATGAATAATTTATAATTACGAAAGAATATTGAGTCAGTTTTTACACTTCTTTCGAGAACTTGAGTCAGCTCATTTTGTACAAAATTTGAATTACTAATGAATTTCTCTATCTCGTGGGATGGTGTCAATTCCAACAATTAATATTTGTGGAATAATCAAATGAAATTCTAAAACAAATGCAGTTTTAAAGTTGAATTTCGTTAGTAAATAATTGAAAAATGCAACACTTGAACTTGAGAAAATTTACAGATGCTTCAGTTTGGTAGCATTGACCAAACGGCTATCATAGTTGCGCTCCCCCGCCTCCCTTGAATCTGAATTTTTTGTTTTTTTCCCCGCAGTTTTTGGTATTTTTTTGTAAAAATTCGGGGTAAAATTTGACTTTTTTCAATTTTTTAATTTCAGTATGCTGTTTTCTTGATGGCGCTGATTTTGGTCGAGGCTGCAGTTGGTGTCTACGCGTACGTGCACAGAGATACGATCAAGGACAGCGTATCTAGAGACTTGAAAAAATGGATCAAGGATTACGACGATACAGCGCCGACGTCAAATGCTAAAGCCATCATTGATAAAGTTCAAGTCACTGTGAGTACATCTTCTGTACTTTCCTAACATTTTAGAAACCACTATCTAGTGATGTTACCATAGGCGGACTTTGTCTGATCTCTTCAGAAGGGAGAGGGGTCAAGACAGTTTTTCACCGTCACTTGAGAAAAAAATAAGGTTTTCTGTCAAAAACCAGCTAAAAAGACCCTTAAAGACTTGATAAGACAATAAGAGAAGTATAAAAAGAATAAAAAATAAAAAATTATCAGTACTGTGTCTATAAGTAATTCAAAATTTTGTTCAGTTTCATTAAATAGGTGGTAGGGCTAATTTTAGCTCTGGAGGGCTATACCCCTTTGTCGGTTCCCCCTTTTTTTGGTACGTGTTCACACTTTTCACTATAAAGATGTGTCCATTCTCTGACGCTTTTTTTTTTTTTTTACTTCGATAGATTTTTAATTATTTTATTTTATCGTTTTTAGTTCCAATGTTGCGGTGTTGACAGACCACAGGACTGGATTCAGCAGCGAGGAAGCCTTCCCAAGTCCTGCTGTAAAGACGACAAAGCATCAAACTGCGACATCAAAAATGCTTACCAAATTGGTTGCATACCAAAAGGAGTACAACTCGTGAATTCGAAAGTGCAGAAATACTTGATTATCGTTGGTGCTATTGTTGGAGTCGAGGTTAGTAATGTCAATAATAGTTGTGTACACTTCACTGATATACATCTTTACTACAACCGAATGTCCAACTTGTCCTTTATCTGGCATAAAATTTTTGTGGTGCAACCATACGCGATTGCTATTAGCGTCATAGTTCTTTAAAGTAGAAATGTCTGTTGTTTTTTCTTAGAAGGAGAAGGGTTTAACTAGCTTAGTTGGCAATAAAGTTGTCTGAAATGCAGCTTTCTGTAGGAAAAAGATAGAACATTATTTTTGTCACCAGTGGTTGCAGCATAATATAAGCGTCATAGAAATTAGGGCATATTGGATATCTGGTGTTGTATCAAGATGCACATTTATGCTGTTCTCGTAAACGGATTCAGCAGTTTCGAAACTTCATTCTCTTCCTCTTATTTGTTGAAATTACAATTACTATAGGATTTTAAGCGAAAGTTCACTAGAGAGCCTTCATTCGTGAGTCAAAATTTCGCTATAGGATGTAGAGACCCTTCATTCATATTAAATAGCAACCAGGATTCTTTTAAATTTAAATTGATTTACGAAAAAAAAAAAACAGAAACTCGTATGTATTCTATAAAAATAGGAACTCGTAACAGTTTTGGTCATTTCATTCCAGATAAAAACGTAAACAAAGCTTGTGTGGCGTCATTTTTTAATGCTTTATTTTATTTTTGTTTGGTTGAGGGTTAATTTGTTGGGGGTCTTACGTCTTGGGTATCCTGAGCAACACCCTAAATCCGGCTCTGCATTCACTGTTGGTACTTTGTATAGTATATTTTTGAACCAAAATCATTCTGCAGGCGTCGAAGTTTGTAGTTCGTCAAAATTTGTCTTCAGAAATACATCCTCACTTCTGTTCTTTTCAAACCTTCTCGAACTCACGAAATAATATTCTGTTCGAAAGGTTTTGCTCCATATTTTTTCGAATTCTATCAACTACGAGTGTACCCATTCACCCCTCACGAAGCACCTTGTATTTTTTTTTCTCCAATTGTAGACTTTACTAAGTATAATGAATTTGTATCATATTTTTTGAATTTTTGTTGTTTTTCTTTTGTTTGTCGTAGGTTTTGACCATTATATTTGCACTAATCGTTAGAAATTCGATATTGAACGAAAGAAGGAGAAGTTTGGCGTGATAAAATTCCAATTCGTTGCGTTGAAAATGAGAATTTATTAAACAAAAGCCAAAAAAAAAAAAAAAAAATGAAAAAAAAATGAAAAGTTTGGAAATCGTTTATATAATTACTTTAGTACTCATGTGCTAAACATAATCTTCTATCCTAATTAAAAATTTTGGTTTTCTTTCCTCGTTTCTGTTTTTGATATACCTACTAAAGTAATTATTTTATAACGTTAATATTTGTACGTGTTTTTCTTTATTTTTATATACTTAAGGTTGGTCTCATCGAGTTTCTTCTTAGAGATTTTGTTTTTTAAATTTATTTCAAGCTTTTTTTGCCCCAACTTATTTTACTGGGACTCAGCAAAAAGTTATTTTTATCGCCATTATTTGGAAGTTTTTGCATTATGAATTTTACATTTCGCTATTTTTGGACGTAGTTTTACTTAATTATTTTTTTCATGTAGCAGGAAAAAAGGACAGGCTCGAAAAATATTCCCTTTTTAATATATTTTCACTTTATTGAAATCCACTGTTATAAGTGATTACGAAACTTCTTTAATGAGACTGTTCTTAATTTTCCTTCCATTTTTTTTTTTTGTTCGGTTTTATTTTATCTTTTCCATTTTCGTACATTTTTCTAAAATGAGCATTCATTTTTTCGTAAACTCACCCCATGATATTTTGTTTTTTTGGCCCTTAAAATTGAGAACACCTGTAGAGCACGATGGTTTGTGCACTTGACGAGTAATTTAATATTAGTCTGCGTTTGCAAAGGCGTGCCTTTTCTGGTCAAAATGTTTGAAATTTTGTTTTTTCTTTTCTTTTTCCGTTGCAGGTGTTGTATGTATTTTTAATTTTTCAAATCATATGAAGTTTACTGAAAATTATAAATAAGAAGAATTTATTGTGTAAGTTGTTACTTTTTGTTTTGTACTACGGTTTATTATATCTTTGGAGATCTTACGATTTCAAGTCGATAACTTAATGCGTTTTTTTCTCTATTTTCGCCTCTTTATCTGCGTTTTCTCATTGTACGTATGGTATGTTAAATTAATAATTACGTGTCACTAATCGGCTTTCTGTTTCCATGATGTGTGCGCGCACGTAAAAAAATGAAGTCTTACATAGTTAAGAATTACTTATCGATTTGGTGTCATATTTCGAAAATGAAGACGTTTGCTATTCTGGTTGGCATAGATTGGATATTCCGAAAATAAAATTACGCGTTGGTTTTAAAAAAAAAAAGTCGAGAAAATCAGTCGAGATGTTGAAAAAGAGCTAAAACAGTACCGAAATGGGCGAATCGATTGATTTTGTTTGATCTTGTTAAGAAGCACGAATGTTAATTAAATTTGTTGCAAGTATTTTAGAGCATCGAATGTGTATATTATTCTTTTGAAGAAAAATAAATGTACAAATTCTTGTATGTTGTGTGGTTTTATTGCCTGTGAGATTTTGTTTGGTAACGATTGAAAGATTTCATCAGTAACATAACGTAACGTACGACACCTACGCGAATTCTATGCCTTCGTTTGAATTGATGAAAAATTCTTCCATATTTTTTCTACGAGTAGTTTGGAATCTCATTTGAAGAAGAAATATTGTTTTCAATGAAAAATAATTACTACGTGAATTCTAGAATTTTGTTAGTTCATGAAAATGATTTGTTAGTTTGATTTTTTTTTTTAATAGAAATAAAATCAACTTCGAGTAGTATCTAAGAAATACTCCAGCGAAGCTTGAAAAAGTATTTTTTCGCTAAAACAGGAACTGTGAATGTGTTTCGTCAGATCCTACATCACAGTGTGGCTATTATGAAATTACGAATTTACTTTTATTGTTTTCTTCTTGCTTAATTTGATCAAGTAATCTGCTGTAATTTAGAGTTTTTGTTGAAATTTATACTGTCGTAATACTGTTTCAATGATAAGATTTGTGCAGTGGCGCCCACGTATTTTAAATAAAGTGGGGCAAAATCTCAAACTAACCACAAAATTTTGACTTAAAAGCCTAAAATTAATAGCTTATTTCACCTATGATGCCAGACGATTTTTATTTTTGAAAAAATATTTTTCCTCAAATTGTCCCTACCTACTTCACTCATTTCAGACCACCCACCCCAAATCAAGTGGGGCGGCTGCCCCACTTGGACCCCACCGGATTTGTGTAAGTCTGGTACTTATATTTTTATTCGTCGATTCTCATTTTTTGAGTCTTGAATTAATTTCGTTTTACTGTTGACCTACAATTTTTCAAATATGAATCATTTTGGCTGTTCGCTAAAATATTTTAAGCGGATACTGTCACTTAGCTGAATCAATTAGAGCAATTTTCATCACTGGGATGGAAAAAGTTTAAAATGTAGAGAAGCGAAAATTCAAATTAATGATCATTTTATGATTTTTCTCTCTCTTTTTTTTTAAACTGCAGAATGGACACTAAAAATTTAAATAAATTATGTTCAAGTATCTATTCGTATGTTCAATTTAGAGCAGTAATGGTATCGAGTATTTTTATTTAACAATTTTACTGTTTAAATGAAATTTTATTTTATCGAAGAGAAAAATAGCTGTTGGGAGAAAGGCGAACCGCTGCCAAGTGCCATCACTTGACTTCATTTTTTCATAAAACACACAGAATTAATTCGAATATTTAATTTATAAATTTTATTACATTAATAAAATTAAGTATACGTACTAATGTTGAATGAATTTTAAGAAGCAAACATTTCAGAGTGATTTAATTGAATACTGGCACCGTTGACACGTTGAGTAGAGGAGGGATTTTTTTGAATGTGTTTTTGGCTTTAATCATTTTTGTGATTTTTTTGATTTGCATCTTGATGATGAGCTTGAGAAAATTTTTTAGTTGCATTTATTTTTTTCAATTTCATTTTTATTATTGCTAATTATAATACAATTTAAAATTGATTATTATCTTTTTTTTTTTTTGAAAAACTTTCATTTGATGACAAAATGAGATCAAGCCCTTATTAGGGATGCCCTGAAATAGCTATAAACCTAGCGTCTATGATATATTTTTAATTGAATACAAAATTGGGAAAATTTTATCACAGCTTCGCTTCTTTTTTGTCACTTCAAACGGTGGTTCATTTCATTCTGTATTTGTCTTGGGCAGTTTTGACGTATTATTTGAGCAGGCAAATGCCTGCTTAATTTTGGCATTTAGATACATTTGGGTGAAGTTCATCCGACAATTTCCAACAACGTTCTTAATTGTTCTCGTCTTGGTGGAGCATCAATTGGTAACCTTGGACATAAAGTCGTTTGCACCGTCTGTGATCGGAGGAACCATAAACTTCGTAATCATTGTCTTTCTCTGTTGGAAAAAAAAATGAAAATTATTGTGCAAATACATTGATAAACTATTTCGGTATCGTTCAAGTCGTTCTACAAGTTTTATCAAATTACCTGGCAATTTTTGCTCGTTTTACTAGAAATGCCATTGAAACTGATAAAGCTAAAATAATAAGCTGGAAAAAAATTTTAGCAAAATAAAAATTAAAAAATTGAAAGATTAATGATAGTTTGATGTCAACATTTTTTCTGTAATAGTTTTTGATTAGTTTATTCATTCATTTTTAAAAATTAAATTAAATTAAATTCACTTCGCCCTCCTCCAAGTTACCTGAAAATTTTAAATTTCACATCCTCGTGACTTGATATTTTTTTCCTTATTAATTTTCAATATTTTTAAGACTGAAATTTGAGGCTCCTTGAATAATTTTTCCAAATATAACTACGAATTAAATTTTTCAGGCCAATTTCTTCTCCCAGATAAGTGAATTCAATGGAAAATGAGCTTTTCTCCTTCCTCGTAGACGTACTAGATTTTTTCCTTAGAGACACTTCCTAAAAAAAAACCATATCGGTGTAAGATTTTTTATTTTGAAGAATCCGATAGAAATTTCCAGACTAGGTCTAAAATTTTTTAAGGAATTAAAGTTTTAAGCTGAACTTGATTTCAAGGTAAAAATGTTTATCTTCAGTTTCAACTTTCAGTTTCAAAATTTTTGCCTTTTGAAGCTAAGACTGTTATTATTTAGCTTTTAGTTTTCGACTTTCAGCTGGAGTCCTGGATTAGATAACTGAATGCGAATATTTAAGGGTGAAAAAATATGAAATTAAAATTACTTGTAGAAATGTTGCAATAGCAGCCATTAAAGACACAACCGACCAATGATCCGATATTCGTTTTGTCAGAATTGGGTGACAGCCATGCTGATAAACAATTTTAGAGTTAGGAGTGTTGAGACAGAGTGCTCCTGTTTGATCGGTTGCTATCGTACAACAAGATGAAGGTACTTGATTTCTTGTGTAGTACAGGTTCCAATTTTGAGGACCATCAATGCCACAGCATTGAGTCTGAGCAAAAAATTAAACAGTAGAACAAGATTAGAAGGTTTTGAGAAAAAAAAGTCCAAAGGCTTCTCAGGATGCTTACTCGTTTTTGAACCCGGTCCCAAGCACCTCGATCTGATTCATCTAGCATATAATTGCTGAAAGAACGTCTCAGAGTAGTGCGCAGACCTTCGTATGTTGGATTTTGCGACGATGCCCAAGTGACAAGAGCTATTTCTATTAGCAAGACCATAATTGTTGAAACTGCAAACTACGGAATAAAAAAAATTTAATCAAATGTAGCCCACTGCTGACTTCTTGTAGTGACCCGTATTTTTCATTTGCACGTATTCATTTTTGACCTCATTGGTATAGTGTTTTTGAAAAAAGCCCATAACTCAGCTAATTTCATGAACTTTAATGCGGAGGCTTCAACCCCTCCAATCTCCCTTTGGATGCGTCACTGATGGACCAGCAGGCATCAGCTTGTAAAAGAAAGATGAATACAGATCATATGAGACTAAAGAGTTGCATACTGCTCCACAAGATTACCTTTATCTAGCTAAAAAGCATACTCGATTAATTCTACGTACGCAAAGACAAAAGAATGTAGATATAGGTTGGTCCATTTCACAATTACATATCCAGGTGTTACACAAAATTTTAATATAATTGCAGTAAATTCTTATAAAAATTTGATTTAAAATATTATAGAGAAGGAATTTTAAAACGAAAGTTTCCTTAAGCTTATTTCTGTAATACCCATTTCGAGTAACAATTTTTGAAAAAGAGGTATAGAGGTAAGATTTAACCTTGGGTTAGTAGTGGATGATGAAATAAGATCAGGCTTTTCCCACGATTGACAATTCAATTTTAGAGTTGACGCTCAGAGTGGGTGCGATATGTAATACAGGCTGAATTTTCAAATACCAAAATGGACCGACCTGCGTCCGTATTTTACTGTCCTTGCTACGTACGTACAGTTACCAGTAATTTATAATCCTGTTGACAAGTGCCCAAATAGCCAAGCAATGAGCAAACGATCATCATGATGCCATTGAAGACGATAAAATATGGAAGCCAAAAAATTTTGCTTTCCACAAAATGCTCGTACACGCGAATGTCCTGCACGATCATGTATCCGCATACCGTTAAAAAAATTCCATAAATCTGGAAGCACGCAACCAATCGTATTTTACTGTTATAAAAATTGCATACACAAATTTTGAAGGCGTTACAAATTCAATATTTACCAATAAAATTGCGTTAAAAATGTGCAGTAAAAATTTCACGAAACGTGTCACTAAGAACTCCATTTTGTTTAGGCACAAAAAATTCACATAGATAGAGCAGACATGAACTATGCTTTAGAAATTCATTTGCAAATACTGACTGGAATCTGACGAGCAAATGGAAATGTCGAAAGGCTAAAATGGAAAAACAGATTTCGATGGAAGGCAGCACTTGGGGAAGTGAATCGAAGGTGTCAAAATTTAATACTCGAATGGCTGCATATTCTTGCTAACATTTCTTTTTTGACAAGCCTTTTACGGTATCGTCATGGCAGCCGTTCTATCGTAAACAAGAGGTCATCGACTATGCATATATTCCTAACAAAATTCATTCCCAACTCATTTTTAACAATATTTGTCCGACTGTTATTTATCATTAAAATAAATTATCGCCGATACGAAAATGACGGCTTTTTTGTTGTCCTTTGAAAGGAAAAGGCGAAGTTCACAAAAAGTCGATTCGAACCATTCGTTTATTTGCACACGGAAATGCGTAAAGTACAGAAAGTACAAAAATAAATAGATAAACAAGTATTTCTTTAATTGAAAAAAAATTTAGGTAACGACGTGTCGAGCAGTCTTTGGTTTGTTGACACAAAATTGTAAAAAAAATTTCACTTCTCACTGGAGATTATTCAACAGTGTGAGAGCTGACACGAGGAGCAAAGCTGTTGTTGAAGCAGTAAAGAGACTTGCTTGACCACCTGTACTTCTGAAATAGAAAATCGTCGACTCAGTTTAAAAATAATGCTAAGGTTGGAAACTTGACTGATGAAAAAAATGAGTAATTAAAATGTACGGTGCTGAAAGTGTAGGATCAGTTCTTCTTATCTCCAATGCAGATGTTTAATTTTTGTTTGTGCTGGGGAGGGGGGATGATCATTCATTCCTTTTTTATAAAAGTATAATTACTCATAAAAATCTATAAGAAGTGTCTACAGACATTTCGAGTTGACCTAATTAATTTTGCTTAAGAGTTTTTTAACCAATGTTTTCCTCAATTATCTCCAAGTTGGAGAATATATAATTCCACTTTTGCTATAACTTTAATTTAAGGCCCATTCACTTCATTCAAGAAAAAAAGTCGAAAAATATTAAGAAAATAAACATTGTTGGTATAAAAAGGTACGAGAAGGATCAGTTTTTATTACACATACACATTAAAAAAAAAATTAGACAAGTTCATTCACACCTTTTCATTTATACGATGGCTTTTCATTTTTTTTTCCTTTTTGTAGCAACCCGCTTGGAAAGACGATACGATCTAATTACTGTTAGGTGTCATGTAGTGCTTGGTAACGTCAATATTGAAGTTTAAGGGTAAGCTTAGAATTGAATTCTTTATAATAAAATGATGAACGCGCACCGTTGACATTGCTTCGAAGTATTTTTTAAAAGTGCTTTTTTGTTTGGTTTTCAACGTTATTCTGATTGATCTGTGTTGATGTTTTCAAAGTATAATTTTCTGAAATTCTTAGTCCCTATCAATAACTAGTAGGATTTTATTATTTTGGCGCGAAACTGGGGCACATCAAAAAGTAGGTCATGATTCTTGGTAAATAATTTTTGAGGTGAAAAAAAAACTCCAACGTAGTTTACAGCTTTTTAGTTTATTGATCTTAGTGAAATAAAGTTTTGTTTTGAAAATGAAGGAGAGAGAGAGGTACCCAATGAATTATCATAATTTAATGAAAAGGGCCTTCATATTTCTCCTGTAATTGTTTGGAGGGATTGGGATTGGGGGGGAGAGGATGTGAGATAGAAAAACAAATGAAACATTCAGTAAAAAAATTATTTCAATATTTCTCAATAATTCTTTAAGTATAAGTAAAAAAAATTGTACAACTTTTAAATTGAGTAGTTCTTTAAATCCATGTTCGTCATTGTTCTGAAGTAATAATCACTCATTAAAAATTATTTCGTTTATTTTTATAGCCTCTAAAACTTGGCTTAAGTCCAAAACCTGCCCAAGTCACAAAAAATTAAAATTCTTATTTTACTGATTTAGCAAGTATATAGACTCTGATAGGTACATCATTTAAATATGAAAAAGCTCCTAAGAAGCTGAATTAACTTTTTCAATATGTACGAGTATAATTATGTACATTCGACCAAAATCTGTCAAAGCTAATAAAAACTCAAAGGTATGCAAATGCTTTTCAGCTGTTTTGTCAACTTTATGTACCTTGAGTAAACACTAAACAGGTTTCATACTTGGGCCATCTAAGCTCTCTGAATATCTATCCAAGGTGTCTCCACAGTTTCCCACAAATGAAGGTTTTACACATAAAATTTCATTAATTTATGATACGATTTTTGGTTTCCCCGTCTCCTATAATTACTTATACACGAACACATTATTTTTTATTCAGACTAATAGGCATGCAACACCCTTTGAAAAAATTGCCATAAAGCTTTTTTCATCATTTATAAAGGTTAAAGCATCGTTTGTCGAATCAATTTTCATCATCGTGGTATTAAAATACATTTTAAATATTGCGTGACTATGTCAAATTATTTATTCAGTTAACGTGTTTTCGGCCAATTCGTGTAATTTCACAGCTTGTTACTACAATAATGTTTCAATTAGAGCTTTCGATTACCTTCCATAATTGACATTTAACGTTTACTAAAAGAACATTTTGGGGAGAAATATTGCATTTAATTCAAGAAACAAAATATTTTTCATTCAATATTAGTAAATTCTAAGATTTAATTTCGGACTGCAGTATTCATTTGACAATTTGTGTAATTGAAGGGTTAGTTTGAAAATCCACCCATGACAGGGGTGATGGTATATTTTATAAATCATTTTGACTATATAGAATAGGCAGACTTAGGGGTGACTAGAAACTTATGCTCCCAGAGCTGAAATTTACCCTCCTCCCTTCACACGAAATTTAACAAAATTGTGATTTCTTTGTACTCGTACTACGCACTTCACACTTGAACATATTTTTTTCTTTTCAATCATCTCATCGTCTTATCCAGTGTTTTATGTCTTTTCAGCAGGTTTTCGATGGGAAAAAATTTGTTTTTTCAGTGATGGACAAAAACTTTTTTAGCTACACCCCCAACCGCACCCCAAAACACATCAAGCAAAGTCCGATTATCCTAGAAAACCCACATTATTGGTTTTAGTAAATGAAATTTTTTAAAGCTAGTCAATAATCTACTCGAGAATAGCTCGTGATATCGGATTAATAAAATTGCAATTTTTTTATATGTGTGTGCATACACTTGAGTGAAGTACCAAGCCCACCACCAAATCTACTAATCTCACCATTAAATCACCTAAAGGTGCGTACCTGCTCACTTGAACCAAAGCGACGTGTCACAAATGAAGGACTTTGGCATCAAAAACAAATTTTTGTTTTCTAGTAAATTTGGAGTTTGGGACTTATGGGGATATGCTTTTCCAAATATTTAAAAAAGCCACTGAAAATATAGTCGATCACGAAAAAATACGAGTACATTCGAGTCCATAGGAAACAATATTTTAGAATCTTATGTAAAATTTTGTATTCTGATGCTAAGGTTCCTTAAGTTGTGACATATTCCATAATAGCCTTCATATTCGACAAAAAGAAAGTGCTGAACATGAAAAACGTTTGCTATCTACTTTTGGCAAAACAGAAAAGAAAAGTTCACCAAAATATTGTGTAATTTTCTAAAAAAATATAAAAAAGCAACATTCAAATATCGTATTGGTATAAAATGATCGAAATCATCCAAAATAAATATGGCACTTAGGTGATTTCGGTGCTACGATTAGTGAGTTCATAAATAAAATTGGCTAAAGTATTTACAGGGTTCCAACGATTCCACATGCGACTCGAGCTCCAGCATGGCCAGTTGTCATGCTGTCATGCTCTCCTCCACGTCCCAAATCGTCAGTATCTGCATGGATGACCACAGCTCTGCCCAAAATGTTTCTTTTTGTACCAGTCAACGAAATAAGATCATCTGTGATATTGACCATTGCTACTCCTTGATCGTCAGCTAAAATATTGCCCAAGTCGCCGATATGTCTGTTGTTGTCAGTTGGTGAGCCATGATTTTTCTGGAGTAAAAACAGAGAAAATTTTCAGTATTCATGGAGGGATGCTGTAGTTTTTTGACTTCTGAGTATAAGCTGTTTGATGTATCTAAGAAATTAAATTTATTATTGCATGCAAATGACACTTAATGTTTTGAACAGCCAATAATTACGATTAGTACTTAGAGGGAGGAAAATTTCAAATCAATTGCTAATTGCAAGACCTGTCAAGTCCCAAAGAATTATCACCAATGTTTTACTCACAAATGATAGTATTCGAATAACTGGCAATACTTAATCAACTTTAAAATAGGTGATAACTTTTTTGTGACTTAGCAGGTTTTGGGGTCTGCTCATATTACCATGAAAATTTTTTTGAAACGTGGACTTAGCCGGTATTATGCCTGTTATTCGAAAACTTTGGTTGTACAGTAAAATCAACAAAAACCAGAAAATCGTCCAAAATCGGACTTACGAGGTTTTCGAAGAACAGGGATGATGTTCTTTATTAAAAGATTTCGAGTTTCTCACCGAGTCAGGGTTGAAATGAGAGCCAGTAGATGCACATCCGTTGCTCAAGTCTCCTTTTTCGTGAATATGAAATCCGTGCAAGCCTTTGGTAAGTCCAGTAACTCTACCCACGATAATGACTCGTTTTCCATTTTGAATGAATGTAATGTTGCCTCGAACAGTTGGTCCAGTGACTACAGCTATGGCTTTTCTAGGTTCATTTCCCTGCAAAAATATTTTTCTTTTAATTCTATGCCCCAAAAATTTCAAAATCCGATTCAAGTGATAATTCATTTTTGTAGAAGTCCTAAGTAGACTGCCTCATAATAACCAGAGGGTCATTTCATCAATGAAGAAGCACCACAGGGTAAGAAAAAACTTGAAAATTAGCATTCGGTAATTTTTTTTACTTGGGATAAGGTCAAGTATTTATTTCTTCCTTTAAGTTCGAGCAACTTTTATTTATTTTAGATTCTACGTTGCATATCTTTTCTTTCAATGTACACTTGTTTCTTCAGACAGTCATATAGGTGATTGGCTTTTTGTTTCGGTGATAATTTTCAGGGTCAATATCAACAATCTTAGACTGCCTTTAGTTGAAGGTTGAATAAAGTCAGTTGTTTGAGAAGTGGATTTAGAAGGTCTGTCACGATCAAATAATGGCCAGCATACTTGACCTTCATGTTTTTTTTAAAACTAGGTACTTTTAATCGTACCAATTAATTCCATCGTTATTGCATTTTCTGTTTATCACTTGAAGATATTAACATAATAATTATATACTTATTTTAAGGTGCTGTATTCATTTGGAACAGAAGAAACTGGAATATTTAAGGCATGGTATCTTGGCTCTTCATTCATTTAGCCTACAACTTCGTTTTGGAAGGAGAAAATTCAAGGTAAGTACTTATATTTTATTTGTGCATCAAGAGAATGGAGCTAAGAAATTTCGTTATTTTAAGTTCTAACAAAATTCAAATGTCCAGTTAGATTCCTGAAAATGTGAAAAAGATCAATAAATGTTGGTCCTCTTTGCTCAAGGGGTTAGTTTCCAAATTCTGCAACTCAACAATCTCGTAGCAGAAAATTGTAAAAAGACACCAAATAAAAATAAGTATGTCGCATTTTTTGGTAGACGCTGTTTCAAAACAACACCTACCCTTTGTCCCTCAGAAATTAGCCGTCCATGTCATTGTCTATGAACACAACAGCGTCGACCCTCTATTTTATTGCCAAACTGTTGAGACAAAAATATAAAGAAAAATTTTTAATTTGGTATTTTTGTTTTGTAAAAAATTGGTTTTCAAGAATTCTTTTTTCTTGCTCAATTGTGCGTCTATTGATCTGAAATTTTCACAATCTGTGGCCAATGGATATCTCTATTAGGGCCTGGTTTTTGAATTTAGATTTTCAATTTGGTGCACGAGATATAAAATGCCAAAAAATGACTATTTTTACAGCCCCCTAGAATTAATTTGAAGCAAAATTTTAAAATTCCACAACCCCTACCTTCCAGCATTTCCCTACATTAACTTACGAGTACAAAAAAAATGAATGATTTTGTATCTCATTTTCGTGAAAACTTCATCATCAAAACTTGATAAAATATTATCAATTCTGTAAGATGATATAATAAAGAATAATGAAGGTGGTTCCTTTTGCTTTGGATTTTTTTTTTTGGCCTTACCTTTTTTTATATCCATAGAGGGAAATATTGAATTAACCTGGTGAAGCATTGAGTAAAGTAAAATTTACCGAAGAGGAGTGTAACCATAATCGCCTATAGGCTAGTCCATGTCAGTTCAACGTATTTAATTTATGAGCTATTGTATCATACAGACTTGTTTAAGGTCAAACTGACGTCTGTTTGAATATGCAATTAACTACAGATCAACAGTTTTCCATGAAAAAGGAAACCGTATGGAATGGAGAAGAGGTACGCAATGAAGCTGGAGACAGCAGAAACGTAGAAAGATGACTGTGGGTGACAAGTTGGTGTTTGAATTTGCTCTTGTGACAGCTGTAAACCTGCGCAGTCGATACCATAAAAAAGTCAGTGCTCTAGAATTCGTTTTTTTCCTTGAGGATTTTTGTGCAGAAATGTAAATCGCCAATAGTCAAGATATCGGTGTCAAGGTAGTTGAGTGATAGCTTGGGGGCAATGTCGGTGGAACCGTATATTATCGAAGATGTAGTTAAAGTCTCGTATAAGTAGGACCATTATTTTATTACGGTAACCAATTATTAATATAAGCGTGTTAATACTTTTCTTCATTTTCTATTTCATTCACGCACTCCCCCTTGCATAATGCGATTTATCAGTTTGAATTTTCAATACCTTTATACGCTCGTAGGTTATCTTGTGCATATGGCTTAGTGCTCAAAAATGTGTCTAGAGCTCTCCAAAATTTATTTTTTAGTTGATTGATTATCCCAAAGGAATAATAATGCAAATTTTAGAAACACTGGATAGAATGTTGTAAAATCTTTAATTTCTCGAAGAAAGAGGAGCTAAAATATTAATATTATTTTTCTTTAAGAGAGCAATAGATTGAGAAAAAGGCAGGCTTTGAGGATTTTTTTAATGAAATGGAATTCTCTGACAATCTTTGAAAAAAAAAAATTTCGTTGAATTTATTTTTCAAAGAAAGCTTCCCTTTCAAATTTTGAAAATTTTATGCGTCAACTTTCAACACTTCAACCACAGTTACTGATTCAAATCAAATCTTTATTTCGTAATATACAGAGGCTACTGGGCCATAATTATTCAATTATCGACAATTGCCTTTCCTTTAGCCGACTTAAGGTTGATTAAACTGCATTTTTTGTATCAAAGGCAGGCATACATCAATTCGGACTTTCTTAAATACTATATGAAGTAAACTTGCAATCAATTCAGATGATTTTTAAAATTATGACCGAACCATTTGAAACGAGTGGCTGCAGAAAAGAAATTAAAAATCATAAAATTTACCTCAGATGGAAGTTCTTCACTTGAAGATGTAGTTGAAGGAATCCCCATAAATGCGTGGGGTTCAGTTCCATTTTTTGATTTTACCTCAAATTCTTTAGAACTGTCTTGTTTTGTTTCTATTTTTATCGCATCACAATACAACAAGAGAAAAAAAAGTCGCAAAATTGTAAAAACACTGGCCATGTTAACGTAAATTTTATTAATTTCGCCCAATAGTGTCTCAATGAATTTACAGAAGCATAAAACGTGTTAGGTATTTAAAGTTGAAAATATGAAGCTGATGAAATGAACTGAAAAATTAATTTTCATTACCTACATAAATGAATAGACAGGTCTTGACGGGTGTAACGAGAAATGTTGGTATTATTTGAATAGTTCTCAAGCAACAAACTTCAGTGTATCATCTATTAGAAATTCTATTACTAACAGTAAGAAGGAAATATTTTGCACAAGTCATATTATAGAAATAATAATCCTACTTCGCACACAACAAAAACAGCAAATTTCTGACGCTTTATCTAGAAATGAGTTCATGTTAACACTAGAAAAATCATGTTCTATTCGACCCTGAAGAGACCAGGTGGCGTCATATGTATGACACAAATCAGGGTTGCTCAAACTATTATAATAATTTAAAGTGAGATAGCACAATTTTCTATAATCAAATTATACTAAAAATAGTCAAAAATCAAATAGAACTGGATTTTTGTGAAAAATCGTCAATCCAAGAGTCACAGGCAAAAAACCAGTTTCGAATTCCCTTTAACCCACAATAAGGGGTTTAAAACATCTCAGAGGGAGTAGGACTTTTAGTATCTTGTTTAGGAGTACGAAAGCTACCCGGCAGCTGAAAGTGCTGTTCTGTTTGAATTTTTTATTTGGATGAAATTTTTCCTTCAATTTTAAAGTATGAGTCAACAAAAGCTTCATTGTAGCATGCCCTCGATTTGCATGTCTTAATTTTGGAGGGCGTGAAAAAGCAATGTCGAATTTAGTTCAGATAGTGATATTTTTCGGCAAACATTAATGGCCATTGTTGATGAAAGATAAGTAGGTACATATATTTTTCCGAGTTCCTCTTTTTCCATTATTTATGAACAATTTTACCTGTGCAGCTGCTGCTGCTGCGGCAATACAAGTTACCAAAAGCAAAAAGTTGGGTCCCATCGTAGACAGCATTGTGCTCGACCTAGAAGTAGAAGAAAAGGAAAATTTTAAGTACATTTCAAGCTTCACAGTAGTCTAAAATTTATCGTTCTTACGGTGCTCTACTCACGATGAGTGTTTGTTTTATAATGTTTGCTTACGTACTTTCAACTTTTTTTTTTTTTCGCCAAACGTTTTGTTGAAAAATAAGAATATTGAAAGTCGTGAATAAAAAAATCTACGATTTTAGGTCGTGAGTGTTTGCAAAATAATTCATATTACTCATTGTAGGAAAGTCTTCAACTATTGATTTTGACATCAAGAGGAAAGAACTTCAGTTTGCGAATTACATTTTAATTTGAAAATATCTATAATCTCAACTAGAAATGGAATTAAAAAGTTATTGGCTGTTCGTTATCTGGACGCTCTACTTTCAAAACAAAGTTTTTAGATAGAATAAAAGTAGCTACAGAATCGGATTACTAGAGGTCATATAAAAATATTCTTTCATAGATAATTTCTTTGTTTGAATCTCACTGGTGGGAATCTATCATTCTCTAATCAGCTACAATCAAATTCATCAATTATCGAGCTATCCACCCATCATTTTGAATAAAAATACCCACCCGTGAAAAGTAAACAATAATTTAACTCATTTGCGAATGTTCTATTGTAAGAGTTGAATCTCTCATGACTATTTTGAAAATTTAGAAATTTCAATTATTACGTAATTTTTTCTCAATTCCATTAGTCAGTCTCAATGGTACAATCTTTTGCGAAAAAATGGGTAAGTCCAACTTTTACACATTGTACAACAAAATAAAAAAAAAAACTTCTTGGTGACAACTTTATTAGTTTTATGACACTTTTTAATAAATCAAAAAATGTGAATCATCTGTTTTTTTGCGAAAGACTGTTGAGTCATTTTTATTTCATTTTTAAGTATTTTGGGAACTACCATGGCAAATACTTGATTAGATATGTTTCAAATACATATAAAATACGATTCAAACTTGCTTGTTACAGTTGAAAATATTATAGATTCACTCACTTTGTGCAAGAATAAAATTGCTATAAAAATAAATAGGTAAATAATAGAACAATTTGAAAAATACAGCTGAAGAAATAAATTAAAGAGCACTAAACAATGTTAACGAAAAGTGAAAAAAATAAAAAAAGTATAAACTCAGCAAATCAGTGTATTTGTCGGTTCGTTCATCACGAAACTGAAAACTAATCTTCTCTCGTTCTCCAAGACTCATTTGGTGGGAGAAGCTGTATAATTGGTGTCTTGTGGGTCCCATTTTCTAGACAACATTCAACCGTTGAAGGTTAATTTGATCATGAGAGATGGTGTAGCTTCCGCTCAAAGCAGGTTACCGGGTAGCCTATCGATGAAGACTAGAATAAGTTCACCTCTGTCGTGGTTTTGTGGGAGGCTTAAAATTAAAATAGAAAAAAAAAAAATGATTTAAGAGGCAAAGTGGAAATATAGAAATATTTGTCGATGATGTAACTTTTTGCATAAAGTGTCGAAAGCCCTTGAAAAGTAACATGTTTAATTAGTTTTGAAGTGACAAAATTAATATCATTTCACTAAAGATTAATTTTAAAAGTAAAATGTATTAAAAACTGAATAGGTAGCTCAACGCAACAACCAGTCAACTGCAATGTTCAAAATTTATGGAAAAACCCGAAGAACTGCACTAGTAGGTGTGGCAAAACTGTACATATAGAAAGCCACTCCAAGATTATTGTATTTGCATTTAAAAAGAAATAAACTTTTGAAAATTATAACTTAAACTTGGCTGGTTGCCCTGAATTGATATTTCTATTTTCAAATATTCGAAAGAGTGGTTCAAAATGTTTGGAATGAATTTATTTTTGCATAAAAATTAATTGGTTTAATATAAATAACAATATCAAAAAATAGCTGAAGCCTTCACGAAGAGTCGTGAAGGCAAAAATGAATTCTCTTTTACATCAATTGTACGAGTATATATATATTATAAAAAAGGTTCATTAACTTTTCTTGAGAAAAAATATTTTCAAATTAAACTTGGAGCATACAACTTTTCATGTTTTACATAAAATAGGACTGAATTTAATGTGTAACTCATTTTGTAGCTCAATTTGGGAGCAAAAAAAGACACACAAGGACATGCCGAAAATCGACTAAGAGTCTCATTAGTCACTAAGCTTATGTACCCATATGATGACGTCATCAAATTTACATTTGCTTGATGACGTCATCAAGCTTATATAATTATTATGACGTCGTTATACGATAACAATGGACACACACGGACTTACAAAATTTCAACTAAACGTCCGGTAAGAAAAAAATCATAAGTATTTAAAATATTTTCATGTAAAATGAAAATAAAATTTTCACCCTCAGCTGTGGTTGTTGCCTTAACATGCTCGAACTTGGCTGGGTTTTTCGATAATTTGCAAGTAAAAGAGATTTAAAAGCTTAGGAATTGATTTTTTTCACACAATGTGTTTTCATAATAATTTAGAAAAATAAATCCACAAAAAGGTCAATTTTTAAAAATATGTCAGTTGGCTTGTTGTTGCGTTGGGCTATTAAATTTTTCAAACTGAAAATGAACTTCAGTGTACATTTACACGCATCATAAATTCAATGAGATGCAGTACCATGGTCATTTCAGTTGGTAGGGTACAATAAAAACTATACATGTTTAAACTCTTAACGAAGTGACACCCAGGTTATTCAGTGTCATTATGGCACCCATGTATTTAAAATGTTAGTAAATGTATTTGTGACCCACCGTAAGTAAATGCTATCGTGGCACCCATGTATGTAGGTTAGTGAGTGTCATTATAGCACCCTGAGGCGTTGCCAAATATCTACCTTTCAGGGTGTCGCAATGACATTTATTAATGCATATACATGGGTGCCACAATAGCATTTACTTTCAGTGGGTCACAAAGACATTTACTCAAATAAATTTGTAGCCTAGCTAAGTAAAGATGGCTCCAAACGAACCATAATGTGACGAAGTCACACTTCTAAGTACCTACATTGAAGTTAATTTAAAAATTTTAAAAATACATATAAGATCAGGTTCAGTTTTGATTCGCCTGATTTTATTTAAATTCCCATTTAGCCAGCCTGCGCAGTCACCAAAATTTAAATTCTCATTTAACCAGCCTCCACAGTTTCAAAAATTCAAATTCCCATTTAGCCTGCTTCCACAGTCTTTAAAATTTAAATTCCCATTTAGCCAGCCTCCGGAATCTCAAAAGTTTCATTTTCCCATTTAGCCAGCCTCCTCTTCCTCAGTCTCAATAATGCAAATTCCATTTAGCCAGTCTCCACAGTCTCAGAAATTTAAATTGCCATTTAGCCAGCCTCCGCAGTTTCAAAAATGCAAATTGCCATTTAGCCCCCTTCCACAGTATTTAAAATTAAAATTCCCATTTAACCAGCCTCCGCAATCTCAAAAATTTTCTTTTCCCATTCAGCCAGCCTTCTCGCAGTCTTGAAAATATTAAGTGAGGCATTTAATAGAAGCTAAAAAAATCACTGAGTACAGGGTACAGACTAAAGACTCATTCAAAAACTATATAATTAATCTGACGAGTGAAAAAAAAAGCCAATATTTAATTAACCCTTCGCAAAATCTTATTTTGCATTGTTGTCATGTTTTGGGTGCCACATTGTATCTTATTATCAATGGGTCACAAAGACATTTACTTGGAGCTTATGTATGTTTGTATGTAACACTCCGCACTCTGGTGGAACATACAGGGAACCCCCCAGTATGTAGGATGAGTTTGGATGTCAATGTGACACCCGGGGTAAAATGTGGATTTGCATCCCCCATGCCCCCTAGACCCCAAAACCACCAATTTTAGCTAAAAACGTTGTGGCACCCAAATCCGAGTGCCACAAATCAAAAATGGGTGACACAAGAATATCCAATAAGGAAATTGGGGGTCACAATAACGCTTAGCAAAAATATTTACGTATAATGTATCCTAAGTATAAAAATATATTTAAAGTCGCTGCCAGTGTTTCATTCTCCTTCATTCTATTCCATGCGAGACAAAAAACATTTGGCAAACTTTTTTTCTTTTCCAGAGATCAGTTTTGATACTCATCTATCTGCCAATAGTGAAAATTTTTTCACTTCCTGTCATGGTTTGAAATAATACGATTTGGTTACCTAACTCGCATTGCGCGACATTGATAATTAGTTATCCTACCTGTAAGGTAACTCTGTTTTATTAGAAAGTTTTGCAATGATACCTCAGTTTGTTGGCTTTATAAATCGATGGCGTAGTCGCTATATTTTCTCGCACTCATAAAAATAACAAGTTGTAGCAGAGATATGATCTTGGAAAAAAAATTTTATTCTTCATTCGATGGATGACGGGGCAAATTCGGTTTTTGGAAGCACGACAACTTTCCTGCCAACTGTGCAGTTTTAATGATAAGAAGATACGAAGCGAAATTCTATCGTCTTGGCAAATATTACTCATATACCCATTATCAGAAAGAGATAAAATGAGACAGGCAGGTACTTCACTGAAACTTAATAGCTTTTTAAGTGCAAATAAATCTGTGGTTCAAGAGCAGACGGCAATCCTGGTGGGTGTGAAATTTTTGACTTAGGGTAGCTTATTGGCAGTTTTCTTGAAACACATTTATTGACCTTTTTCAGTGATCAGGGCTAGGGTATAAATGCATGCCATGGGGGAGGGTTTCCCAGACATTTTCCCTAATCCACTTTCCCTAAAGACATTTTCTCTAATGGATAAAACCCCTAATTTTTTTATCTTTAATCCTTTTTATCTAAAACTAAAAATTCTAATGTGATTAATATACTCGCTGTAATTGCAGTTTACAGCATTTCCCCTGACCCTCGCCTCCACATGATAGGAAAAGAAATGCTTTGTTATGAAACCCCCAGAATTTTGCTGGTGAGTAATTTTCTACGTAAGTATAAATTACTTTTCAATGGTTAAGGTGAAATATTGATTTCTACCTAATATGAAAAGCTTTTGTAAAACGTAATAAAAAAATTTAGTCATTTGGTGACTGCTTGTTGGTAGCCAGCTATCTACGATGACGTAAGGAAATAAACTAAATCTTGAAGAAAAAAACAAAATTACGAATGAAAATAAAGACATTGAAATAAAAATCTGACATTTAACAAAATGTTAGACAAGAATATATTGGCAACTGTTTTCAATGAGTCCGATAAACTTGAAAAACTGAAATTTAAACTAATTGAAAACTCGCTGTTTGTGTTGTAACTGCCTCATCATCAGGAAAACTGTATTTGCTAAAGTCATTTGTTTGCATTTTTCATGATATCGCTGAGCTGTCTTAGTAGGGAATCGACGAAATATGTTTACTTTTTCGCCTAGGCGAGGGCCACCGCCTCTCAAGTGTTTTTCTGCTCAAACATTCGAGTTCAGTCTAAATATTATTTACGTGGAATGCTTTTGAAGCACCGTTTGCCAAAAGCAGACAGTCGTCAGTCGGTTCAAGAAGTGTTACAATTGAAGTCAGTGGGAGTTGAACCAAGACTGCAGTGATGTGAATGTGCTTTTAATTTTTGCTTTAAATCCGAACATTTTGATTTTTATATTCTTTTTAAAAAGTGAAATTTTTCAAGTGTCAGACAAGTCGCCGGTAAAATGCAGTCAAAATTAGTGTTTTTAATATTTTCAATTATTTTAGCTTCTGTGCACGGACAAACTGAGTATTGTTACGCGCAAGATGATAATCCTTATCTCTATTTCGGCACCAAATCTCCGTACGACATAAAGTCCACCAAAGATATTTCTGTTCCTTCAGGTAAGTTCGAAAGTACCTACTTTAATTAAAAAAGTAAACATTCTTGGAATAGAAAAATTGAAATTCTAAAACTTGACCTTTTTATAGATTATAAGTTTGACAAGTTTGTACATAGATTAGCGTTGCCAACTTTTGAAAATAGTATTACTGTATTTTTAGAAAAAAATTACCCATTCTGCAGATTTTTACACTATGGTTGATAAATTTGAGGAAAGAATGGCATATATTTAGCAAAATTTCAATATTGTGACTTTTTTTTTTGCTCAACAAGTTACAACAAAAAGTAAAATGATACTTTTGTTACACAATTTCATATTATATCCATGAAAAAAAAGAAGAAGAAAAACAACATTTTTAAGTGCTTGTTAAGTTTGGCTTTCAATCTAACATTGGTTTTCAACCCTCCAAAAGTCCAAAACTGTATGAGTACCTATGGTAATTACCGTACAGTCGACATAGATAAGTAATATTTTGTTAATAAAAACTTGAGTATTTTTTATGAGGCACTATTTTCACAAAAATTTATATAATAGTTCTAATCATAGTCAGCAGAAGAGTGTTAGGAACAGAATATATTTCTTAAAGAATTTTTGAAAAATTTTTGCTAGGTATGGATATAAATGTGAAACAGTTTGGTTCCAAGATAAATGCACTAACAATTGCACCATATTAATATGGGAGGAGAAACAAATTTACATTTGATAACATTGGCAAAAATAAAACTGTCGAATTCGGCTACTAAATTAAAGCTATGTAATTTATATGCAGTGAGAGTAAAATGATTTTATTCAATTTTAAATTTTGTTTGAAACCTCGAGTTGTCGCAATTTTTACGATGTTGCTTGCTTTCAATAATCATAGTTCATATTTTTTTAATAACACGAGCATACAGAACCCACTTCCTACTTCCTTCAGTTTTGTAAGTTCAAAATGAGGACAAAAGAGGTTGAAGTTCCATAAAATGTTGATTCAGTTGTTCTCGGAAAATTATCTGAAAGCCCGGTTTACAAGTGTGAACTTCGTACGCATGACTAACGTTATGTTCGAATTAACGATCATAGGCGAATTTTGATGGATATGTCGGGGAGGGGAGGAGAGCTGAAAAATTTCGACCTTCATCAAAAAAATTAAAAAGCAAAGCTTATAAGTAGAAAAAAATTTGTCTCAGTTGATTCAAATAAATATTGTTTCATTTTCTTCATGAAATGGAAGGGACTAATTTTAGTTGGGGGGGGGGGGACTTTGTCATTCTCTAAAGTTTACCCATAATGTAGATATACTTGGTACCTTTGAAATGATTTTTAATCATCTTGACCGCAGCTGATTTGTGTACAAAGGTTTGGAAGTTTTCTCAGACTTTTGGATAATTTTATTTTATTTTTCAACAGGTTGTAGCATTTTATATGTGTATGGAATTATCAGACATGGCACAAGATATCCAACAGAAAGTGATAATCTTAAGCAGGATGAATTAACTCAGCTGAGAGATCAAATTGTTAAGAATCACGAAACTGATAAACGTGAGTATGATTTTCAAAATAAAAGTAATGAATGCACAAACATGTAGACATGATTAAAATTGAATATACTTATTTTATATTCGTTTTTCACATAAAATCGGAAGTGTGCCAAAGTTAGTATGTAGCGTACGAATTTTTAATATTTTTCTTTTAGTGCACTATTACATTAACAATGATTAGAAGGTCATATTTTTGCTAATTCTTCTTCTCACACGTACCTAACTTGAGTCATTTTACAGGTGGTAAATTATGCACTGAAGATATAGAACTTCTTAAGAATTGGAAGTACTCCTGGGTCACAAGTGAATATGGAAAATTAACAGACCAAGGTATAGTCGACGTAGAAGGCGTGGCCGACCGCATGGTGAAAAAACTGGACGAGTTCGCCAAAAATATAGAAAAAGACAAATTAACGGTACTTACATATGCTTTAAAATATCACCTTAGGTCAGTTTTACTAACACAGGTTACTAATTTAATGGAGCATTTAACAGTGCCTTTCTTATGTTAAATGCTCTCTTCTCGTAACTTGTGTCTGTAATGTTGACCCTAGGAGGTGACTTCATATTAATTTTTCAAAAATTGTATAACTTCAGTTGCGAACCAGTTCTAAAGATCGATGCAAGGATAGTGCCATCAAATTTGCAAATGTTTTGTATAAAAGCTCTTCAGATCTGGATGGAAACAAAATCAAAGTTGATGATGGTATGATGCGAGTAAGTACAAACAACTTACGTCCATTCGCACCCCACCCCCACCCCATCACCTGTACGTCATACCAGAGGAGCTCAAATGCGTTGTTTACGTATCTTCATTTTCAGCACACTTATGGCACCATAATGAGATCATTTTTTTTAATCGATAAGAAATTTGATAGAAAACAAATTTTTACTGAGCCCAAATTACATACATAGGTCTAGCTGGCATATAGTTTACGAGTTGCAGCTGAAAAACGTAAAATTTGAAAACATTTACCCTAGGGGTCGCACAGCGGTCAAGGGCAGAGGATTTCAATTGCATATCCTCTTTGGACCACCCCAACACATTCCATGTAGGCATAAAATCTTTTGTATGATCTCAAAATCCACTAAAACAAGACGAATAAACTTTTTCAAGGGTGATATTATAACTATACCCGTACGTATAATTTTATTGTAAATAATTTAGGGTTCACAGGAGAATGATAATAAAAAATCAGATAATCAAGAGTTAGAAAAGTTCAAAAAATCTGATGCAATGGCCGCTGTCATCACTCGAGTCTCCGAAAGATGTGGTTATCAGACAAAATTAAGTATCGGTATGTGGAATTTAAATTTCAACATATTTTTTGTGTTTCTTAACGTTTATTGACATTTCTTCTATAATTATTACTTCTTTCTTAATTCAAATAGATCAAGTCATAATGATGTACAAACAATGTGTTTTTGAAAAAGCGATAAAGCCAGCAGATAAGGCAGCATTTTGCACTCCATTCACTAAAGTTGACATGCAGGTAATTTTTCTGTATTCATTCTTTATTTACATCACAGACTACCAGAAGCGCACCCATGGGTCAGCGGAGGGGGGTAAAGCTCCCTCTTAGATATCAAATTTCTACAAGCAGATAAAGGCTAAATAAAAAATTTCGGATTTTTGGCGGAATTTCTATTTTTCAGTAATAAATTAAACTAATAGACCCTCATTAAAAAAATTTCTGGTTGTGCCTACGTATATGTAGATTACGCATTTTCTACTAGCCTTTGATTAGTTTCATTTTTAATTCATATAGATTTTATGAAAGTTATTTACGTTTGAAATATTGTTCTTCAGTTATAGGCACGTACCCTAAAGTAGTTGTGATTTGGAAATTATTTTAAATGGAATAGAGATTTTAAGCACAGATTATCGTATGAAGATAAATTAACATAGAGAAATGGTATGCAGTCGATGTGAACATGATTGAATATAAATATCGAGGAAGTGAGTGTATTTTCCTACTTGGGGAGTAAAATAAGAAAAGGTATACCTAGGAGTAAACAGGATATTAGCAGTGGAATTGCGCAAACCAAATTAACATTTTACCAAAAAAGTAATCTTTTCAAAGTAAAAGTAAATCTGGAAATAAAAAAACTATTTTTGAAAACTTATGAGTGTTGCCGAAATTTGGACCATAGAAAAACCAGAGAAGATTAAGATAGAAGCTTTGAGAGGTGGTGCTGTAGGTGGATACTTAGTGTTGTTTCCAGGGACACACGAACTTGTAGGAATACTCAGAAATTATAAATTTAAAACTATAAGTAATATTAATTTGCATAAAGAATTCGTGCAAAATTTTTTGACTAATTCTAGCAAGGAGTAATGGTAGTAAAGAGTAACTGATAAGATTAGTTTTACAAACTATCGATTATTAGTACATCGATACAACACTTGGTCTATCAAATGGACAGATAAGGTAAGAAATGAGGAAGTACTAAACAGAGTTGGAGGCAAAATGGATATTTGGAACTGTCTGAAGAGGTGAAGAGATTAACTGATAGGGTATAACTTGAAGCACCAAGGAATGATATCTCTGTTGTTGGAAAATATGGTGGAAGGACAAAATAGGGTAGGTCGAAGATTTCAATATGTTGAACTGATTTTTGAGGATGTCAAATAAAAAAGTTATTTGGAAATGAAGGAACTTGCAAAATAGAAAGAATTGGAGAGCTGCATCAAACCAGTCCTAAGACTAATAACCATACAATAGCAACCGTACCATCAATTTAAATCCTAAAACATTTGAAATAATAAGTTTTTAAACTCAGTTCATTCGATTTAAGTAACTCTACATTTGTATTAGTAGACGATGGAGTACCCGGATGATTTAGAAACTTATTATGAACATGGTCCTGGAAGTTCCACGAAAAAAGATAAGAGCTGTCCAATGATTCGCGATGTACTAAAAGTATTCAGGTAACAGTTAAATAACCACCTGGTTGCCAGATACATGTATCTCATAGTCAATTTATGTTGGCTTTTTGAGATAGAAAGGATACAGAATTTTGCATTTTTAAATAGATTGAGGATTTTTACATTAATTGTGTACTCGTATATACCAGTACAACATTATTTCTACCTAGATTTTATTTTAATATAATTTACGTCTTAGATTTGTACAGTACTAACGCCATTTAGATATAATCTCTGTGTTGAAAATTTATTTACGAAATGATTTTTAGTGAACTTGAAAACAACGCCAATCCATCACAAATTGCAACTTTCAACTTCGGTCACTCTAGCTCAGTGTGTTCACTTATTGCCAACTTGGGAATGCGTAAAGACGATGAGGCTTTGAGATCCGATAATTTTGAAAAGTATAAAGAGTCGAGAAAATGGAGAACATCATTGATGAATCCTTTTGCTAGTAACGTAATCATGGTTGTTTCTAAGTAAGTTATTCATAAAAGTTATTATAATTTTAATTGTAGAAAAGTTAATCTGTGAAGGTATGAAATATCAGCTCCACTTATAAAAAAATTAGGTGCATCAAATAGGCGGACTCTGTGGAGGTACTGGAGGATACTCCTACGTAGCTGAAATCATGGCCTTCCAGAAAAAAATCAAATTAGTCCTCTCAAATAGAATAATACTTCGAATGTTTATTTTTTTTGCACTTGACTCTGGTAAAATGTGTTTCTTCTTATTCCTTTCATCAAGTTTTTCTTTCTCCAACAGGCAAATATTTTTAAGCTCAGCCCCCTTTACATATCAATCAAAGTCTGCTAAAGTGGTTCCTTTTAGTGGAAAATTTAGTTTCATAATTAGCGAACAATTGAAAATAGTGGGTGGAAAAAATTAAATAGGAGAAAACTGGGAGAAACTGAAAGAATGCCAAAAAACTTGAACTTCAGCTTCAGCTTTTGCCTTTTGAAGCCAAAACAGTAGAGATTCAGCTATTAAGCTGTCGGCTTTCAGCTGGCTTTGCAGCCTTGATTGTGATGCCAGAAGGTGACAAAACTTTAAATTTAGCTATGAAAATGACAGCTCAATTTCTTAAGTTTTCATTTTTCTCAGTGTGGAGCCAAAAGCTCATCTCAGGTTTTCTAATCTCAGGTTTTCTAACTCATTCCTATATGATGTATAAGATTGAAGGAAACAAGTTTCGAATATGGAGCTCATTTTTCCTGCGGCGTATAGACAGAGCTGACTCGTGCCTTTTTGCATTGCCTCCTACACGTGTATTTATATTTTTATAGATGTTCGGGAGAGCTAAAAGTATCTACTTACAATAATGAACGGTATGAACGACCTCAAGGATTTGACTCTGATCTAGTTCCATATAAGACAGTGAAAGAAAAATTACAGGCCATTGTAAAGGAATGTCCCGCAGTTGAATCAAGTGCTGCAGGATTCTTAATAGTCAGAGAGCATCTAGTGTTATTAATATGTATTATGTTTGGATTTTTACATAAATTTGCCATTTGAAGTCTATTAATTTTATTTGTAAGTTTTTAAACCAAAGTAATTAAAAATACAGTTTTTATTTGGAACGCTCTCGAAATTGTCCACCAACTAATAATTTTTTATGATTTTATTCTATTTTGTAAAAGGTTTTGATAAATATATTTTATTTAATGTGGTTGTGTTTGCGAGTTCTATCCATTAAATTATACGTGCGATAGAGCTACAATTGCTGGCTTGAATGACTGGCAATTTAGTGTTCACTGAAGTGTAATAACATATTTTTTCTGATTTTCTGGAAGCGTACAATATTCTTTTGAATTGTAAAAATTCTTATAAATGTCCCAAGCATTGAAATAGCATTTGACAGAAAACTATCAAAGCTAACAGAACCTAAATGCCAAAATGTTTTGGCTAATCTGTAAATTTTAAGAATTTTTAGTCTCTAGATTTTGGACTTGGGTCTGCAGCATTTGTGGTAGGCACTTGGAAGCGACATTTGGAGAAACAGTAAATCGCGACTACAGGCAATTTTTTCCAATAGAACAGCCAATTTGTTATCAGCTGCAGCTTTTGTGGTGAAGGATAATATGTTCTGCCAGTGACAAAATGACATTCTTTAAATAAAATTAAGTACTTATTCAGATTTTCTAGTATATGAGGTCATTCACAATAATTTACTCCACAAGCTGAGTTCTGAACCAGTTTTTCTCAGAGGATAATATGTTATTTTGAAAGTACTATTTATGCCCTTACAATTTTTTTTTTCTTCCAAATTTCGATTTACTAATTAATCATGAAAAAAAAAATAATTTAGTAACTTCAAAGAAAGTATCAAAAATTCAAAATTTGAAAAAACAAATTCCATGGGAACATAGAAATTATATTGAAGGGTAACATTACAAAATTCGACTGAAATGGTACAATCTTTTAAAGAACGTTACAGAATACCTGATTAGTTCAGAGTGATACTAAGGCTTTATTTAATGATGAGTGGATTTAGGTCATTTTGTAGTTTAGCCTACTACATACATATTATAAAGCACTTTTATTCAGTGAACTCAGTGTTCCAAAATAGTCACTTATTATCTTTAACAAATTAAAACCAAAGTATCCGAAATTAAAGGGAAAGGGAAGTGTATTTAAAAAATGTTCAATTCGAACTTAGCTCCCTCTGGTTCTTAGGCTCAGAGTTGAACCCAGAGGTGACAACTTATGGTGCTCGATTAGATTTTTAATCCCCTTATTACATTTGACCCTCCAACCCCTAAAAAAAGTGACCTACATTGTTTTGCATACCGAACCTTTCTTCTCCAATATATGAAACTAATTTCATGATCTTATTGACAATGAGTTCTCTTTCTCTCTTTTCATGCAGCGAGCACTGTTTGGTTTCTTTTTTCCTCTCTCATTTTGTGTGGTAATATTGGAATATTATACGAAGCATAACTTTTCCTTATATTTGATGGAATTCATGAAATGTAGTTGTGCCCTAAAAATTACCATCGATACCCTGTAGTGTGGTCCATATAAGAAGTGTATGACATGACGTCAGGCTTCAACAAATGAAGAGACAATAATTTTCATTTTGACCAATCGCTTTCATAAATCCTTATGAAGTCACGCACTTCTTATTTAGACCAGAATATATAGCAAAAAGCTGCTATGTCCATTTCTAATAATTCGTGTGAAGTGAAAGAAGAAACACCAATTAAATGCTTTTAAGTTACTTTGGTAGAAGAAAGTTATTGTTTTTTTCAACATGGATGAAATCTATAATAAATTATTTTCTGATAATGAAGTCATATAGTTGATAATTATAATACTACCTATCTCTGATTAAGGCATCAAAAATTAAATTTTTCTTAATTTCTTCAATTTTGGAAAATACATAGGCTGATTCATAAATTTCCGTACTGCCTCCATATATCTCTGAGAAAAGGTAAAAAAAAAAACTACCTGCACAGGCATGTAGAGCAGAGTTTTTCATGTTAGTATACCAAATTTCAAATCAATTGAACCATCCAAACACCTATAAGGTCTAGTTATACCCAAGTCAATCAAAATTAGCCTATGGAAAAGAATGAGAGGAAAAAATGTTCAAGACGTACTGAAGCACAAATTTACAAATCAGCTCACTGTGAAATGTAAATCAGAATTGCGAGAGGAAGAAAATATTGCCAGCCAGCAACACAGACAGCAAATTGTTTATTACGTCACTATACAGACTGTTTCTGATTGTCCAGATGGCCGAATATGTTTAATTGTGACGCGACCTCTCAAAAACTGTTTTTGCCACTCCAATACTTGCCTCCTATACATCGGGCCTTTGCCACATACGTTTTTTAATTTTCTCTTAATGTTGTATTCGAGTTTTACTGGCAAAAATAAATGAAACAGTGCATGTCTCCGGTCCTGTTTCAAAGGAGAGGTGTGAATGGAGAAATTTGCCTTTGACTAAATCATTTTTTTCCCCCATGAATTAAAAAAAATATTTTTATAATTTACACTGTGCAAGTTATAAATGAGCTGTCATCACAATTTTTTCACCACAAGTAGCCAATACATTGACAAAGTCAACCTTGTGTTTGTCGGTTCAATTTGCAGTGTTGCCACTGCATCAAGGATTACCTCTCTGGGACCCTTTTTTCCATAGGCTAATTTCGTTGAGCTTTGGTACAGATTGGCCGTACAGGCGTCCGGATTGTCCGATTAAATTGAAATTTGGGTTACATATGCAAAACACTTCACCCTACACTCCTATGCAGTTAGTTTTTTTTTTTACTTTTTCCTGTAGATATATCGAGGTAGTGCGAAAATTTATGAATCAGCCTATGTATATATAGGCAGTAGATCTATGGAACTTTTTTGTTTGAAGTATCTGATACGTATGTATAAGTTCATTAAGTTGGTTTTCTCAAAATGCAATATTGCTCACTGAATTTTCTTTTTAGCATTCGGCCAAATATTATTGCTACTTCACAAAGTAATTATTTGAAGTAATTATTTGTTCAAACGCAACATAGGTAACGTAATCTGAGTGGAAATTTCTATTCAAATGTTAGCTACTTTATAAGTAATTATTTGTTTTTAAACAATTTTTGAAATAGATTCAGCATTCTGCGAATAAGAAATACGTAATATCGAACAGGCTATTTACTTTTTTTTTTGAAGAGGCACCTACTGCTGCAATGCGATTTGAGATCAGTTTAAACATTCTCAAATCATTAAACCATTTTCAACTTCATTCCTCAACTGAGTGGAGTTACTTGTATTTTATATTTCTTAACTGAAATTTAAAAAAGTTTTTAGTTTCGACGGACGAAGGTTATCAGTGTTTTCTCTGGAGAAATTATTGCAAAAATTGGATCAAGTTTTGTTTTCAAAATCTGCAATTGTGGAAACAATAATGCTGTCGAGTTGGAATTACTTTGTGATTTTCATTTTCGTGATAGTCTCCCCCATTGCAGCTGATGAATATTGCTATTCGCTTGATAACAATCCGTATGGATATTTTGGAACAAAAACACCTTACAGTAATGTTCGATCGGCACAAATAGCACCTCCAACAGGTTAGTTTCATCATAGGCTTTATTTCATTTCATTATATTTATCAGTGACGTACCCAAAGGGGGCTGGTGTTGGGAATCAAAAGTAAATCATAAAAAAACACATATAAATACGTTGTCTGTCTTTACAGTTCGTATCACAATTCAGTTTCTTTAATAATTGGAAGAAATGCTTCCAGGACTGGAGAAAGTACTGGCTCCAGTGTAAAACTGTTCATTGGGAGTACTTTAAGGGGGACCATGTACTCCTGGAATAAGCTTTGTAAATCAGCAAGGTTTTATTAGTTAGTGATCCGAACTTTTTGAGACGTACTTACAGTTGAAGAAGTTTTTTATTTAAAAAAGTTAATGCATATATAAGTATTTTTTACACGACTTATTTTCCTATACATAGAGTATCAGTGCCTGTGTACTGAACAAAAGAAAAGTCCATCAGTTTCATAAAATCAACATGAAATGCAAGTAATTTATATAAGTTCCAAAGTTACCAATACACGGAGGAAATCTTAGATTATTAACCAAATTTTGAAAACTTAATTATTGAAAAAGGCAAATTTTGAAGAACAAAATTTTTCAAAGGCAAAATTTTTCAAAGGCAACATTCAATAAAATTTTAAAATTGTGAAAAATTGATAAGAGCTAAAATATTCAAATTTTAGAATACTTTACAGGTTGTTCGAGTTCAGGTTTCTATTATTTAGATTGTTGTTTTCGATATTGGTCGTAGTTGAAATTATGACGTCAAGTTTTACGACTTCCTGACACAAATTTTAAAATTCCTTCATAAGAGCCCCATGGAGACATCCCTCTGAGAAAAAAAAATACTCGAAATTAGTTGGTATGCCAAGATTGAAACATTAAAGATGACAAATAGGCAGTTACTAATATTTAATTTTATCTAGCAAATTTTCAGTGAGCACAATAATATATTTAATAATAATTTTCAATACAGCCATTAATTTTTAAAGAATTTATATATTAAATTTTTAAATGACTTAAATTTGAATTGTCCTCCAATCAATGTGCTGCACATCGAAAAGTGAGAATTCTTCAAACCAATTTTTTTTTTTGGCTAACCTGAATTGTATTCTGTTTTTTTTTTTTAGATTGCAGAGTTGTGTACGTGTGGGGCTTAATAAGGCATGGAACTCGACATGCAAATAAAGACAAAGAACTCACCTCGGAAACACTCACACCGATTCGTGATGAAATTATTGCAAATCATAGGCAGCACAATCGTAAGTTTATTTTTAGAATTATTATAAATATAATTATAGGCATCGCCGGCAACCGGTGTGTAGCGGAGCACAAACTGCTACACACTGAAAAAAGTGAAAAGGTGAAAATTTTGTATGTATCATAGCTACACACAGAAAAAAGTTAAAAAAGGAAAACGTAGCCAAGAAATGTGCTTCCCAATCACAAAATATTATAAATTTTTTTTCTTGAGGGGGGGAAGGGGAGTGTAGTTGGTGAGTGAAGGATATCAGCCATCAGAAAAACTCTGCTACACACTGAGAAAACAAAAGTTGCCGGCCATGATTGTAGGTACTTTATTACCTACTCATATTACAGTTGTAGGAGTAAAACTGTTCATAACTCCTTCAAGCTATAGTTACCTGGTTGTAATACCGGCCCTAAAGTATACCAAATATCTAAAAAGGCTATGTAAAAGTTTAGTAGAGGTGGTAGCAAAGAAAGTTCTCAAATGATTTGTTTTCATTAGAAACTAATTGTCTCGGCCTCAGTCATAAGAATAATTACTTACACAGTGAGTATCAGTAAAATTAATCAACTTTAATGATTAAATGTCTTCTAATAGGTGGTCAACTATGCAACGATGATTTGACAGATTTACAAAACTGGAACTTTCCTTGGGAAGATGGATTGTGTGGTAAAATAATGCCGCAAGGCTTAAGGGATATGGAGAATATAGCCGTAAATATGAAGAGACAGCTGCCAGACTTTTTCAGGTCTGCTTCAAAAGATAAATTCATTGTAAGTTATATAAAAATGAAAATGTTTCAAACTATTTTTTAAGACTTCAAATAAGGCGCTTGAAAAAGAGATGAAAGTTGATTTTCTGTGAGATTGAAAGGAAGCCAAAATTTATTCATATAGATATTCCATTAGGCTGTGTACACTTTTTTTGTAGCTAGTGCCACTTATCTAAAAGTAGTTATTCGTAGATGAGTCATTGAAATCTACAGCTTGAAAATTAAATAAGCCAAACAGGCTCGTAGGTAATTGAGAATTTTACTTTAATTTGATGGCTTTTTACAGATTCAGTCTAGTACAAAAAGTCGATGTCAAGAAAGTGCAATTGCCTTCACCAACGAACTCTACGGGTCGACTGCTACAGAAGTCGATGAAAATAATATTCAAATCAACAATAATATGCTAAGAGTAAGTTCTTTAAAAATCTTTGGTCTAATGATCTGGAAGTGAACAATGCAGTTCGAAAACTTTCATTCTTGATTTTGCTGTAGACCCAAGGTCGGAAAAAAGCTGCAGAAGTCGAAGAGTTGAATAAATTTAAGAATTCAATACTCATGGATAACGTTCTCAGCCAAATATCTTCACGATTGGGATATACTGCAAAACTCAATTTCGGTGAGTAAATTCAAGGTTGATGTTGGCAATTTAACCCTTATAAAAATTAACATAGATAAGTTCTTTCATTGGTTCTGAGATGACAAAAATCAAATACATAATTTTCTCAGGAGTCAGGAGCTCCAAAACAAAGAATTTTTTAAAAAACTAGATATTTCATTTAAAGGAATTCTCAGGGGTTCCCAAAAAAAAAAAAGTTTATTAAAAAAAATATTTCATTAAAAGTGGGCCTTGAGAGTTACAAAATTTAAGCATTATTTGAAAAACTACCTATTTTATTAAAGGTGTTGACATGTGTAAAAAATTACCCATCAACAAAATTGTAAGGGGTTCAAAAACGAAGCATTTTTCAAAAAATTATCATTCATTAAAAGTAATACGTGTGAAAAATTACTAATAAAATTTCCAATTGCTCGTGAGTAATTTTCTACCCATGTTATACCTTTTATGAGTTGACTATTGCTAATTTGAAGTGACTTGTCAATGATTAATCCGTGGCTTGTATATTGAAATTTTGTTTATTTATAGAATTCGTCTACAAATTGTACGACCAGTGTGTTTTTGAAAAAGCTATGAACATTAGATCCAAATCACCATTCTGTGCTGCATTCACTCCTGATCACATGAAAGTAAGTTTTTCATTTTCATTTTCTGTTTTAAGACGGAGAAGACGGAGGAAATCAATAATAATTATTGAATTATTTTCAAAGGAAAAAATTTAATCAAGGATAAGTGTGAGATTTTTCCAGGGAGTAAGTAAACAATATGTAAGAGGAATTTTATAAAAACACCTCTAAAATTTTGTACCTTTATACCTAGTTCACTCTTCAGTTAGACAATTTTGCAGAAAATTTATTTAAATTTTTTCTAAATTGACATGGTTTACCCCCCCCCCCCCACACCTCTCTTAGCTTTTCTGATATGTGTTCCTGTTCCAGTAGTTTTTAGGAACTAAGTGTCTGAAATCTACTTGGATTTTTTTCTCATTAATTTCATTATTTAAGTAGAAATTAGTCATAGAAAAAATATTATCATTGTTAAGATTCGCACGATGAAGAATTCAAGATAAAATATGTTTTATATTAGTAGAGCTACTGACAGAATATGAAGTTTTTTTGAATACTCTTAGAGAACATGAATGAAAATAATGAGCACATTGTTTTAACCATAGATTATGGAATACTGTGAAGATCTGGACACGTATTACACATTGGGACATGGAGAATCAAAATTCAAAGAACAAGCGTGCCCTTTGGTGGTGGACTTATACAAAAAACTTGAGTAAGTATTTTAATAAAGGAATTATTATAAATAAATTTCGTTTTGGTTAATGCTTGATTGGAATATTAATTGCAGAAATGTTCAAACCAAACAAAATCCGTCTGTAAGTGGAAATTTCTACTTTGCCAACGCTCAGATATTGTTACCAGTTTTAACAAAAATGGGCCTCTTTCGTGATGCTCAGCCATTAACCAGCGATGATTATGCAACTCGTGGAGAATCAAGAGCATGGAAGACATCACTCATGAGCCCTTTTGCTGGCAATATTATGGCAGTGGCTTCCGAGTAATTTTGATAGATTATTATACATTTATTATAAATTAGTCATTCGTCAAGTAAATTTGAAAGAAGAACCTAGAATAATGTCACACTTTTGGCCTACAGTCTACTTGCACTAAAAACTAAATTATAAATTCTCAATTTATTTTGATATAGTACACCATAAAGTTGGTATGAAATATGAGAAAATTGAAATTAATTTCTTATGGACATTAAATTGTGTAGGAAAATAGCATGAGGGGTATTTTTCCAAGACGTGGTAAGTTCAAAAAAAGAGAAAAACTGTTTGGAATGGTCTGGGTGAATATTTTCTTTTAAAATTGGGGTCATGGGAAAACCACACTTCGCTCATTGGAATCAATTTTCCCAGTTGAATTGGACTGAGGGAATGGAAGTTTGAATTTTGTGGACTTGACTAGGTTTTAAAAAACTTATTTAATTTTATTATTAGTAGATTGAGCTTTAAGTGGACATTATTTAGTTTCAAAAGAACAAAAATGTCAAATCCTTAAGAACTTGACTAGATTTTAAAAAACAAAAAGAATTTTAACTCCACTTCAAATTTCAATGACCTATATTTAACCAGATTTGTTGCTATTATAAGGCTGGGAGGAACACCAATTTGATGCATATAGTTATTTATAATAATTATCTGCTCCAAAATCCTGAAAATGGACTTTTCACGTTTTGGAAAAACACATTTCTAGTATCTGCCAAAGTCTCAAAATACGTGTGCAAGTATATGAAAATGGACTTATATTAGATTTTGGAAAAATGCTTATCAATTGTCTACAAAAGACAGAATAAGTAAAAATGGACATGATAGATTTTAGAAAAAGCCTCTCACAGAAATTACAGTGTTGAAGCCAGAATTGATACTACATACTTGTGTACCTCCATTATTTTCTTCAGGAAAATGAAAGTTTCGAGATAAGCTAATTTTATGACTACCAATTAAACCGAAGTACCTCATGATAATTTATTTTTAGATGCACCAATGGAATGTCAGTCTCATTCTATGTTAACGAAGCTTTATTAACATTTCCATCCTGCCCAGATGGTCGTTGTTTATGGCAATCTTTCAAAGATGGTACATTTAAAAATGAAATTATGAAAGACTGTAATGCTGTGACAGAATCCGACACTGCCAAAGATGTCAAGGCGAAAGAAGAAGAAAAGTCTTCAAACTGTGCTAATCAAAAAGATAAATGTAATCCATCAAGGACAGAGAAAGATCCTTGCAAAGATGTTAAAGAGGATTCAAAAGAGACTCTAATGGATGAAATAAAAAAGACCTTAAAAGAGATAATCAGTAAAATGGAGAATCAGGCTGCAGATTCTGGGAAATCTGTTAAAAAGGAACCAGATTCCTCAAAAGATTCCTCTAAGGGATCAGGAGCTGCAGGATTACAATCCATGGAATTTCAAACAATTTTTTTAGTCGCCTTATTTACAATCGTTGGACTGTTTCGTAAATTTATATAATTTAATTATTTAAGATTATTATGGTAAATCATAATTGAAAAAGAAAAATAATTTGCTGAATTATTGGTTTCGATTTTTTTAAATTCAGGAAATTCAGGAATAGATATTTGCTTTAGAATATCCATTAGGTAAATCGGTTTGTAAAATTAACAACCAATGTTTGTAATACTGTAATGCTGGCCCCAAAGCAGCCTTTCAAACATAGTTATCGACTCTCTAAGACTACTGATTAAAATTAAACAAATGTTGGTAATACTGGCCTTAGAGCAGACTTTCTTCCAAACGGAGGTATCTACCTTCTAAATCTACAGATTGAAATTAAGTAACCAGTGTTTGTAACACTGGCTCCAAAGCAGACTTTCAAAGGTAGTTATCTACTTTCCAGGTCTGCAAATTAAAACTAACCAATGTTTGTAATACTGGCCCCAAAGCAGACTTTTAAACGTCGGTATCTAATTATCTATAGATGTACCCTCTGAGCATCTACAAATTAAAATTAATCAGGCTTAACAAAAAACAGTGAGAAATTTTCAAAAAAAACAAAATTGAATTGTAAAAAAAACGATCACAACAATTTAAAAAAAACATAGAAATAGTAAGAAAATAGGGAACTGAAAGTTTAAAAATAAATGCAATTTTTACTAAGAAAATATTGAATGAATTTCTTTATTCGTGATATCTTTTTGCTTCTTTGAGCATGATCTCAATCAGATCGGATGTAATATCTTTATCTTTGAAAATTTTACGAATTCGATCATCACTCAGCTGTAACAAAAGAGAAATCAGTCAGTTTGAGTTCTTCAAATTCCTGATGAAATGGCTAAGATGGATTTGATTTTTATACTTACAGGACTGGGTTTCGAGAAAATATTCAGCAAATCATTAATGGAGGTTCGTGTGAGAGTTTGGTCTGGACGAAGTCTGGTCACAGCAAAAGTTGCATTTTCTGAAAAACAGAAAAACATTTCTCGAGTTAATAAAAAAAAAAGAATTTTAGATATTTTCAACTATCAATACTGTGGTCTGAGAACCAAAGTGATCCAAGTCAAAATTTCAAAGTTTTGAGATACTCGCAGTCATAGTTTTCAGAATACTCACCCCTTTCCCTTTCATTTTCATTTTAAAGGCTATTTTGCAATACTGAGTATGCAGGGTGACAGTGCATGGTAAATTACATGAAAAATAACCAAAACTCCATTATCCCTTAATTTGGAGTTAGAATTAGATCATTCTGGCTCTCAGGCTCAGAATTGAACTTGGAGGAAGTTACAGTTGCAAAAAAATTTTTGCCCTATAGTAGTCAGACTAGTGAGAGTGATCTCCAGGAAGATCCAACATTCCTGATGATTTAATTTTAGCCTCTCTTTATGAATAGTGTTATGAAAGAAAGGGGTAAGTCCATTTACAGGAGAGCAAAAAACCTTTTTCACGTCTCATAGCCTTCTCATGTAGCACTTCAACTTTGAAATCTATTTTCTCAGCGATGGTTGCATTTTGTGACATAATACTTTTACTGTCAGTCGGACTTGGTGCATACAATATTGAACCTCAGGAAAACTTAATTTTTGAAAAAAGAGGACTTATCCAGTTCGTGCATATTATTGTTCTTATATAATTACAAATTTTTAGGAGAAGAAAGCAATTAAAGGCAGTTTTTGGGACGTCGAGGAAAGAGTAAGATCATAATAATATGTAGAAAATTACTCACCATTGAAGAACGAAGGAGTCAAGCACAAAAATTTGAAGATACTTTCACTGCCTCTTTTCAGTTCAACATTAAAGGAATCCTCTTTATCGCAAATTTCATACTCGGGGTCGATTGGCCTCTTTTGAGAAATAGCAGGAATTTTTGTACTGATCACGATTCTGTTGAGAAATAAAATTAAGGTATAGTTTTCGTTTCAAGGTTAAAAAATCTGCAAATATTTTAAAACTTGAACTTACGTCTCCTCCAGCGATTCTTTTCGTAGCATCAAATCAGTGCCATTCAATGAAACGGCATAATCTGCAATTGACTGAGCAGAATGACCGACTTTTGGACGACTTTCTTTTGGAGATTCTATTTCTGAAATTGTAAAAGAAAAAAATAGAATTATGTAAATATTTTATTTAGTGGTCATAAATAGGAAATAATATAATTTTTCCATTAAAAAAAAAAAAACTGTACTTAATATTCCCTATCAGTCAGAATAAATAATAGTTTTATTGCACAGGTATTTTCAAAACCTCTGTGGAGCACTTTTAATTAGCTATGTCGCCAATTTAGTCTCTCTGCAAGCAGAAATGACAGAATTTTAAAATATTCTTTCTGCGTATTATAAAATTAAAAAGTATGGGTAAAAAATATTTCAATGGAAAATTGTGCTATAATTTCTTTTAGAAAAATGAAGTTTTTTGTAAAATGTTTGCCGAATAGAGGAAATTTAGCTATATTTTTATGATAATATACTTTGGTAGATCTGAAAATATACCATCTAAAAATACTTCTCTTGACAAAATATACAAAAGTATTACCTTCACGTTTGCGTACTTGCAAACCTCTTTAGTTCGTTTTATACTTCCAAAAATTTTTTTAAATGATTTTAATCTATCAGTAAAATGGTTGTCAAATGCATAAAAAAGAAAAAAGAATAGTTTCTAGAGGTCTTTGTCTCAATATTTTTTATGTTTAATAGTCTAAATTATAATTATGAGTAATAATTATGTAATTTATATTTACTTCCTATCGTTACGTTTGTTTCATCATTTAGAATACATTTCTATTTATGCTAAAATTTATCAGGCATGAATTATTATAATTTTTAATTTGTTAAACATTCGAGTAAACATACCATTAAGGAAATTTTTTCGAGAACTCGGTTTATTGAGAGGAATCAGTTCAGCTAATGAAAATATCGATAAACTCATGACCTGTACAAAAACAATATAAAAATATGAATAAATTTTTAATTCTAAACTAATGCTTTTCGTTAAAAAATACGCACTTCGGTCTTAATAAATAAAGTTTAATACAAAATTATCGGCTGAATTGGTCGATTGATTAACCTTAACAGTAATTATGATTGGAAAAAACTGATAAGTAGCAGTATTAAAATTAAAATTTAATGGGTAAACAAAATCATTAAATTTAATAAATACTTATACTGACTAAAAAAAAGTTACCAACCCTGTCAGTTATTCACAGTGACAACTAATAAACGAGAATTTCAATTTCACATTTTGCTGAGCTTATTACTTTGAAATAATTTTTACAAGGTTAAGCAATAGAATTTTTAGTAGAAAATGTTGGAATTTTTGGAGAAATATTAGAGTTATTTTCCATTGAACTGGACTTATTTTAGCGGAATGAATAAATAAAATGGAAAAAAATACCGAATTGATGTAAGTAATGCAATTTTTACAAAAAACACAAATGGATAAGTTATGAATAATATTTTTAACAAATTCTTTAGAAATTAGATAGATTAACTGACTAACTGTCGAACATTATTTTTTTTAATTTTAATTAAACACTAATTGTTTTCTTGATTTATGGATTTTCTCTATTTTTTCCAAAATATGAAGAAGGTAACAAATTATTTTCATATAACAATTCTTGAATTGATACTAAACGTTAGTGAATAATAATTGAAAAATATTACAAACTTACCAATAAAAAATTATGTTTCATTTTCGAAAGTGTTTCAATCAGCAGCCACTCGAAGAAAAAAGAAATAAAATAAACATGCGAAATAGAAACGACTTCGATACAACTCTGCTTTCACTATTTTGTTAGAATAAATGTGGTTTGTTGGTGTATTTATACATAAACACAAAAGTTATTGGTCTTTGACTGAATGGATTTGTAGATTTTATATGCAGATATCGTAATTATCCGTATTATAAGTAATAGTGGGAAATATACAAAAATTTTTATCTACGTCATTGGCAAATTCCCAGCTCTTGAATTTTGTATCCGATACGTATTATATTTAAGGTGGAAAAAAAAAAGGAAATTTGTTAAAAAAATAGAATATTTTGAAAACATGGGATTTTTTAAACCTAGCAAATGATTTCTACGAGTTTATTTATTTTTTATTTCATTTTCCCAATCCATTAAAATGTTTACGAAGTAATACAAAGTTTCGACTTGATTAGGTGAATTTCAATTCGAAGCAACTAGAAGGATTAGTTTAAAAAAAAAAAACGTTGGAACGAAAATTCATGTTTTTCGCATCTGGCAAAATTCATAGAAGTTTATGAATATATTTTTCTTAATTAGTCCAGAATAGTTAATTTACCTATTTTGGGATTTCAAGGCAGAATATTGGTTAAATTACAAAAAAAATTTGTCGAGATAACCGGATGTAACTTATTTCACTCATTGTAAGTAAAAGAAAATAATATTTCTTAGGATTTTTATGAATTCATATTAAATCCTAATGATACAGCAATAAATGAACGGAAGGAAATAATTTTCATTTGATTTGAAGGTGTCGAATTAAGAAAAGGATAGTATTTTTCTGAGAGGAAAACTGTTATTTTTTAATAAATAAATAAATAAATGGGAAGCAAGAATACGAGAAATCAGATAAATAAATGGTTAAAATGTGAATTTTTACATGTGTTTCAAAGAAAGAAAGAAAAAATGAAAGGTGAGAAAAAATCTTTAGGGAACAAGGATCGGTATTAGGAACTTTATTGCAGAAAATTCCCAGGACTTTTTTGTTTGATCGAGTTACAAAAAATAAAATTAAAGCTATTTTTTTTGAAGTTTTTAAACATTTTCATATTTTTTTCGAGTCATTTGACTGCATTTATACGTGCACTGTTAATCCCACTAAGAATAAGCAGTGCGAAGCTATAAATGTTGCCTGGGAATTTCTCTTGGACAATATGCCCTTCATTAATGATAATCAAATAGTATAACTGAATATGGTAGGAGTTAAACATACCTTATTTCGCTGTTTTTTCTTTTTCCATAAAATTTGATTTGAGTAATACCTACGTACATTAATTTACATCACTGTCTTCAATTATTTTCATTTAAAAAATTTGAAACTAAGAAATAAGAATCGAAGAAATATCGAAAATTTTCATAGTTTCTCACATAATTTTTATCGATTTATTCAACTATTTTGGATTTTATTGTGTATACATTTCCGACTTTTTTAATTTTCATCTTAAAATTTTTGACAAACGTTTCGTTCGTTAAACTACGAGACGAGTTTGGAAAGTCAAGTTTTACCAAGAGTACTGAAAAAATCGTTGGTCAAGCCTTAGGCAGAGAAAATACAAAAACCAACAGTCTTAGGCACAAAAACTAAGTTTTATTATTTGCAATCTGGCAACACTGGTATAATCCTTTTGCGAGAAAATCGGTAACCAGACAAATGAGGACAGGCCGGCGTTCTCAAAGCACATTTCCATGGTCGATGAACTTACAGAAACGTTGTCTGCTGCTTCAACCTCTTTTTTTCCTCCAACAATATTCTTTCATTTTGCGATACACGTTTGCACATCTGCGCAAAGTCGACCTTCGAGACACGAGTACACCATCGAGTCGATGATCGATCGAGTAACCGTTTCAAAAGAATATATTATTTCCATTTTCACTCTAGACCCAGCGCCATTTTTTTCCACTTTCGTTTCATTTCGCTCTTCTTTTGCTGTTTATAAAGAAGAATCCAAGGCCGACCGGCAACAAATTACAAAATTTCGACGCTCGACTTCCGCAATAACCGCCATGAAATATTTTTTTTTTTTAAATTTAAGATTTAAAATATAACCGTTGGCCTCTAATACCATCGAAACCTGAATTCTGTCATTTTAAGTAGCCAGTAGTTTGATTAGCTGTAGCCTGCCCTAGAGATCTTACAAGCTGACGTTTATTTTCTAGTTATCTACCCACTTCGCATTTATTTACTTTGCCAAGTACTTGTAATCGAAAATACTCGACAGTGCCATAAAGAATGGTATTTCATCTCGAACTAGAAGAATTCAACTCGATGTTCAGTACCAAGTATAGGAAGTGTGGGACTGAAAAAAAAAATCAGAACGTGAGATAATTCGAAGAGACATGTGAAACGACCTGCAACCAGACACAAAAAGGAAATGCAAGTGCTGGCTTTCACTTCTCGTTATGCTTTCACGAGTATTAACACATAGACTCGTGAAATTATTTCATTCTCTGAAAATGTCAGATAATAACAAAAAGTCTCATTTTCAGAGGGAGTCATTCCAGCGATAAAGATTTATCCCATTGGTCAAGAAATGTGACTCATTTCCTTTTGGTAATAGTGTTTTAATTCGACTTTAGAAAAAAACAATAAATTGACTGATAATTTGTCGCATCTTGCAAAAAATTGAAACGATTTTCAAATTGTCACTATTGTTGTGGGGGGGGGGGAGCAGATAATTCATTTCCGCTGGGAGCAAATTTTCAGATAAGCAGAAGCAATAAATTACAAATTACGAGATGTATTAAATTCTTCAAGAATGTGAATTATTTCGTCGATTTCTTCATTCCCTTATCTCAACATTCAGCGAATACGATTTTCAAGATTCCAAGCCGATTCGAGACACGCGAGAGCAACGGTTATCACTTCAACAGTGTTTTTTCGATGCTTGGCTCATGAAAAATTTTTGCGTTGAAGAAATATTACTTTTACGTCATCAAAACTGATACGATAGAGCACGATGAAAAAAAAAACTTTTTTGCTATGGCATTGATCGAACAATTATTATAAAGAAACAACGACAAGAAATTACCAAACATCTTCAATATTTTACAGAACGACATAATTAAAAATCATTCTCTCTCGAAAAACAAAATTATTATTTGAAAAATAATAGAGAATCATAAGAGAAATTTCACAAATTCACACTGCACATGCCCTTGATTTTGTATACGTATTTAAAAAGACCGCGCGAAACATAAAAATCATTCACTCGCACGTTTTTAATCGCAGAAGGCACAATTTTTCCATAACTGAAAAACATCTTCACGCTCCTCTCTCTCTTCCAAAAATACAATAAAAGAAACCGGGTTCCTTTTACCATCTTCCAACACCTGGATCGCTAGACAGCTGCATGAGACATCCTGTGTATTATCCAGGTACTTGCATTTTAAGTTGGAAAAAAAAAGGAAAAAAAAAAGTAAAAACAGTTTTCGTTTTATTGCTTGTATTTCCAGAGATATTTAACAGTTTTTTTTTTTCTTTCCACGTGTGATAATTAATACGAAAGTTATCAACCAAAAAGTTTTGCTTTGTCTTTTAAATCTAACTAAAATGAAAGAAAAATGAAAATAGTTATCAACGGTTCGATAACGCGGAGAAACACTCGCCCACGTATACATAGAAAAACGTTGCATTATAAAGCATTTCTCAACGTCAACGACTCTGCTGATTATTTTCCTATCTCTTAAAACATGTCAAAATATTCTATTTCCATTACAATAATAGGATTCAAATAATTATAATTAAAATAATAAAATTAAACATGCGACTATAAAGGGAAGAGAATGGTCTGGAAAAATGAGGTCCCAAGTTGAGTTCTTAGTAAAGTGCTAAATAAAAACTCAACGACGAGAAATATCGATGCTGGAATTACAAAATAGAAGAAATAAGAAGGTTGCTGGGTACACAACGGAGAACATCGACAGAAACTTTCGAGATAGTGGGTTCTGGAAGTACTACTCAACTACCAATGACATAAAAATGAACAAAGAAATAAACCCATGAGATGAATATTGATCAACTCCAAATTTGTGAGAAAAAAAACTAATGAGTACGAAAATAATATTACCGAGCTTTTCAATGAGGAAGAAAACAAGAGGAGGTAAAGAGAGAAAAGAGAAAAATACAAAGATGGAATATGGATCAAATTATCAAGCAGACCTAAATTTACAGATAACAGTTTCTTTACGTATATCTAAGATTAGCATATCGTAACTGCTAAAATACTGTGAAATGTCAAATCCCTCTCTTAAAAACAAAAAAGAAAAAGAAAAATAATTATATACTTTCCAAGAATAAAAAAAATCATAAAATTACGTGTAAAATTAAGAAAAGTAAGGAAGAGAACTTAGAAGATAAAAAGAAGAGGTACCCAACTTAAAAATAAATACACAAATTATTCGTTCATAACGTTTTTTTAAGAGTAACTGTCGGATTATATTTACTTCCAATTCACGAAAAGGAAGCACGAGTTTCAACATTCAGTTGCTGCAACATCTGGCTCCGCAGATTCTTCCACCTTTTGTTTCTTTTCCGAAGATTCTACGGGTGCTTCCTCTGATTCTAGTCCTACTTCGGACTTCCTCTTGATTCCGCATACTTCTATAAAATCGACCGAAAATTGGCGTTAGTGAAAGAAAGCCACACAAAACGTTTCATTGGCTCCACATTATGATGTCGAGTGAATAAATGTGTCATCACATTCAAAAAATTGAAAGGAAAAATTATTTCAAAACTTTCATCAGCGAAAACATTTTTTCAATGCAAGAAAAAAAAACAAAAAAATAGGACAGAATTAATATTTTTTACTGCAGGGTGCGAACAAGAGGGGGAAAAAAAACGAACGTTTAACGAAGGATTATTGATTTTTTTTTTTTTTCGTAGTTATTTTGGCGGAAAAGTTGGAACTCTCTCTTTAGTATTGCTTCAAACAAAAATATGCCTCGGGATTGATTAGTTCGACGAAAATTGAGTTTTTTCTCTCTCATCATATGCTCAAAAAGTTGGCATTCACGATTTTTATGAATCATGAATAACTCAAGAATATCATGAGATTCGATTTTGATGAAATTGAGAAGGGAAATACTATTGGAGCGAATTTGTAGAGGAAAAAAGGAGAGATCACGTCCTCTTCATATTATCACGATTCAAATCAATTTAAACCCGAGGATTTTAAATTAATCATCAATTCATCATTATTTTAGTTTAAAACTCAACGATAATGGCCTTCGGATGATTTTGAAAACTTGAATTCACTTTGAAATTCTAAAAATAGTTTCATCATTTCTATTTGCACGAGATGAAAAAAATCAGATGGCAGGAATAGCATTCGTGACATAATCCCAAATAATTTAATTCTATTCATGGTCATAAAGTCGAAATTTTTAGTGCAGTAAAACAGGATGACTCTTGAGTATTGTTTTAGTAGTAGGTACTGGGGTATAAACGGGTAGTTTCTGTAAAGAGCTGCTCGATATTTTCTACACCTATTCTTACAATGTTACTGCTTCTTCTACTGATTTAGAAGGTAGGAAATTAAACAGTTGAACAAAACAACACTCACTGATGAGTCTAGAGGACTGAAATACCTTTATACAAAAACTGAACTGAGGAAAACTGAGTCGGTGAAGGGTAAATACCAATCACAGGTAGATTTTTGCTGTCTTTTGGGGAAGGAGAGGGCCCAGTCAATCGAAAAAAATTGTTTCATCTATTCGACAGACTTCTCCACATAGAATAAATATAATTTTTAAATATTTCAAGATGAGCTCAAGTTTTCCAATCATAATAATTTGTAGCTCACATATTCGACAGATTTTTTACAACTAAAAACACTCAAGTACCTGATGATTCTTTCGATACTTCTTCTTTATCGGTCGATGCGTCTTCTTTGCCATCACCATTTTCAACTGATTTGTCGGTGGCTTCCGATCCGTTTTCAGTTTTCTCATCAGTGGCGCCTCCGTTCTTTTCTACTTCTTCTTTCTTGGCGACAACCTCATCTTTGGCATCGGTTTTCTCGACTTCCTTGACTTCCTTCTCGACTTCGACGGTTTCTCTGTAACAGTTCAATGGAAATTCGTTACTACGATGGTAGGAATAAGTTTCGAGTTTCAAGTTCTTATTGAGGGAAATTACTGTTGGAAAAAATTGTAAAATCCAATAGCCGAAAATACTAATGACGTAAATGCAATGATGCTCTCGGACTAAACATGCAATTATAACTACACTGAATAAAGAGACGATGAGACGCCCAAATTCGAAAATTGGAACACGACCAAAAGTATGTGGGAAAGTGGTAATGACATGAAAAATTGTACATCGTAGATTGCGGAGTAAATTTGATAATGACATTAAGCGAAAACCAACTTCCGCTTGCGCAATGATTTTATTGATAATTGATGGCGGGAAATGCAAAACGAACCAAGAGCCAAAAATCAACTAGTCAAGGAGATCATTTTTAAAGTTTACTGACTTATTCTAAAACTTCAAAGGGTTATAGTGGTGATGAGTTTTTTTTTGTCGTATTTTTAACCCGAGTAAATTGGAATGTGACCTTTTCAAGGCTATTGAAAGAAGCATCGTAGTAGAACAGATTTGTTTTTCATCATACTTTTTCAATTCCTTTTGCTATTTCTATAGAAAACTAATAAAGTAGTAATCTTACAGAAGAAATTTGGAAATAAACAATAATTAGACTTAACGAGCTGTTGGTTATTGTGAGGAAAAAACTCAGTTCATTATTGATGTATAATTATTTCACCGGTTCAAGTCTAAAATCAGTAAGGTCCTAAAAAATTAACAGCCAACTCTCAGCTAACATGGCGTTTTAGTACCTAATAATGCTCTAACAGCCAAAGAAAGATAATTTTTTTGGGATTTAATACATTTTGGACCAGCGATTTGTGAATTATCTATTTCAAATATTTTTAAAATAAGAGTCAGAATAATTCTAATCCAACGTAAAATCGTTCGAGCCTGGTTTACAATGGAATTATGTCTTTTGCCTCTTGCCTTTCCCTTTGAATTAAAATAATCGAAAAATCATCAAAATAGAGAGTATTGATTGTGAACAAAAACACTGAATATCATTGATTCAACTTTAAAAGCAAAAATAAAAGACAAAAAACATATTCCTATTGTAAATCGAGCTTAAGGATTTTTTTTTTTTCAATCGAAGAGAAAATTATTTACATCAGACTCCAGAATTATTTCAGAAAAATATATCAACAAATTTCAAAAATAGGTTTTTGAAATTATGTCAACACAAGATATTTACAAACATTTTCAAAATACCAACGAGCTTAGGTACGAGGGATAACCTCTTTATCGAATAAAATAAATCTCAAACCGTTTTACGAGGAGCTGTCTAAACAATGGTAAATATTTTTCTTAAAATCAAGAAAATCGTTTCAAAATGAGGTTTTTATAAATTTCCACTCCGACATTCTTTCAGTAAGAATTTATGGGAGCAGAAACGACTGGTTTATTCAGAATTTTTAGAGTAAAAAAAAAACGTAGAATATTTGAAAATCTGTTTTGCGGCATGACGTAATAAATTCAGGGGGTTGCATTTTGTAAAACGTAACAAATCTCATGTATTTTTTGACTTAAGTTGAGTAATTTCTCATATTGTAGAAATAAAACTCATACTATAATCAGGTCATTGCCATTGTGTGCGTGTGTGTGTGTTATAAACTGGAATTGTTACATTTTAATAAGGGGTTTATTTTGGCGCAAAAGGTGATAATTCCAAAATGTTGCTTGTTTTAACAACATAAAAAATTGTAATCACAAGAGGCTAGAGAAAAAAAGCATCTAATTAAAGTTAGTTCTGCTTAATATTAAAAGATTAAGGTCATTAAATAGAGAATTAGAGCCACTGCAGTATTCGCTCTGCAGCTATTTCTTTTCACAAAATGATTTAATTTGTCAATTATTTTCGCAGTGATGACTTTATGAGTTACTGTTATGATTCGGCTAAGTGCCTCTACTTTTCGGATTTGCAAAATGCTTTGTGTAGAAGCGTGGTCGAAAGATTTACAAGTGCTTTTATGGAAGTTACAAGACTTACTTGACTTCAGCGACAGCGTCCTTCATTTTTGATTGAATTAAGGCGTTTGTGGTAGTAAACGTGAAAAAATTAGCTTTGAAATTAATTTATGTAAAAATAACACAGCACTTTTTCACGCGGTCAACACAAACACAAGTCGCAACGAACTCGAGAACAACGGAAAACGAAAGACCCGAATTGAACTAACAGAACAGAACGCTTCCAGTTTTACTCACACTTTCACATACGTTACACGAGTAGATACATACATACGTACATTTACGAGTTACGGTCACACTAACACAAGCACACATAGGCGGAAATGAATCGGCGCTTCACCGCGCTACACGCGCTTTTCGGTTTTTTTCTTTTTTTCTTTCGAAATTTTCAAGGACCTTTTTGGCTTGACACGCTTGACGTTACGCCTAGACCATGGCCTAGACTGACATCAAGATTGGGTAGTTTTTTTCGTATTTGATCAGAAAAATAAAACTATATTTTTTAATTTTTTATTTTATAAGAGTAGACGAAAGACCGAGAAAGATGATCGTATTATTTTTAATTTTAATAAAGAAATTCAGAGTGATTTTTTTAAAATTTCGTCACATTCTTCAGGTTTTAAGTTGAATTTTTGACAAATTAAAGATACTAGTAGGAAAAATACGTGTTGTCAAAAAAGTTCACCGCAGTATTCACAAACAAAATATTCCCGCTGAGAAAAATTTTCTCTCCAATTTTTAATATTATGCAGCATACTAAAACAAAGAAAATTCAAGTTTATATTAAAATTTAGTGCAAGATAATAAATTTCAGTAGACACTAATTTTTAATATTTTTATACTAAATTTTGGTATTCTACACTAACTTTAAATATTTTTTATTAACTCGATATTTTCTATTAATTTTTAATTATTAATTTTTTATAATTTTTTCCGTAGTGTATATGTATCTGAGTACGAGCAAAAACAATCTGGTCTTGAGTATAAGTATCGATACTTTAATAACAAAATTTCAGGACTCCAATTGTTTTTTTTTTTTTTTGAAAGCTATTATTTTCGTGCTACTAAAAATTCTGAAAAATTTCTAAAACTGTATTCAAGGTTCCTTATTTAATGATTCGTTTATTTTTCGATTAACACGAAAAACAAAAAACAGGTGTTAATTGTAAAAATAGCTATTTAGGTATTTATTTTATTTGAAGTAAAGGAAAAAGGCATGAAGAGAACTGGCACAGTTTCATTTTATTGGACTTTGAAGTAAAAAATTTCGTACTAGAAAATATTGTTCTACATTTTCCAACAATAAGTCGATACCATTCAATTTCTTTATGAGTTTTCTTTTTCCTGTTTTATCATAAAACTGCTATACTTAGCTGGGGACGGCGTAAAAGATGACCTAACTAAATTTCAGATGGCAGAATTTGAAGAAAAGAAATTCAAGAGATACTTTATTCAACAACCTTCTATTAAATTCACGATCTTAATTAACATAGGTGGTTAAATTCACTGTTATTTCATAACCTCTGTCAATTTGTGTGCAAATTTTTTAGCGAATAAAATCTATATTTCTGTGGTGATTTTCCTGTCTCGATAAACATGTCATAAGATGATACCTAAATAAATATTTAGTTTAGGATTTACCAACTTGAACAAGTATCTCTGCACATTCACACCACAAAATAAGTTAATCAAAGGCGTAACAAGGTTGTCATTTTTCAAATGGTTGGCAAAAAATTTAAAAACGAGTAAGAAAATAAAATTGATTGTTTCAACTACACGAAAATAGAGACAATTGGTGTCATAAAACTGAATAACGCTGTAAATACCTATATTCTTTATCGTCATTTGTGTTTCTTTTTGAGTCCGCTTCAGAAAGTTTTAAATTTTATTGCTGATCAGAGAGGAAGTGGCTAACACTTGAGTAAATCAGTACTGTGGAAATAGTTGTGTTTTTTTCTTCTTCAACGTTAATTTTTGTGAAAATTGGTTTTAGCTTAAGTAATAAATTTTGGCTTGGTTTTTTTACAAATAAATAATAAAGTTAGCTAACAGTGTTTGACAAGTCAAAATGTGGATGAAATTATATATTTCATTAGGCCTGATTTCAATTGAATGTCTAGTTGCAATTGTTTGTTATGACTATGATGAGTATTGCTATTCGGATGATTCAACTCCATACGGATACTTTGGGACCAAGACTCCATATGATAATGTTCGCTCAAAAGAAATTACGTCTCCCAATGGTTGGTGAAAAAAATATTATTGCTAATTTTTATTGCGGTCTGCACTCCTGTCTGACTTTCTTCATAAGACACGAGTGAGTTAAACCCAATTTTTTCTCTAATAGATTGTTCGACTTATTTTATATGGTCACTCATCTCTCATGGCACAAGACATGTAATTGACTCGGATGGTCTCAGCCCTAAATCACTATCTGATATACGAGATGAAATTGTCAAAAATCACGAACAAGATGGTCGTAAGTATAAATAACTTCGTCTTTGAGAACCAGAGGGATCCAAGTCTAAATTTAGTGTACAAGGAGATTTTGACAATTTTCGATATACTTAGTTTAATGTTTTTCTTATCTTGTAAACTGTCGTTTAAAAATATAATTACATACCTATTAAATCTTCGAAAAAAAAACAAAACAAACCTGAAGTACTCAAATCAAGGGAAAGGTGTACACGTTGAAAAATTCAACTACGGATACTTAAAAATTTAAAATTTGGACTTAGATCCACTCTGGTTCTCAAGTGTAGAATTATGTAAATTGTCTTATGAAAAATGGCATTTTTTGGAAACTGAATAATCAAAATAGAGTGATCTATGCGTGAGTTTTGAGTTTAGCATCAACTTATATATTTTTTCATGCTCGGAGTAATATTTTACAATCCACTTTTCAATACTTTTCTTAATCAAACTTTCTTTGACACAATTAATGTAGAACTTGAATTTCAAACTTCTGGAACAATCAACATAGCTACTAACTTTAAACTGCAATATCTTAAGCAGCTTTGAAGTTAGAGAGCTGCGGTTTGCATGATTAGAATCATACTTTGACCCTTCATAAACCGGGGAGTTAATTTTTTAAAGAAACCTTATACCAGTGAAAGCGTCTTTAAAATAAATCAAATTTTATACTTTCTTTCTCTTTTTAAATAAGTAAATTAAAACTTTTTTTTTCCGAAAGAATGTCTACAAAAAGATTAGGCTTATTAAATTTATAAAATACATTATTAATATTTGTTTATAACTTATACTGCTGTTGCGAATAAGCAATATCTGATGGCACTTGACCCTTTATACTGTGTGATTCTTCACTTATCAAAATGTTGAATTCATAAAGAATGCTTCTGCTATAAATGAGCTAAGCAGAACTGTTATTATTTTGGTTTAAAATTTAGATGAATCAAGTTGGCGACATTTATTTACAGGTGGTGAATTATGTGAGGAAGATTTAGATCTTTTGAAAAATTGGAAATTTCCGTGGAATAAAACAACTTACGGAGAGCTGGCAGAACAAGGTAAAGTTGATATGGAAAACTTAGCTGTACGTTGGGAGAGAAAATTCCCAGCTTTCATTAATCAACGTGATAAATTTCAAGTAAGTAAATATATGTAAGGGGAGTAACACATGAAACACATGTTCATCTTTGTTTTAAAACATTTTTAAAGAAAGAAAAAATAAGGAGAATATTTGCATTTAAATCGATCATAAATCCCCTCCCCCTCCCATCCTTCCAACAAAACCTGTAAGCAGATGATTTTTTCATAATGAGTGGATTGTAACTTGTGAGAGTAGTTTTCACTCATGATGTGATCCTTTTTCCTCAATAGCATTATTTTCTGTTTAATTCAAGATGTTATAATGAAAAAAACAAAACAAAACAAATAGCTAAGGTTTTCTTCAAAAAAGATACGTTCCCAAAATATTTTTTCATCCTACAACATATAATTATGTCTGTCCATTCGACTATGCGTCTTTTTTAGCAGGTTTTCACTGTGAAAACCTGCTTATTTTCTAATTATTCTAATGAGGTACCTAAAATATGTGTAAGTTTTTTTTTACATAGTTTCAGAGTAGCTCAGCCAAATTATCTGGAAATAGTGCTATAGCTTTTAGAGGCAGAATATATGGAACAGAGCCTCATATCAAATTAAATGATGAATTATTCAAAGTACGTACGGTTGCATTTTTCAAAGTTTCGATGTCAGACTTTTCCTATAACTTCTAAAAACTTAATTTTTTTATTACAGGTTGGAACTTACACAAATGCATCTGAAAACAAAGAACTAAATGAATTCACTAAGTCAAGTCTCATAGACGATATCTGCTACGAAATCAGTGTACGACTGGGATACGAAAACACCCTCAAGTTCGGTGAGTTAATTTTTGCTTGAATTTCAAGTCCTGAAATTTTATTGATTCATTAGTAGAGCTAAAATCTCAAATTCCTTGAATAGGTTGTTAGTGAAGCCTCTAATTTTCATTTTAGACTTTATTAATTTGAATTCTGTTTTCACTTTTCAGATTTCGTTATAAAATTATACAGACAGTGTGCTCTTGAAAAAGCAAATAAGCCATCTGCTAAATCAGCTTTTTGCACTGCTTTTACTGCCGATAGCTTGGAGGTATGTCATCTACCTATTTTCCATGATTTTACACAATGTGAAAAATTTTCTGGACATACTATACATATTACTTTGCTACCACTTGGTGGGTGTGTAATAGCCATCTGAGATTTAATTTTTTTATTAAGCAAATTAATTATTTTCTAGGAGCCTCACCTCTCTGAGGCCCTCGCTTTGCTCAGCCCTCCAACCCCTTCCAGTGGAAAGATACCTTAAAGGCCGATATCACCTTAAAAGTCTTGAAGTTTTTTTGGCTACCCAAAAAGTGTCAGTGTTTTTTTTATGAAATAGGAAGATTTGTTAACTTAATTTTATTTCATTTTCCGTGAAGGTTCTGGAGTACTATGATGATCTGGACACTTACTATGCTTTTGGTTATGGAACTAGCAACAATACTAATCGAGCATGTTCATTAGCTCAAGATTTATATAAAAAACTAGAGTAAATATGCTGACAGTATTGCTATATTTTTATCTTAAATGTGGTCAGAAAATTCATTAAACATATTTTTGCAGTGTGGTTAGATCCTATGATGATCAGAGAGGAGCATTTTACTTTGGTCAAGGTTACAATGTGTTAACCCTGTTGACTAAATTGGGTATGTTCTTTGATTCTCGGCCCCTGAAACACGATAACTTCGCATACCAGGAATCTAGAGAGTGGCGAACCTCATTCATTAATCCCTTCGCATCGAATTTTGTTGCTGTAATGTACAAGTAAGCTTGATGAACTTATTCGCTTTCACAGTCTACTCTCGTAATTTTTAAAGGCTTAGACATTTTTTAAGATCTCATTATTAATGATGGAATCATAAAGCGAGGAAAAAGCAGAACTCTCAGCTGTTTCCTGGGAAATTACGAAAATTTATGCTTTTATTTTTATTTTTCTCAAAAACTACTTTTTTGTAATTACCATCTTTTTAATTTAAGGAGATGACTAGGTTTTTTATTTTACGACGAAAAAGTATCTACATATTGGAGCGAAATCATAAGCACGAATCTTCATAATTCTTTTAGCTGCTCTAACGAGCGAAAAGTCTCATTTTACGTCAATGAAGGTCGTGTACAGTATCCGGGTTGTGATAAAGGTGTGTGCTCGTGGAGCTTACTGAAGGAAAAATTCAAGAACGAAATATTGAAAGAATGTCCTGCTGGAAAGGAATCAAGTGCTACAAGACTGCTATCTGTAAATATGCTGACAGTAATTCATGCTGTAGCTTTTATTTTTATATTTAACTCATGGTGTAAATTTACATCAGTTTAATAAATTTCTTTAAATTTAATTCATATTTTGTTTGTTTATTCCTATAAGCATCAGGGTTTTGCTTTCCATGATTCCATCCTTGTAGTTTACTAGTTTAGACTAGGTTCAAATGGATGAATCATCAACTGAGTATCTATAAATTATTTTCTTTGTCAACATTTTATTGAATTTGTCTTTTGGCTTAACTTTTGAGAAATCTGGTTTTTTGTTGTGCCTGAGAGGGGTATTGTCATGTGGCTTTCGAGGCATTATTAAAACATTTTTCTCCACCATAAAGACAAATTACAAATCTAAGCTCAGAGGAGTCAACAGTCCTATGTAGAACTTTATGAGCCACCAAAATCAATGAAAATTTTATTTTCATCTAAGGTGTGTGATTACAAGGTCAAATTATACAATAGTCGCCATATCTTTTATATGAAACACGCTTCATGGGTATTAAAAGTATAGTTAGTGGGTACCCAACTCAATACATTTCTGATAAGCTGAAAAAATTTAACAGATAATTTATAATCCTCTTAAATATACTCGAAGATCTGAATCAATATTAAAAGTGCTACTGATGAAGGATTTATTCGGTGATAAGATTACAGGCAGGTGTCCAAGTAATCATGCTTCTAGAATAAACATGTTATAGCTTGAAAAAAGTATTCGAATAATTACTTATAGTTATCGAATTTATGAATAATTCCATTTGATTCAAAATACATTTCCTCCCCCATGTGCTTAAGTATACAGTCCAATGCGTATGCTAAGACCAAGGAGTGGGGGACAAATATTGTTACTCTCCCTTCGTTTGTATATGAATTTTTACTTGGAAAAATGTTAACTCATTCGTCATTGTTAGTTCCTGTTATTATGTAAATTACCACACCGAAACATTCGCATGGCCTGCTGAAAGCTTAGATATTTCTTACGAACAAACATTACCTCATTAAGATGAAAACTCGAGGACTGGTGTTAATAATTCAAAAAATTAATTTCGATATGAAGTACCTACCCGTCAATCAGAACATTTTGTAAATGTTTTTCGTGTCGGTGGCCATAGAACTTTTCTTTGAAACTTCAGTGCTTTGAAATTGTGGTGAACAGTTGTTGTTAGACTCTAAAAAACTTCTACTCAGCTTAAAATCTTAGTATAAAAAAGTTCGGTTTTCTACTCGATTAGTTGGATAACAAGCTGGATACACTTAGACTTTCTTCTATATAAATGTGACCAAATGCTGACTTTTTAGATCATTTCTCACTCAAGTAGCCTCAAATTTCAAATGGCATTAATATATCTGGCATTTATTCTGACTAAACTACTGCTCAAATTGAACAGTTAGTTCGGATACCTTTTTTTAAAATTTTTTGCCATGGTTTGTAAATTATTAATAGCTGTGTTCACCTACCTTCTGTGCATCGATGTAAAATCAGGCTTCAGTTATGGAGACGAAAGTTATTGCTACATGAAGGATCAAAATCCATACGTATATTTTGGCTCTAGAACAGCTTATGAGAATGTTCACGGAGAATTATTCCTGTTACCAGGTAAGCAGTTTGATTTTTTTTTTTACTGTGGCTAATGAAAAGTGTGTTACCTGTTGTCAATTTTTTACTAGGATGCGGTGTTGTCCATATATGGGGTTTACTGAGACATGGCACGAGGTTAGGAGGTCGAAAGTATGGGTTGAGCACCCGTTTTATTCCTCGTATTAAAAACGAAATTATTGAAAATCATGAAATTCATAAAAGTGAGTAATTAACTATAATTCAATTATAGATACTTTTACGAGAAAAATACTTTTATCTAGAATGACCAAAATAATTTGTTAAGTAAAAATAAATGCACGCTGCTATGCAAGAAGGGGATAAATCTATTTTTTTTTTTTTTTTGAAAATTGAGTTATCCTAGGATTTAAAATTTTTGAATCTCTCAGTAGCCAATTATATTGTTTATATTTTATTTCAGGAGAGTAAAATAAAGTGTAAATTTTTTTTTCATCTGAAGAGCTTTTCTTTTTCTTACTCAGTTTTCTAAAAAAATCGTTAAAACATGGAGAACTTGAAATTCAGTAGTTTTGGGATCGCGAGTGACTTAAGTTTCAGGTTAAGACGATTTTTTTTTTTTTTTTAGACGATGTCAACTTTTCTAAAATATACAGAAAAAGCAATAATTTTAATTTCCTGAATTATGTAGCACTGTTTCTCAAAATCAAGTTTTACTATTTTTTTCAATTTCAAAAATCCCTGTCCGGTCGCCTTTTTGAAATCGAGAGATTCTTGGACCAGTTGGATTCGTCGTCTCTACTCATTACAAAAATATAAAATGCCAAGAAAATTCCGATTCCCTCTACCCGAAGGTATGATATTTCTCCGATTTCGTTACATTTTACTATTTCATCATAACAGAAGATATGAAATTTATCTTAATTTGATGTCTGATTAAAATTTCAAATTCAAAATCTAGGTCTATTCTTCAAATCTTCAAATACCTGCTCTAAAATTAAATAGTTCATTCTTGAGCACTAATCAGTGAATGGGAAGCTTAAGAGATACAATGGTTATTTATACTTCGCGAGAAAGAGAATATTCTACTCTTTCATAATCAAAATCTTGTAAAAATTACAACAAAAGAAAAATTAAAAGCTAAATAAATAAATGGATTTAAATGATTCTCGTTGGAGTGCTAAATTTACTTCAAGCCATTATTAATTACTGAAAAAAAAATTTCATACAAAAACTTAAATTAGTCCAAAAATGCTATCAAAGAAGACGCACTTAGTCGTGACGTTGCATACTCGTATTCCGCTATGGAATTTCGTATTTACGGCGGGCGAGTATACTTTTAGCACTACACGTCTGGAAATCCATTTCAAACGTTTTTTCAACTTCGAAAAAAATCGAAAACGTTCTGAAAAGAGACAAAAGAAAAAATAACGGACAACTAATTTTTTAAAGTAATTAAAGCTCTATCTTGTTGGCCATGGGAACATATTTATTACAGGTTATCAAATTAATTTTTCTTTTACAATTTTAAAATAAATTTTAGAAAAAATGATTTTTATTAGGAATTTTTTTTCACAATGATATAGTTATTTAAACACTTGAATTTTATTTTCTCAAAGCCAAATATCTTGAATTTATTTGACTAGACTCTTAAGTTTATCTGTAGATCTACCAGAAGTACTTAATCTGATTTCCTGAAATAAAAAATTTATTTATTTAGATAATTTTTCAACAAATTTCTGTGCTTTTTCAGGGGGCAAATTGTGTAATGAAGACATTCAAAATTTGAAGACTTGGCATTATAACTGGAGTGAAAATATGGATTATGAATTAACAGAGCAAGGAGAAGCTGATATGAAAAATTTGGCTAAACGTTTACAAACAATATTTCCTTCCTTTGTTACACTTTCGAAAGAAAATTTCACAGTAAGTATTATGAGAACTATTAGATATTTGAGAGCAAGTGAGGTAAATGAAACTATCGATTACTTTTGGATAGCAAACTGAATTTTCTTTAAGATTAGTAAATTAAGAAATCAAATTATATACAGGAAGTAGGTAGGAGAAGATGCCCATTTAGTGAGAAATTTGATACTTTTAATTAATTTATTCTACTGTTTCATTATCTAGTTCAAAACTTCTTCAAGATCTCGCTGTCAGAAAAGTGCCATAGCTTTTACCAATGGCTTGCTGAACACGTCTGTCTCTAATTTGGAAGACAATAACATTATAACTGATGATAAACTTTTACGTGTAGGTTTCATAATCGCAAAAAAATCAGAGGGTAAGATAATGCGTGAAATATATATACTTATAATAGCTTCTTATTGCTTTTTATTCATAGATTCTTGAAAATAAACCCACAGATGATCATATTCCAGAGGTAAAAAGATTTAAAAAGACAAAATATGTTCTGAGCATGTTGGAGGAGGTTCGCAGTAGACTCGGATATACAAAAACATTATCTTACAGTATGAATATTTTGTTAATTAAAATTTTCAAATCAAGTCAAAAGTGTTTGAAGTCACCATCTCTTATGGTGCTTTGTAACTCAGTTTTATGAACTTAAAGAAATTTCTGTATAAATTGAAAAAGGTAGTTGAAGATTGATTTTTCTCTCGTTTAGTTAATTATTTCTCGAACAGGCTACACATCTATTAATATTTGGTGTATTACTTATTTTAGATTTTGTAAAAGACTTGTATACACATTGTGCTTATGAAAATGCATGGGTGCCTTATTCAAGACCAGGATTCTGTGCAGCATTTTCAAAAGATGATTTAAAGGTGGGCAGTCATGAAGAATGGAACGTTTAATGGTCTCAAATACCCAGAGACCAAAAATACGCCTGTCGCCTGTTAATTAATTTATTAATTAAAATTAGCAACGAAGCTTAACTCTTCGACATATTTTCATTAATTTTGTTGTATTGTATTATTATTTCAGATTTTCGAGTATGCTGCAGATCTAGAAGATTATTATGCTCAGGGTTATGGTTCTGAAAAAAATACTAAACTTTCATGTTCAATTTTGGAAGATTTACTCGCCAAAATAACGTAAGAATTCCAAGATGACAAAATTAATGCGAGGAAAAGAATTAAAAATGGAATAGAAAAAATGAGTAGGTAATTAATTTTTATGATTCCAGGAATGCAAAATGCTGTGAGAATTCGAGTCATAAAGGAACTTTTTACTTTGCTCATAGTGAAACTCTTCTTCCCACGTTTGCCCAGTTGGGTTTATTTAAAGATGAGGAACCTTTAAGGCACGACAACTTCGAATATATGGACGCGAGACGCAAATGGAGATCATCATTTATGGATTCTTTTGCCTCTAATTTACTAGTTGTTTTGTATCGGTAAGTGTTACACAGATGGAAAAATAAGGAAGCCTTCCACTGAATTTATAAAATTAATCCGTATGTATACAGATATCACATATTAAGCTCGTTATTTTGCATTTGCAAATTTCAGCTGTACTGGAACATTCAAAATTCTGTTCTACGTCAATGAAAAAAAGTTGTCAGTGCCTGATTGTAAAGATGAAGAATGTTCGATAGAATTATTTGAAAATTTATTTCAAACAAAAATACTTAAATCCTGCACTCAAAGCCATGGCTCGATCACAAGCATAAATATGTATTTAATCTTAAGCAGTATTACATTATTCATTACTTATTACTTTCCTAGTATTTTGAATACTATCTGTACAAAAATTGTTTGAGTAAAGTGATCTCAAATTGAATAAAAGACTCAGGGAACTCTTCTGTGGCGATGAGGAGAAAACAACGAAAGAGAAAACTTCAATACCGTATGCATATGCCTACTGAAAAATGAAAATTGGTCCCTATCAACCATAATTCACTGATTTCATCCACTTCAAACATATTCAAAGTCTACATATTTTTTTAATTTGCAAGAGTGGTTCGAATTTAAATAATTGTCGCATCATATTTAATCCGTTTTTCGATAAGTTAGGTAACTCCCAAATGAGTTTTTCATCGCTAAAAAATATTTTACTCAAGTAGGTAATTGAAAATTTCAATTTATAAAAGGACTGTATTAAGTTTATAGGTACGTCAATGACGAGCTAAAACTGAATAAGTCGCTCAATATTACAATGTTTTAAATAATTGAAACATTAGTTGATTAGTGGCGAAGTTGAAAACTTTGTATAAAAAAAATTATGAGTCGAATGCTATAATTTTGACTGGTTTGGTGCCATACTTGAGTGATATACATATAACGTTGGTTCTGAGTGAAAATTATTGTTATTCAAAACCATATCATGATTTTGCTTCAAGAACGGCTTACGAACACGTATACGCAAGAAATTTGTCAATTCCTTCAAGTAGAAATATGTTTTAGTAGACTATTAGGTATGACCAATTTTAAAAACTACCAATTAAAATTGCTTGGAGGGGGGTTTTTCTGGCCGTGGTCCTGCATTAGTGGAATGTAATTAGTAGGTATTTATATTTCACATAGACTTACTCGAGAAAGTACTTGTGTCTTCTTTTTTTGGAGGGTGTTTAGATTCATTATTGCATCATAATAAGTTTGTATTGCTATACTTTGGGAGAAATAGAATAATTCTACTCTCACAACAACAACAAAATTAAAACCTAGATAAATGTGGGATTTAAATGATTCTTCTTGGAGTTGGACGTTTGATTCAAGCCATTATTAATTATTCAAAAAAATTTTCTTATAAAAGAAGACGCACTGTGTTGATGTGGTACCTGCTATGGAATTTCGTATTTACGGCGGGCAAGTATACTTTTAGCACTACACGTCTGGAAATCCTTTTCAACGATTTTTTCACGTCAGTTTTAAATATGCAAACGAAACGCAAATGGAGATCACCATTTATGGATGATTTTGTCAATTTACTAGATGAAAAAATTAGGAAGCCTTCCACTGAATTTATAAAATTAATTCGTATTAGCTTTTATTATACATACACTTTTCAGTTGCTCTGAAACATTCAAAATTCTGTTCTGCGTCAACGAAAAAATATTATCAGTGCCTGATTATGAAGATGAAGAATGTTCAACAAAATTATTTAAAAATATTTTTCCAAACAAAAATATTCAAATACTGCCCTCAAAGCCCTGGCTCGATTACAAGTATAAATAATTAAATGCATTTTTAATCGTCATTTTGCTGTTATGCTTTGAATATAATTTGTACTAAAATTATTTGGATAAAGTGTGTGAAATTTAATGGAAAACTCAGGAAATTCTTCTGTGATGGTGGCGATCGAAAACAAGAAAAGAAAAAACTTCAATACCATATTATTATATGCCTACTGAAAAATAAAAATTCGTATCCTTATTAACCCATAATTCACTGAATTCATCCACTTCAAACATATTCAAACAGTGTCAATTTTATTTTCTTAATTTGCACGAGTCACGGTTAAAATTTAAATATTTGTCACAATACTTATTACACTGTTTTCTGGTAACTTACGTACCTCCGAAATGTACGTTTATGCAGTAAAATGATTTATTCAAGTACCTGAGTAATTGAAAATTTCAGTTTATTAAATGACCAGTTTTATAGATACCGACTGCCTACCTCAGTGATGAGCTACTATTGCATTTGCTTAGTGTTCACAATTTTTTATGCAAATATTTGTAGCATGCCGGTAAAGTTGGATATTTGGGTGAAAAAGTCATGATTCGAATAACCGTGGTCATAGTTTTGACTGGTTTGGTGCCATACTTGAGTGATATAACGTTGGTTCTAAGTGAAAAGTATTGTTATTCAGTGGATAGTAAACCATATAATTATTTTGCTATAAGAACGGCTTATGAACACGTACACGCAAGAAATTTGTCAATTCCTTCAAGTAAGAATTATGTTTCAGCACTAGTAGATCAGTGACCAAATTTAGAATTAAGTAGGTACCAATCTAAAATCAAAACCAATGAAGTTTTTTCTTGCACGTCCGTGAGATTTGCTAAAATTGGATTTTATCTTCTTTTTTTTTTGCAAAAGCTTGTTTGAATATTAATTACTTTTTCATTCTTGCTCCATTGAGATTGTAAACTAAGATACATTTGGGCTCTGATCAGACATGGTACAAGGTACAGTACTACAAAATTTCATTCGAGGGAAGCGGCAGAAAATGTGACGAAAATTAAGAATCAAATAATTGAGAATCATGAAGTTCATAAACGTGAGTATTATGTCTAAACTAATATGGGCTGGATTTTTTTTTGTTTTCGAAAAGAGATAAAATATAATTTGATTAGGACTGGCAGGCAGCAGACAGAACTTTGAGTACCTAGTTAAAATAGCTTAAAATCATTGGGTAAGATTAATGATTATGAATATGCCGTTAATCCTCAGAAATATCCAGCCCTATATTTTGTTTGAATAAATAATAAAGGCAAAGAATAAATCTGGGGTCTGAATAAAGTGTTCAGGCTCAAGGTATTAATGAGTCAACTGAAGTAAATGATTCTAGTCAAATTAGTGCGCAATTTCAGGGGGTAAATTATGTGACGAGGATTTGAAAAACTTGAAAAACTGGACTTATCGGTGGACTTCAAAAATACCAATGGAATTAACGCATCAAGGATTAAATGACATGAAAGGCATTGCAACTCGATTAAAAAACAAATTCAATTTTTATTTCGATGATTTTGAGGACAAATTTGTGGTGAGCTGATTCAGTCGATAATGTTTCACTTCAACAGACATCAGATAGGATTTGTATTACTATTATTATTTTTTCATTTCTAGATTCAAACTACTTTCAGACGTAGATGCCAACAAAGTGCTATGGCTTTTACTAATGAACTGTTTGGAACTTTGTACACAACCATTGTTGGAAATAATATTTTAATCAACAATAAACTTTTGAATGTGAGTGGATTTTTGAAGTATCAAGTCGTCTCATAAAGTTTGTTTCAAAATTTAATTCAAATTTGTTGTTATGTATGTTGAAAAAATGCATTTACCGGAATGCACTTGATTATGCACCAAAGCACCAATTGATCTGAAATTTTCAGCAATTTATTCGTTTGACAGAATTTTGAAGTTTTGTTCTAAATCAATTTTAGGAACACGATAATAATAATTCTCCCAAACAGAATCGAAAATCAAAATTCCACTAAACAAGCCCCGGGAGATGTCTTTTGAGAACAGATGGGTGAGAATTTTAGATCAACCATTGCATAGTTAGTAACTAAATCCCCTTTTTCCATAAAAAGGTTTTTAATACAAAATTTTAAATTTGATTTTTTTTCTGTTAATATTTATTCTGACATTTAAGCGATGCGATACTCCAAGGGCGTCAAGTGTCGTTATTATTAGCTGAAGACAACTAAATGCTTCAAAAAATGAGGAATTCTTTATATAGTATAATTAGTTTTTGTACATCAGTTATACTTGTATGTGGAGTTTTGAGATTTCGTCAACTCCATAATATGCGTTTGTTTCCAAATGTAAAATTGTAGCTCTAATAAGAATATCATCACCTACCTATATTTAATTTTTTTTTTTTTCAGATTGCATTTGGTAATTTAACAGATGATGGATATAGTTCAAAATTTTCGAATACAAGTATTGTGAAAAATATGATTAATGAAATTGGAGAGAGGCTCGGATATGCACGTAAATTAACTTTTAGTAAGTATAAAAGGTTGACCAATCAACTTTGTAGCGTGCCTATCTCATTATGAAATATGTAATTCCACGATTAATTTCAGTTTACCTATTTGTACAGCTAACAAGAGCTCAGACAAGAAAACACTTTCATAAAACTTAGATAGGAATTTTCAATTCAGTAGGAATTCTTTTGTCACTTGTTTCTTGGTATGAGCATTCTTAAAGAACAGTGCTAGAATTCATAATCTATCTTAAATGTCCTGTTACCTGAATATACACCTAATATAGGATCATTTTTCTTATAAAGTCATAAAGTCTTATTGAAGAATCAGGCCAGTTTTAATATTGCGTTAGGTAGGATACTTATATACTCCGTAGACTTTTCTCGTTTCAGAATTTGTTAAAGATTTATATAGTTATTGTGCTTATGAAAATGCGTGGTTCGTCAATTCTAGGCCAGGATTTTGTGTAGCTTTCTCACATGAGCATTTAAAGGTAAGGTTGTTTATGCTAAGACGGGCTTAATCCTTGGACGGAATAACTCGACATGTCTATCAACTTTGACGTATTAAATTTTATAGACAGATATGATTCAAATGTGCAGGACTGATATAAATTAAAATCAAAGATTGTCTAAAACATACAGGGCTGGCAAACCCAAATGATTTTGCTCCCGGTTTCGGTTAGGGTTTTGGATTGAGAAACATTATTAAGATATTGATAACCGGTATTGGTATTGGAAAAAATTTTGATTTTGATTTGGGTTTTGATTTGGGTTTTCAATTGATTTGGGTTACGATTCTGGTTTTGATGTTCTTTTTTTTTCTAAAGGGTTTCAATATATATTTCGGTTTCGGTTTTGATAAAATAAGGGTTTCAATTAGGTTTTGGATTCCGGTTTTGGTTTTGAGAGTGCCCCAGGAGTGAAATTTCTCATTATTCTCATGAGTTAGAATAGAAATATCAGTTGGGGGGTCATGAAAGACAAAAAAACGAAAATGCCAGAAAAATGCTTGAAAAAGCAACTTCAAAATATGTGCAGTGTTTATCGTCGTATCGATTGATTCTTGGCCCCACTAGTGAAGTCAAAACACGAGATTCTTATAGGAAATTTCATGAGGAATCCAAATTTGAGGATAAGAACACACGTTGAGTACATTCAAGAGTCACTTTTCGTTGAAATCTGTTATACAAAATTTTAATAAACTATTCCCTTTCAAGAAATGCCCGTTGGAGTAATCAGTAAATGAATAAATATTTGATTATGCAGGCGGTTGAAGAAGAGTGACAAATTTCTGTTTTGCGTTCTTACAATTTTTTCAGAAGTCTCTACCAATTACGATAAATAAATTATATGCATTTTACAAATTCAAAAATATCAATCAGAATTTGAATTACTGGAGGACCGACTCAGAAATGAGATCAACATAATTATAACATATCAAATTAATTATAAAAAAGACAGAGTGCTGAATGAGAAAAGCTCCAATGAAATTCGAAAAGTGAAAGATGAATGAAATTCAATAAACAGTAGCCGACCGCCGAATTATCATCTTATTCTATCAGCAATACCAAAGTGAAGTGAATCCATCAATCAATATTCATCACAAGACACAAAAACACTGGCTTCGCCACTTTGGCTTCTTTTTTTTTTTTTTTTTTTCAGTTGACGCAGCAACTCTCAAACAAAACCCAAAAAAACCCGTATTTTTTTGGGTTTTGTTCTATTTCGGTTTGGTATTATAAAAATAAAGGTTTTGATTCAATACCAAAATCGAAAAATTTAAAAGGGTTTCGATTTTGGTTTCGGTTTCAATAGTGTAAAAAATTTAAAAATTACGGTTTCGGTTTGGGTTTCAATAGTGAATTTTTTTTGGTTGCGGTAATGGGTTTCAATAGGGTTTCAAATAAATAAAAATAGCGGTTTTTAAGGGTTTTGGGTTTCGGTTAGGGTTTGGGTTTGCCAGCCCTGAAAACATATACTTTTTACTTTCTGCATAATTATACAAAGTTGACATGTCCTGTTCTTTCCATCAGGGCTTCAGCGATGAGCCTAAATAGATCTAATAAAATTTTTAGTTGTTAGTGTAAGGTACATTTAAAAACTGAATCACATTTTACGTTAGATTATGGAATATTTGACAGATATTGCAGATTTCTATATGTTGGGCCCATCGAATCAAACTGCTAAAATGTCGGCGTGTCCCATTGTTCGAGATTTATACCAAAAAGTGATGTAAAGTATTGATTTACTTATAATTTTAAATTTGGAGTTAATAGATATACCTTACAGTTATATATTTTATGAATTCTAGAGCTGCAACGAATAATACCGAAAATTTACAAAAAGGAACATTCTATTTTGGTCACATGGAAACTTTATTACCAGTGCTGGTTCAGTTAAGACTTTTTCAAAATGAGGTGCCTCTTAGGCATGACAACTATGAACTTTTGTCGAATCGTAAATGGAGAACTTCTTACATTTCTCCTTTCGGAGCGAATTTGTACGCTATCCTTTTCAAGTGAGTGTTTTGAAAATGATAATCAGACCTCGGGTATTCATTTTCATAAAGGTAAGCTTTTTAAATTTGAATTGTTCATTGTTTAAAAGGAACTTGTTCTAATTCATGAAGTTTACTATAGACCGAAAAAAACTGATAAACTCATTTAGAGAAATCTTATTTTTTTAAATTATAATTAGAAACTTTGATGAGTGATTGTAAAAATAGAGAAAAATTTATGTACTATGTAGAACAATACTTAAAATAGTTCCATATTAGTTTATCCGATTTTCACAAGAAGTTTTTTCTTTGATTTTTTATGGATACCTGTATGTATTTCCTTTTAAAAGTGAACGATTCAGTTTGAAAATTGCAAATAAGTACCAAAACATATAATAATTTGTTTCAAAGTAAATACATATAATATATGTGGAAAAGGTGGAAAAAATTAATAAAAATTTCACACAATCTACAAATTTATTATGAATAATATTACAGGTATATCAATTACTTCTACCAGACTATTTTTAATACAATTCTATTTTATTTAAGTATAGATAAGTACATTATAAATTTTTCAGATGCAAAAATGGATTCAAAATATCATTTTATAACAATGAAAAGCAAATACTAATCCCGGGATGTAGAAATAGTGAATGCACAATTGAAGAATTTCAAGATACATTCGAGAACAGAATCTTAAAGGATTGTATGGAAAACAGAAGCATGTTCAGCATACCCTCAACTGTTCTTTTAATTCTGAATCTATTTCTCTTCGTCTTGTCATTCAAGAATTGGTTGAATTAAGAAGTTTTTCGAATTATACGAGTATTACAGGGAAGTTTTTCTGAATTTTCTTGAACTGTAAAGGCAATAATTTCATTCTAATGGATTGGTTTTGGTTAAATCTTACTCTTGTAACTACAGTGTGTTAAATGAGAGTTAGCGTATGGGACTTTGTTGCTTTTGTTTATAAAGTACCTAGCCAATGGTTTATGCATGTAATTATAGTTACTCCATTAAAGCTATATGAGGACAGGGCCAGATACTTCAGAGGGGGGAAATCAAATTCCTAGTGGATTTGGTCCTGCATTAGTGGAATTTAATTAGTACGAGTATTTACATTCCACACAGGCGTACCCAACAAAATCTTTGCGTGTTCTTTTATTGAACAATCAGTACCTAGTCTCAAGTAACCTCTTTTGTCTAAATATTTTGGATTCACATTTTGAGTCTATTATTTACCTGCCACTAAGAAAATTCTCAATATCAGTATTTCTATCTTTATACTACGTACTTATACCGATTGGAATGAATAATTTGAAATATCTATAACTAGGTACTTGATTATAATATGCGTGTTATATTCATAGATATGATAAATAATTAAAAGAACAGCACATTATGATAAGTTGAAATTCATTCCTTATTTGTAAAAGTTGTAAAACCATTTGCGTATTCTTGGTGAAGAAAGAATCGTATATTTTCTCACAATATGTATCCTATTTATTTTTATCGTAACCACTTGAAAAGTTGTCATTATCATATCTCAATTTTATAAGACATATTCAAGTTTTTAATTAGTGCAAGTTTGTATTTCTTACAATCATGATGGACGATGCAAATAAATATTAAAAATACTGACACTTTTTTCCCCCTGAGAAATTGTTAATCTTAAGTTGATTCAAATTCAGGCTACCAGTAAGAAGTATGCTAATTTTAGGATTTTTTTCTTATTTTTTCAAATCACGTTTTCATAAAATGTTGGTGTCAATACCTGGCTATCTGATTTATTTCTTCGCCATATTTAGTCTGGTCTTAGGCGATGATTATTGTTTCATGAACGACAGTCACTCGTATACTAATTTTGCTACTAAAACAGCCTATGAAAATATTCATGGTAACGATGTGTACATTATTCCAGGTAAAATATTATTATACTTACTAAGTCCCTCGTCTTTTCAGAAATTTATTTTTTAGTGGCTCAATTGAAAATAACTTATAATCTGAGGTAACTTGAATTAATTAATTTATTATTCAAATTAGGATGTAAGATTGTTTACATCTGGGCTCTTATGAGGCATGGAACACGATATGGATCGTCAGAAGCTCATGAAGCTGCTAAAAACATGTCGATAGTCAGAGATCAGATAATTGAAAATCATGAAATTCATAAGAGTAAGTGGGTATTAATCATTCTATCACATAGAGCACTGTATACCCAATCAGAGATATTAGTTAGACAAGGGATATTCTACTGCAGCCATTATTGATGCCCGTGTGGTTAGATGACCTGAGATACGGGTATAATTTAAAGATTATAATGTCTCTCTAGACCTAATAGTTAATCTGCAGTACCAACTATAATTATTTTTATCCATCACTCAAATAATGTGGGCTTACCAATAGTCGGCTAGTTTATAAAAGTACCATAAGTTTAAATATTATTGGCTCTCAATATTTTGTAAAATTAAAATCCAGTATTGCAGTATTGGCCTTAAGAATTTGTTTCTTCAAATTTATACTTTCAAATTATTTTTGAAAACTTCAAAAACTCTCCGGGGAGCCTAATTAAATAGGCCTCAAAAACTTGAAATTTGAAAAAAAAAAATACTTAGTGACAAAAGGCGTGTATTTAAAAGTAGAATGTTCAAAGAGAGAAATTCAATTCCAAATTTATCTCATAAAATGAAATTCTCAAGCTCCTTTGATAAGGGCATTGATGTAGAACAATTTCAAAAATTATCATTGGCACTAATCGAAGTTTCGCAGTTCTTCAGCCGAAATTGAGTTGAAGGTCAAGATTCTTGGAATTCAGGATATGAAATTATATTATCCGGTACTCACAGATTAGATAAAAATAATCCAAGTTTATTGGTTTCAAGAGAAGAGAAGGATTATAAAATTTTATTTCAGATACTTATGTTACCGTATAGTTGAAAATCTTTTGTCTGTTTTAATTTACCATTTTGCGTAGGTCTAGGTTCTTTGAATATTTTTGAAGGTCAATAATGAAAAAGATAAAGGTTATCAAGTTTATTTGTAACTATTTTAATCCAATAAAAGTTTCTTACAGGAGGAAACTTATGTGACGATGATTTACAAAACCTGAAAAACTGGACTGATCAGTGGAAGAACAAGATTTGTAACGAATTAACGCCTCAAGGAGTGAATGATATGAAAGGAATTGCCCGTCGTTTGAAAAGAAATCTAGGATATGATTTTGATTCTTTCAAAGAAAAATTCAAAGTAAAAATTAAGTGGTTTTACTTGACAAATACCTCTGCAACATTGAAAATAATATACGTAGACTATTTTTAAGGAATTAATTTCCACTAATCTCCAATAAAAATGAAAACGAGTGCTGAATATACATTTTAAAAAATTCCAGCGCAGCAAGCCAGGCTAGCAAAACTGGGTTTTCGATTGATAGTAGGTATACAGAGTGTCATGAACCATAAGAAAAGCATAGATTTTTGGCTACATTTTTGCTAATATCTACTGAACCGTCCAACCGATCGAATTGAAATTTCTATCAGACCTATATCTCATTAAAATTGACCTTTGGTGCAAATTTCAGCCTCATTGGTTTGGCCGTTCATCTGTTCTCACGTTCCAAAGAAATATATGCGCGCGGAGAGAGAAAAGACAATAATTTTAATAATAAAATAAATAAAGAAACAGTAAAATGCGAGATAGGTATTTTTGGAATCTGGAGATCATGAAACGAATAACTATGATGGTCAGGTGCCTATTTGTGAAAGTCAGACCAAATTTAATAGGAGGTTTTCTGTCGAAAACCTGCTAAAAATATTGCGGCTAGTAATAGACATTATTAGCAATCTTTCACATTATATTATTGATGAGACAAAATATAGCTTTTATTTTTTATCCTGCTATTGATTTCGACCAGAAACTTTTCGATTATGTTTAGAAATATTTAATAGCAGATCTTATAAGGTCATCCTTACTGCTATCTTGAATTCCGATAAAAAATATTCCACCTTGGCTAATTTCAATTTATAAAAAATGTTACTGCTCGTGTGTAAAAAAGAGAGCTTATCCTTCTGATACGAGTACATATAGCTTTTCTTCTTTCTTCGTTACAGAAACTATTGACTTGCTACCAAGTCAATAAAACGCTAAGTATGTGGCCTGCGCGGTCACAATTTTCAATGATTTTGAAATTTAAATTTGAATGTATATAGGTAAATCTTTACAAAAATCCTGCAGCGATATTTCCATCAATGTCAAGGAACTTCAACATGGTAGATTATTCATAATGCCAGTATTAGGTTTCCTAGCTCTGCAGATTCGATTCTAATTTATTTACAGACCCAAACCACCTCAAAACGTCGATGTCAACAAAGTTCTATGGTGTTCACAAATGAGCTGTTTGGAACTTCTTATGCAGACTTGGTGGGTAATGATATCATAATTAATGATAAATTTTTGCGAGTGAGTACAACATTCATTAAATTGAGACATGTATGTATAATTCTTTTTTTCCACAATAATGTGAAATATTGGTATTTATTTTGTTTCAGTTAATGGAAGACCTAGCTCCGCCTCATGAGGAATTTAAAAAATATTTAGAATCTAATTACATAAAAAAAGTTATAGATGAAGTACAAAATCGACTTGGATATGAATCCCAATTATCTTTTGGTAAGGTTAAATAAAATTATTTGATATAATTGTTATAAACCGTACTCGTTGCGAATTTCAAATAAACATTGTACATTTTAGAATTTATCAGAAAGTTGTACATTCACTGTTCCTACGAAAGTGCTTGGTTTGTGAATTCAAAACCTGGATTTTGTGCAGCATTCACGCCGGAACACTTGAAGGTAGACTTATAGTGGAAATAAAATAATCTTATGGATTCACTGTAATAAGCTGTATACCAGACCTGCTGCTAAAAGTGAGCCAAAAGAAGGGTACTTATCTTTATAGCTGACAACTTTGAAGTTGATAATTTATTGGCGACTGTGAAGAGGTAAGTTCCTTGTCTTAGATGTCATAGGTGAGACTTCATAGTAACGCCTGACAAGTCGTGAGATTATAGGTAGGTACTCACTTAATTTTTTAACCTCCCAAATTTTGCTTGAGAGGGTTAGGGACCAAGTTCGAGGTTGAGCATTGTTTTTGTTTTTGTTTTAAATTCTATGTGCTTGTTGGTTTACTTCATGATTTTTAATGACTGTTCTTTGATTTACAATTATTGTCAATAGATTCTTGAATATAGAGAAGATTTGTATTACTACTACGGTTACGGTTATGAAAATCAAACTGCTAGACGATTGGCATGCCCAGTTGTAAAAGATTTACTCACAAAACTTACGTATGTAATTCTTCCTGCACCATTAGGCTCATTTTATTGCATTAAATCCTTACCTATAATTATTACTTACTAACAACACCATTTTCAATTATATCAGTAAATTGGGGTAACTTTCGACACCTAACGCCCTCTCCACGCCATAATATGAGCAATAATGAAAGAAAAAAGTTTCCATGCGAATGTACATAATACTATACATACGAGTATACATATAAACACTGGTACAATTATATCTCGCTAACAAACAAAATTTTTTTTCCTCATTTTCATGTGACCTGCTAAGAATGCTAAGTAAAATATGTCAGAGTACGAGTACTTATTCTAAGTTTCTTCTGCTGTACAAACCTCTCCATTTGTAGTAGATACCGCATTTAAAAAAAAATTAAATTTCAGATATTCTAGTAACTGTACCAAGAAAGATTCATGTGAAAAAGGAGTATTTTATTTTACTCACGCGGAAACATTACTTCCAACATTTGCTCAGCTGGAATTATTCAAAATAAATCTGCCTCTTTTACATAATAACTACAAATTACAATATGAAAGGAGTTATAGGAGCTCTTTGATATGCCCTTTTGCTGCTAATTTGATAGTTATTTTGTACAAGTAAGTAAAAAAGATACAATATGGTTCACAAATTCCTATTTCTTGGAATTAGTCTCTCTCAGAGACTCAGACCCATGGAGAATTTGAGAAATACGTAAACTATGTTTGGTTTTAGAGAGATCAAAATTATTAAACCCAAATAATTTTTGTTTGAAAATTCTCAGGTGCCCGGATGGATTTAAAATTGTGTTATACAATAACGAAAAAATTATAAAATTTCCTGGCTGCGAAGGTGAAAAATGTTCAATGGAAAAATTTCAAAATTTGCTCTCTCAGAAAATAGCAAAGGATTGCTCCCAAAGTAGTTCGACGATTAAAACGTGGTCCAGCCTAGAATTCTTTGCTATTTGGCTTATGGTATTATCAATAAAGACATACCAATTTTGTTGAATTTTAATTTAGTCATATTCTTAATAACTTTTTAATTTGTGTTGCTGATTTGCTCACTTGGTGTGAAATAAATGATTTATTCAAAATTTTTGACTAAGCAGTAAGCATGAATTGTTGTAGATTTTCTAAAATTTCAGTTTTCTTTGTAGATTTTCTAAAATTTCAGTTTTCTTTTCTAAACTTAGCGACGATTCAAGTACCTAGAATGAAAGTGGGTAATAAATTCGATTTTGTTCAAGGTAATTCGCATATTTGACAATTTGATGCCTTATTTTATGAGGTATCAGTCGCACTGGTGAAGTAGCATGAAACATTTTAACTGTGTTTTCAAAAATGTATCAGAAAATTTTTGTGTTGATAATTTTCCTATTTTTTTCGGCGAATTTCGTGCAACAAACAGCTAGCGAAAATTTTTGTTACACGAAAAATGAAAAACCCTACCTTAATCTTAGATTGGATCATGGATGATAAACCCTCACGCAGCACCCACAGAAGTAGAGGAATTAACAAAATCCAAACTTATTTCCCAAATGATCGGTGAAGTTTCAAAAAGACTGGGATATGAGTCAGACTTGTCCTTCAGTAAACTCTTATTCATATAGTATTTAACTATGTATATCTAAGTATCTACTAGACAGGCAATAACTTCATCTTTTCCCATTTAATAATAATAATATACTCGTATTTTAGGTACCTAGGACTTATATCAATACTTGTAAATAAATCGAGAACTGATTATGGGATGCACTTATCGTTCTAAATCGGGAATGTGGATGTGGTTATGTCCTAATTTAAAAAAATGAAATTTTTACATATTATTATGGATTATCTGCAGTTATTATTTCATCAGATTCCACTTTTATAACTATTAGCGTAATAAATTTTAATCAGAACAGCAGGATCAAAATTTTGAATTTTTTAAACCCGTGACACATACGAGTAGATACTTTTCACATTTTGTTGTATACTTAATTGAAAACATCTCTTTCCAGCTATATTTCAATAAATAATCCATAATATGTATGTTTACTTAACAACCAACATTGCTATTTAAATTAGTCCCTACCATTATGGCGTCCGGCTGGTTTATGGCATCTCATTTCGGACGCCAAAAACTAACATGTTGAAAATATTTTTTTGATAATAAGAAGTGTAAGTGGGTGTTTAGTAATACTAATATTTACCCCAGCCGCCATAATGGTAGGTAAAACAGCTCCCGTGTGAATATTAATAGCATGTGCAGGCCATATAAAACTGTACATGAAATCTATAAACACAAAATTAACTTATGTTTTTGCATAAGGTTGACTTGATTTTGCATTATTGGTGTGATATTTTTTTTTTTTTTTCGTGGTAGATCATTTAATTAAATTATATTTCATGTGTGCGTATGAAAATGCTTGGTCAGTCAACTCAAAGCCTGGACTCTGCGCAGCATTCACCACAGAAGATTTAAAGGAAAGTTTAATAACATACATATTCAAATTGCAGAGAGTAGACTTTTTAAGCTACATATATATAGAATGTTCTGGACCATCAGTAGGAGTATTTGAAGTATCTAGAGGAACATGTACACTGTACAGTTGAATTTGAAGTCGAGTTTAATTCCAGATACATTTTGTTAGATTACTGTGGAATTAACCATTCTTATGTGTAAATTCAATTTGATTTTATTCAGTTGGGCGTAGACCAATCCTCTTAATAATACATCAAGTTGATTAAACAAGCAAAAAAATCTTAATATTATTGTTTCTATTAAAAATTTTATCGCTGGCAGTCCAATGCCAGGGGTGCTGTGATCCCCCAAGGCTTACGAGGAGTGCCCCCCTCCAGGTCAAATAGGAATGATGACAACCCTCCCCTCCCCCAAGAGCGCGAGAAAAAATTTTTGGTATTCGATTATCTTTAAGATTTTTTTTCTAAATTAAAAAAAAAAATGGGCCCCCCCAGAATCGTCAACGAGGAGTTAATCCTCAAGATCGTGCCTTCACGGCACCCCTGTCCAATGCTATTTATAGGCATTATAATTATATGGTTTAAAGCCAACTCAAATGCTTTCCACGAGTATAATATAAATTTAATATAGGTAGTAATTCTTTATATTTTATAGATTATGGAATAATGGTATGACTTGTTGCTATATTATCAAGTTGGGTATGCGAATAAAACGGTTGGAGGACTAGTATGTCCAATTATAGAAAATTTATTCGTGAAGTTAATGTGAGTTATTCCAAGTATTAGCCCTAAGATGAATTGGGTTGTTTTTTACCGGTGTAGTTTACCTTTGATTTTTTCGAGTAGTTCACGACTAACAATTTTTTTCACTGAATTTTGTATCAAATTGGCTCAAATTTGAAAATGTTACTCTTGAACATATTCTCTATGATTAGACAATGTTATTTTTTGGATTTCCTAAATTTCTTGGTATTTTTTTAGGGTCTCAAAAAACTGTTTTTTGAGACTGGAAAAACCGGGGAAAAATAAAAGTGAGAAAAACAGCATCGTCCGAGCATAGAAAATATGTTCAAGGATAATTTATCCAAATTTGAGCGAATTCGATACAAGTGCAAATGTCAGCGAAAAAAATGGTAAAGTGTATGAGTAATTTGAGCTAAAAACTCGTGAAAATGTTCATTTTGACAGTTAAAATGCGAATCCGCAACACATGTGTCAGAGAAATTGCCTATAAGATGTTCAACATTTTCATGCATTTTTTGGTTAGACGTCGAAATTGACCTTGAAATTGAAATCTTTATGAGTAGAATAAAAGCATAATACCTACATGTATTCAAACTAAAAAGTTAATGTGAAAATAATTATTCCTTTTCTTGCCATCAGACGTGACTCGCTTGATTTGAGTTGGTTTAAGCTTAAGTGTAACATTCAAAAATAATATTCAATATACCTAATTTTACTCAACTATATTTCTTTTGAAATCAGACTGCCACAAACGATCCATTTTCCTTCGAAAAAGGTACTTTCTATTTTGCTCATGTAGAAACAATATTGCCTTTAATAGTACAGATGGGATTATTTCACGATGAAATACCATTAAGATACGATAATTTTGAATCACAGAAAAATCGCAAGTGGAGAATTTCGGTTTTAAGACCTTTTGCTGCAAACTTAATGGTTATTTTGTACAAGTAAGTCCTACCGTCCTACATTTTTGGGTAGGTACTAGGTACCTACTTATTCACTTATTTGTTTGTTCATTTATTTGTTTATTTATTTATTTATTTATTTATTTATTTATTTATTTTTCAGGTGCAGAGCCGAAATGAAAATAGTATTTTACAACAATGAGAAAGTGATAAAATTTCACAACTGTGATGAAGGTATCTGTTCGCTAGAGAAATTTCAAGAAATATTCACAAAAAAAATATTGAATAAGTGTTCTAGAAATAGTAACTCACGAATTAGATCTCATAACCTTCTAACGATAATTATTGTTTTCATTTGGATGATTATTTTGCTCTAATAGAAATAAATTATTGTTAAAAACTGAAAGGGAAAATATCATATTTTACTTACCTAAGCATTGTACTTGGTTCGTAATAAATACATTAATCAAGCCCATGTATTAATTTTACAATAATACTTGAGTAAGCCTATTAGTGCAACAGGTTGCCAGTTGAATGGTTAATATCCATCAGCCATTTTGTGTTTAAAGGTCAATAAATTGTAATATCGACCCTCTGAATTGAGCAATATAAAATAATATTTTTTAAATCACTCTATATTCACAAATACATAACCTGTATAGTCATTAGTTTTTTAATTAACATTATTGATTAATTTTTATTTTTAAAAAACATTCGTATGAAAAAAATTCCTATAATAAAAATTAGGTATATAAATTATTTTGTAGTTCTCACTTCTCTATTGGTATTGGGGTAACACTGATTTCTGATTGTGACGTCATCACAAGAATCTTTTCAAATTTCAAATTCATTGGTTCGCTACCAGATGTCAGCTATTTCGCTTTGATTTTTTAGCTGTTTGGCAACATTGCTTGAAATTATTTACTCGCATGTCGCCAAAAATCGTGTTTTTAAAAAAGTTTCAAGTTTTCAATTCAATATTATCCACTTCTATCTGATTAGTGGCAAATTTAATTAAATTAAACTTAAAATTAATATTGTTGAATCTTGGTTAAGAATAATTTTTAATTTTTTCTGTTTTTCATTTATATTTTTCTTGAGTTTCGTTCGTCGTCTGTATATTCAAGATTTCTTATGTTTATTCAATGTTCAATTTCTTTTCTTTGGAATTGGATGCGGGTCTCTCAAACCAATGTTCATCTTATCTTGATAGATAATTCATCACCGGTATCTTTAAATTTACTTTTAAATAGGATTACTTGATCAATTATGTACTTTGAATTCTGTTGACATGATTTGTCATACCGTGTATTCTGTTCCAGATTTGATTGAATTCACTCTTGAAACATTCTAATCATGTTCTATAACGGAACGAAAGGAGTTGTAACGAAAGTTACAGACCTCAAAAGTCCAGTCAAACCTATAAATTCAAATATTAGAAATTCTGAAACTGCGTCAAGTCTATCAGGTGGAATAATTTCAGGTAAAATGAAATATTTCTTGTAATAAATCAGATAATGCAGTGCTTCGAAACGAATGAAGCGCTGGTGTTTTCTAATTGATTTGTTTCTGTGCATGAAAGTTGCCTTACGATCATTTCGTTTTCATTAATTTCCAATTTCACTACAGATCTGGATTTGGCATGGACGTTCAGCGGACCAATATTAAAAGTTTTCAACATTGCTGAAGGAACGATCCAATCATCGTGGGATTTTTCTTCGGTTACACGAGATAGTAGAACTCAAGTAAGGTTATTGTGCTTGAGATATTGATTACGGAATTCATGTTTTTCAATTTTGTATCATTTTTGCAGATAAAATGTGTGATAGAGTTCCCAGTTTGTGATAATTCGCGACTACCTATTAAAGAAAACCAAATTTGTCTCGTGGTTGGTTATACTTCGAAAAAAGATGCTAATAAAAGTAGTTATATTTCATTTTGTCATCCTAGAACGTCTCGTATTCTACACACCATTACGACTAAAGAGAAAGTAATTTATTTTTTGTACTGCGATGAAATTATTATCGGCTTACTGGCTGTTTTCTAATATCTTCTCTACTCTAGGTGACCTGCTTGAGTCTCATTGCGGCTAAAAAGGATCATACGAGCCCATTAAGTGGCATCGTGAAAACAATGTCTGGCGCTCTTGCGATCGGCACCCAATCTGGAAATCTACTCTTACTTGATATTAAAGGTTGGGATTATTTGGGAAGTAATAGCTATGAAATTTTATCGTTACGTTTACATGTATGGTTTTTTGTTTCAGACATTTATAACTTTTGCAGACGTAATTCTTTGGACTCGTTACGAAATCGTTTTAGTGAAATGGTAATATTAGACTTGAAACGAATGAGTGAAAATGACATCAAAGATAGAATTACCAAATTGGATGGCCAATCAAATCATATTGCGGTATTACTATCAGGTTAGCCCCCTGTTTAATGTTAACAAATAAGACAAGTAAAACACACACCAACTCCTGTTTTTGTTAAATTATATAAGCGTTTTATTTTGACTATTGCAGTAGATTTTAATATTTTGTTCTGAAAAAAGTTTGGTCAAGAGGAATAGTGAGTTGTAAAATGTTATTCAGGTATGAAGAAACACAAAATGATGCTAAACTTGAACATTTACCCGTATAAATATTCTTATTTTCTGATTTTCCGTCTTCCACTCGATGTCTTTTGTCATCTTAAGACTCCTTTTCTTGTGCCATATTCCAAATTGTAGGGAATTTCTCGAATATTTTCAATTTCTTTTATTCTGTTCACGCTTGGTCGAAGTAATGAGGAATGGAAGTGTTTTTTTATGTGTAAAATCTTGTTTTGGATTCTAAGCTTATCATGCAAATGTAGCTTTTCATTGGTGTCTTAGATTTATTACGGCAACTTTTGAAGACTTAGCATTTACAAAAATACTTGTCTTGGTTTTCAGACAAAAAAGATTCTCGTGATCCTGATATCGAGGTTTGCGCCTTGACTTATATTCCAGAAAGTACTTGTCTCGCTGTCGGATTGAAAAATGGATCGTTTCAATTGTGGGATGTTAATACATTGAAAAAACTGTACGTTAGATGAAATTATTCTAAAAATTCTAATTGTCGTAATACTATTCTACTTTAAACTATCTGCATTTACATTATAGGTACAAGTCACCCACTTTAGAGGTTCATACCCCAGTCGTTGGTTTTGGTTTTCAAGAACCGTGCAATGATCCTCAAAATTTCTGTTACCTGTGGGTCTTGTACGAATCCGAATCGAAAAATGGATCATGTCTACCGTTTGCCGTTATGTACGGTATTTTATATAAAAAAGTAACCAACATTCAGAATTACGGCCGCCATTACCGGGTAAAATAACAGCTTGATGTGATTTGAAAATATTTTTCTCTTCAGTTTTTTAAAAATTGAAGTGGTTATCTTACTCTTTCAGAATTTCGTTCATTGCAAAAAACGATTTGATCTGGATATGGATTTAGAACGATGCGTAAATGGAAGATGTATAGCCAGCAGCGTTGTGTCGAATACTCCGAGTAATATTTTAAGACATGCAGATGCAAATGGTTAGTGTTTTTCTGAAGTAGTTATTTCCAGTTGTACCTTTTACAAGATATACAGTTGATGGATGAATCCAATTGATTGTGATCAAAGTATAACTACGTATTACTTATTTTCAATTGATCATTTATTTCATGATCGATGACTAAATGCTATTTTTCAAGTTAACTGTCAAATAGAATATGAATTTTATTTTGTTCAAACTACTTGTTCAGTTGCCACCATAATGTTGGAAATTGAGCCTTCAGCTTTGTATTTAGTTACATTCGCTGGTTGAAATTTACTCGCACAGCATTATTAGAAAGTATTACCTAGAAATTGTCACCCGTTACTTATAATTTTTTATGTCAAGCGCATACGAAAAGATGGATACCAGTTATCCGATGCAAGAAGTGTAAGTTGATGATTTCTAATTTGTTCTAGAAGAAGATGCCTCAAAAATAAATCTATTTGTCATGATATTCGAAACGTGGGAGCAAAATGCAGACGTTAACAGTTCCATTAGTATTGTGGTATTTGATATGAATCAATGGTACAAAGCACAAATGCCCCATCAATGCTATCTTGGATACGCTGTGCCATTTGTTAATTTCATGTTACTGGAACGCGTTTCCGAAAGGAAAGGAAGTATTTTGGATGTACGCATCAAGAAAGACACTATTCAACAGTTCCTGTCCTTTAATTTGTCAGAAGAGTATTCGTACCCGTCGTCTTTATCTTTCGGTAATTATTATTTTTATTAGCGTATTAATAAATGCGATGAGAAAGTGGATAAAATATTGTGTCGATGGAACACCCAATCATTTTTTTAAAATCAATTTATATAATTATTCGACATTTCAAATGAATATAAATACAGGTTTTGATGGTCGATGCACTGACGTTACTTATTTTATTTTGTATTCGAAGTTAAATCAATCAGGAACATTTGCTCTGTTGAAATTTTTTAGTTGATTTTTTTTTTCAAAAAATATATGTATAGATTTGACTCACGTACTCTCTGAAAATTTCAAACATCTTCTTCCTTTACTTCCGTTAGACTTTTTAATTCATGACTTTCTTTCAGATACGGTATTTCTAGCTGATTCGAAAATCATAAATGTTCGTATACCGGGTGCTCAACGTAGTGTTCTGGAACGAATTATTTCTGAGGGACCAATTGGCTTAGTCAATCCGAGTAAATACTATACCGAATGTAAAGAGGCTGGTTTACGTCCCTGTTTTCTTGAGTCGTTTAGCCACACTATTGTTCCGTCACAGGTATCTGTCCTTACAAATGCTTATTTTATGATTTATCCAATCTTTTGGACACTGGTTTTATTTAAATTTACAGATTCAACAAAGAAATTACATTCTCACTATATTATTAGAAAATAAGATCTCTAGTTTTTTGGTTCGCTGTGTGAAAGATTGGGCTGATGGTAGTCGTGGTGTTAGCGGTTGCACGTTACCTAATTTAATTCAGTGGGCTTGGGATTGCATTTCTCGCATTAAACTGACAACCGATGCCATTTGTAAGTTTCAACTTATTTTCTTCGTCTTTTGTCGCGCTTCAATCAATGTTTTTCATGTTATTGTTATTATTACAGGTATTCCTCTGTTTGATTATTCTGGCGATGATTTAGACCGGGAGAATTACCAAAAACTTAAACATTGCGTTCAACTCATACATATTATTCGAGACCTTTTAGTTTATATTCACAAAAATTTCAAACAGTTTTTACTAGATGGTAAATTCAAACGCTATTTTAATATCATTGTTTTCAGTAACGCATTCAATTAAATTATTTTAATTTTTTCAGACGTAAAATTAAAACATCAGGTCGATACCTTGCTGTTGGTTGCTAAGTATTTTGATGCAATTATATGGTGTTTAGACTGTAGTATGTTACCGGAAAAAGTTTCTGGATCAACAGATAAGTGTGTTCCAATTTATATTGTCAATATTCTGCAGTATATCGAACAGAGGTATGGCTTGACTTGAAATTTATCTTTGAAACCGCTAGAAGCTATTCTCCAAGGCGTTCACTGATTGAATCTTTTTTTTTTGCAGACGTGAAGAACTCAAGCAAATTGGTTTAAACGATAAATATTTTTTGATTGAGAATGCGCCACCTCTCATTGTGGATGCAGTGTTGGAGCAAGAGCCAAAAGGGAAAAAGCTGCAGATTCAGTGGCAGCGAGAAAGTGGTGGTATGACCAATGGACTGTATCCACCAGTCACACTGCAGTCATTATTGAGAATATTTTTACTACCAGATTTATCGACTGACATTAAGCACTTCATCATGTTGTATTTTCTATTCGATGTTTGTGATTATCACAGGTACGATAATTAATTTTAATTGAATTTATGCAGTTTTCTAAAATTTAGGCTGATTTTGAAGTTTGTTCTGCATTATTTGAGTTTTTTTCTTTTATTTAAAAAGAATTCATTTTGAAGTGATTATTGGTATGTTATTTTTAAAATTCGAATTTTCAGTTATTTGCTTGCTTGGAATTTTTATTTTTGGTATTCTTCGGGAAAGTTTCTGAGCATATAATCATTTTTTGAAAAATTATCTTCCGAACACTTACGTGAAAATTGGAGTATCTTATTAAAAGAATGACACTCTAATCGAAAAGCACGTTAATAATGCATTATTACGTAATTTAGTGTGGTATAGGTTGTTTTTACTTCTATGTTTGCAGAGATGAAGAAATGAAAGAGCAGTTACTCTCATTTTCTGTAATATTTTCTCTGGATACTGCGTACTTTTCCCTGGTCCAGGCTTGTTGGCTTCTGGATCATGAAAAATTTGAAGTAACTTGAATTATGCTATATTACCGAATGTATTGTATTTCAGTTATTAAATTTACTGTTATTTGTTATGTAGGAAGCTGTCGATATTTTAACTGCCGATGCTGTAGTAAATCAGTTACGTAAACAACCATTGCTCTATAAAACTATAATGCAAGCCTGCGTTTGTCAGAAGCAGTATGGAGTGGCTTTGAAATTAGAGCGTTTGGTAAAATTATCCGGAGTTGTGTTTCCAGATGAGCGGTAAGTCAACGAGCCTAAACTTTCTAAAGTTTACTTGTGGTCTAGCTGATCAAGAACTCTTTTTTATCGTTCAAGTGTCGATGACAAAATTATTTTTTTCAGTTTCTATGTTACATTGCTCTTACAAAATGGCTTGGTTATGGAAGCTTATACAACAGTGAAAAAAGTCAGCTTCGGTCAGAAGGGACTCCTGCGTCATTTTTTCAAAGGTATACAATATTGTACTTTTCTGAACGTGTATATTTATCTAGGTCTAAAAAACTCCTTGTATTATTTAATTTAGTATGATCTGTTAGAATGATACTCATTTTTATTGTCCGAAACTGATGATGTTACGGATATATTTTTATTGGTGATACAGTATGTCATCATCAGAAAATTTCTCATTCGAAAATAAAGAAAAGTGTTTTTATATGCTCAAACAAATAGCGAATAAATATAAATGTAACAGATACAAACCATGCACCTCTGTGTAAAATCGTGCATGCCAACTTTGGCGGTTTTTTTCTCGCCTTATCAATTTTATTCTTTTTGTTCCAGTCTGCGATGATTTTGGACTTCTCAAAGAAATTTTCAAATTTCCCATTTCTTCAACAGAAGAAAGTGAATTTATGTCCTATTTAGACGACAGCTCAAGCAGAGATGCTGGTGATCTTAAAATCATGTATTTACTTTCTCGTGGCAGGTAAGTTTCACTATTTCTCATCAGTTTTCATCTCCGAACTTTTCGAATGAAATTCATTTTTTGCGATATTACAGATATGTTGAAGCTGTTGACGTGAATCATAACTTAGCTTCAGTTGTTCCGAAATTTGAGGTCGTTGGTCGTGAAACTGCAAAACAAAATAGCAAAACTGGTCGTGTCACCACTAGAGATTTACTGGTTGGAGCTTTCAGTAAAACATTACCCAGTGTTACTAACGAACTAATTTCATTTTGTCGTAAGGAAAAAGATAAAATCTATCGTTACAAGGAAGGTGGGTCGTAAGAGCCATTTTATTTGCTATCTCCTGAATGTGTTGCATTATTTATGCTTGTGTTTTAATTTAATTCACAGTCAATAAACCAACTCCGTTGTCTGTTGTCGTTCATACGGACACATCGCAACTAATTCCCACTTATAAATCGTCTTTTGAATCCGTTTTGCAAGCGGCGATAACGAAAACTGCTGAAACTTGGTCAAGCTACCCGAGGCTATCGAAAAGGAAAAATGGCAATGCGTCCATCGTGAAAGATACACCTTTTTTGCGTTCTGATATAATGACGCCAAGAAAAGATGCTAGTTCATTTTTCAGTCGGTAAGTTATATTAAATAAGTCGAACAACCCGGAATACAATATACAATTTTTAACAAATATTTTTGTTCGTTTCCTAGAGAAAAAGTTGACATCGATCACACGAAGCCTGACGTCGAAGAACCTCCAGCTAAGCGTAGAAAAAGTGGACTAAACCAAACCTTCGATTTCACTACTGAAACAAAACCTGGTCTACTGTTGTCACCAAGTGTCGAAGTCACCAGAATACTTACCACACCACATGTTCAAAAGCGACTTAATAAGTTACTTCGAAACACACCTGAATCGTCTCCACTACCTTCTATTCTCAAAGTAAATTTGTTAGCATGTTTCAAGTAATTTTGTTTTAATGCTTTTGATATTAATATTTATTTTATTTTAATTATTAAATTTCAGAGTTCCGAAATATCAAGATTCAAACAGCCGCAAAAAGTAGGATTCAATTTTCCTGTCTCTAGTCCCACGTCGCATAAAGTGGCAGTAATTGCTGAAACGCCGACTGTTTCCTTGAAATCAGCTCTAAAGTACGTGAAATTTAAAATCGGTCTTTCTTATTATCTTGGGTTGTCTCACTCTTAGGTCTAAAAACATTTATCTATTTATGTTGAAAATGTAGATTGTACAATGGTACAATTTTATTAGTATAATACCCGCACCCTTCAACACTTTCGTTACGCAATTATATATTCATTGTCTAACATTTTTGAAATATTGTTACGATAGACGCAGTGTGACCCCCAGTGCTGTCAAGAAACTAATAACTGACGACTTTGTATCGTCTCCTCAAAAGCGAGTCGATGTCATTGTTGAGTACGTATCATATTCAGTTGAAAAAAATACTAAAAATATGATTTATTATTATTCCAAATAACTTTTTTTCTCCTCGCAGGAACGTGGCTGTCACCCAGCAAGCTAAAGTGTCTCCCCTTACTAACGAATCTTTAGACACGTCGACTAATGCGGATTCGTACTATAGCTTAGAGAGTGAGAATGAAATGAAAGATTTTGAAACTGACGATACTCCCGCCAAGCACTCGACTACGGTTCAAACAAACGTCTCTTATCAACACACTTTCGTCGAGAGTATGAGCGAAGATGAAACTGCCGAGACGAGTAAACGGGTTATTATGGAAGTAATGAGCGAAGAAGAAAGTGCTGCCGAAAATCAGTCGCGTCAAATTGTTGTTGACGTCCATGTAGAACCAGCTCCTCTAACACCGCTTGCTGAAGTCAAAGAAACGTACGATTCCCGCCAGGCTTTTCAACTTCCAGCAGTACAAACCAACAAAACGGTAACTCCGGTATCGGAAATGGCAGTTTCAGAACAGCAAATTCCCTCTTCATTGGTAGGAGCCCAAGAAGTAAATGAAATCAGCTCGCCGACTTCTTCGTTCTCAATTCAAATCTCTAGCACTTTTACCGTATCCAACGACAACCGGGCTGTTCAAGATCAGTTTGAGTCTGATGAGAATGTTTCCTTTGCTACCATGCAACCTGTGGTCACTGAGTCTATCTATGAGAATCAAGAATCCCTAACGAAAACTCAGCCATCGTGGGAAAGTATTTATGAGAAATATCGTGCAGCTGAAACGCATTCAAATCAGCAGAATGAAATGAATACTGAAGGAGAAGGTGTTGAAGATTACGAAGAGAAAAACAATGAAGATTCTACCGGCAGTTTGCCTGAATCACACTTGACTGAGGATAATGGAGAATCAGTCGCTCATCAAGAACATTTAGACAATAGTTTCCAGTCTCGGGCAAATGATTCGATTACTGAGATTCGTGATTCATCGGGTGAGGATGATAGTGATATCGAAATTCTTGAAGATGAAAGTACAGTTGCACCTCCTCGAAGAGCAGATAAGAATTTAGATGATCTATCAACTGAAGAAGATGACGTATCAGAGAATAGTTATGAGAGCGAATACACTTATTCGCAGGAAAGCGGTGAAGCCGAGTCAAATGCAGATATTAACTCAATGGCCGATGCGGAAGAAGCTGCTGATGAGTCAGAAGACGACGTAGGCGGAGAAACTCAAGAGATCGAAGAAGAATACGAAGACGAGTACGAAGAAGAGGTGACTGATGAGGACAACGATGATGTTGAAGAAGAGTTCGAAGATGATGAAGAGGGAGATACTGAAGAAGAACCAAGGGTCGAGAGGCAGTCAGCCAGTGAGGAGAACATTGTAGCTCTTAATGAGAGTGAAGTTCCAGTTGCCGTTTCATTCGATGCAGAAACGCTTTGTCGTGAAAATCCGTCGATTAACTTCGAAGAATTGAAAAAAATTGTTTCGAACGTTGCTGCTGTTGAGACTCATAACGAAATTGTGGCAAGTCCTGAAATAGAAGCTACGAAAAAAATTGATTCCACCGTTGCATCACCTTCTCTCGGTCGCAATGAAAATGAATTATCGTACTTTGAAGTCTATGATGCCACGCAGTCAGTTGTAGAGCAGACGGTGAATCTTGACTATTCAGATTCTTTCATCGAGAAAAGTGAGATATCGGTAGGCGATTCGACGAATGTGAATTTAACGTTTGCTGAAAAGAGTCAAGAAGCTGTTGACGAAAGTCAAAAATTGGATACCACCGTCGAAGTTTTATCATTGTCGACGGTAGCAAAAGAGGAATCATCTGAGCCACCGATGGTCTTTTATTTCGGTGAAAATTCGGTAACTTCTATCGGCGAAGAGATACTGGTCGACGAGACGGAAAATTCAAAATCTGTATTTATTGGTGATAAAAGTAGTCAGCTAGTTGGAGACAGGACCCAATCTGAGATACCGAACGCTGAAAATTCCTCTCAAGTACGTAGTCCTCATTTTATTTGTTGAAAAATTATTAGGAAAATATCAGGGCGTCCTAAATTTTAAAATGCCTTTATCGTAAATATCATTTTTCCCCGTCTATGATTTTGAAAAATTAATGCATTGAAAATATGAATAGGTAAATAAATTTGATGAATTAATCATTCCTAAGAAAATTTTAATACTATTTTATTTTCAGTTTTCATTAACAGTGGCTTGAACGACGTAAATTATTTTCCTTTGAGATTTATATACCGGGTTATTGGTCTGTTTCTAGCCCTTGTCATTAACAAAAATTTTTATAAAAATTAATGTAAACGTAGATAATAGTTTTATTGTCTTACTTTTTTATGTCTTGGCTCATAACGTTTTGTTTTGTGAAAAATAATTTTTCAATATGTGACCCCTTTTAGGTTGCTGATGATAGTGCAGACGCAATGGAAGTTGAAGAAGATTATACGTCCCAAAACTATACTCAATCTGAGTCCATTTATATCGTAGATATTGAAAATGAAGTTAGTCTTGAAGAAGGTATGGCAAAAAATCGATCCTTATTCAATCAGTCTGCTGTATCGAGAGTTGATGAATCGACTACTCAATCACACGATGTATTGAAACAAGAAAATAGAGAGACTTCGCCATTTTCCGTTTCGACTTCGGGTAAATCATTCTGCTATATTTATAGATTTATTGTCAAATCATTTAGTTCTTGTTTGACTTTCAGCTTCTCGTGTTAAATTCAGTTCATACGAGTATAACTGTTCCTCCTTTCAAGTTACTTTTCATAAATTATTGTTTCTTCTACTCTTCAATGGTTTTTATTATACGATATCTATTGATAATTTCCATTCTTTTCGTTTTTGTTTTTTTGAAAACATCGAACCGGTTTTTCCAAAAAATATGAAAAGATGAAGAATATTTCTAAAACGAGTGAATTTTTGATTACATTAATCTAAAAAGAAAAACCTTATGAAACATTAATTTCGATCATGTTTTTATTTTTGATTACAGTGTCAGAAGGTACTTGCATTCGCACTACAGCTACCGTGCACATGCCCCCAGATATTTTTCCTTCTGAAACGCGTGAAAAATCTACAGGCGTACCCATGTCTACTTTATTTGAGCAAGAGACACCTGTTTCAGATGCACCTCTAGTAGATGCCGAACCTAGAATGTCTGTAATAACAGAAACGATGTCTCCTAAAACTTCTCCGAAAACAACATGTTCTGCTCCAATTACTAATGTCCCATCTTCAAAAGATACTGTTGATTTTGCAGTTTCATCTTCAACGTTTGCCCTTAATTCTGCGAGTTCTACTTTACTTTTGCAATCTTCAGGCATCGAGCAGATCATTATTGAAGCTGATCAAGAGAATTTGATTTCCGACAGTATTTCAAAAAAAGAAGCGAGTCCTGTGGTAGCAGATTTTTCATGTCCTGATGAGCAGTTAATCAGCTTCGAAGAACAAGATGATAGTCGTGTTGATGAAATTTCTCTTTGCGTTGTTACTCCTGTGGCTTCACCTCTTCCTCTCACCAAATCCGCCAATGAAGTCACTCACGTTATTGAGGTTCATAAAAGCTCGTCACCTCATCTCAGTAGCCCTAGCAGTATAAAAATATCTCCTACTAAACAAGTGGCGGAAAAATCAGTTAGCGTTCAAGGACGCAGTTCGCCCCACTTGATGAGTTTCTTAAATTCACCTGAATCTTCTCATCTAACACTAGCCGCTTCAGACGCCAATCAGTCAGTTGCAGTTGATAAGACTTGTTCATCATTTGGAGGAAGTCCTTTTGCTGGTTTTGAATCGCCACTTGATCGAGATATCGCCCGAAAATATCGTCTATCAGTTTTGGGTAAAGATCTCGGAACTCCTTGCGCTAGTGATCTGGCAGCTACTTCAGGCTCTTCTCCCTCTATACGAAGCACAAATGAACCAGATCAGTCTGCTCGCGTTTCTGATCCAAGTTCATCTGTTCCGACTGCAACTTTAACTGCATCTAGATTGTCACCGATAAAACTAAATGCTGAAGGAACTGGTCAGAAAGTTCAGCCAGATCCTAGCAGTCCATTTGATATTACTGCACCAGCTGCGAAACATGTGACTGGTAAATCTAGCCAGTCACCCAGAACTCCAGAGCAACGTTCGAATACTGATAATGTCCCCACATCAGCCGCATTTGAATCAACTCCTAGTAAAGAGAGCATGACCAAAGTCAGTGTCGAGGAACGGAGTTTTGTCGATTGTCCTTCCCCTGCAAATAAATTTCACGAGTTATCTCACGATCAAAGTAGAACTTATTCAAGAATACGAAGACCTATCGTTGATTACACACCGTCACCGACAAAAATATCTTTCAGTGAAAGTGTTCGTCTCCCTTCTTCGCCTCGAAGCGGGAGCCCTGTTCTACAATCATCTCTTAACGCACTGAAATCTGAAGAGGCTCAAGAAATGATTTGCATCTCAAGTTCATCTTCACCAGCAACCAATTCAGAGAAAACATCGGCGTTAGTCTCGCCCAGTGTTTCAACGCAGTCAGGCCGTCGCACACCCGTTACCAGTCCGCAGTCTATCTCGACAGACAGGGGCCAGTTGAGTCCTGCCACAGCACGCGATTGGCGAACTCCTGAAAAAATCCTGTCTTCTCAGTCATCAGTGCGAGCGTTATCAACACCTTCGCCGCGAAATTCTTCCGTTACCAGCTCTCCGCAGATGGTGCGTGGCACCAGCAGTCCGGAAACATACGATGCCACATACAATAGTCACGCGGGAGTTCGTCGACTGAGAAAGGGCTCAGCTGCTTCTAGTCGCGTTTCGTCGCCATCGTCGAAATATTCCGATGTTACCTTAACGGAGGCACAAGACGAGCCGAACAGTGATACAGATGATGATCAGAGATCTTCGTCACTTGTTGCCCCGTCTCCTCGCAGATCAATGCGTTTAGCGCGACGCCTGAGCACGGATAGTATTTCTCTGGATGCCGTTCCAGAGGAAGGGTCAGAGTATAGCAGATCTCCTGCGCGACCTGTATCGCGTAAATCTACTCGGCGCAGTTCCAATCGATTCGCTGGCTTTGGTGTGTCCGACCCAGCTACCCACGAAGATGACAACGACGACAATGCGTCTGTGAAATCTGCTGCTAGTGCCGCCGAATCTGTATCAAGTCGCGCCTCCACCGTCTCAACTCGCTCGCAGACGCGTAAACGTTCGTCATTCACGCGTTTAGAAATGCGCAAGTCATCGGTGAGACCGAGCTACAGACCGTTGCAAGTGATCTTGTCGGACGAAGAGTTGACATCGCCAACTAAATCCGAAATCGGTTCCGAACGTCAGAACATAGTCGTCGAAAGGAAGTACGCCGCATCCGAGCCTGGAGATGTTAGTTCAGGATCCAGGCGCTCGAAACGTTCACGAACGAGCAGTGTGGCGTCCGACGAAGAAGATCGACTAAGTACTGGCTCAGAGAAGCCGACCAAGAAATTGCGTAAACGAAGTACCAAACGTCAGTCGGATAAAGATAAAGATATGTTGAATGCTGGTATGCTGGTTTCGCCAACACCACAGAAAAGCAAGTCCAGACGATTGGTTAGCAGCACACCAATGAAGGTAAAGCACTGGTTGATGGAAATCGTTAGCGAGTTATGTGGTGAATTTTTTCGATTTTTAGCTTTTTTTTCTTTTTTGTTTTTTCTTAGGAGCAGAATGCATCATCAGCTGCTGCTGTCAGTGATTACACGATGAGTCGTCGTTTAACTCGATTTCAGAAAACATTGCTGGAAGGTGGCATTCGACGAGGTGAACAAAGGTAAATTACGTTTTAATTTGCTTTAAAAAAAAATTCTTTCCCCGAGACTCATTAATTTTTACATCGACGTGTATTTTTTCTTTAACTTAATATGACGGTTATTGTTACCTATACCTATTTTCACTTTTTTTTCTTTTTGGAAGATATTTGATTATTCTAATGTAAATTTCTGAAAGTCGTTTCCTTATTCGGTATCAACTTTCACTTAGAGTTGACTTTCAGTGTAACTTTTACATGAATGGAGTTGACATGTATACCTTTAAATATGCACGTACGTGCCTGAAGATATTTCTCGCATGAAATAATGTGCCCTGGTGATTAGTTGTTTCCAGTAAAATAATTTATTTACGTCTCTTCGTTAATTTTACTATTTTTATTCAAACGTATTTTCTCAAAATATTCAAAAAGAAAAAATGAAAAGTACTACGACGAGGGAGCTTCAGTTTATTTCTTCGCACTCCTCGTTGAGTGCAAATTTTTCAAAATTTAATTTTTGTTTTGAAATCGTTCGAAATTGAAGCCTCTACTCCGAATGTTTCCTGATTGTATTTTCAAATCTCTTCTGTACAGCGACACTTTCGATGAAGGAAGAATTCGAGCATCAGTGGTCGCGTTGGAAGACGTACGCGAAGAGACCGAGTCGATGAACTCGGAGAAAGATTTTCCCGAAGGCAGTCTCCGATTAGAGGACGACGAAGGCGACGACGACGCCGAGCTGACGACGCGCGCCGTCAAAAATCGCACCATAAAAACGCGTGCCTCCGACGTGCGTGCGTCGCGCGGTAGGACATCTGCGAAATCGTCGAAGAAGCTGGCTGCCGATACGCCCCAGTCGTCATCTCCTGCGAGCCACGGGCCACCGTCGGCCGATATCAGCTCCGACGAGTCGGTCAGCAGTCGAGCTTCGACCAGCTCGAGGCGCAAAGGGCGTCCGTCCACGTTCTCCAAAATGGAGTTACGACGAACGTCGGCGCGGCCGCAGTTCAAGCCCCTCTCTGTGATACCGTCGGACGAGGAGAGCACCTCGTTTCAGACGCCGCCACGACCCTCGCATTCTGCCTACGAAGATGAGGGCTTGCCGTCGTCGTCGGAGAGCACGCACTCGAAACGTTCGACTGCCCGTCGGTTGGCTGTCGGCGCCAGCCCTGTCATCAGTCGGTCCAGACGTGTCGGAAGCGATCACTCGGATCACGATACGTCGTCTGTATCCGACATCAGCACCGTTTCGACGGCGACCCGACGCTCCACGCGTAGTGTAGCTGCTGAGGCAGCCGGTGATGCTTCACAGCCGAAAGAGGTCAGTATTAGCTGAGATATAATATTCCTGAATAGTATTACATTTACCCAGGGGGGGATTTATATGTGCAAAAAATTGGAAAATATGATTATAATTATAATACGCGCTAAAAATTTAAAATATGCATTTTCTTTTCAGAAGTAGTATGTAAAACATATGAAAACTCAACGGGAGTATTATTTTACTCCTCTTGCTGAGTTAAACTCGATTTTTGCTTCGTACAAAAAGTCTTAAATAATGAATATTGTCTGAAAAAAACAATTTTATTTAATTATGGGGAGGCGTGAAATTATAAATATCCTTCACAGATCATCAGTTTGCAACAATTAATGCTTTTATACCAAAAATATGCTCTTATACCAAACATTTATGCAAAATATGCGAAAACAAGTTTGGCTTATTTTAATCAGAGTGTGGTGAGACCAAAAACTAACTTACACTCATTCTTTTACAACAATTAGAAAGAAATATGCATTTTTATAGAAATCCGCCCTGTAATTATGTCATTGAGGGTATGGTACACATATATCGTTGACCAATATTATAGTTAGTTTATAACTAACATACTTTAGTAATCGAAAAAATAGCTCAAAATAGTTCACATATTTTGTTCTGGTTTTTTGTAACATTTTGTTTCATTTTGTTCTAAAAATTTTGAATTTGATATTTTTGGCCGCGAAATGTGTGCGATTTATGGTATTTAGTGGCTAAATAAAAATATTAGTGAATTTTATTCTAGAAAACGAAATTTATTGAATTTTGTTTGTCAAATTAGTTTGAATTTGTTGCGTTTTGCAACAAATCCATTATTCTGCGGTTTTGATGGCCCCTAGATTGGCTCCACGGGTTGGGGTGGGGGAAAAGTTTAGTTGATATTCAGATTGTACTCTTAACTCCAGAGTGAGAGTTCATTCTGGATGGTTATTTCGCTTGCAATTGAAGTTTATACTGTTGGATAATTATGAGTAAAAGCACTCTCGATCCATGGCATTTCGTTGCTTTTGTATTTGTTTGCGTTTCTGCTTCTTTCATTTTCGTGTATTTTCTACAGATTCCACTAAAATCAACACCTATTAAAAAGCGTGCCACAAAAATGCAAGCAACTGTTGCGGAACCACCTATCAAGGAAATTCCAAAGAAACGTAAGAGGACGTAAGATAACTTTTACCTGTGATTTTAATTTGAAAACAAAAACTAAAGCCTTAATCGCAGCCATCTTTTTATTGAATTTAGCAAACTACCGTCGTTTTTGTTATCCCTTTTCTGAATACTTTATTGACGAATTAATTAACAATAGTTTTTGTAACGTACTTATCTTTGTTCTTGTCGAGAGTTTGATATTTTTTCCTGATTTTTTTTTTTAGGATATAATATAAGGTTATGATTTTTGTATTATGTTAAACAATATAACTGTGTATAATGCCTCTTCTTTGGCTTTTCTGTTATTTTTCGTCATTACTGACCAAAAAGTGCATAAACAGTTGGAGGTAGCCGAAGGAAGTAAAGGTATTTTATCCCGAAACTAATTTTTTGAATACGTTTCACTACAGAAATAAGGCGAAGGATGTCTTATTAAGGATTGTGTAAAGGTACAAGTAAGGTTGAGCTGTTAGAAATAAAGGGAGACGTAAACATCATTTCTAAGGTAAGATTTAAAAAAAATCTTTTATTGTTTATAATTGAATACATATGACTAAATATTTCGGTTCAGTTTTTCAGATTGATGAAAATTATTCGAGACTTCCTTGATTGCAAGATAGAATAGCGTCCCTGTACAAAAAGAAACATGAACCACGTCTTCATCGCTTCTTGGAGGCACTTGATTGTTTTTTGTGGAGCAAATGGTAAACTAGCGTTGTAATATATAGACATCCAATCTGAAAAAAATTAATTATAATTCTTTTTACTTAATTTAAAAACTTTTTCAGGGAAAAATTGATAATTTTGGCCCCGAGTTTGTTATAAATTCGAAACTGGGAATATTTTAAAATACGGATGCCAACAAACATAACTGTGGTTTGATTTTATTCGTAAAGCTTTTTTTTTGGTACTCGAGTCTAAGTCATATTTATTTCATTTCCTTGAATTAATTGAGGAGCGTTTCAACCAACCTAATATTAACCAGTTTAGTTTTTGAGGGCTTTTATAGCGGAGACATTGATTTTTAGTTTTTTCAAATCCTAATTAAATCCATGCAAGTATTCGTGGTTGATTTTATTTTGAATACTTTGTATGTCGCCATTTATGAGAAAAATTGTACGGGTTTCTACTTCAAAGCTCTGTAATATTCAATTTTGAATTTAGGAAACTTGTAAAGACCAATTTGATTCCTCTTACGCTCTATACATTTTTACCATTCTAATGATTAAAAATATGATGAGATTTCTAAATTTTTGATTAATTTAGAGGTATTTTTAAGTCAAAATCTAATTTAGTCAATAGTTTTCAATCTTCAATCTCCCATTTTAAGGATACCCACTTAAAAATGTCGCATGAATTATGAAAATAAGATACTAACAACGATAATAATATGCATTTGATACAATGTTATTGCAAAGTTGAAGAAACGGGTCAAGTGATCAGTTACTGCGGCAGAGCAGGATGGTGAATAAACATCCTCTCTTTTACAGGTTTTAATTTCCGAGTGATTTCTGCAACATGAAACCGGAATAATATCATCATTGTAGTCGAGTGAACTCCGCCAACCGCAACATTTAAACTGTAATGTGATAAATATTATAATATCAAGTTGAAATCACATAATCACATACTAAGATGACAATTACCTACCACATTTTGTATTTCATCTAGTGTGCCTAGTTTTCCATCTCGGTAGTAGATCCGAATTTGGCTTTTGAAATCGAGAGCCACGTTTGTGGCAAGATATTTTTCAAATCGAATTAGATCTTTGTAATTTCTGTAAACCGTTGTTGATGAAATAACCATTAGCACCACCTGCTACCTATGCAAATTGAGTTACATAAACAGTGAAAATAAGTTCCGGGGCTGAATTTTTCATTTTTTCGTCATTCATGTGGAATAATAAAAGTCTGTGATTCATAAGCAGATTTTGGAGGGGTGGACTAGAGGGACCGAACCTTTCCACGGCTGAAATTAGCCCCCCAGAGGAAATCAAATTAGCTTACCTCCTCAGTTTAAATAAAGTTTACAAAATTTTTATTTATTTTGGCCAAATTCCGATGAATTTTCCATTTTCCATTCTTTTTTACTCGTCTTATCATTCTGTGAAGGAGGGTCTGTAGCTCTCCCTTAGTCGTTATTTCTCACAAAAATATCATCTGGGAGAACTAAGTACCTATTTTTAAAATATTTTTGTATTGTAATAATATTTTTTTGATCATCCGGGCTGGTAGGAACTTAATTATGACGCCAAAAATCTGTATGCCAGTCAAGAATAAATTTTACTAACCGTTAAATGGAAAATTTTTATTTTCGTAAGAGCGTAAAAGTAACCGCAGAAGGCGCATATTAGGCTGAGGCCTGCGACAAATAACATCCAGTTTGGTACAGTTGTGTAATTTAGCGTATCTTCCAGCTGAACGAGTCCATCATAATGATCTGCAATAGCCCATGCAAAAGAGAATAACAAAAGTAAACCCCCTGAGACCTGCAAAATGATTGAAAAATATCCAAGAATGAAAGGGAAACCATTTTAGATTTAATAAGTACCAAGATTTCCATACCAAAAGAAAAGTATTGTAATACCAAAAAATGGTATCAAAATCTGATGAGACAGTGTTTCTATCCGAACCAAACATTTTCGAGAAAATTTTATAATTCGAAAAAATTAAATTATAATAAGTTTGACACGAACACTAAATTTTATTGATTTATTGATAATTTATTCCTAAGTGAAAACGAAACACATTTGATTATAATTTTAAAAAATAGATATCACACGATAAGAAAATATAAATTTGAATGATTAAAATTTTAAATACCATTTATTTGTCTTTTACATTTTTAACTTGTGATTACATTTTTTTCAAAATTCATTGGTTACTTTGAGAAAGAAAAACAAAACAAAATCAACTTTTCAGCTACAACCAATTGTTAGAATTTTTTTTCAATTTTCATTCAATTTTGTGGTGAAAAACTATCTACTGAGTAAATATGTGGAAGGAATACGTGTGTTTTCTTTCCTGTATATGTGTTGCTGTAAGTAAAACACATGGAAAATTTAAGTAATAATTCATTTCATTTTCGTATGGTTTCAGTTGTTCAAACATTGGTATTTCTTTTTTTTCACCGATGAACTAATTTTTTAAACTTGACAAAAAAATATTTAAGTTTCTGTGTTAGATCCTCTCTACCATTTGATTGCTTTTATTAAGTACCTGATTGCTCCAATAGTCTATGTTCTATTTGAGAAAAGCCAAGCGCTAGAGGGTGCATTACTGCAACCACCAGAAAGCTAAACCTTGAACCAAATAAACTTATAATGATTTGAAAAAAAACCTTAATTATTAATATGTGTCTGAGAGCTTTTGAAAATTTGAATCAAGTTGGCTTTGTTGTATTTACTATTTTCTGTAAGTCCACGTATTTTATTAAATTTCAAATTTTTCAGTAAATAATAGACTGACTCTTTATGTAATAGAGACTTTTTTTTTGAAATTGTGGAGAAGGATTTTCAAATGTTCAGAGGGGCTTCGTCAGTGAGTAAGGGGATCAGAGCACCTTTGCCTTAAATAAGGGAATGCAAATTTGATTTACACTTATGAAAAATCCTTAGAAATCAGTCTAACTTGAACTAAATGGTCAAAAATAGTTGAATATTGTCAAAAAATTCAGTCAAAATATTTTGAATTTGAAAAAAATTTATTTTTCAAAGCTTGACCCAAGTTATTTAATTTTGTCAACTTTGTTTTTTGCTTCTTGTTTTCTTTCCTACATTATAGGAAGTTTAATAGGAGTATAGTTAGAATTACTCATTTTTATTATATTTATTATTTTATTCTGCTGGACTTGATTTAAAAATAATAAAATAATTAATTTTCTCTTAAAGTTTTTCTGATTCTCTGATTCTTGTTAAACGATTTGCCATTTTTTAAAAACATTTTTCCATGTCCTAATAATGGTTTCAAAGCACGCATGGTAGTTATCTCGTTAATAATGGATACTATTTTTTATTTGATTTTTTATTTAACGCAGTGTACTGGAATTTACTTAATCATTTATGGGTTGCGAACGCTGTTACCTGAATCACGAATGCAAGAAGCTATTTTCCACGAAAATGACTTATTCGAAGAATTTGTTTTTCGGCATACAGGAAAACCTATTTACATGGCTCTCGGCTACTCCACTTTCTTTACTCCTTTGATTGGTTGCTGGGCCATAATTTTGAATCGAACCCGAGTTTTAATGATTGTACGTAATTTTCTACTTTACTAGGAATTTTGTTATAACATAAGGTAAGGTGTGAAAATCAAATTCCATAATACCAATAATTAGAATTTGAATGTTTAAAATTTTGAATAAATGTTTGATTTCTTTAATAATGCCTCTAGGTGAATGATTTTTAATAATAATATAGCTTATTTTCAAAGAAGCTGTGTAAATATGGATCATATTTGTTAATTTTTCCCACGTATAATAAATTTTTCCTGAAAAGGTACATAATATGAGAGAAACCCAAAATTAAACCTGGCCTCTTAAAAAATGACATTTCTGAGATTTTTGTTTCCAATTATAAAATTTTTTAAATTGTTTATTATTATAACTCTTATTTTTTTCATTATAATATTTACCACCTCTTATTTTCAGTATATTTTATGCTTATTGTTGGAAATCATGAGTATGTCTGTTATAATGTGCAATTTGTTACCATTTCACTTACAAACTCAAGACGAAGATAAAGCTTTCAATGACGAAACTGAAGTGCTCCAATTTTATTATGACAATTTCAATGCTGTGGATATTGCTAGAGGGACGATCAATCAAATACAAGAAGAGGTAGGTCTAAATTTAAAAAATGACAATTGGTGGGCTAATAAATTCTGAGGGGTGCCGAACAGACATCCCTTTCTTAGCTGTTCCTGAGATAAATTTTTTCTTGGAGAAGCAAATGACTTTTGTTTGGGCGGTAGGACGTAACTGTCTCAGCCTTCTACCTACCTACGACTCTTTTTATGCTTGTAAGCCTCAATTAAGTGCATAATAGATACAAGTACCTACACCTTTACATAAAATTACAATCGTATTCTTCTCATATAGCTTAATTGCTGTGGAATCGGATCTTACCACGAATTTGTCAATGGAAGTGGAATACCATTATCTTGTTGCGATGATGACAATTTACAAGTATGCGATGTGGCTTCGGCTTTTAGTAAAGGTTGTCGAGAAGTTATTCTGCCAATAGTGTTGAAAGAGTCTGGCGATACTAATAGATTGTTTTTCACTCTTGCTACAGTGCAGGTAAGCTGGGTCTGTGACTTACCCATTTTAGCTGATATTGTGCATTATAGTGCAGAAAGATATTTCAGACTGCGAAAAATCTTGAAAAAAAATTTTGCGCAGAAAAGTCAAGAACCGCCTCTAGAATCATCCCTTAAAAGTCCTCTAAAATCCGATATTAATGGGGTAAATTATACTAGGGAGGGGAATTGAGAGAAAGATATTATGATGAGTAAAATTTTCTATATTGTATGTCTAATATACAATTGCCTCCCTTCGGGGAGAGTTTTGGCAGAGGGATTTTAGGTGACTTTTAGGAGGTGATTCTGGAGGTGGTCCTTAACGTTATTGAGCAAAAAAATTTTTGCAGGGCTTTTTGCATTTATATTGAATTTTTCTGTCTAATTGCACTGGACTGTGAGTTATTCATTTTTTATAGTAATGTATTGTGAATTTCGGATTTTGTTATGTTTCAGCTAGCTTCCTTTGCATTTACAGTTATTTTCATGGCATAATGTTCAAGACAATTATGAAATGCCAATGGTGTTACATGTTGAGTTTTGAGAGTTTGTAATATCAATAAAATCAATTTAATATACTTAATTTCAACCGCGATTCAATATTTTTTTATCTGGTTTGTAAATCAAATAACTTCCCTCTGCTGTCATTTCATTCAAATTACAATAAGTAAGCAGTAGGCTGATGTAATGTTATCGTCAACATCATAAGTCAAGAATCTACTAAGTCCCAAAATTTTTTTTCTTGGACTGAAAATATTATTCAAAAAGAGGTATAGATTATAGAATACAAATCAGATAAGCGAATGTCTTCAATCCCTCTTTTTCCGAAAACTATTACTCCACGTCTTCCAACTCGGCAACTCGAGTGCATTAATGAATTCGAAGAAAATTTAATGAGTGATTTGAAAAATATTATAGTGTTAAAAACTGCATTTTAATATTTTACTTCCTTTACTGAACAACACTGCGTGTCGAATTTACACTGGAAAATGGTATACGTGGATTACATAGAGATAATGAAAGATCTCAAATAATATCATCAGAAATTGGACCATCATTCAAGATTCCTCGGTAGTATAGTGGTAAGTATCCCCGCCTGTCACGCGGGAGACCGGGGTTCGATTCCCCGCCGGGGAGGAATTTTTTTTCAATTTTTCCCCTGGTTTTTTTCATCAGACATAATTTTTTACATTTGAAGTATGAAAATTGTGTGAATAATCAGACTAGTCAATTTGTCAAGGAATTTTTTTTTCAATTTTTTCCCTAGTTTTTCATCAGACATAATTTTTTACATTTGAAGTATGAAAATTGCATGAATAATCAGACTAGTTTATTTGTCAATCAATGAAAATATTTATTTATTTTATGAAAGCTGATGAAATGAACTATTTTTTAGAAATAGTTTTCATGGCGGAGTCAAGTACCAAGAAATTAACTACTCATTATTCGGATATGCGTGTAATTGACTTGAAAATTTTAGCTTATCATTTCATGAGGTAATTGCCTCATTTAAGATAATCTCGGTATTAAGGAGACTGAAGATACGGCTGGGAATAATTTTAAAATAATTTATAATACCAAGATAGCCTACTTACTTGAAAATTACGTAATTTTTTTATTCATATCGGTGTCTAATCAACCTGATGCAAGAAATATCTTTCTTTAGAAAGTTCCATAAGTGCGTTAAGTTCTGGGCCAAAATTATGAATTTTTATTTCAAGTAGTTTAAATTTATTTGCATAATTTGTGGGATAATAAAAAAATTAATGTAAAATAATAGGAATTGATTCAACATGATTGTAATCGGATATCCACAGCTCATTGATGGAGAAACGTAATATGAGTCAAATGAGTGGTTGGTGTATCAAATGGAAAACAAATTGAAACAAGCATCGGTGGTTCAGTGGTAGAATGCTCGCCTGCCACGCGGGCGACCCGGGTTCGATTCCCGGCCGATGCAAAGTGATTTTTTTCGATCAATTGAGAAAATTTTTTTTGTTCATTGCATGGCTCAACAAATAAATCTTAGTCATAAAGACCATAAGCATAGACATTGGTTCTTACTTTTTACAAAAGTCTATTTTAAGGATTTCTCCATTTTGTTCAAAACGTCATTCACATTCATTCACTTCTGACTTCCGAGTATCTCGTTTCCATAAATAATAGATTTTTTACCGGCATCACTGGCATATTTTTATAATTGGCTTGACAAATTGACTTTTAATTTCTATAGGGTTATCAGGTAATTCCACTGGTCGCTTCTATGCAAAGCCAAAGGTGTTTTCTTATCGATTAATTTGTGAGGTTAGTAAATATTTTTTACTTGAAATTATTGGAATAAAAACTTGAAAATAATCTTAGCTGTACCTCCGTGTTTATTTTTCTAAGAAAACGAGAGTACAATTCAATTTTAAAAAACTTTATAGAATCCTACAATAATGTATTTAGACACGAACAGGTCAGTAAGTGTAATAATTATTATGTAGCAAAAAAAAAAAAAATTACGAATAATAACCAAACAAAAACAACCCTTGAAAATTACATATTATTGTGCCAATTTTTTTCTGTTTCTTTGCATAATATTATGTTTATATCTTAACCTAACTATACCTGCGTATTTGGTCTAAGCATCTTTTACAAAACTTCTCACTCTTCGTGCCAAGAAAGATTGCATGATGTAAACTTGCCTGTGATTCCGTCAAATAAATAAGGTAGAAATGAGAAGTGAAAAAAACAATAATTCGTATCATTTTTAAAATTTGTTCGAAATAGTGTTTTCGTTTAGTTTAGTTGTAACAGAAAAATTTTTCACACATGTCCAAGTGCATGTTTAGCCTGCATGGTTAAATGATGTTTCCCTCGTTGCAACCTACAATTAATTTAAATGCTTTGTTTTTCAAACACTGCAAACAGATTTCGTTGATGGTTCATTTATTATAAACAACGTACAAGTGTCATCAGTTTGTTACACGTCTTGCGGAGACCACAATGGAGTCAGATATAGCATTTATCAGAATTACTGTAAGTACTTTTATAGAATTACTTTGCATTCTTAATGCTTATAAGTAGGGTAAGGCAAAATATGCGAGTTTTGTAAGACAAAAATGCCATTTTTAATGACTTTTTTTTGTGCAGAATATGTGGGCAAAAATGTATTTGAAGGTAAAATATGCATGAAAATATGAAAATTCAATATGGGTATCATTTTAAAAGTATTTTCAAACTGCACCTAAATCTCACATTGTTTTCACTTTTCAACTGATTTTACAAATTGTGTCAATTAAAAAAAGAAAAATCAAATGCTTGCAGCACTATACCAATGTTACTATACTGGTGAAAAAATTTTTCTCCAATTTTCAAGCTAAAAAAAAATTTGTAAAATAAGTAAAAATTGGGTCAAATGGGCAAAATATTTCAATTTTTGGGAAAATATGCTCAAAAGATGAACAAAAAATGCAAAAAAAAAAGCCATTCCACTCAAAATATGCAAAATATGCAAAACAAAATGGGGCTCATTTTACAGGAAATTTAATGAAATGGAAAAGGTAGAAGAAGTACCAGAAAAAACATGCATTTTCTTTTAAAAAATCTACCTCTACTTATAAGCAAGCACTATACCAGTGACGCACCCAAGGGGGAGAGGGCTAAAACCCTCTCAAGAGCAACAAGTGTCAAAAAATACCGAATTATAGAATTTTTGACTTTTGGTACTAAATATAAGACTGAGTCTCTCCTTTAGCAAATTTTTCTGTGCGTCACTGAGCACTACTTTTATGTTCACTGAAGTATTGTTTTTATTTTAATTGACCTTTTGAAATTTTTTCGAAATTAGATCATACTCTGGTGCTGGTTAGTCTCACCAACCATCACCAGTGGAGCTCGTATTCTTGCCATCTTCCCAATAGCTGCTAAAAGTCATTTCTCTTGTAACGAGGCTATGATGAGAAGTCTTCACGATGCTGGTCATGAAATTACATTTGTTAGTCCATTCCCTAATGACGTATCGCTGAAAAATTACACTGTCATTGATACCAAACGAGATACACCCATTTATGTAGGTCAATCGTCGTTAAATGAATTTCATGATCTGGATATTTTTAAAATGACCACACTTATGCGTGAAATGGACTCCAAGTACTGCAAAGATGTGCTGGGTTCGTCAGAGATACAGGTAAGTCTCGTGTTACTTTTGACAATTTTGATTGGACAAAGAAGACTATTATCAAAAATTTTTGTCCTAATTGTCACACTTGAGGTAATATGATTGAGTAAGTCAGTATTACCAAATACTTTGACCACGAAAGTATTTTCCATCATGACAATTTTGACTTATCGATAATGTTAAATGTGTGAAAAAATGCAAAAAAACGGAAGATAATTGGACCAATAACGCTACATGAGCACGGTTTGAAAAAAAAAGTTTCCAAGGCCCATTTGGCATGATTATTGATTGAAAAAAAACTATCGTTATTGACATTATCGATAAGAAGACCATTTTAATCGATAATGGAAATTTCGAATTTGACGCATCACTAGTGGATGGAGGCTTAACCAGCGGCGGATCTACGGGGGGGGGGGAGAATTTCCCCCAATCCAAAAAAAATATACCGATAATCCACAAAAAAATCAATTTTCTTGAACCCCTCCCCCTTTATGCTGCAAAAAACACAATCTCACCATTTTAGCATTTACCATGCTTTGAAAAAATTTGGATTTCCCCAGCCCCCAAATGGAGCTCTGGATCCGCCACTGGGCTTAACTCAGTTCATCTCTAGCGAATTTACAGAGCTTATTTACGTTTTGCAAAGACAACTGAGACTTCATTTTCCAGAAATACCTTTTCGCACCCACAAATTTGTTATGGGAGGGACTGAGTTTGAAATTGATGACCAGTAAGAAACAGAAATTATATGAAAAATCAAGGTAAAAAAAAATGTTATAAATTAGTCTATTAATTGGTGAAGGAGGGGGGGGGGGCTTCAGCTACCCTTTGGGTGTGAATGTGTCACCAATCTTTCTTAAAAAGAAAGGCTCATAGTTATGTATTAAATAAGCAGGTTTCCTAATGAAAACCTGCTAAAAAAGTTTCAATCTGCAGGGACTGAATTGATAAGACGTAAGTCCATCGTCTTGAATGATGTAAACTTTTTCGATTCTTTCTAAATTTATTATTTCAATGAATGTAAAATATGTTAAATCATATTTTATTTCAGACTTTGATGAACTCCACAGAGAAACATTACGATGTTATGTTTACGGAGATTTTATATTTGTTTCAATGCTATCTGCCACTGGCTGAAAAACTAAATATTCCTGTGATAGGAACGGTGACTTTAAGATCTTGGAAATATGCAGATACTGTAATGGGAAATCCAAATTATCCAGCAGTAATTCCAGGAGAATTAACTACTTTTTCAGATAAAATGACTTTTATTGAAAGGATAATGAATGTTGGCAAAGCTCTTTATCTTGACTTGCATTACAATTATTTTATTCCTAAAATACTTGAAGAAATATACGAACAATTTTATACGCCAGACTTGCTGCATAAAAAACAGATCTCATTAGTATTTAATAACAATCACTTTAGTTTGCTACCTAGACCAACGGTGCCTAATATCATAGATGTTGGAGGAATTCATGTGAAACCTGCGAAACCACTATCAGAGGTAGGCTTTCATTTATCATAAATTCATAGGTGGCGGAAAGTATTTCAGTCATTGGATGCAAATTTCAATCCTTCATCATTTTATTTCTGTTTTAAAATATTCAAGTGGTTTGGTTTTTTTTGCATTCGCTGATTTTGTTTCCATAGGGAGCCAAAAAAGACTCATATCTGATTTCATTTACACCCACGTCGAATTGCTCTACCATAACTGTAATGAAGGATTTAAATAATTTTTCAATTATAGAATTATCAAAAGTTTATTGACGAAGCTGAACACGGTGTCATTTTATTTTCATTTGGATCAGTGCTGAAAAGTAGCACTATGGATCCAGATATGATAATTGCATTCCGAGATGCATTCGTCGAGATTCCTCAGCGTGTAATTTGGAAATTTGAAAAACAAATTGAAAACCTTTCTGATAACGTAATGCTGACAAAATGGATGCCACAGAGAGATATTTTAGGTATTTTTATCTTCAAGATTCAATAAATATTTCTTGGTCACCCAGATCGCCAATGTTTTCAAACATGAATTGATCGCTTCGTTTTTTGAAAATACCCTCTTCACCTGGAGAATTTGTAGGTTTTAAAAAATTTCAATATCAAAAAAAAGTTTCTATTCAGAGATACCTAGTAGCTCAGTAGAAAATGTTTACTAAAATTAAAAACTACGACATGTCAAAAGAATAAAAGACCTGCATTTGCATCAATTCAGGAAAGTAATCCAAAAATATTGATTCTTTCTCATTTAAATTCATTTTCTGGTAATTGATACTTTTTCATCTGCTTTGAGATTGTTTTTGAATTTAAAAAAATAGCAGGTCTCTTTATTTATTTTTATTTATAGAACGAGGTGCGGGGAAAAGAAAATCAATAATTTTATTTATTTTTGGATACACAGCGTCTGGTCTCTTTTCTCCTGAGACATTCAGAACTTTATTTTGGATAAGAGGTAATTTGTTTTGGTTGCTCATGTTTTGATGAAATTTTTTGTTCGACACAGCTCATAGAAATGTGAAAGCATTCATTAGTCATTGTGGCATGTCTGGAAGTTACGAAAGCCTTACTGAAGGTGTTCCAATGATTTTCACGCCTTTATTTGCTGACCAAATGTCAAATGCAGCTCTGTTAGAGAGACTTGGAGTTGGTGTATCATTGGATGTCTATTCAGTAACCAAAGAAAAAGTTGTGGAAGCATTAAATGCCATTATAAATGATACAAGGTAAAACTCATAACTCACTACTTATTTTATTTATTCAATAAGAACGTGCTAAAAATTTGTATTAATTTCAAAGGATAATATGTGAAGAGTAATAGTTTTTATTGCAATGGATCTCTTTTTTCTTGCAGATATAGAGACACAATGAGAAAGGTGTCACAAAGATTCAAGGATAGACCAATGAGTCCGCAAGAATCCATTGTCTATTGGACTGAATATGTGATAAGACATAACGGTGCTCCCTACATGAGACCCACTGGGGCAGATATGCCTTTATACCAGTATTTTATATTGGATATACTAGCTGCAACAATAATAACTATCGTTTTCAGTTCTTATATTGCTGCTAAAATAATCAAAAAACTTAATTTCTTCTTTAAAAATGCTAAATATTCTATTTATACTCAGAATAACAAAAAAAAATTATGAGAAATGAAGACTGAGAAAGAGAGAATTTAGACTAAACTGTTGGTGTATTTTCACGAATGCAATAATATATTTATAATAAATAAAAAAACGAATTCTATAGATCATTTATTCAATAAATTGGCACACTTATAGAAAACAACTTGAACATTGAAGCCATATTTGCCTTTTCCACGAGTGTGAAAATATAATGAACCAATGTCTCCTTTGTGTCAACAATCATGTTCAACAGGTTGGAATCTTTTATCACCAGCTAAATTAAAGATGTGTGTTTTTTTTTTTTTACTTTTTACAAAGTTTTGATCCTATTCTCCCAGTTTGACGATACCATTTTTCTTATCGCATAATGGTTTTTCATAAAGTACAAGTTCTTTGCGTAATAACTTTGTAAAAAAAAAATTACAGAATACACAAAAAGCAAGAACAAAAAATGATAATAAAATTTCCCAGGTTTCTGACACAAAAAGTATATATATCTACCTACTTTGGTAGCAAAATTTATATGATATTTTTAGAGAATCATACCCAACCGTCTATAGTATCTACTATAGGTAAAGTCTAGCAGAAAAACCTATTGGCGAGACGAGTTTTCATATTATTTTTTTTGTTACTTTTCCAAACCTCAACTACCTCAAGAACCGGTTTTTAGAATGATATAATTGTACTTATTCTCGAAACTGATAACTCGAAATCCGGTCACCTCACCAGTATACAAATAGACCCAGGTACTGTAATACGTTGAAAGTAACTACAGTTTTCAATTTTTTACTCACTAAATACTTTATTTCAAGAATATTTTTTATTCTTGTAAAATGTGACTTGTTGTGGACCCTACTCTAATTTTAATTTAATTATTGCTATAGTGACTAGTTCGGTATACCTTCTCCAAAATTATGTTATGAATCAATAAGCGATCATAATGATATCAAAGTTATTAGTAAGTATTTTCAAGAATTTATTTTTCATATATAACTAATTTTTTCTTATACCTTAAATATTTTGCATGAAAAATTTTTGCTGAATTCGATCGTTTTCGACTGGTGAAGATTAGTCTTTCTTTCTTTTATAGATATTACTTTACTGCTTGCATTTGTCAGCCATAACCAACGGGGCTCGTATTTTAGGTATATTCCCTATTCCTGGGCGAAGCCATTTTGCCTGCAATGAAGCTGTTATGAGAAGTTTATACAATGCTGGCCACCATATTACATTCGTGAGTCCATTTTCAAAAGATATTTCCTTAAAGAACTACACAGTTATTGATACGAAGGAAGATACGTTACTTCATATTGGCAATATGTCCCTGAATGACTTCAAAAATGCTAACATTCTTTCAGTCACTCATATGTCCACAAAAGGAGAAGTGAAATATTGCTACAACGTGTTGGGCACACAGGAAATACAGGTGAGCTTCAAAGATCTTTGTGTGTGCTGAGTTATAGTTCCTAAGAGGTAAAATTAGTCATCAGGAGTTACAGGCGAAAAACCAGTTTTGACCCTATTTAACCCACAATATGGATCCAGCTTAGGTTGGAGGGGTGAGGACTTTTAGCATGTTAATTTAGGATTAACAAAGCTACTCACAATCGAGAGTCTCATTCTCTTCAATGTTTTTCTTTTTCAGGCCAATTTTCGTCTAATTTTCCTACTTTAGAAGCATGGATTTTCCTTTTTTCTTACTTTCTTCAATAAAAAGGCTGTTTTAAAATAAAAAAATATTATGTGCTTTTTTTTTGTTACATTTTTATTTCTCTCTCAAATATGAAAGGTTGTATGAAATACTCAATTATTACGAGTAGGTAAATATAATAAAATGTTCACAACATTTATCATCCAGGGTGTATTAATTAAAACACACTATGGAAAATTATTTTTTGCTTAAAAGTCACGTAATATAGGTAGATTCCATCAGCTCAGTGTTATTTCAACTTCCATTTTTCTTGGAGAAAAACTTTGAAAACTTTTCCCTGCTTCTCTCAACAGGAATTCTGATTAAAATCTCTTTTTCCCATGGCTTCTGTAGAGTGGGAACTAAAATGGCATTTGTGAAACTCTCAACCGATAAAAATGGGTTAAATTAGATGACCTCTGGGTAATCTTGGCCAGCCTCCGAGAGCCCAGATATCTTTTCGACCATCCGATCATTTAGGAACCTTTTTAAGAATTAAAATATACTAAATTAGTCTGCTACTCCGGAGCTCGGTGATCGGTTCGAGCTCGGAGATAGTAGCCGACAATGGGCGGTGTCCCTAAGTTCTACGGACACGATCCGCCCATTGCCGCCCTCTTAGTGTTTGGGATGATTGCTGCTGGAGCTCGTTTTGTGAAGGCAAGCATTCCCCAGGGCTAGGCGGGACGCCAAGTTATCGGCTGTTCAGTTCGTTTTCAAGGTTGGTGGAGTTACGACCAGCTCCGTGAGCTACGTTCTTTGGTTAATTAATTATTGTGTTTTATAAGAGATTTTCGTGTGCTTTCGGGTCAGTTACAAGTTTGTCGTTACGTGATGCGGAATAAACGGTGTTATCGGTGCTCTGACTTGTATTAATGAACTACATGAGGATGGGGATGAGGACCCTGCCGCCGCCCCAAGAGATGGGATGGAGAAAGGCGCCACCAGTGAGGACAGAGAGCTCGGCCCCAGGGGTTCTACCTCGGCGTGCATGTTAACGTAGTTTAAGTGAATATGAGGTGGTCAGGTAGGGGGACGAGGTGAAGGGGCATACGTGAGAGGGGTGACTGGCAGTTATGGTCACCCCCACTCGGGAACGGACTGCTGCTGGGGGCCATGAGGTGTCCCGCTTCTCTGGATTTTCTGATCAAACTTGTGGCTTAGAGTGATGTGGTGAATGGGATTTCGGAGGTGGCCCATTATCAAACACTACACTTCATCCTATTTTATTAGGCTGGTATTACTGCTTTACCAATATAAAGATGAATATTACTTCTTGTTTTAGCGTTTGCTGAATTCAAAAGAGAAACTATTCGATGTAATGTTTGTCGAAATAACTCTGATGACCGAATGCTTCTTACCATTAGCTGAAAAGCTGAATATTCCAGTCATAGGTGTGGTGACTTTAAGATCATGGAAGCTTGGAGATGCTGCGGTAGGAAATCCACTCAATCGAGCTGTGGTTCCAGATTTGATGATAGATGCCTCTGATGAAATGTCATTCATCAAACGTCTACAGAACCTTTGGTATTCACTTTCCTTTGATTTCTACTACAACTACTTTGTTTCTTCCTTTTTGAATGAAATTTATCAAAAATTTTACGCACCTGAATGGGTAAACAAAAAAAAAGTATCACTCGTCTTCATGAACAACCATCTGAGTTTGTCAGCAAGAGCTGCAGTGCCAAATGTAGTCGATATTGGAGGAATTCATTTGAAACCAGCTAAACCTTTACCAAAGGTTCTCATTTTCCGAGCTTAACATAATTTAGCTGATACTGGTTTACTCATGATTATTTTTATGACTTTTAGGACTTGGAGAAGTTTATTGAAGAGGCTGAACATGGAGTCGTAGTTTTCTCGCTAGGTTCAATAGCAAAAAGTAATACGATGACAGCAGAAATAAAGGCTGCATTTCAAGACGCATTTGCAGAAATACCGCAACGGGTAATTTGGAAATTTGACGACAGCATTGAAAATTTGTCTCGTAATGTACTACTCACGAAGTGGATGCCACAAAGGGATATTTTAGGTGAGATTAGTTGTGATTTATTGCACTGTTGCCAATTCCGATCCGAAAATAGGCTAAATATCCGTATACGGTTTGCTAGTCAGCTCAATTCACTTTGTAAAGGAAGTCGACCCCATTTTGAAAATTAGTTTAGCAATAAACAACACACTATCTGATTGGCTTGTTACTTATTGAATCATTGGAGCTGCCATTCTCTATGGATTAAAACATAAAGCAATGAGTTAAAGAGCCTCAGATGCTCCCCAGTAGCGAATGTTAGATACAAATCATGTACAGCAGCAGGCTCTCAGCCATTGTAAAATCCTAAGGGGCAAACTTCAGACCAAGGGAGGACAAAATTCTCTTATAAATTGGAAATATTGCAAACAATTTTTTGATTGAAATTTTTAATTAAAAATTGTAAAACATTTTCATGGGCTTCTTTCTTTTTTTTTTCTCCTTAAATAGTATCCATTATGCATATGGAACTGGCTTCTAACACTGAAAAAAATTAATAGAAGGTATCCACCTAATTTTTATTTCGTATAAATTTTTTTTTAATTGTAAAAACTGCTAGATTTTTTGAAGTTCATTACTTACTCTTTTTGACGTTAATTTTCACTATAATCTTGAAACTGTCCCAGTTTTCCTATCTAAAAAATAGTAAACATTACTAATAGATACTATTTTGAGCTGACTTGTGTACATTTTAATATATGCACCTACAGGTGCAATAATTTTATTTCACTATACAATAAATATTTTATAAAGTTGGGTGATTTTTGCACAGCTCATAAAAATGTGAAGGCTTTTATCAGTCATTGTGGTATGTCCAGCACTTACGAAGCAATAAGCGAAGGAGTTCCCATGATTTTAACCCCTTTATTGGGTGACCAATATTCAAATGCAGCTTTTCTTCAAAAAATAGGAGCTGGCGTACGTTTAGATGTATATTCTGCAACTAAAAATGAAGTTTTGGAAGCTTTGAATACAGTACTTAATAATACCAGGTAATATCATAACGTCAGATTTTCAACTCCTATAAATTGAGATGACTAAAATTCTTATTTATAAGTTAAGTTGAGAATAAGTGCGAGCAATATCACTGGCACAAGATGGTTTAGTCATTAAAAACGTCATGTTTAACTTATACTTCAAGTATGGAATTTGTACCTATCTTTGAATAATTTTACATAATTTTTTCATTCATGTTCGAGTAAGTACTGATAGGCTTCTTTTTATTGTTTGTAAATCTGTTTGGTCATAGAGTGAGTCCACATCAGATCATAAGGGAATAAAAATTTTTGGTATAGGATTGGGGGTGACATTTCTTGAAGAAGTAACATAGTCGAATCAGTTTTTAAGCAGAGTGAATGATTTAAAAAAATATGTTGTTGAGAATAATCCTATCTGCATTATTATTTTTTGTAATGAAATTATGTTTAAGATATGATTTTATTTATTTTAATGGAGCTCAGTACTACCTATAATATTTTGAAATAATACGTGGGATAATATTTTTTGTTCAACAGCTATAAAGACACTATGAAAGCTGTATCAGAAAGATTCAATGATCGACCAATGAGTCCTCAAGAATCTATTGTTTACTGGACCGAATACGTAATTAAACATAATGGAGCCTTTCATTTGAGAACTCCAGGAGCAGATATGACTCTCTACCAATATTTGCTCTTAGATGTTGCCGCTGTGTCCGCTGTTGTCTTCGGTGCTATTTTTTACTCACTTTTCATGAGTTTTCGAGTAATTTGTGGCCTTTGCTGTAATAGAGTAAAGAAATTTACTGCAACTGAAATACATAAAAAGAGACTTTAGCAAATATAACTATTACAAAATTGAAAATGGGCTTACGTTATAGTTTATTGAATATTATGCATACATAATGTGTAATTGTAGGTATAAATACTATATTACGCTTCTAGAACTCAAATAGTTAGTTGTATGTTTGTCAAGTGTAACTACAGCAACTCTAATAGACATACCTAAAAGTGAATATCATAATCACAGAACAATTTGAGAGTTAACTGCGGAGTAGTGAGTAAGCATCTAAAGGTTATACTCGTATATGATTTCGCTCAATATTACTTGGAATAAAATAAGAAACATTGAGGTAATGATTTCTATGCTGCGATTCCAAAATTACATATTACTGAGTTATTTGCATTTCCATACTACCCTACTGACTGAAAAATAAACCAATTTTATTATCTCAGCTATTCAAAGATCGTCCGACTGAGTATGTGATTTGACATAAAGTAGCAGCTCATTTGAGGACAATGGAAGCCGACATACCTCTTCAGCAATATTTAATGCTGGATATGGTGGCATTTATCGCAATTATTCTGACTGGAGGATTATTGACACTGATTTGGATTGTGAAGAAATTTAAACGACTCATAAGCCACTTGCTGGGTCGACATAAATAACTTGGAATTGAACTGGGAGCTGATACAAAATTATCTGCTACTAAGTTGAAAAATAATGTCATGATTAGGAAAAAAATGTGTTCATATTAAAATGAAGTCTGTCATATAGGCATTTTATTTTATTTTTTTTTACTGGTGATATCACATTATATTAATGCTTACCAAAATTTTCAGAGTATAGGTATAAGTTATAATTTATAGCCCAATCATCTGCAGAAAATTTTCAATTATGAACTCCATTTCATTACATTCGTTGATTAAAATTCTCAGAGTTCAATGTCCTGGCTTACAATTTTTTTAAGAATAATAATGCTGGTATGAGAATACCAATATTCTCTGATTCCTTGTTTGAAATAAGCGACAGCCACGGAGACCAGCTAAATGAAATTTCTATCGATCATATCCCTTAAAATATCTGCCATAGCCTCTGCACAATCTTCACTACACATTCGTGTAACACAGTTCTTGAAAATATTTTCAGGTACCTCACCTAAAGAAAGTGTAGCGTATTCTGCGGGAAGGAATTCGTCCAAACCCCATGCTCTATTCCCACGATCCATTTCAATCAAACACTGTAAAAAGTGCGAAGCTATAAAATAGCCGTATAAGGCTTTATAAGTAAATTCTTTTAGAATATTCTCTTTACTCGGCACGCCTAGTCCTCCGAATAGTTGGCAGAGGCCTTCGTAGTAGGTATCAATTAGCTTGTTCCAGCATTGACTTCTGGTTTGCTGATCAGCATTTAAATACAACACTAAGCTCAAGTCAATCACAGGTGAAGCCATTCTGCAAGTAGCCATATCTATCATTTTCATGTCAATAAGCTGATTATTTTCATACCGAAACATAACATTTCCTCTTAAATAGTCTCCATGCACTAGCACTGCCATAGGTTCCTCTGGCTTCATCGTATTTACTTGTAATATAAATTCCTCTGCATTTTGTAGTACTTCTTCAATCTTTGCCATTCGACTGTTGTAATGTGGATCTTGTCTTAGACGCTGTACGCCAATCTCACCAAATAAGCGAAAATAGTTGGGCATACTTTGAATCATTTCGCGTTCCGCATACTGAAACCAGTTCCCAAGGGTGTAAAATTCCTTTGGATTTCTGCACTTGGCGGCATACGAGTATGAATGGAATTGGCCAAGTTTATGTAACATCAGTGTTAGATGATCTAAATCAAGGAATGAGTAGCGTTTATGGGTGCGGAATCCTTGAGCTCTCAAATCCTCATATATCAAAACGATCTTTGTAGATTGATCGTTGGAGTGAACAAAACTGTCATAGAAGGTGGGTAGCAGCATTTTCAAACTGTTTAATTTTTGAAAGACGGGCTGAGTTCGAGTGTAGAAGATGATTTCGTTGAAAAATTGCACCAGAGTGAAATCCTTGAACATTGAGAGGCTGAATGACATATTCTTTAGTGCAAGTGGTACAGATACTTTTTCTTCATTATGCTTCGTTCGATATACAATCTGCCCGAATATGATTTGTGAATTGTAGCCATCTCGACTTCTGTGGAAAAATTAATATTTTTAGTAGAGTACCTAAAGAATGAAAACATTTAAATAACTTACTCGATATTAACAGAGTAGATTTGCTTATATCGTCTTAAATCATCCTTTAAGGAATAAGGTATATAATTGAATTATGGTTTTGAACCATTATATTATGCTGACTCTCAAAGTCTAAACCACCCAGAGCCGAATGGCAATACGTTTTTCATTGGAAACGATGACCTAATAATGCTTTCCGGTTATGAGCCGCAAAGTAAGATAGTTTAACTGCAAACGCTGAACTTTGGTTGATGTGTTTAGGAGTGTTTTGTCAGTCGCTAACAAAAAAAAAAATTGGTTGTTTGTCGAAATACAGCTATAAAAAACACTTGATAAGACTATAATATGATGAGTAAAAAATATCAGAAAAAAGGAAAAATAATCAGTTTGGTAAACAAATTAAATCAAAGTTTTATTAATATTCATTGAACGGGAGCAGAGGGGTTAATTCAAATTTTTCGAGGGAGACTATTTTAGTTCTGGTGGGGCATAGCCACCCTGTCACCACAAAAGTCTGCCTATTAGTGTAAGCGATTTATATAAGTTTGTAAGTAGCAAGAGATCATGCAGTATGTCACTATGTAAATCGTAGACCATGATTTTATATTAAAATATACCCGTCTCCTAAAAGGATGATTTAAACTCTTTCTTTTACAAGACATGGTTTAAGACCATTTATAAGGTATTTTTTCAGTTTCTCTAAACATGCACATGAATCACACCATTAGAAACATTTTTTATTATTTAATTAGGTACAATAATAACGTTTCACTACTTTCTTTTACTTTTTCTATCAACAATTATGCTATCAACTTACTCATTGCCATCAGGTTCTCCTTCAAAACGAGCAAAACTGCTAGATTCTCCAAAGCTTTCATGGCTGGAGCAGAAACTTTTCAACGCTGTCTCTAGAAAAGGGTTCATCTTTAATGTTGTACCTACTTAAATTAGTTCAAAAAATACTATTACATTTGTAATTTCAAATGTCAGATCTCAGAAATCAAAATGATTTATGACTAATGTTACTGAGTAGGTAAATAACCTGAACAGGTCTTTGAGCTTATAAATTTTGATATACTAGCGGTACCATGGAATTTTATTTTCAGCATACACACGTACAGTCAGCCCACCGAATTTATACACTTGTTTCGTTAAATTATGACACAGAGATTGGTAAATATTCTGTTTTTCGCTTTCCACAGGCTAATGTATTGAGTTAAATTAGTGAAATACAAGTAGGTAGCCATTGCTCTGTCGGTTGTATAAGATTCAAGGTTGTTTTAATAACAATTTCAACTGGGTATATAATTAAATACTATGAAAAACGAGCACCCGTGTATCGTGAATAGGTGAACATGAAGAAAAAAATTGAAAAAAGATAAAAATTAAATGATAAGATCAACGAAATGAAGAGAATAAAATTTTTATCTTCATAATATTTTGGCAGTGTAGATATCAAGTGGAGAATTGAGTTCAAATGAGTTATATGTTTTAGATCAGTCAAAGTGTATAGTAGTACAAACATATGCACAAATCTTGATTACAGAAAACAAAATCCATTAATTCGACAAAGTACACCATCCCCTAGGACTGAGTATTTAAATTCTTTTAAAAAAATTAAAACTAAATAAACATTCCTTGAAAAATCCACGAAAAATGTTTTCAATAATAATTATTTTTCATGATATTTGATGCCATAATAGGGGGTGCTGTATAACGAAATTCATCTTGTCTAGGTAAATTCAGAAGCTGAACAAAAAAAATTAAGTAGGGACTGAAGGGATATTATGTTAATCAAAATTTTTAATATTTAATTTATTCATTTCTTCATAATAACTTAATTAAATAAAATTAATAGTAAGGAACTTGGATATTATTTTGTTGACCAAAGTTATAAAAATTTTAAAGTACCAAATTACTGAAGTTATATACTCGTAATTAACATTGCTATGATTAATAACAAGCATTTCTAACGGCAATCACATTTGTTTTTCACTATGCGCCTGAAACAAATATGGTGATGCGCTCAGTTTGTGCATTGGGTTGTGTTATTCTACTATAAACTCACTTTTTGAAATTGAAAAGAAGAATGATAAAAGTTAATTTTGAGAAAAATAGCTTCAAAATTCAGGAATTAAAATAATTGCTTTTTCTGTATATTCTGGAAAAGTTGACGTCTTAGTGGTCCGTTATTTTTTCTTTTGTCTCTTTTCAGCGTGTTTTCAATTTTGTTTTTTCGACATCGAAAAAATCGTGGAAATGGATTTCCAGACGTGTAGTGCTAAAAGTATAATCACCCGCCGTAAATACGAAATTCCATAGCAGAATGACGTACAACGCACAACTCCGTGCGTTTTGTTTGATGGCATTTTTGGACTACACTAAGACGTAACTGTATGAAATTCTTTTCATTTTTTTTTGAATAATAACCGTTTAAAAAAATAAAAAAATAATGGGAACTGAAGGTAAGTATATTATTTTTTATTCATTCATTTCTACCAATATAATTAATTAAAATAAATAATATTATTTTCTTGATCAAAGTTCTATAAAAACTTGAAAGTACCAAGTTTATTCGTTATAATGAAAAGGAAAAACGAAATGAAGACATTCAGAAGTCACGATATGGCTTGAAATTATATAATTGATCTAGATGATGAACAACAACTCCCCAAGGGTAAACACTTTTATTTTTCACTATGTACTTGAAAAAATAGAGACGCATTCAGTTTGTGCGCCGAGTTGTGTTACGCAAGACTCTCCCATATTGATTTTATTATACCGATGTTTTATGGGATCGTGTAATTTTTAGTATTTTTTGAAATACCCGCATAAAAAAGTTTGGTATTAAAATTTTATTTTATTTGTTAGAAGAGCTGCTCATAATGAGAAAACTTCTGGTAAGTCCAAATAGTAAAATGATTAGATATAATGTATCTAGTTGACAAGATTTGATTAAGTATTAAAATAAAAAATTTGAGTAAAAATAACTTTGAAATATATTTTAGAAATTTGAGGGAGAAAAATTGGGACAAGAAAAAAAAAATACTACGCAGGCAGGAGAGAAAAGAAATGTTTAAAATGTAAGTAGATAATGAATTTAGTGTACTTAAGATTTTTCATCAATCTATACGTTTTCCAAAAATTTACCGAAAGTACTCGAACAAAGATATTTTTATAGTTTTCTTAATTCAATGTCTATAGACTCAGTATGAGCGATGGACTTGAACTCTGAAGAAAAATTGTTCCTGAAGACTTGACAACTATTCTTACAATAGACTGGAATTAGAAGAATAACTTATAGCTGGTATAATTCTAAATAAATGATTACTCAAGCACATAAGTATATTTTTGACTTTATTTTTCGACTATAGACAATTATCATTGGCGTGATATGCCTAGTAAAATCAACAAGAGGTGCCAGAGTCTTGATGATACAACCTATTTATGCTAAGAGTCACGACAATTTCCACACTGCTGTCGCAAGAAGTTTACTTTCTGCTGGTCATTATGTTACATTTATCACACCTTTTCCTGAGTCCATAAAGCATTCTAACTACACAGCCATCAACTGCGGTGATCCCACGGACGTGTCCGGATTTACCAACAAAATGTCAATGGGCGAAGCTTTACAAATGTGGAGTGATTCAACGGCGTCACTAAGATTTGGACTGGAAGAGCTGCAAACACTATGTCCTTTAGTAATTCAGCTGGATGAAGTACAAGTAAGTACAAGGAAACTCTACATTTAAAATCGGAGGGGAAGGTGGGGGCTACCATTACCACAGCCTCCTCTTGCTGTATTTGAAAAGCGGTAGCGTACAACCGATTTTACTGGTGGTACATGGGAGTTCAGAAACACACTTATAACATATGTTCAGGACCAAAAAATTTAAAATGCACAATTGGGGGCCATAATTTCTGAAGTCTCCCCAGAGAACTTTTTCAATAATGCAGGAATGCGGCAAGGTAAGTTATAACACATTCTGAAGGCAGTACGAAAGAGTAAAAATGCACGTTTCCATTAAGAAATACATTACTAATTTTCACTTATTTGTGATGGCTGGTAAAATGGACCCCATCAGATGGATTGACTAGAAATTTTTAAAATTATTGTTGTCAGAGGATATCTCTGTTGTAATATAATTCCTTTTTAAACTAAAATAAATTAAAGAAATTGAGCTATAATTAAAAATAATATAGGAAATTTAAAAAATTTAGTAAATGAAAAATAAACACTATTTCAATAATTATAAATTTAAAGTTCATTTAATGGAATGAAGATTTTTGATTTTGTTTTTGAGTTTTATGAGCTAAGAAATTACAGTTATCTCTGCAGACGTTGCACTAATTCTTTTCTGTTAGGATTACATTGAATATTTGGCGAAATTTTTTCTTCTATCTTTTAAAATCAGTTTCTCGCAATCAGGTCACATCAAAAGGAGCTGCTCAAATAAAAGGTATAGATACATACAATTTCTGCTAAAAAATCTAGAAAAAAATTTTTTCTTCAAATCTTTGTAACATTGATTTTCAGAAAATTTTGAAGTCACAAACGAAGTTATTCGACGTCGTAATCCTAGAAACAATTTTCGATTTGCATGAATGTTTTCTTCCTATAGCGGATAAGTTCGATATTCCTGTAATTGGAGCTGTCGTACCTAGATCTTGGCTGTCGACGGAATGGATGATGGGGAATCCCTCCAATCCTGCTCTTTATCCTTTAGGGGAAGCAACTTACTCATATCCTATGACTTTTTTGCAAAGACTTGATAATTTTTGGAACCTCCTGATAGATTTTGCATTTCATAACTATTATATTTATCCCCAAATGAAGGAATTCTACAAGAAATTCTTCGGTAATGATAACTTTTCTGACAGAATAAAAATGTCTTTAGTGTTTTTAAACAACCTTCCAGTACTGACTCCACGTCCTATAGTTCCAACGATTATCAATGTAGGTGGACTTCAAATACAACCAGCAAAGCCTTTGCCAGAAGTGAGTGATTCTTTGTCTTCCGAGCTTGAGCAAGTTTAATAGCTTTTTCTTACATTCCATCGATTCGTACTGTTGTAGAATTTGAAAACCTTCATTGATGGTGCAGAGCATGGTGTAATTTTATTTTCAATTGGATCATATTTACAAAGTTATAACATGCCTTCCGAAATGTTGGCTTCGTTGAGGAAAACTTTTGCTCAAATCCCACAACGGGTTATATGGAAAGCAGAGAAACGAATTGAGGGCTTATCTGAAAACGTGTTAGTGTCTAAATGGCTTCCCCAGAGAGACATTCTTGGTAAGTTGAAGAAGAGGCTTTTATATAACAAATTAGCCGAAGTATATATGTATAGTCATACGAAATAGAACTTCAAAGCAGTAGAAATGTTCATAGGTGGTGATTGGGAGTGACTGAAAGGCTTTTCCCCTACCTAAAGCCAAAATTAGACCCCCTCCCCTAGGAGAGAATAAAATTAACCTCCCCAGTTCGAAGAAAATATTATAAAATTTCGATATAATTGGTAAGAAACTCGCTTTGATGAATTAAAATAATTTTTTTTTTTGTTAGGTACTTCAAGTGTTTTTTTCTTTTTTGTGATAAGATAAAAATTTTCTAACCCTTCCAAATATATTATATCAAGCAAAGGCTACCGATGAAAATGTTTCCGTCCTGACAGTTTTAAAATATTATACTTAAAAACGTTTTTTTGTATTGTTTTCTATAAATGATAAAAACAGAAACTTTCTAGACATGTCTAATGTGTAAGTTCATTTTCAGCTCATAAAAATATTGTGGCTTTCATTTCTCATTGTGGCATAGCTGGAATGTACGAAGGTCTATATAATGGAGTACCAATGGTGTTAATGCCAATAGTCGGTGATCAAATAGCCAATGCTGAACTTCTTCAACAATTAGGAGTTGGCCCAAAAATCGACATAACTAATTTGACGAAAGAAAAATTGCTGAATGCTTTAAATGACGTTATCAATGGAACGAAGTAATTAATTCATTGTATAGTTCTCATCTCATAGGTTTACGTATAGGTTATTTTCAGAAAAATTGCTTACCCTACCCTATATATTTTAATTACTCGGACAGTACACAGAATATATTATATTGTAATCAGTTTTCTTTGAGAAATGCCAGATGCAAGAAGGTGCTACTATACTTATTAAAAATTAGTATGCTGCATACTAACGTTGGGACAATTCAAGGTTTATGTGAAAAATTAATACAAATTGAATTAAATTTAAGTCTGCATTGCACTAGTTTTCAACATATGCGAGTTTTCAGTAATTTACGTACGAGTATTATATTAATTTTTAATACTTTTTACTAACTCTTAATTTTATATAAATTTTTCATGTAAAACCTGAATTGCCCAAAAGTTAGTATGCAATAATTAAAATTTAAAATGCAGTTTCCTTTACGTGTGGCAGCACCTTCAAAATATCAACATGATTGGCTTTAAACTGTGTATTGTCCTTTTTGCTTGAATTTATTGAGGTGAGTCTATTTTTCTATTGCTTAAACTGAGATACGTGTCTTGAAAATTTAGTAATTATTGGCTGATTTTATGAGATACGTCTTTCTACTTACGCTTTTTTCTTAAGGGAATTTTTGCAGCTGCGACTAACGTAAGTGGTTTATACTTTTGCTGAAAACAGAAAATTATAAATTCTTGAGATGCAGCCTTTTACCTTAGTGAGGCAGTATATTGAGTACCTTTTTGTTTCTAGATATCGCCAAAGGACGACGGAGATTTCTGAATTAATCAAAGATCAACCAATGAGTCCTCGAGAAAGTGTAGTATACTGGACCGAGTATGTCATAAGACACAATGGTGCTAATCATCTACAGTCACCAGGTGCTGAGATGCCTTTATATCAGTACCTACTATTAGATGTGATCGGTTTCATATTATTTTTAGTGTTTCTTATTTTCTATTTATCATATTACTTTTTACATACTACTTATAACTACTTTTGTAAAGGAAAAAGTAATTCGTTGAAGACGAAAAAGAACTGAGTGTAGGTCTATGAGTAGCTCAAGTGATGATCTCAGTTTGACAGGAAACTAGATTTTGTTTCTTGTTGATAAATTGAATGGATTATTGATCGTCTTGTGATGTATTGTAGACATACTTTTTGTTTAAGCCGAGATTTAATTCCAAATTTAATTTTAGTTTTTAGTATAAAATTTTAACTGAAATTCACTCACACAAATGACAGAAATATACACATTTTGAGAGAATTAATTTTTATTTTTGACATAAGATTGAATTAATGTCGAAAAAATCGAGTTTTCAGGTCCGATTTAATCAAAAATTGATGAATTGAATAGAAAATCGGTACGCCTACGTCAACTTCAATAAAAATTGCAAAATATTAATAATAAACATGGTGTTCAGTTAGACCTCCGATGATTTTTTCAAGAGTAATTTTTAAAAAAATGTAAAGTTCCTCAAAAGCACTTCGAAAATTTTGCAGAGCAAAAAGGCTCCTGAAATGAAAAGGTTCCTGGATATGGTAATCTAGTGCAAAAAAAAAAAAATGATATAGCACTTATAAAATTCTGTAATGCAAAAAGGTTCCTCGTTTTGAATCGAAGAACCATTTTGCATTATCATTTCCTGAGGAACCTTTTTGCACTATCAATTTTTCCCACTGCCAGAAAATTTCATACCAGAGTCAAAAGGTTCCTTGCAATTTTTCTAACTAAATTATTAATTTCTACGATCTCCAGGACTTTTTAATAGAAAATTTTACATCATACTCAAACTAGATAGTATCCCGTATCAAACAATTCTCGATCTGGAGCTGTGAACTATTCCTTTCCATCATAAATATCGTGTTGGAAACTTCATTTCGCTCTCCTGAAAAATTTACTTTTTCCCGAAAAGAACCTTTTTGCACTAGACCGACGAAATGTGATAAATAAGGACTTGTAAAATATCCTGTTAATTTTTACCTCTTAGGTACGTAAGTACGTTCGCACTTCGCAGTTCTTTAACTTCAAGGTACTTGAAAGAAAATTTGTGCACCTGTCTTTATTTGGCATTAATTCAACGAGCTTACACTAAATTCAAGCAAATTTATTGGTTTTGGTTGTAAAGTCAAGTCAAATGTGAAAATGCAGGATGTATTCCACATTACATCATGAATATACGTTATCGTACCCAACAATTAGTGAAGAATAAGTTAATGAACAATGAAATAAGAAACTTTCAATTTCAAGAAATTCATTTGGTGGCCCTTAAAAGGGCCGTTTTAAGAATCTGAATTAAATTGTTTACTCACTAGATACTTTATTTCAAGAATTTTTTATATTCTTGTAAAATGTGATTTGTTGTGGACCCTACTCTAATTTTAATTTAATTATTGCTATAGTGACTAGTTCGGTATACCTTCTCCAAAATTATGTTTATGAATCAACAAGTGATCATAATGATATCAAAGTTATTAGTAAGTATTTTCAAGAATTTATTTTTTATATTATCTTCTTGCTATATTTCAACTGACAACTAATTTTTTCTTATACTTACCTTAAATATTTTGCATGAAAAATTTTTGCTGAATTTCGTTTTCGACTGGTAAAGATTAGTCTTTCTTTCTTTTAGATATTACTTTACTGCTTGCATTTGTCAGCCATAACCAACGGGGCTCGTATTTTAGGTATATTCCCTATTCCTGGGCGAAGCCATTTTGCCTGCAATGAAGCTGTTATGAGAAGTTTATACAATGCTGGCCACCATATTACATTCGTGAGTCCATTTTCAAAAGATATTTCCTTAAAAAACTACACAGTTATTGATACGAAGGAAGATACGTTACTTCATATTGGCAATATGTCCCTGAATGATTTCAAAAATGCTAACATTCTTTTAGTCACTCATATGTCCACAAAAGGAGAAGTGAAATATTGCTACAACGTGTTGGGCACACAGGAAATACAGGTGAGCTTCAAAGATCTTTGGGTGTGCTGAGTTATAGTTCTTAAGAGCTAAAATTAGTCATCAAGAGTTACAGGCGAAAAACCAGTTTTGACCCTACTTAACCCACAACGTGGATCTAGCATAGCTTGGAGGGGTGAGGACTTTTTAGCATGTTAATTTAGGAGTAACAAAGCTACCCACAATCGAGAGTCTCATTCTCTTCAATGTTTTTCTTTTTCAGGCCAATTTTCGTCTAATTTTCCTACTTTAGAAGCATGGATTTTCCTTTTTTCTTACTTTCTTCAATAAAAAGGCTGTTTTAAAATAAAAAAATATTATGTGCTTTTTTTTTGTTACATTTTTATTTCTGTCTCAAATATGAAAGGTTGTATGAAATACTCAATTATTACGAGTAGGTAAATATAATAAAATGTTCACAACATTTATCATCCAGGGTGTATTAATTAAAACACACTATGGAAAATTCTTTTTTCCTTAAAAGTCACAGAATGTAAGTAGATTCCATCAGCTCAGTGTTATTTCAACTTCCATTTTTCTTGGAGAAAAACTTTGAAAACTTTTCTCTGATTCTCTCAACAGGAATGCTGATTAAAATCTCTTTTTCCCATGGCCTCATTCAATTTTATTAGGCTGGTATTACTGCTTTACCAATATAAAGATGAATATTAGTTCTTGTTTAGCGTTTGCTGAATTCAAAAGAGAAACTATTCTATGTAATGTTTGTCGAAATAACCCTGATGACCGAATGCTTCTTACCATTAGCTGAAAAGCTGAATATTCCAGTCATAGGTGTGGTGACTTTTGGATCATGGAAGCTTGGAGATGCTGCGGTAGGAAATCCACTCAATCGAGCTGTGGTTCCAGATTTGATGATAGATACCTCTGATGAAATGTCATTCATCGAACGTCTACAGAACCTTTGGTATTCACTCTTCTTTGATTTCTACTACAACTACTTTGTTTCTTCCTTTTTGAATGAAATTTATCAAAAATTTTACGCACCTGAATGGGTAAACAAAAAAAAAGTATCACTCGTTTTCATGAACAACCATCTGAGTTTGTCGGCAAGAGCTGCAGTGCCAAATGCAATCGATTTTGGAGGAAAGTACAGCATTCCGTAAGACTGAGTATTTAAATTCTTCACAAAAAAAAACATACTATGAAAAATCCACGAAAAATGTTTTCAATCATTTTTTTGTGATATTTGATGCCATAATAGGGGGTGCTGTACAACGAAATTCATCTTGTCTAGGTAAATTCAGAAGCTGAACAAAAAAAATTAAATAGGGACTGAAGGGATATTATGTTAATCAAAATTTTTAATATTTAATTTATTCATTTCTTTATAATAACTTAATTAAATAAAATTAATAGTAAGGAACTTGGATATTATTTTGTTGACCAAAGTTCTAAAAATTTTGAAGTACCAAATTACTGAAGTTATATACTCGTAATTAACATTGCTATGATTAATAACGAGCATTTCTAATGGCAATCACATTCATTTTTCACTATGCGCCTGAAACAAATTATGGAGATGCGCTGAGTTTGTGCATTGGGTTGTGTTATTCTACTATAAACTCACTTTTTGAAATTGAAAAAAAGAATGATAAAAGTTAATTATGAGAAAAATGGCTTCAAAATTCAGGAATTAAAATAATTGCTTTTTCTGTATATTCAGGAAAAGTTGACGTCTTAATGGTCCGTTATTTTTTCTTTTGTCTCTTTTCAGCGTGTTTTCAATTTTGTTTTTTCGACATTGAAAAAATCGTCGAAATGGATTTCCAGACGTGTAGTGCTAAAAGTATACTCACCCGCCGTAAATACGAAATTCCATAGCAGAATGACGTATAACGCTCAACTCCGTGCGTTTTTTTTTATGGCATTTTTGGACTACACTAAGACGTAATTGTATGAAATTCTTTTCTTTTTTTTTGAATAATGACCGTTTAAAAAAATAAAAAAATTATGTGAACTTATGGTAAGTATATTATTTTGTATTCATTCATTTCTACCAATATAATTAAATAAAATAAAAAATATTATTTTCTTGATCGAAGTTCTATAAAAACTTGAAAGTACCAAGTTTATTCGTTATAATGAAAAGGCAAAACGAAATGAATAAGACATTCGGAAGTCACGATATGGCTTGAAATTATATAATTGACGTAGATGATAAACAACAACATACCCAAGGGTAATCACTTTTATTTTTCACCATGTACCTGATAAAATAGAGACCCACTCAGTTTGTGTACCGAGTTGTGTTACGCTAGACTCTCCCATATTGACTTAATTATACAGATGTTTTATGAAAACTTGTTGTGGCATCGTGTAATTTTTAGTATTTTTTGAAATACCAGCATAAAAAAGTTTGGTATTGAAATTTTATTTTATTTGTTAGAACAGCTGCTCATAATGAGGAAACTTTTGGTAAGTCCAAATTGTTAAATGATTAGATATAATGTATCTAGTTGACAAGATTTGATTAAGTATTAAAATAAAAAATTTGAGTAAAAATAACTTTGAAATATATTTTAGTAATTTGAGGGAGAAAAATTGGGACAAGAAAAAATAAATACTACGCAGGCAGGAGAGAAAAGAAATGTTTAAAATGTAAGTAGATAATGAATTTAGTGTACTTAAGATTTTTCATCAATCTATACGTTTTGCAAAAATTTACCAAAAGTACTCGAACAAAGATATTTTTAGAGTTTTCTCAATTCAATGTCTATAGACTCAGTATGAGCGATGGACTTGAACTCTGAAGAAAAATTGTTCCTGAAGACTTGACAACTATTCTTACAATAGACTGGAATTAGAAGAATAACTTATAGCTGGCATAATTCTAAATAAATGATTACTCAAGCACATAAGTATATTTTTGATTTTATTTTTCGACTGTAGACAATTATCATTGGCGTGATATGCCTAGTAAAATCAACAAGAGGTGCCAGAGTCTTGATGATACAACCTATTTATGCTAAGAGTCATGACAATTTCCACACTGCTGTCGCAAGAAGTTTACTTTCTGCTGGCCATTATGTTACATTTATCACACCTTTTCCTGAGTCCATAAAGCATTCTAACTACACAGCCATCAACTGCGGTGATCCCACAGACGTGTCCGGATTTACCAACAAAATGTCAATGGGCGAAGCTTTACAAATGTCGAGTGATTCGATGGCATTACTAAAATTTGGACTGGAAGAGCTGCAAACACTATGTCCTTTAGTAATTCAGCTGGATGAAGTACAAGTAAGTACATGGAAACATAATTATAGTTTCAGATCTCAAGCACAATTCTGTAACCCAAGGGTGTAGTCCAAAAAATTCCACATTTAAAATAGGAGGGAAAGTGGGGGCTACCATTACCGCAGCCTCCTCTTGCTGTATTTGAAAATAGGTAGCGTACAACCGATTTTACTGGCGATACATAGTAGTTCAACATATAACATACGATCAAGACCTAAAAATTTTAAAAATGCACAAATGGGGGCCATAATTTCTGATGTCTCCCCAGAGAACTTTTTCAATAATGCAGGAATGCGGCGAGGTAAGTTATAACACATTCGAAAGTCAGTACGAAAGAGTAAAAATGCACGTTTCCATTAAGAAATACATACTACTTTTCACTTATTTGTGATGGCTGGTAAAATGGACCCCATTAGATGGATTGATTAGAAATTTTTAAAATTATTGTTGTCAGAGGATATCTCTGTTGTAATATAATTCCTTTTTAAACTAAAATAAATTAAAGAAATTGAGCTAAAATTAAAAATAATATAGAAAATTTAAAAAATTTAGTACCTAAATGAAAAATAAACACTATTTCAATAATCATAAATTTAAAGTTCATTTAATGGAATTAAAATTTTTGATTTTGTTTTTGAGTTTTATGAGGTAAGAAATGACAGTTATTATAGTTTTCTAAAATTTATTTGAAACGAAATTTTAAAATTTTGTCAAATCATCTCTGCAGACGTTGCACTAATTCTTTTCTGTTAGGATTACATTGAATATTTGGCGAAACTTTTTCTTTTATCTTTTAAAATCAGTTTCTCGCAATCAGGTCACTTCAAAAGGAGCTCTTCAAATAAAAGGTATAGATACTCGTACATACAATTTCTGCTAAAAAATCTAGAAAAACTTTTTTTCTTCAAATCTTTGTAACAATGATTTTCAGAAAATTTTGCAGTCACAAACGAAGTTATTCGACGTCGTAATCCTAGAAACAATTTTGGATTTGCATGAATGTTTCCTTCCTGTAGCGGATAAGTTTGATATTCCTATAATTGGAGCTGTCGTACCCAGATCTTGGCTGTCGACGGAATGGATGATGGGGAATCCCTCCAATCCTGCTCTTTATCCTTCAGTGGTAGCAACTTACTCATACCCTATGACTTTTTTGCAAAGACTGGATAATTTTTGGAACCTTCTGCTAGATTTTGCATTTCATAACTATTATACATATCCCCAAATGAAGGAATTCTACAAGAAATTCTTCGGTGATGATAATTTTTCTGACAGAAGAAAAATGTCTTTAGTGTTTTTAAACAACCATCAAGTACTGACTCCACGTCCTATAGTTCCAACGATTATCAATGTTGGTGGACTTCAAATACAACCAGCAAAGCCTTTGCCAGAAGTGAGTGATTCTTTGTCTTCCGAGCTTGAGCAAGTTTAATAGCTTTTTCTTAAATTCCATCGTGTCGTACTGTTGAAGAATTTGAAAACCTTCATTGATGGTGCAGAGCATGGTGTAATTTTATTTTCAATTGGATCATTTGTACAAAGTTATAACATGCCTTCCGAAATGTTGGCTGCGTTGAGGAAAACTTTTGCTCAAATCCCTCAGCGGGTTATATGGAAAGCAGAGAAACGAATTGAGGGTTTATCTGAAAACGTGTTAGTGTCTAAATGGCTTCCCCAGAGAGACATTCTTGGTAAGTTGAAAAAGATGCTTTTATATAACAAATTAGCTGAAGTACGAGTATGTCATACGAATCATAAATTGAAAGCAGTAGAAAAGCTCATACGTAGAGATTGGGAGTGACTGGAAGGTTTTTCCCCTATCTAAAGCCAAAATTAGACCCCCTCCCCTAGAAGAGAATAAAATTAACCTCGCCAGTTCAAAGAAAATACTATAAAATTTTGATCTAATTGGTAAGAAACTCACTTTGATAAATCAAAAATTTTTTTCTTTTTTGTTATTTCACGTGTTTTTTTTGTTTTTTGTGATAGGCCTACGATCAAATTTTTTTAACCCTTTCAAATATCAAGCCAAGTCCACCTATGGAAATGCTTCAGTCCTGACAGTTTCAAAATATTATACCTAAAAACGTTTTTGTGTATTGTTTTCTATAAATGAAAAAAACAGAAACTTGCTAGACATGTCTAATCTGCATGTTCATTTTCAGCTCATAAAAATATTGTGGCCTTCATTTCTCATTGTGGCATAGCTGGAACGTATGAAAGTCTATATAATGGAATACCAATGGTGTTAATGCCAATATTTGCTGATCAAATAGCCAATGCTGAACTTCTTCAGCGATTAGGAGTTGGCCCAAAAATTTACATAACTAATTTGACGACAGAAAAATTGCTGAATGCTTTAAATGACGTTATCAATGGAACGAAGTAATAAATTCATTGTATAGTTCTAATCTCATAGGTTTACGTATAGGTTATTTTCAGAAAAATTGCTTACCCTATATATTTTAGTTACTCGGATAGTACACAGATATATTATATTTTAATCAGTTTTCTTTGAGAAATGCCAGATGCAAGAAGGTGCTACTATACTTATTAAAAATTAGTATGCTGCATACTAACGTTGGGACAATTCAAGTTTTATGTGAAAAATTAATACAAAATGAATTAAATTTTAGTCTGCATCGCACTAGTTTTCAACATATGCGAGTTTTCAGTAATTTACGTATTATATTAATTTTTAATACTTTTTATTAACTCTTAATTTTGTATCAATTTTTCATGTAAAACCTGAATTGCCCAAAAGTTAGTATGCAATAATTAAAATTTAAAATGCAGTTTCCTTTACGTGTGGCAGCACCTTCAAAATATCAACATGATTGGGCTTAAACTTTGTATTGTCCTTTCTGCTTGAATTTATTGAGGTGAGTCTATTTTGCTATTGCTTAAATTGAGATACGTGTTTTAAAAATTTAGTAATTATTGGCTGATTTTATGAGATACGTCTTTCTACTTACGCTTTTTTCTTAAGGGAATTTTTGCAGCTGCGACTAACGTAAGTGGTTTATAGTTTTGCGGAAAACAGAAAATTATAAATTCTTGAGATGCAGCCTTTTACCTTAATGAGACAGTATATTGAGTACCTTTTTGTCTCTAGATATCGTCAAAGGACGACGGAGATTTCTGAATTAATCAAAGATCAACCAATGAGTCCTCAAGAAAGCGTAGTATACTGGACCGAGTATGTCATAAGACACAATGGTGCTAAACATCTACAGTCACCAGGTGCTGAGATGCCTTTATATCAGTACCTACTATTAGATGTGATCGGTTTCATATTATTTTTAGTGTTTATTATTTTCTTTTTATCATATTACTTTTTACATACTACTTATAACTACTTTTGTAAAGGAAAAAGTAATTCGTTGAAGACAAAAAAGAACTGAGTGTAGGTCTGTGAGTAGCTCAATGATCTCAGTTTGACAGGAAACTAAATTTTGTTTCTCGTTGATAAAGTGAATGGATTATTATCGATCATCTTGTGATTTATTGTAGACATACTTTTCGTTTTAGCCGAGATTTAGTTCCAAATTTAATTTTTGTTTTTTTAGTATAAAATTTTAACTGAAACTCACTCACACAAATGATAGAAATATACACAATTTGAGAGAATTAATTTTGATTTTTTGATTTCTGACATAAGATTGAATCAAAGTCGAAAAAATCGAGTTTTCAGGTCCTTTATTCAACGAGATTGAGTTACACTAAGTTACACTAAATTCAAGTAAATTTATTGGTTTTGGTCGTTAAGTCAGGTTTGAAAATGGAGAATGTGACTTATTCCAAAACATCATGTATACACCGTTTACGTTCCCTACAAATAGTAAAGAATAAGTTAATGAACTATGAAATAAGAAACTTTCAATTTCAAGAAATTCATTTGGTGGCCCTAAAAAGGGCCGTTTTAAGAATCTGAATTAAATGACAAGTAGTTAAGCACGTTCACCACGGATTCTACGAGCCAGTTGGATATCTTTAGGCATAATAGTGACTCGCTTGGCATGGATGGCACACAAGTTTGTGTCTTCAAATAATCCTACCAAGTAAGCTTCGCTAGCTTCTTGCAGGGCCATAACTGCTGAGCTCTGAAAACGTAAATCCGTTTTGAAATCTTGAGCAATTTCACGAACCAACCGCTGGAAGGGCAATTTTCTGATCAGCAATTCTGTACTCTTCTGATAACGACGAATCTCACGAAGAGCAACAGTTCCGGGACGATATCTGTGAGGTTTTTTCACACCACCGGTAGCAGGAGCGCTTTTACGAGCAGCTTTGGTGGCTAACTGTTTCCTGGGAGCCTTTCCTCCGGTAGATTTACGAGCAGTCTGTTTGGTACGAGCCATGGCAAACAACGGTGAGAACACAGCAACAGCAGATCAATCAGCGAAAATGGAAATTTGAATTAATAAAAGTAGTTTCATTTCCAAAATATATATAGAGACGGAGAAGATATCAGGGATTCTCATTGGTCGATACGAGTTGCTGTGTTTCGACGAATGAGAATGCAGAAATATTTTCGAATTCTTGTTGCGTTTAGAAAAGTCGAGTGAGATAGCGAAGTGCCAAGGACATTTTTGATGAAATGAAATAGAATATCTCGACGAAACGATAATGAACAACTAGCCAACTGCAATTTTTAAAATTTACGGAAAATGGAAAAACAAAAAATTGCACAAATTTGGGAAAACGGTTAACGGAAAGCTGAAAATTGGATGAAAGGATATTACGCATTTGGTACAAATCACCTCTAAAAAATCATGATTGTATCCGACCATATTTGAAAAGAATTAAGCTTTTGAAAATCGAAAACTCGGCTAGTTGTTTTTGGTTGACATATCTATTTTTAAATGTTTAAGAGAGAGATTCAAAATAATTTGAAATGATTTACTTTTGCAAAAATGAGTTGATTTTACATACATACATACCTGGTCGTTGCCTAAACATGCTTGAACTTGGCTGGTTTTCTCTGTAAATTGCAAATAAAAAGATTTAAAATCTGAGGAATTACTTTTTTTGTACAAGGTTATGTGATTCCATAATGATTTATGTAGAGCATCAATCCACAAACAAGTAAATTTTTAGAAATAATGTCAGTTGGCTGGTTGTTGCGTAGGGCCATTCAATAATTGTACTGTATATTGAATCATTTTTAAGTCTTAATTTCAAAATTTCATAGGTAGGTAGATTTATCTACCAACAGTACTTTTCAAAACTACTTTCATTCCATTGGTGATTATATTTTTCAAAAATAACTGCTTGAATTGACATTAGCCTGCTATGCGATTAGACCGAACAAGAAAACTATTAATTATTAAAATAGAAAATTCGTTTCTTTTTATTTCCTATTTTCAAGAGTTTTTTGATTTTCTTCAACTCTCGAACTATTATCATTTTTGCAAATAATTGATATATCGGATTGCTCATTACTGCTGTCTCAAGTCTTTTATACAGTACCAATATTTCAGTTAAGAATAAACTATAAACAGGTTTCTCACAGAGGCACCCAACGTGGTACCAGGTACATCTACGTAATTTATCGGATAGCTGTTTTCTATACTTCTTCAACACTCTTCCGTTAAAACGAAGCGTTCTAATTGGTTTAAACGTGTTTGACGTTCGGACCAATAAGAATGCGTCAAATATTTTTCGTTTCACTATAAATATTTTACGATTTCCTTCATTAGCATTAGTGTTTCAAGTTTTCTTCCCGTTCACTGACGTTCATCTAGCAGCTATCAAAATGACTGGCCGTGGCAAAGGAGGAAAAGGTTTAGGAAAAGGAGGTGCCAAGCGTCATCGTAAGGTGCTTCGTGATAACATCCAGGGTATCACCAAACCTGCAATCCGTCGTCTGGCTCGCCGTGGTGGTGTCAAACGTATTTCCGGTCTCATCTATGAAGAGACTCGTGGAGTTCTGAAGGTGTTTTTGGAAAACGTAATTCGTGATGCTGTAACCTACACCGAACACGCTAAGCGAAAAACTGTCACCGCCATGGATGTTGTCTATGCCCTGAAGAGACAAGGCAGAACCCTATATGGTTTCGGAGGCTAATTTGCTGCTCTATGTTCAATTGAACTCATCCTGTCGATTAAAACGGCCCTTTTCAGGGCCACCAATTTCAATTTCTTTAATTGACAGTTGCACTGTAACGATTCTTATATATTGTCTGGAATGCAGGGATTTTCAAGTCGACTTTCTAAGATTCCTTATTCACATCAACTACAAATTATTTGTTTATAGAAAGATAGGAATGGTTCAGTGATCCGTTCAATGTAAATTATGACATAAACAATTAATTAATTTCACGTTTTGTCGAGTCCATTGAACTGAAGAAGAAAATGGAATCCTAATAATTTTTAGATCATCCTAATAATTTTTAGATCATCCTATTTCCTGTGATAATTTATTCGTATAGAAGTTACAAGATTTTAAGTACTGCTCTAATTGTCAAAATGATATTGTAGGCACCTCGTATATTTATTTAACAAATTGTAAACGAATAATGGAAAATATACGTGAACAGGATTGAAAAATACTCACGTAGTTGGTACTAGGTAGTAGGTACGTTATTATTTTTGTGCAGTTTCGAAATAGTTATTGATGGTTACTCAGTTTGAAAGGTTCAGATTACAGACATCGAATTTATTTCGTGAACTTATCAGTCTTCCAAGGGTTTAACTCAAGTTGGATTAATTCTTTGGGGAATTAAATAAAAAAATTACTAAGGTCCCTTCCCCATGATTATGAGGATTTGTGGAAACTTACTGCTCGTAGTTAACCTGAGTAACTTACGAGTTACAACCTCATTTCATTAAATTGAAATATAACGCTCAGTTTCTCACGATTCATGATTCGGTGTTTGGGTAGATACCTTTAAAAGAAGAAGTACACAGTTCTGACTTGCAGTATTACTGAACTTGAGATTATTTCGCTCGATAAAAAAATGTAGATTCTGCAAACTTGACTAAAATAAGGTTGGTTTAGTAAGTATATACTAGGTAGCTTGAATGCTTGTAAATTTTCAGTATTTAAATTTTCACAGATCCTTAAACATCGTACTCATTTCCTAGGGGGTAAATTAATTTAGGTTTAATCAAAACCTGCTTCATTTTCAAGAAATTCTCAGTGAAAAATCTTCAAGTCAAAATTTATCCCTCATATTCCAAATGATCCAGAAGTTTCAAGTTTTTCCATTTTAGTCGAATAAAAATCAGCTTTTAGCATACGTAATGTATTTCAACAGTTGGCTATTTAATGACGTGGAATAGAAAAGGGAAAATGATAATCGCATGGAGGTACATTTAAAATAGAAAATCTGCAGTTTTAGAGTTCGAATAGGTACAATTCAGAGTACGGAAAACAAAAATCCCAATCCAATGTTAACCATGAATTACTTTGAATTTTTAGTGATGTACATGATTACTCTTCATTTAGTCATTTACTTACACTTAAACTCATTAAACCGTGGCCGTAATTAGGCGTAGGTATGGTACTTGAATATTATCTCGATGAGAATGAATTGAAAACGAACCAATCGCAATCTGAGTTTCTTTTTCGTTGAATTGCTGCCCGCTGATTGGTCCTTTTGTGAGCATGCATTGAAGTATAAATATTTCAACTTAACAATTATCATCATTCACTTTGATTGGTAGCTTCTCTCTGTCACGTCTTGCGTAGTTCAATTTTCGTTATCTAAAATGGCACCTCCGAAGAGCACGGGCAAAGCTGTGAAGAAAGCCGGCAAGGCTCAGAAGAATATCAAGAAGGATGACAAGAAGCGTCATAAGAAGAGGAAAGAATCTTATGCTGTGTACATTTACAAGGTGTTGAAGCAGGTTCATCCGGACACTGGTATCTCTTCGAAGGCCATGAGTATCATGAACAGTTTTGTGAATGACATCTTTGAACGGATCGCTGCGGAGGCTAGTCGGTTAGCTCACTACAACAAGAGGTCGACAATAACTAGTCGGGAAGTTCAAACAGCTGTGAGGCTCCTCTTGCCTGGTGAGTTGGCCAAGCACGCTGTCAGTGAAGGTACCAAAGCCGTCACTAAGTACACGAGCTCTAAGTAATTACCAAGGCGATGAATTTGTTGAATGCAGTGAATATATCTCTTAAAAAGGCCCTTCTCAGGGCCACCACATTTATTTCTTGATATTGAAAGTTAAACTTCGAGGGAAACATAATATTGGGTGGTGGCTATTCTACTTATCTATTTCCTAAGTAAAGCAAAGTTATCCATGGCTTTAAACCCTCAATACGAATTGCATTATATTTTTTAATTTGGTTAGTCCTTTAGCTACACGGAGATGGTAATAATTTCAAATTTCTTGGCTCATTCTCGACAAAATATGATATCTTATAGAAAAAGTTTCCTTCATAATTTTATTTTCTTATCTTTATCGGTTGATCACTGCAGAACTTGATATTGAGATTTCCTCTGACTCCTCCCAGTTTCAATATTTCAAAATTTATTTGAGGGTGAAGAAAAAATAAAAAATAAATGAAAATTAGAATGAAATGTCAAGTTTGAAGGCTACAGCCGAAGATGTATCAATTATTATAATCTAAAGTTCTTCTTTGATCCAGCCATTCTCCTTATCTAGGTGTCTGGTGTCAATTTATCTAAATTCAAAAAATCAAAGCAAATAGTTTGTAAGAAGGTGGGGTAGATGCTTGAGTGAATACTTAATTATCGAAACGATATTGTATGCATCGAATGGAACTGAATACGTCCAGATTTGGTGACTAAATTAACGCTTGGATTGACTTTTCAAAACTTTCGAATAATATCAATAAAGCTGAAAAGACAGACTGAATTTCAGAGAGCCTTCAGATTTTTTGATTGATAAAAAATATTTTTAATTTTTGGAGTAAACAGTGAGCGGACTTTGAGGGGTGATTATAGTTTCCAGCCTCAGAGAAAATCTGTCGTTAGTCTTTTTTCCTCTCGCCTATTTCTGAGCCGATGACTAATTTTGATTAATTTGTATCAAGCTCTAAAAATGTTTTCTTCTTCTCGTATTTAGCAATTCTTTTTTGTTTTCTGTCTCTTTTTTCTAGTGATAAGCAAAATATCTTCATGTTTATATACCCCAAAATTTGCATTTTCGCTTATATCTTCAAAAATATCAATTTTAGGGGAAAAAAGAGGACAGAAAATGTTTGAAACTAAATTTTCCATAAAAAATATTCCTACGTAAATTTTTCCATCTCATACAGTTACGGAGTTACATACTTGCAAAAATTAAAAAAAAAAAAATATCAAAATACTCGAATTTAATTGGACCAAAATCAAATAGGTAGACTCCATAAATAAGTATAGAAAACTTAGAAAAGGTCAACCATGAGTAAAATCAATTTCATTATAAATAATTTGAGAAGGTATCTAATCGGAAAAATAGACCAGCCTTTCTAAAAAAATTTCGATTCAGGCAGATACTCTGTGATACTATAAAATAAGGTGCGCTGGGTAAGAATTTCATTATAATTATAAATAAATCATTACGCTGTAAAATTATTTCGCCAAAGAATTATCTCACGAGATGATGAGATTCGTCTTTCCTGCCCTTACAGCTTCATCTTCCCCAAAAATCGAATAGAATTTTATGCTTTATAAAAAACAAAATTTTTGTTCAGTTAGTTTTGCTATCAAAATCTAAACTTGAATTTATTTCTTGAAGTTCATCCATAAAAATACGAGTCAAGAAAAAGGTCTCAGGTCCCAGTAGGTATGGTCACTGGTCAGTCCATAATCGCGATAGTTCATTAGAATTTCGCAAAGAAGGTACCATACTTGGTAAAGAAAATAAGAAATTACGGTGCCGAATAGTGAAAAATTGAAAATTCACGCTTCGTTGGTTGGGAAGTTCGAATTACCAAGGCTCACCTTGACGAACGAGAAAAAAAGTTGAATGACTTGTTTACTAAACTCTCGCGTTGAAAACGAACGAATCAAAAGCGTAAATGCAACGTCGATATCTGATTGGTCTATTTGCGTTTGCTCGTTTTACTATAAATATTCTGCGCGTTCGTATGTTAGTATCAGTTCAACAATTTGTTTGCTCCTGTATACGCGTATTAATTTTCTCTGCTTCAAGATGTCTGGTCGTGGCAAAGGTGGTAAAGTAAAGGGAAAGTCCAAAACTCGTTCCTCTCGTGCCGGATTACAGTTTCCAGTCGGTCGTATCCATCGTCTTCTCCGAAAAGGAAACTATGCTGAGCGTGTTGGAGGTGGAGCACCAGTGTACTTGGCGGCTGTAATGGAATACTTAGCTGCTGAAGTTCTGGAGTTGGCAGGTAATGCTGCTCGTGACAATAAGAAGACTCGTATCATTCCCCGTCATTTGCAATTGGCTATCCGTAATGACGAAGAGTTGAACAAACTACTGTCAGGAGTTACTATCGCCCAAGGTGGTGTGTTACCCAACATTCAAGCTGTTTTGCTGCCAAAGAAGACCGAAAAGAAACCATAAGTTGATTGCTTCCTTTCATCATCATTAAAACGGTCCTTTTCAGGACCACCAAATTAATTTCTGATAATAGAAAGTTTACAAACTTTGTACTTACAGTCCATACATTTGATGAACTTCTACGTTATCCACGATTAACTCAGTCGAAATGTTCAAGTTTTCAGAATAAAGTTATTATTTCGAATAAAGTTTTAAGAGACGCATAATCAGATTGGGAGGGTTAATTTTTGCCTCTGGATTCGTTAATCGTTTTCAATTCAATCCCTGTACTGTCGTAATTCAAAAATCAGAAGGTCAATTTTTTCAGAACGTATTTAATATACTCGAATTTGTGTATGTATCTACAACATCAACATGGAGATTTCTTCGAGTCTATCACTATTTCAGGTGCTTTCGGTAAAAAAAATTTGAAAATTATTTACGGTTTCTGACTCCAGATATTGAATATTCTTCTCCAGGGCAAAAGTGAAATTCTTTAATTTGAAACTTAAAATTGTGATGATACTGATGATGGTGAGGTACTCATATAATCCAAGTTTTAGAATTTTAGATACCTCGGGGTATAGGTACACACACTCGAACAATTATTTGACTCATTCTGTTTGACTTATAAGTTATGAAAAATTTCTTTTGCTGGTATTCTTTTCATCAAGAACAATTATCTCGAAAATAGTTACTTAATTATTGCTGACGAGCGTGATTGTTATTGGTCGTTTTCACGTCCGAGTTCGAGCCAGCTCGATTCTTATTGGCTACTTTAACGTTCAAGTGAATTTCACGGTTTTCTGTGGCGATTTTAGTTACACTACTACGACCCCGTCGAAATCCAACGGCAATCCTGCTAAGTGTAAGTGCGAGTAATCTTGTCCTATTAACCTCAGGCCTCAGCTCATGAACTTCAGAATTTATTTTCAAATTTTTCTTCGTCTTGCCATTTTTATTTCTGCCATTTGATATCTGGTCAGAAATTTTGTATGGCCGAAGATTGTAGAAATTCAATTTTATTTGCTAATATCTTAAATCAGTACTTATGTAGAGGTACTCGAAAATTTTTTTTACAAGTTTAAATTTGAGCAGGTCCACAGCAAATGTTTCATTTCGGCTGGAATGTTACACTCGAAGCAATGTGGGTGAATGTGTTCATCAAAGTAGAAAGGTTGACCTACTTAAAATTCTATTCAAGTAAAAGTGAAAGTTGAAGAGGTTGTAGTTATCGAACAGTTTGAAGAATTTATTGAAATGTCAAAATCACTTGGAAAGAGATGAATATTTAAAATTCATAGACCTATAGGTATCCAGGTACCTCGATATCTGTTTTAGAATTTCAAAAAATTAAAAAATAAGCTTTTCTAGTTTATTGTGAGTAGATTTTTGTTTAATTTGGAACCGACCATGGCACTCATCCTCATTTCAGTTCGAGCTTCTTTTATTTCTCAGATGTTTTGGAATAAAAAAACTTGTTGGTACTCGTCATCTAAGATAAAATAATATTGGTACTTAGGTAGTCACCTAAAAATACCTCGAGTGAAAAAGAAAATTCAATTCAGTTAGGTTATCGTAGAAGATTTTTCTTTTATCACATGAAAGCTGAAAATACCTCTCTGAGAATTGTTTTACAAATGAAGAAGATGCGTTTCAACGCTCAAGATTTTTAGATACGTCACTCAAACTTGTTACGAGTATGACCCATATTTTTATGAATAATTTCAATTATAAGGGAAGAAAAGAAAAAAAAAACTAATTCAATAATTTAATCAGACCAGTTTACTTTAAGTAGTTAACAACAACAACAACAATAATCAAATCAATCTTTTATTAGTAATCACATAATAATAATAATAATAATAATGATAACAATAATAATATGGCTTATTGAAATAATCGTCTTAGCACTCCAAATTTCTCAATATTATCGGACTTATAAGAACCTATTAATTTGAAAACAATGATTGTAATAATATTATTTTAAAGATATTTTTAGAAAGAATAGGTAAGTAGAGACTAGTTGAACCAATTTAATAAAATATAGACTAATATTTAAGAATCTTAGACCGTAAAACTGAAAACGAATTTGAGGTGGCACCACATTCAAAATACTTGGTATTTTTAAAATATATCTTGAACATGAGTCGGTATTAGGTACCGTACCTGGATATTTTTATTATATTACTATAACCCTGTTAAGAAAATGCTTTCTTCACAATGTTCTGAAATTCATATTTTGAAAATATACATACATGTACCTACCTACATCTACCCAGGTACATAATTACGAAATTATTTTAGGAATATTCCAGTTGAAAATTTTTCATTTTACTTGGACGAGATACTCGTATTTTCGAGTGGTTGAGAATCTTATTTTTAATAAAAATTATTACAATTTTCAGAAAGTCTTTCGAAATAGTAATAATATTTTTAATATCAAGGATATTTCAAAATATTTACACAATGTTACTCGATATTCTCAAAATAAATCTTATACTATTTGGAAAAATAATTGTTCAGCGTTAAAGAGCGTTACCGTTATTTAAAACTTGTTTTAGGGTACAAATTTAGTCATCTTATAACTAAAATTTTTCATACATTTATCTAAAATGTGTTTAAAACGCAATACAAAAAAATTGATTAAATAATTTTTTATAAACGGAAAAAAAAATGCATTTCAGAAACATTGCCTTATATGTTACCCATAAACTATGTCCACTCGAAATTGCAATTAGAATGCTGTCCCAGTTAGAAATTTTTTTCAACTTTGTTGAACAAAATAACTGAAACTGGGGCTAATTACATCAAATTAATAATTCTTTTTAATTTTATAGGCAATTTTTCAAAAACTTTTCTCCCACTTTCTCTTTTCTTGGCAGACTTTTAAATCGGAATAGTCAAATCCATAGCAGAATGCAGTGTAAAAATTTTGTGTTTGTACGTTCAAAAGACGAATTTTTCTCTCCCTCAAATTCCATCTAATTTTGGTGAAATTTAGTATATTTCAGTAGCTAAAACATTGAATTTTTATTATAAGTTGTAAAATGTGTTTTAAATTCGTCCATAATCTAATTATTAGCATTTTTCTAGCATGACCACCTATGTTTAACCATAGTCTTTCGGAAACGAACACTTATAAAACTATAATAACGAATTATTTTTTGGCTTTTCTTGTGATATTTAGACTCGTTACACATTTGAGAAGAAAAATGACCAATAATTCTGAAAATTATACGAATAAAACGTCCGAAAAAAATTAATTTCTTTGAGAAAAGAAACACGAAAAGAGAACAACAAGGATTCAAAGTATAACGAATTTGCAGGTGTTTACGATACGGTATTTCTCAACACTATAAATATTACGACGTATTTTTCTTCGTTACCATTTCGAATTCTGCTGTTGCGTTAGTCGCCTGTTTTAAAGAGTTGATCGTTCTGTTTTCATTCAAGATGACTGAATCTGGTGCTGAAACTGTTTCTGCTACCCCTGCCGCTGCCAAGTCGAAGAAAGCCGTCACTCCGAAGGCGAAGACAGCGTCGAAGAAAGCCGCTCCATCGCATCCTCCAACTGCTCAGATGGTGCATAGTGCAATCAAAAATTTAAATGACCGTGGTGGATCTTCGTTGCAGGCAATTAAAAAGTACATCACCAGTACGTACAAAACTGATGCTGAGAAGCTGGCCCCTTTCATCAAGAAGTATTTGATCTCTTCGGTCGATGGCGGTTCTCTTATTCGTACCAAAGGCAAAGGTGCAGCCGGGTCTTTCAAGTTGGCTGTTTCCAAAGCTGAAAGTGCGAAAAAGGCGAAGAAACCTGTAGCCAAAAAACCGAAAACTGCCGCTGTACCAAAAAAGGTAGTAGCCAAACCGAAGAAGGAGACCGTAGCTCCGAAGAAAGCCAAAGCTGCGCCCAAACCAAAAGTGACCAAGCCGAAACCAGCTGTTGCTAAAAAATCGCCGAGCAAGGCGAAGAAAGCGAAAACGCCGGTTGCTAAGAAGCCAAAATCTCCGAAACCAAAGAAGGCAGCAACCAAGAAGGTTGTGAAGAAACCAGCAGCGAAGAAGTAAGAAGCTGAGAACGAGCGACAATTAAAAAGGCCCTTTTCAGGGCCACCAAATAAATTTCTTTGAAATTGAAAGTTTAAACTACCTATCTATCTCCAATCTCATTATGCTCGACTTGACGAATTCTTTAACACTTAATCTTGAAATGAAATTGATATGCATCATGCTCGGAATTATGCAGATTTTGGACAAGTACATGTACTTCGACTTTCCTTTATTTTTTAAATCTGCAAGTTTTCTTGGCCCTGACAGTTTTACTCATGAAAAAAAGAAAGTTTCGTGATGGTTCCTCAAAATCGGTAAATCTTAACAAACAAAAATTCTAATTCCCTCCTTAACGAAATAAAATTTCGTATTCAAGCACATACCAATAGTTGAATAGTTGGCCTTTTATATTCACTCTATTTAGTATTTATGTATGTACTCGTATGAATGACATGGAGAGCATTTAGCAAAGTAAAAAAAAAAGCCCATTTCAAGCATTTAATTACTAATTTTCGTCTTTCCCGTACATTTAAATTTCATTTCAGGAATTCCTCAAGCATTCATAAGATTTTTCAATACATAATCAAGAATTTTTCAGCCGATCGCTTGGCAGCACCGTCGATTCTACATGAATTCTATCGAAAGACAATGACTAGTTCATAAAGTAGTTCATCAACTGACGGAATTTTCCAATTATCTCCTGATGCATAAATTACGTTGTTTCTGCAGTATCGTACTTGGTTAATTTAGACGAAATAAATTACTGAATTAATCAGATCCATAGGTACTGTAGTTAAAGAATCAAATTATCTATTATGCTTTCTAATATTTGAATGCGACCCATTCAGTTAAAAATTCGAATTTATTAATTAACTCCGATTTTAATCATTTTTAAATTGCATAAAACATAAAATGAGATTATGAGTATATGACTTAAAGGACTGTCTCCTAAGAGTGCGCAGTTCTTTTTGATAAATGACAAAAAAAAAAACCAAAAAAGGAAAAAAACCAAAAAAGGAAAATGAACAGTGTGGTATATAAATCAAAAATTTTGAGTTTTCTTTGAACTGGGAGGTAGAAGGGGGTTCATATGATTTTTTCTATAGCCGCTAATTTCAACTTTAGGCGAGGGGGCGGTCAACATTGACTCAATCTCCCCTCAATCAGCCAACAAAATGGATGATAATTTTTTTATGACTCGACAGCTTTTGGAATTCGGCTGACGATTTGATTTTATAATAATGCGGTTTATTATGAGAGGTATTCACAAACACACAAAACTACGAGTATTATCTTTTTATGAATGAATTGGATTCATGACTGAATTTTCTTATCATGTAGGTCTACTTACTCCTTTTTTTCCCAAAGGAATAATACTCCCACTTTTGAGCCAATTGAGGAAATTTTCTTTCAGTCTTTAAAGTTTTTCCAAAATTTTTAAATAATGAAATCGTTTGAATCGATTCGTTTTGCAAAGTTCTAATATCTATTGTTCTACTGTCAAACTGGTAAGAGTGAGGACTACAGTGTATAGTTCTTATATTATTTTTCCACGTTGAAAAATGGAATTAGATAAGGATTTTTAACGGTTATGCGAAATTTGCAGTTAGTTTCAGGTGTTGATTATATATTTTTTTCATAATTGTATGCTTACATGATAAAGGAAATGGAACATAAAAAAACGCTTTTTTTTGGTAGTTTCTTTTTCTAGTGTCAAAGTTCATAAAATTTCAGTTTGAAGAGGCATACTGGGTATTTTGTGCAGTCAAACAGTTGTAACAAATATAACGATCTACTTATTGTAATGGAGACAGCTGGAGTACCATTTTTAAAATATCAGTGAGTACAAATTTGATTAATTAATTATTTAGAATAATAATTTTGTATACATGGAGACATTATGAATTAGACATTGTTTATTTAATTTTAAACTCAGCAATAAAATAATAAAATTCAATACAAAAATTCAATAATTTTTCTTCGATTATATATTCGTGTCATCAGAAGGAGGCTATGATAAATCTAATGATTAGATCTGCTCTGCTGGTAAAATTCATAAAAATCAGACACTCAGTTCTAATATGGCAGATTTGTTAATAATGGCAAAATACGTATACATTCAGCTTGTTGCTAGTTATACTTTTCAATGGTTACACTCTATAAAGTATAAAATATACTGTGGAGAAGGTAGCCCATAAAATAAAAATTATGGCTATTTGTGCCACGCTGACTTTTGAGATTCAAGCTGAAGCAATGGCTTAGTCACTGTATTGATTCTTTTTGATTCAGAATTAATTGTCTGATCATTTCATAGTGGATTTAGACTTACGAATTTCCTCATAGATTCTTGTGAGTTCAGATTTTATTTTTCAGATTCTCTTATCACAATCTCTTCTCAAAAATTGGTTTGATATTAAGTTCAAAACAATAATCAATTGAGGATTTGTTGTCTTTGCAAACATTTGATATAAATAGTTTTTTGGGACAAAAATGTGATTGATGAGATACTGGTTGGACTTTTTTAGTAGCTTACATGGTAATGTCGGTGGCCTATTAGGCAATGGAAAAATTTCTTTCAGTGATTTATAAGGTATTTCATATTGTTGCCTATTTTTTTCCTCCAGAAGCTATAGAAAATTACAAATCTAAAGCTCAGAAAAGCTGAAAATCCAGTGCAGAAATTTATAAGCTAGCAAAATTAATAGAAATATCATTATTTTTGGTCCAACGTTTGCAGTCCTTATAATTATTGATAATATATTCATCAATAAAATATGGTCGACCATTTTTTTTTTTGTGTAATTATAGGTACTTTTAAGGGGTTTGCCAAAAGATTCATCTTAATTGCGCAATGTTTCACAATTTCAGGCAAATTCCTGCAAAGGACGTTCCATTTTTCCATCGAAAACGTTATCTCGTCGCCTTCATGATTGCGGTAGTATGTTATTTCATAAGTTGGTATCGAGTTGCTTTAGTTATGGTTATGGTGGAAATGACGACTCCGAAGAATATCACGTTTGAAGATCGAGTTATTCTCAAGGTTTGCTATGACTGAAAATATATCTGTATTTATTAAAAGGCAATTTCACAAGTTTTTAACACTGAAGAAAGTAAAATAGTTCCTAGATAATAAGTTTTTTCAAGAAAAATTGGACAACTCGAAGATTAAGGTGAAAATTTTAAATTTCTTCAAAAGCAGGTTTTCGATTGATAGTACAGAGGTGTCATGAACCATACAAAGTTTATGTTTTAGCATTCTGTAAGAAATAAAAAAGAAAAAAATGAACTAGAAACCATTCGTCATGAAATTTCTATCAGACTTCACTCTCATTATGATTGACCTGTGGAGTAAATTTCAGACATATTGGTTCAGTGATTCGTCCTACTCGTACCCCGAAGAAAAAATTAAGTATTAGTGAACAAAGAAACACCAAAATGGAGATGAATATTTTTGGAATCCTGAGATCATGAAACGAACAACTATCTGGGCCTCATACTTTATTTGTGAAAGTCAGACTAAAGTTAATGGAAGTTTTATGTCGTAAACCTGCTAATTACTACTTATATTTGTGTTTTATAAGATTGATCACCATGTTGCTGATAATTTCTGTTATAATCTGAAAATTTTCCAATTTTTCTTAAAAGAAATACTTGGTTAAAATTTCTAGGTATTCATTTTATTCTGTGTAAATACTTAACTGATAGTCAAAATTGATCTGGACTAGATTTATTTTTTCTAAATTCTACAGAAAGCCGATTTCAACTGGACTTATTTGCAACTGGGCTTGTTGTTTAGTTCACGTTCCTTTAGTTCTTTATTTACATTCATCAGTGGTTTGCTGGCTTGCAGATATGGAGGTGTTCGTATCCTCGGTTATTCATTTCTTATTTTCGGCCTGACAAATTTATGTTCTCCAATAATGGCTAACTTTGGATTTACTGCTTTTGTTATTGTAAATGTGATCATGAGCGCTGCCGAGGTAAACACACATGATGATCTTTTAATTATTAATGTCTTATAACTTATGTGTTTTGGATGGTAGCCATCTTTGAAAACTGCCCCACACTTTTTAGCAGGTTTTCAGGTGAAAACCTGCATATTTTGTCCTTTGATCTGTCCTTTTTTCAACCAGCCAAAAATTACTTTTATGATAAGAAATGGTTAAGAATATGTATTATAGCTGCTATAATCTCTATAGGGCACATTGCTGCTATTTTCGATATTTGGAGGGTGGGTTTATAAACATATTTGGAGCAAAATAAAACAAAAGTCATTCTCTCATCACTTTTTTGAAACCATCAAAGTAATTACCGTTTTAAGACAACTGACAGCTTTTCAATTTCAATACAGAGCTGAGCTTTTAGTTGTCAACTTGAGATTATTCGATGTACTGAGCAGAAAAACTATACTGAAGCTGAAGTGCACCTATTTTTTCTTTAGGATATAGCTTTTGGTAGTTGGATGCAAATGTTTGTGGAATGGGCGCCTACAAGAGAAAGATTTCGAATAATTAATTTTACAGCGTCCACGTGCCTTATTGGTCTTATATCGGGATTTCCACTTGGAGCACTGATATCGGAGTTGTGGAACTGGGAGTGTGTATTTTACTTTACGGGTAAGCTCCCATTTATTTATTCAGTTTTTTATCGAATATACCAATTACAGGCATTCGAATATGAAAATCGCGAAAAGATTTGTCTAAGACCATTTGATTGTGGACAATAAAACATGTCTATATTGTAGGTAAATTATAAAAATAACAATATCTGATGAGTCATGAGGTAAATTACATCGATCGACACTGTTATTTTCAGGAGTAACTATTGTACTATGGTTTATAGTTTGGATTATATTTATATTTGATGAACCAGAAAAAGATAAATTTATTTCGGAAGAAGAAAAGCGCTTTATATTGGAAAATACTCAACAATTGCCAAAAAAGGTTTGTCGAACTGTAAACATTAATATAATTGTATAACCAAGGCGAAATAAATATTATGCTTGATTTATAATAGTCTACCTTAAGATCTTGAATAATTGGAAATTATTTTTCTAAGTAAAATTATCATTTGATTGGATCAGGTCACACTCAAAGGTCACTGTATAACATTTTTATCAGTAAACTCGAGTGCATTACGAATCGTGAAAAAAGTTATCAAGCTTACAGGTTTTTTCAAAGCTTTGTCAAATAAGATCAATTTATACTTCTGCATTTATATGTGTATATTATAACCCTTCTCTTTTCAAGATTTTTTTCCCGGCATATCTGGCATGCACTCACCAATTTCTAAATTATTCACTCACAGATGGTTTATCCGTGGAAAAAGATACTGACATCAAAAGCGATTTGGGCTTATCTGAACGAAAGGTTTGTTGAAGCTTGGTCAGTGTCATTTTTATTGAGTGGTTTGCCATTATTTATCAAAGGTAAGTGTCGAAATTCAGTAGAGTTTTATTTGTTCATTATTATTTACATTATATTAAAATTTTTTTGCCATGTCGAAAAAACTGCATGAAAATACTTATTTGTAATACAGGCAAAATATAGGCAACTTCATTGACACACATGCTGTGGATTTGCATTTTCGCAACCGAAGTAACAACTTTCACAACTTCTTAGTACTAAACCTGGTGATTTATTATTTTTTTGGCTGAATTCTGTACAGGATTTGCTTGAATTCAGATATGGTACCTTAAACATGTGTATATTACCTATGAAAATAAAGAAAAGGGGTTCGTCCTAGCATAGTAAATATGTTCAAGAGTAACATGTTATTTAAATTTATGCCAATTTGGTGCAAAACTCGGTGAAAAAAATGGTAAAACGTGAACTACTTAAAAAAAGCAAATTCAAGACTACACCCTCAAGCTCAAGTAGAGACATTTTTTCTAACATTGACTGAAATTCTACCAGTATAGTGATTATGTCTTTATTGAGTTCTTATATTAAATATTCTATGTGAGAACAGACACCTAATTTTTTCTTTTCAATATCTTATTAATGTTTTAGATTCATTTGATTTTACCATTACCTACATTGGCCTCCTCTCCAGCATACCTCATGTTTGTAATTTGTTGGGAATCGTCACTGGAAGTCTGGTAGGAGATTTTTTGCGAAATCGGAAAATTTTATCTCCGCCAAAGTTGAGTTTTTATTTATTGATTATTATTTATTTATTTCAAAATGATACTCATCAAGGTATATAGTTTTATACATTAGGTATACATGATACTAGATTTTGACGAAAAATTTTCCAAAGACCATGGTAAGTAACTGCTTAAATAAGTGGTTTATCCAGCAAAATCTCATCACTAAATTTGAGCTTGTTACTCTAGTTCTCTGCTTCAGAATTCCACTTCACAGCTGGTACCAGCACCGACCAATTATTGTTAATCTTTTCTTTAATTCATAATCTCGACTTATATGTATTATGGTAAAAATTAATTGCAATTTGGAAGAGGGGGGCGAATTTTGCTGGTTAGATATTCGGGAATGGGGTTTCCTATTCAGGAATAGATACTGTAGTTATTTTGAGAAATATATTTGAGAGAAAAAATTGTTCTTTTCCAAGGCCATAGGAGATAAATTTGGAAGAGTATATATACTTGTACACCGCATTTAACTATTGTTTATAGTAATAAACCCTCAGAATTTAAGCAGAAGAGTCGTTATTAAAGCTGAGCTGTGTAGAATAATTTCATAATATTATCCTTACAGGTACATAAGGCTTTAATTACTGTCGGTCAGCTAACTTCAGTTATCTCATTATTAGCTATGGGGCTATGTGCAGATTTCAGAGCATGCATTTTCTTTATGTGTCTCATTCGATTCATGTATGGTTGTGCTGAGTCGTCTTATTCGTTAGTATATTTTACTTGCTGCAAGTATTTTATTCATTTTTAGTCAAATTTTTAAAACATTTTCATTAAATCAAGATTCTTATTTTTTCCAGAGTTTTACCTCTGGATATCGTTGGTGAGTATGCTAGTGTCATTCATGGGATGGCATTCAGTATTATTCCAATAGGAATGATTATTAATCCGATAGTTATGAATTTGATAGTTTCGAATCATGTAAGTACGAATTTGTAGATTACTCACAAATCGTTACTGGTACCAGGACAATATATTCATAACTGTAACTGATTTTAAATATTTCTATTTTTAGAGCATGACTAGTTGGTCCTATTACTTCTTCTTCTTGTCCGCTTTCAACATATGGGGTGTAGTTTTTTTCTATTTTTATGGATCCGGTGAACCTGAGCCTTGGACTTCGGCTGGAACAAAAGAGGGACTAAACAAGTCGCTGCATTAGTGAATCATAAGAGTATTTGGCATTATCAAATAGTGATAAATTTTAACCTGGGTATAGTTTACACCTAAAAAGAATTTCTTAGAAAAATGAAGTTGTCATATTCTTTCTATCTAGCCTGTGCCTAGAGCCGTAGCCCGATTCCAACAATTTTATTTGATTGGGCTATGGAAGTGAGTAGGTAAACGATAAATAAATCTTGATATTTTCAATTACTCGTATTTGTACATTTCTGTTTTATTTTTTACAAACATTTCTTGCACGTATAGGCAATAATTAGGCAATAATAAAATTATTTTTATGTAAATTTTACTTATTTTATGAAAGGAGACTTCTGAACCTGCTATGAACACTTTTTCCCAACAACATTTTCAGCTCTAAAATCTCTAATACTGTTTTTAAGAATTTTTCCAGACACGTATTAAACGAAGAAAACTTTTAAAATTTTTAAAGAAATCCGTTTATCATAATCTCCAGAAATAAAATCTTTCTAATAAAATTTCCATCCCTGAGACTTTTATGTAGCCAACTTATCTACTTTTCAAAAGGGGACTAATACTTTTTCATTTTATTCTGCAAATTGAGAAATTTTCTTTGTGTCTTTAAGCTAAAATTTTTAAAATACTCGCAAGTGATCGTACAAGTTGGTATGAATAGGGACCATTTAAAGCCTTCATATATTTTAAGTGTCGAACGATGAAAAATAAGATAAGGGTTTTTAACGACCCTATTAGCATATACCTAGAACGTTTTTTTTAATTGTTTTTCAGTCAAGTTACTTACTACAGTTTTTTTTTTTTTTTTTTTTTTTTTTAGTATCCAATACATGATAAACGATCTAAAAAAAACTTGAATTTCTTGAATTTTTATAGCAAAGTTTTTTTCTATTGTATTTGTTAATATTTTTTCGAAGTTTAAGCAATTTCAGCTTAAAGTGTTGTACTGGACTATACTTAGTCTATATTTTATAAAATCGACTTTGTTGTACCAAACATATACTAACTAGAATGGAAACTGCAGGAGTCGCATTTTTACAGCATCAGTAAGTACTAATTGGTTCATAAAGTGTTTTTACACAGTTTTTAGGCATATTCATTGGTAAGAATGAGACTTCATTTATCAGACTACCGATTTTGCAAAAATGTTTGTTTAGAGAAAGAAATAAAAAAATAATTATGATGAAAGTCGAAATTTGAATATATAAAAAAGTATTAAAAAAATGGTAAATTGGTTTCTGATGGATGTGCTTTGAACTTAGAATCCAGTATAAGAATTTCAAATCAGATAATATATGTTTGAAATTGCCTCATAGTTCCACGTGTTGAAGATTCAGATTTTTTTTAAAATTTCTTCCATAAGTGACCTAGATGTATTTTATCGTGACATATAACAACTTATATCAATGAAATTCAGACCTGATGGTAACCGTTTTGTTTTTAATTGTACGAGTAATTACTCGTATTTTTGATTTTGCCAATTACCTACCCAATGTTTTACAATTTCAGACAAATTTTTGCAAAAGATGTTCCATTTTTTCGTCGAAAACGTTATTTTGTTACTCTCATGATCGCTGTAGTATGTTGTCTGATAAGTTGGTTTCGAGTTGCTTTGGCTATGGTTTTTATACAAATGACGACTCCAAAGAATATTACCTTAGAAGGTCGAGTTATTTTCAAGGTTGGTTAGCAATTGAAAAAAAAAAACCTATCCACTGGCTTATTTTAAGACACTTCACAAGTTCAGTCAAATTTGATTTTTATTTTCTAAATTCTAGGAAGCTGATTTCAACTGGACCCCTGTACAGTTGGGCTTGCTGTTTAGTTTACAATCCTCTTGTGGCTTTTTTGCATTCATCAGTGGTTTTCTGGCCTGCAAATATGGGAGTGTTCGTATGCTCGGATATTCATTTCTCATATTTGGCCTTCTAAACTTTTGTTCTCCATTAATAGCTAATTTTGGATTTGCTGCTTTCGGTACTTTACAAATGTTCATGAGCGCCGCAGAGGTAATTTTATGACGATCTTTCAGTTCAAAGTCTTTGAAAATCTTGTGAATGGTGTTGCCTATATTTGTTTTTCGAGTGGTTCACGATTTACAACCTTTTTTTGCTGAGTTTTGCACCGAATTGACTCAAATTCTTAAACATTATCTTCATGCCCGTGAGGCCTTTTTTGAACTTTCAAAATTTCAGGGCATTTTTTGAGTGAACCAAAAAATTTTTTGGGGTGTTTTGAAGAAAGGTGAAAAAGGTTGAATTGAAAGCAGCGCTTCGTCTGGGCATAGAAGTAATGTTCAAGGATCACATATTCGAGTAATTATATAATGGTTTGAGAATGATTTTTACTGTTTTCTAGATAGTAGCTTTTGGTAGTTGGATGCAAATGTTTTTGAAATGGGCACCAATCAAAGAGAGATTTCGAATGATTGATTTTTCAATGTCCTCGTGCTTTATCGGTCTTATATCGGGATTTCCACTCGGAGGACTGATATCGGAGTTGTGGGGCTGGGAGTATTTATTTCACTTAACAGGTATAAGCTCCCACTTATTTACTTTTAGGTGAAAATAGCGAGTGGATCTGTCTGAGACCATTTTGATTTTGAATAATGAAATCGTTCATACGAGGTTTGAATACATTTTTAAAGAATCATAAAAGATAGAGGTAAGTTTTTCAGCTATTCTAACGAATGTGTTCATAATTTTAGACCAATAGGTATTTTCAATTTACATTCACTCCAATAATGCAAACCCGCAGTTAGGTATGGTGGAAAAGTGTATTATAAAGTTAACCCATAAACTGCATCAATTTGTACTGTTATTTCCAGGAGTAGCCATTGTAATATGGTTTATTGTTTGGATTACATTTGTATATGATGAACCAGAAAAAGATAAATTCATCTCGGACGAGGAAAAGCGCTTTATAGTAGAAAATATTCAAGAATTACCGAAAAAGGTTTGTTAAAATAATACATAATATTAAAATAATTAGACGACCAAAGGGTAATGAAAATCCATGGGTTATAAATCATTTTTAATACCAGGGTGTAAAATAAAAATTGAGGATATTCGAAACGTTAGAATTATTTTAAAAGTAGGTACACAGACAGCCAATGATACGTGGTAACCTTTTGCAAAATCTTTTCTGTAAGTATAACTTTGCCATAGATTTAACAAGTCTTCTAAACCTTATTTCTCCACCCTAAGATTAATTTTAAAATAAAACTGCAAGAGTATTTTTACTCCACGTGTAATTAGGATAGCTCAGTTATCAACCGCAGGCAATGATCTGTGCAGCAATATTTTGCATGTGCTCGCCAATATCTGAAATATTTACTTACAGATAGTTTACCCATGGAAAAAGATACTGACATCAAAAGCAGTTTGGGCTTTTCTGAACGAAAGGTTTGTTGAAGCTTGGTCAATGTCATTTTTATTGAGTGGATTACCATTATTTATCAAAGGTAAATGCTAAAGTTCAGTATTATTTTTATTCCTTTTGAAAATCTCCCGAGTTTTTGGATTTGAATTCATGTAAGCACTATTGATAATAAGACTGTGCACTTGAGTTTTTCATCCTTCTGGCATTGGAGTCACCTCACTTTGCTCACTTTAACAGTGTATTTAGCTCTTAAATTAGGATATGTTACTCTTGAATAATTTCTATTCCCGGAAGAAGCCTCCAACACTTTTTTATTTTTTTTTAATTTCTTATTCATGTTGTAGATTCCTTTGACTTTACAATCACCCACATTGGTGTTCTCTCCAGCATACCTCATGTATGTAATTTGTTTGGAATCGTCGTCGGAGGTCTGGCTGGAGATTACTTACGAAATCGAAAAATTTTGTCTCCGCCAAAGTTGAGTAACTAAGTATTTTGTCTCCTGATTATACAATATAGACAACAATATTCAATAATTAGTCTTTTTAAAAACATGTAGTCTGCCTATACGTGTTGTTGGGAATCCAAGTAAGCCCAATGCCACCATAAAATATTTCTACAAATTTTGGACCTGAGAATCCAAGTAATGTAAGTCCAAATTAAAAGTTTTGAGATACTTGCAGTAGAAATTTTCAAAATATACTCATTTCCTTTGTTTTCTTCTTTTTTTTTTGTAGGAGTGTGGTGGAAGGGAGGGATGGGGGTTATTTATCGTTTTCATTCTAAGAATAATGAATTGATTATTGTAGAACACTTAGTATAAGTACAAAAAGAAAACGTACAAAGTGAAAATCATTGAAAATAGTCAAAATTTCCCTAACGCTGTGACTTTGCACTTGATTACTCTGTTTCTCAGGTTTAGAGTTGATAAAATAAATTCCACTTCACTTCTGGTACCAGCAGCGACAAATTATTGCTAAGCTTTTCCTACATTCATAATCTTCTATGCTTGAATTTTTTGGTAAAAATTCATTGCATTGGAAAAGAGATGATAATTTGACTGTTTGGATATTTGGGGATGTGGGAATGAATCTTATTCTGGAATATCATTTTCGAAAAGATTAATTAGGTATTTTGAGAAATATATTTGAAAGAAAATCATTTTTTTTTGGAGTAATATTTTTATATATTATTATCCTCACAGGTTCATATGGCTTTAATTACTGTTGGTCAGTTAACTTCCGTCCTTTCATTAATAGTTATGGGATTGTCTTCTGACTTCAGAGTATGCATTTTTTGCATGTGCCTACTTCGATTCATGTATGGTTGTGCTGAGTCATCTTATTCGTCAGTATTCTACTATATTTCAAAATAATCAAATATTTTTATAAGCAATATTTTTTCAAACCAAGATTCCTATTTTTTCAAGTGTTTTGCCACTGGATATCGTCGGTGAATATGCCAGTTTCGTTCACAGTATGGGCTTAAGTATTATTTCTGTAGGAATGATTATAAATCCGATAGTTATGAATTTGATTGCTTCAAATCACGTATGTATCAACTTCTAGATATTACGTATAAACGATGCAGGTACCTGAACAATTCGTAAGTAGGTATATTTTGATTATAAAAATTTCTATTTCCAGAGTATGACTGGTTGGTCCCATTACTTTCTCTTCTTGTCCGCTTTCAACATATGGGGTGCAGTTTTTTTCTATTTTTATGGTTCCGGTAAACCTGAGCCTTGGACTTTGGTTGGCAAAAAAGATAAACGAAACGAGTTGGTACATTAGAGTATTAGATAAGTGTTGAACCTGTTACTTATGATATGGGTAACTAAAGCCACGGAATATGTATCTAAACACTATAAGTATTTTAGAAAAATGCAGTTCTCATACTACTATAGTATTTTGCCTGCCTAAAGAAAATTTTCTTCCGTACCATTGACTAATATTTCACAAGTTTTTTCCTCACCTGCTATTTGAGATGAGGGACCAATATGCTTAAAATTATATTTTAAGGGTTATTCCGATTTATTTCTAGTCTTCAACATTATTAAAATTTGGTAGTATCACAGTCATGGAAAGACTACAATTTGCCACCCTTTGTAATACGAGTAAACCACAAAATAGTAAAGAGTGCAAATACGATACATTATTATTATTATAAATCATAAGCACACGCGAAGTACAAAGCGGATAACTGTTAAGATTAGGTGAACAGTGTTACCATATATGACATGAAAACTTTTTCATGACTCCAGCATATTGTTCCAGATCAATTATAATTACAACTTTAACTAAAGCAATTATTGGTACAAAGCTGTTGCTGCTCAATTGTGTTTATTTAATTAATTGTGGATGATGGTTTTCCAAAACGAAACCCTGATCTTCCAGTAATGAATCCAATAACAGCATTTCTTACCTGTTCGTGTAAAGAAAAATATAATTGACAAAGTCATTATTAAAGCATTTCAAAAAATATGATGAAAATTTTAATTAAGACTTACTCTGAGGTATAACGACCTAATCAGGTGCAATAATTCTACATGTTTGTCGATCGTGAACTGTATGTAAAATAATAATAAAATTATTTTATTAGAAAAATGTAATTATCTCAACCCGTTCAAGTATTATTAAGTATAAACATGGCTACCGTTATGATTTCCATCTACCTACTTAACAAGTATTATGGATTAACCTGATTTATAAAGATGTGATTCTTGGTAAAAGGGTTATGAGGCATAAGCACCCTAGTTTAATCCATCCAAAATTACATTATTTAAAAAATTCCATTGCTTTTAATAATCAAGGCATTAAAAAAAAAATATATTACTTATATTTTTATACAACTGGGGAGCCGTTTGGCTATCATTGTTGCGTCCGGGGAAAATTCCACCAAAACCCCCTTACACTCCCTACTATTGACAAAATAAACCTTAGTATGGAGATATGGTGTTCAAAATCGATCTCCATAATGGTAAAAATAGACAAATTTAAGGAAGCTATATTATAGTAGTCAGCAAGTAATACTAACATACTCGTAATTCATTAATAATGTGAAATTCATACCGTCACAAAATCTTTTCTTACAACTTTCGCAGATTTTAATTTCTGAAAAATAAATAGAAAAATAAATAAATAAATACGTGAGCAAAAAGATGGTGATTACTATTATATATTATGATATTCAGGCCTGAAACGAAATGGTTCCGGTCCGCCCCTAGGGACAAGCCTCTAGCTTTGATCAACCATTGTGACACTGCATATAGTTTAATTTCTCATAGTAACAAGCTATTAGGGCTGAATGGTTATGAAAGATTTTCCTTCTTCATAAGGGTCCTGCAACCTGCATAGAACGCCACGTGGACTGGGATTTGAACCTTCGTTTGTTAGGTTAAAAGGCAACGTTCGAATCCACATAGTCTTCAAGCCAATAAGATAGTAGTAAATATCTAATATTTATAACAATTTATGTACGCTTCCACATAAGTAATTAATTTTATTATAAAAATGGCTACATTAAACTTCCATCTACCTACTTAACAAGGATACCACCTGATTTAAAGAATAATTATTTGGGGGAATTGGAGTTATTGATAGGGTATATATATAGGCCAGTTAATCGAAAATTTCACCCTGAAAAAAATCATCGACTCACATTTAGAAATCTGTACTGGATAAGTAGTATTTCGGCTGTTTTTCTCGAATATTTAGGTATCTTAGCTCATTTTCTCGGATTTTCAAAAGTTTTGGTTCTTTTTCTCGAATATTTTTGCTGTTTTTCTCGAATATTTGGATACTTAGGCTCTTTTCCGGATTTTCAGGTATTTTAGCTTTTTTTTTTGCGAATTTACAGGTGTTTCGGCTCTTTAGTTCAGATTTTTAATTATTTTATCTATTTTTGTCGAATATTTGGGTATTTGAAAAATTGAGACATCTAGACAAAAATTGGGACATCTAGACAAAATTTGAGACATGTAGACGAAAATTGAGTTATGTATATATGTGTTACAGTCTTTAAATCTTAAATTTAGTCTGAGTAACAATACCTTTAATTCATTTTGCTGTTTATTTGCCTCTGCCAAAAACATTTTCAAACATTCTTTCCTGATAGACCAGGAAAAGTCCTCTGACTTTTTAGCAACTTTTTTGCATTCTTCTAACTTTTTGAGGATATTTTCATCATTACTTTGGCTAGCGAATTTGGCTGGGTCAGCTTTTGCTTGCTCTGTTGGGCCGACTTCTCCTAGCTTCTCTTCCGCTGTCACATCGGATAAAAACGAGCTTACTTCTTCTGTTAATTTAACGTCATTATTCGTGATTGGCACTTCTTTTTCCAATGTTTCGTTCACAGGAAATGCATGAAAGGATTGAAAAAGCACCGAGATAATAAGTAAACTTTGAGGTATCATTATAAGAGTAAAGAAAACTTGCTAAAATAATTTTTTAACGCTCTAAATACGAAAAACGTTTGCATGTATAAATGTTTAAAGAAACATTCCTTAGTTCATTTTTGCAATTACATGCGACATATGTACCAATGTTCACATGCCATAATTCACAATTGTCAGTTTTTAGTCGACTTTACTCACCTTGAGACAAGAGAACAATGAAATATTGAAAAGTGAATTATACCGTAAAGTGGCACTTCGTTTAGGTCTGACCATATTTCCAATCACTATGATTTCATCGAGCCATTGTTATTCAAGTTTGACGCAGAAAAAACAGATGCACTGCAAAATGAAGTCGTCAGTATACGATTAGGGCTACATTGTCAAAGAAATGTCAATCCAAACAGAAAAGGATAGATTTTTCAGTTACCCACGATACACATAATTACCGCAACGAATAATTTGAGAATACGAATAATTTGAAAACACGTCATACGTAAAAGAGAAGTTAACACTGATAAAATCCAATTTTCATGGAAATCCATAGGTGACATTCGCCGAAAAAAGGTACCCAGTGTGCGAAAACAAGTTTTGGAGAAAAACGCGTTTCAACGTCACGCAACGTATTTTTACTGTGGACACGCCTTTAGTATTCTCACGCGCCTCGTTAAGATTTTTTCGTATTCTGGTGGTGTGTCCCATGTTTCTTCCGCGTGTAGTGAGGTGGTAGCTTCAGTTGGGTCTGTTTTTTTGTTTCTTTTTCTTCGTATTCTTTTTGATTTTTTCTCTACCCTTCTCACTGTTTCACACACAAATTAATTAAAAGCCAAGTGGCGATCTTTTTTTCTCTCTCATGTCTCTCCTGCAATCCAAAGACACAATTTGTAATTACCGTAGAAATCCAGAAGTCTGTCGTTTGAATCTCGAGGGGACTAAAATTTTTAAATTTCAAGTTTATTAATTTTTTTCAATTGTTTTTAAATATTGGGGGTGCAATATGACTTGGCCTGATAAAAATGATGACCATTATAATTTTATAGCCTGAAAACAGTAATATGAACCAGAAGAAACATTTCAGCTAGAAAATAAATTTTTTTTCATAACTTTTCAAGTTTTTGAATTTTTTGCCCCTTTTTTTTCTTTTTTTTTAGTCAGTTTTGTACATTTTATGATATTAAAAAAATGTTGGCGGAAAAAATTGTCTATTACATATTATTCTACACACTTTCAAGCACCAGAATCCATCTCTAACTCTAAACCAATGGTTTGACACACTAGGTCCCTTTTTTCAGTGAATGCCACATTAGGTATTTTGGTCTGAGAACTATAGAGTTATCGAAGATCCAATCAGGCCATAGAAGAAGCAGGGTAACGTCCCTCCAAGCCAAGTCACTTTTCTCCCAAGAAAAAATTCTCCCTAGAAATGTCGGGAGACGGTGGTCTGTAATGCCCTTCTGAGAATAAGATTTTCCCTATAGTATTTGGTCCTCATTGCTACGGTCCTGAGAATTTTTTGCAGTTTATTAGGTATATATCCAAGTGTGTATTTCTACTCGTATATTGTTTCTATGTAAACTTGAAAATATTCTGAACGCAGCAAGCTCCGCTGGAAAAGCAGGTTTTTGAATGGAACTATAGGAGTATTGATGAACAATTAAATGTTTATATTTTAAGATCAAAAATAAAGTAGAAGCCATTAAAACTGAAAAACATGTTAGAATTAAGGAATTCGTTCATCTTTCAAATATATCTACCTATCTATCTAAAATCCTCGAGTTATGGCAACATTTTTGCTAATATCTAGAGAATTACGAAACTGGTTGTCATGAAAATTTCTATCAGACTTAAAACTCATCAAAAGATTGACCCCTGGGGCAAATTTCAGCTCTATTGTTTCAGTGTTTCGTCCTGAAGCACGTGCGAAATGAAAAACCCACGTTTTTTTAGCCATTTTTTTTAGGGTCTGTAATAACTCATTTTTAAGGCTTTAAAAAATCGAAAATTGTTTTTCAAAGCTTTGAAAAAAGATGAAAATAGGTTTTTCCTAAAACACTTGCTATACTTCAAACTGGGGGATCAATATTCATAAAATAATATTTTGAGGATCATTTCAATTTATTTCAAAGTTATAAAAATCTTTTAACGCCACATAAAAAGATTACAATTTGCTATCCTTGAAACAGAGAGAGATCTTCATGACTGTCGCCCTGTCTCAGATCAATTATAATTCTAACCTTAACTGTAGCAATTATTGCACAAACTGTTACTGCTCGATTATGTTTGTTTAATAGACCGCGAATGGTTATTTTCCATATCCATACGGATGATATCGATAATATAATCTTGGAAAAAGTGTTGCAAGAATAGTATTTCTTATCTGTTAGTGCAAAGAAAAAGAAACATAATTAACAAACGCGTAGACGCTTTCAAAAAATACAATTAAAATGTAAAATTAAGGCTTACTCCGAGGTATATCCTTTTTATTAACTCCAATGTCATTTGAAGTATCTCAATCGTGAACTGTGAAATGATGAAATAATTGTATGATTAGAGAAATGCCAATCTGTCTATATTCGTTAAAGAAGTCATTGAACGTGAAATTCATACCTACCGTCACCAAATCTTTTCTAACAACTTTCGAAGCTTTTAAATTCTGAAAAATAAATAAACAAATAAATAAATAAATAACTAAATAAGTAAATAAAATAAATAAATGTATCAATAAATAAATAATTAAATTACTTATTAAATAAGTAATAAATTAAAAAAAAACAACTTTAATCTGCATTGGTTTAGATAATCAAAGATTTGGACTTCAAACACTCCAGAGTTCAGCAGTGTAATGTCTCATTCCATGCATACCTACAGGAAGGAAGCGTTTTTTTTCCAAAAAAACTCAATAAGGTCTTCGCACTTCTGTTAGTATCTATGAAAAAATTCCTGAAAAATTTGAATCAATTTCCTTCAAAATAACATCCAACAGAAAACTGTTGAAACCGAAAAAATATACGAGTCGTAGGTAAACAATTTTAGTCCCCGAAGAAGAAAAAAATCTCTAAAACCGTTTTTTCCGTGAAAATTTGGGATTTCAACAACTAAACAAAAATGGTCTGTAGTATTTTAATTGGAAAAATTTAAATTTTAAAACACGTCTATAAAATACCAAATCGTCGGTGGGCTGCTAAATATCTTCTAGATGCATTGAAAATAATGTGTTTGGGTTTGTTGAATTTCTCTGCTCAAGACAAATCCCATTAGCCAAAACAAAAATTTTTTTTAATTTTATCACATAGGAGGTATTTAGCAGGCCACCGACTAAATAATATCATCTCTTTTTTGAATAATAAATGAAACATTTAAAAAAATCCTCAAAATCTCCCAAAAATTAAAAAAATAAAATAAAAAATAAAAACACCCTAAATTATCAATAAATTCCTATAATTCTTTAGAATTTTAAAAATTCCGGAAATATCGGAAATCTCGAAAGATCCCTGTTTTATGCCTGAGATTTTTGAAAACAGTAAAAAATCCCTGGTTTTAGGGATTAATCGCTGCAAATGGCATCCCTGATTAAAAATGTTGAATTTAGGAAAAATATAGGCAATCTCCTTGACACATGTAATGCGAATTTGCATTTTGGCAGTCAAAATGACAATTTTCACGAATTTTTAGCATGAAGTACATTTACTGCCAAATTTTCTCAAATTTAGATATGTGGAATATATTTTCTATATGCACCGAAGAAGTTATTTTTTTCACTTTAATTTTCTTTCCCACTTTTTTTCGAAGCCATAGAAAAAGAGATCTTTAGTGCTCTCAAAAAATGCCCAAAAATTTTGAAGGGGTTTGTCCGAGCGTAGGAAATATTGTCAAGAATAACATTACCTTATCAAAATTTGAACTAATTCGGGGCAAAACATCAGCCAGAAAAGTGGTAAATCGTGAACCACTCGAAAAAAGCAAAGATAGACTACACCTTTAAGCAGGCTTTGGACTTGGTCCGGCGATATTTAAAACATATTCTCCATAAAATATAATTATTAAATATCCAGATTTGAATTTTATTCGTTGTAATCTGTTCAAACTCTGAGAAGTTTTTTACTGGTGTAAGTTGCAGGTCTATAATATGAAATTTAAAGTAAAAATAAAATTCCTTTCCATAAAATAATCTGCAGCCCTAAAATCTTAAATTTAGTCTGAGTAAGAATTGATACCTTTAATTCCTTTTTCTTTTTATTAGCCTCTGCCAACAACGTTGTTAAACATTCTTTCTTGATAGACCAGGAATAGTCCTCTTGCTTTTCAGCAACTTTTTTGCAATCTTCTAACTTCTTGAGGAATTTTTCATCAATACTTTTGCTATCGAATTGGGCTGGGCCAGCCTTCGTTTGCTCTTCTGAGCCAGCTTTTGCTTGTTCACCTTTCGCTGCCAAACTTGCTAATGATGAATTTTTTTCTTGTGTAGTTTCATTATTCGAAATCGGCACTCCTTTATCCAATATTTCGTTCACAGGAAATGCATGGAAGGTTTGAAAAAGTAACCACGTAACAGTTAAACCCTGAGTTATCATTTTAAGCATTTAAAAAAAAAAACTTGCCAATAGAATTTTCTGACTTCTTAAGAAAAATGTCTGTAAGCTAACGTTCGGAGAAACGTACCTACCTACCTATCTATATATTTTTGCCACCACATGCGGCATACGAATGCTCATACTCATGTATTTCTCATTTTTGCCCTTTCAATGTCGACTTCGCTGATTCTTGAGGTAGAAGAACAATGAAGTAGGAAAATGAAGCGTATAAAATTTTTAAGTCACTAAGATTTCATCGAGCCATTGTTATGATGTTCTACGCAGTATGAAAAACAGACACACAGTGAAATGAAGTCATCAGTAGGTACGCAGCTCCATTCGTTAACGTAATGTCATATCCAAAAGGATATTTTTATATACTTATATACTGCTGTTGTAAATAAGAATTCATCTTTCGCCTTCACGAAACTTCAGTGAAGGCTGCAGCTATCTTTTAAATTTTACTATATTTCCAATCACTATGATCTCCTCGAACCATTGTTATTAAAGTTTTACGCAGAATGAAGAACAGACGCACGTCATTAGTACCTACAGTTCCATTCGTCGAGAAAATGTCAGTCTAAATAGAAAGAATGTACATCGATGATACATTACCAACGAATAATTCGAAAATATCGGTAGGGAGTGTAGGGCAAAAGAACCACTGGATAAAAGGAACCAGCTGGATTACTTTTCATAAAATCATTTAACAAAACTGGTAACACTGCAAGATGGTAAATTCCAATTACACAATCTTTTGAAAGAAAAAAAAGTGTCTATTCCACGAGAAGAATAATTATGTATATTTTGTATTGAAATAAGATATTATTTCAATTCAAAATCAAGAATTTTTTTTTCTTTACCATGCTCGTAGCCTGTATTTTCTGGTCGTGTTATTGGATTAACAGAAATCAGGGTTGCCTCTGTAAGAGTGCTAAATTCATTGAACGACCATTTTTTGGAGGGTATATCAAAAAGGCCTTCACGCAATAAAGCCATATGGGTGGCTTAAATGAGCTACTAACTTGAGAAATTCGCACCAGTTGTGCGGAATACTTCGGTCTTCAGCCTGATGTACTCAAAAATTTGGACAAAAATAATTTCGGGTAACTGGGAATACAAGTACGGGTTATTTTGGACCACCCTATATTTGTTACTTGGGCTAGAATATATGAGTGTTGGAAAAAAAAAATTCTATCACATAGAACAACTTTCATTTATTTATGATACAGCTGTACATAAATGCTGGAATTTCTGTAGATACTTCTTCTTGAACATGTAATTCCAAAATTAGGTAACTTTTAGCAGATATAAAAATTTGATAAACAGCAACATAATGAAGTTGAAGTGGACGTTCTCGTCGATAGTTCTATTCCGGCAGCCATATGTATTATTAATGATAATAAATTGGAGAAATCCGAGTTGGTTGTCTATATTTTCGACCCCGGATAAGAAATAACAGCTAATTAAAAAAAAAAAAATAAATAAATAAATAAATTTCAGTCTTAGGAATATGAAAAGTAATAAAAAAAAATTCATGAAAATTTACTCTTACATAATACATTGTATCTTCAGTAATGTACAACAATTCATGCAGAAAGCCAAAGAATCGCTGGAGAAAGAAATATCAGTTAGTAGATTCTTATTTACCTATCACTTTTACATGTTATTTTTTGATGATACCTTATTGCAACATGAATAGACCTGTTATATCTATAAATGCTTCAAATTATAAGTTAATTTGAAGAAATTCTGTCTTTCATTGAAATATCGGAAGGGGACCGTCTCCTAAAAGCACGCAGCTCCTAAGAAGGCGCATAAACAATTGACCATAAAAAAAAATTTACACCGGGTGTATAGTTTCCAACATATATGACATCACCTATTAAGATTATTTTTGGCACAGAATTCAAAAACCTAATACTCGTATATACCAGCGTAGATCTATCTATAAAAACCAATGTCTTGAGAAAGAGAGGGAAGTCTCACTATTATGCGTTTTTGGCCACTGCGCGATGAGAGAAACATAGCGCCAACTGCGCAATAACGTTATTCAGGGCATGATAGAACTTTGCACTTACTATTCTGAAAAATAATGAAATTACGTAATACCCGAAGATAGCGATGATTTCCGAGGATACGAAAAAACATTTTACAAAAATTGGTTTTGAATCGTTTTTATAAATTATTCAGATACCCATAAATTAAATACTTAATAGGTCCTTTTTTTGGAATCGAGTAAAGATAATTCTCATTTTTTCCTGTCAATATTTGATTGAATTAAAATGAATTTAAGTAGACACAGACATATTTACCCGGGGAAAAGAAGTACTTTTCTTCACTATCTTGCTTCCAAATGAAGTCTGCAACAAAATGAATAAATAAATAAATAAATAAATAAATAAATAAATAAATAAATAAATAAATAAATAAATAAATAAATAAATAAATAAATAAATACCGGCCAACGGTTTGTAGGGGTTTTATGAGCTAAAGAGCAACGATTAAACATTATTTGATAACATGCCAAAAAATTATAAAATTTGGCTAAAAATTGAGGGATTAAATGTTTAATGAGTAAGGGTACTTTTAAACAAGAAAATTAGCCGGTAAAACTCAGCCTGGAGGATATGCTTCACTAGAAGCCCAAACTCTGTAACTTGGCTATAGTAGGTAATATCTTAATGATGATACTTCTGATGATGAAATATGGATAAATATGCTGAACTCAACTATTTAATTAGCAAAATCATCTGAAATAAAGGTTTCTGTCATCAAAATAGATGATAAATTATACTGAAAACAAATACTCGTATTTTCAATGAGGAAATTTTCTTGACTGTTTCCGGTTGAGATTTCAACTTGCAGTTATGATTTTTGAATATGTTTTACTTGTATAATGCACTTATGGATGTGTAGAGTTGGATTTTTATTTTCAAGTGAATATCTGCTTTTACTGATGCCCAAAGTAGATATGTAGCTTTAATGGCTCAGTTTAACTACAAAAAGATGGAAATCAAAAATTTAACTCCACATCCTGAAGTTCAACTTTGAAGGACATCGTAGCCAAAAATCACAAATTTCTGTTCTGAATTCACTTTTGAAGTAGTTGGGAGAATTTCACTATTTTAAACATCTTTTGGTTGTGGTAAAGCGTACCCAAGTTTTATAGAAGAAGGGAGATTCTAACAAAAAATCTGATATTGAGAAAAGTGTAACTAAAATTTACATAAGCAATTAAACTAACATTAAGATCATAATTATCTTAGATTATTCATATCCCAAGATTCATGAATTATCTCTGTTTTTTTATCCAAAATAATGAAAATCACGACTAAAATTTTCTTTCAGTGTACTCATCAATGTGGCATTGACTAGTCCCATATTTCTAAATTTTACATTCAGCAATGCAACATTTCAGGCAGTTATAATAAGTGAATAAGAATGACTATCTATTTATACTGTTTCCCCAGTGGTTAGAGATGATAAAAATTTTCTCAGCACGTAAACTTTTTGTGAACGTACACAAATATTTGACACATTTTTATCATTCAATATCACAGGTTAGAAATTATTTTCAATTATTTGAAAAAAATAAAATTCTTACTGATAGTAATACTGCGTTTTCCAACAAATCATGGCATTTTTCTGATTATTGATAACCTACCTGATTCTTCCCAGAAGGACTTTTTGCAGCATTGATGGCTTCTACATCCTTCAGAAGTTTCTCAAGTTTTTTCTTTTCGTCCTCAGGTAGTGCCGAAAAATCCGAATTCTTGATGATTTCAAGTGCATTGGGATCCTGTAAAAGTTTTTGGAGCTCTTGCTCATCATTTTTCGAAACTGGTGCAGCCCACACATTTATTAGACAGCCCATTAAAATTTCAATGACTATAATTAGGGAGTTCATGATAATGGATTCCTCCCTAACAGTTGACAATTAAACTGCGTTTCAAAAAATATTGAATGTTACTAGCGGCTAAACAGACTTCGGTATGGAATTTTTTTTTTTTTGTTGAAAATGTAAAAACTGTATGGTCTCTTTCATACAGACAGCGGATTTTATTTAATCGATAAATGTTTGTTGGTATACATTTTCTCAACAGAGACCTCAATGAATGCGTATTGTCTATGATTTTCAAAATTGTAGTGGCTCATCATTTTTGATTTATGAAAAAGAGTGCATGTGGCGATGTGGATAAAAAAAAATAAAGAGAGTGCTAAAGTCTGTTTTCAAAAATTTTCGAGTAGAATAAGACAGTTTTTTCTCATCAATATGTAGTTTTGAAATCGTTACAGTTGAATTATGGTCTGTTGTACGCGACACCAAATGTAAAGACAGATCCTCCCATTGTTGGACAAGTTTTCTTCCAATAGAGAGTAAATGAAGTTGTTGGCAGATAAGATATATGTCAAGTAGAAGAAACTATATCTGCATCATAAAAGGTCGTCGAGACAAAGTATAACTAGATATTGTTCTTAAAAGCTTACTTTCTCGTTGGTAAACTGCTGAATATTTCCTACATATGTTTTATAATTTTCTCAAACAGCTCTGCAATTTGTGAACTCACTCAACCAGTAAGTTCGCTAGTTTCTGAGTTCTCGATTTTCATTTTGTTTGTTTATTCCCTCTTTTGATTATGCTTTTATTTATCTTAGATTACAATATTTGTATGTTTTTTTTTTTAAAATGAGATGTAGATAAGAAAAGTCTTTTTCATAAAACATGCAGTGCCATTTTACCAATTATTGCAAACTTTCTCCAAGTCTCCAAGTTTTGTCAAACTTTTGCCAAGTCCTGCCAACTTTTTCCGAGTAAATGCAAGACGTACATGTACATAGTCTCCACACTTTGAGTATTTTTTTTATTAAGTATAACTTCCTTATTTAAAAAGTAACTGCAAGATTTCTTCGTCCACATAAGTATTTGCAAAAAGTGAATTTACACCAATAGTTCGATAAAGAAAAAAGCTTCAGTTTGTAATCATAGTATTTACTAATAATTTTATAACTAAAGTAATAACTATAACGAGTAGCCTAAGCTGAAAAGTGACCCATTGACAGAAATTAATTTCTCTCGTTACTAAACCGTAGTTTCAAATTGATATTAATAATATAATCTACGAATTGGGTAGAACAAACATAGCATACTCGTTTTATATGGGTATAGCTACCTAGGTACCTACTACTCTTTTTAAACAGGTTTATCATTAGATTCAATCAGATGTGGTGTATGGTTCATATTGAAAAGTTTTTCTCCAAAGTTTTATATATTATCAAACCCACATTACATTTTCTTCTTCTACCACAATCTAAACTGAGATATTTTTCATTATATCACTTTTAAAAATGTGAACTGTGAAGTTGGTGATTTTTTTCATGCCAATAGCCTGCAAAAAACAGAAGAGAGAGAATAGACTAGGAGTAATCTTAATTCCGAAATTATAAATAAACCCGAATGATAACTTAATTTATTGAATAAGATATTAAAAGTGTATACTGACTTATTTTAACTGATAAAAGGATATCTAATATATTTATGAATTTACAGGTACGATTGTCAGCTGTCTTAGGATACTTGAGATGGTTTTTCATCCACTTGTTTCGTAGAACTTTTTGATTTTTTTAACCTTGTGGGTATCTGAAATCAAAAGACACTAAATATATTATATTTGTTGAGAGAAATGAATGTAGTATTAATTAACTTTTCTCATCACAGTTGTGACAACTCGTTGTACATTGCGGCCCAACACTGAAAAAGTTTTTTTACTGCAAGAAATTAAAAATTTTTATAGACATGTTGGTTTCATACGAAATTTTCTCATTTGTACTCACTACAGAGTTACTTTTTTAGTGAGAGTTCCATAGCTACACATTGGAGAAAAAATTCAACAACTATATAATAGACATGGTGTTTTAAATTCGGGTGGTCGTTTTTCAGTTTCTTCTTCTGGCAGCTCTTAACAATTTTCAATTTTCATTCTCATTTTTTCCATTTATACGTAGATTGAAATGTTTTAATGAGAAAATCTTTACCGTTCGGCCAAAAACTGACTTCATACCATGGAAAGCAATGGTTGGATAATACTTCATACCCTGTAATGAAAACAATATTTAGCACATAGAGGAAAATAAATTCTAATTTTTTGAAATTCGGTGACTGCAAACCAGAGTCATATACCAGTATAAAATTGTAGATTTCAGAAAAACGCATTCGAAATTTTTAAAATAGGTACACCTAGAATGTGTATTCATCTTATATTGAACACTTTCCGGGATAATGAGTGGTTATTTTGAAACACTGATTTCACGGGAAGAACAGGCAAGGCAAACTTACATAATACACTCGTACATTGAAAATAGTAAAAATCTTCTTATCACTAAAATTTTGACTCGGATCACTCTGGTTTTTAGTCACAATCATATTCTCATTGATTGAATCGACGTACCTCTTTTGATAAAACTTTTGGTCGAGTGGAAACTGTGCTGGTTGAAGTCTGAAAGAAACAAAAAAGGTATAATGTATAAAAATTTCTGCTTAGCTTCTTAGAACTATAATTGCCAAAAGAATAAATTCAAAATTCAAATCGGACTCACTCCTGTAGGATTGCCTTCAACAGCTTCCACCGGAGCTATTATCATCAAATATAAACATAAAATCAGAACAACAGTTACTGTCCACAATCGATTCATTATTTTAGAATCAAAATACATAATAATATGTTACTTTATACAAGCAGAATAGAAAAAACTATATGTATGGTTACTGTACAATACCAAACAGAGAATGTACCTACATCGGTATAACTGTTTTCTGAAAAGTGAATGGTGACATTGTAAAATTTAGATGATCATAATTATGTATCATTGCAAATTGCTTCTTTCAACTATCGTTTAATTTATATATCCTTTTCTTGAAAAGCCGAATTGTGTTATAGATAACTGTTTGCAATTAGTGCAAAAATAAATTATAATGTGCGACAACCAACCATACCGCTTATGAATAATTTTGAAAAAAAGTTGGGTACCTACATTACTCGCTATTTTTTCTAGCTGTTATTCCAGAAAAGTTGGCATTTTTCAGGAAGAAGGAATTATAGGAATACCAACCAAATACTCACCATTTTGCTCGATTGAGCTGAAAGGGAATAACAGATACTGTGAGGGTACCATAAAGTACCAGCATAATATTTCAATTTACCAACAACTATTTATTTGACCCCTTGTACCTCGTCATTTGGACCGTATTTCAATAATATTGCGGATATATATGTTACAGGCAAATTGTGAAAACTAGCATTTAATTAAATGACAAATGAGCTGTGAACTGTACGTCATTTAATAAAAGGACTAGTCAATTAATTAAATGCCGCAACACAGTTAGGCAGGTTGTGAAATGTTCATTCGTTTCTACCTTATCGCGCCCCCCATTCTGATTCTTTCTTATCTAATTTTTCCTGCCATACCTATTTTTCACGAAGAAAAATTTTGAAAATATCAAAATTCAAGTTGAATGTCCACTCAAAACTTTCCTCAGACTCAACCGATTTGAGTAATCAAAAGCTCAAGTAAAAGGTCTTAATCCAGTGAGTGTTCTTAGAGCAAAACAAATTCCTTACTTCAGTTAGAACCTGAGATATAGATCTTTGAGTGAAGAAAAATCTTGAAAATATCTTAAGTCAAGTTGAATGTTTACTCACAATTTTCCTCAGACTCAACCGATTTGAGTGGTTAACGACTCAAATGAAAGGTCTTGATTCATTGAGTGTTCTTAGATAAAAATGAACATGATACATTAATTATAACCTGAGATATTGATATTTGAGTGCAGAAAAATCTTGAAAATATCAAAGGTCAAGTTGAATGTCCACTCATAACTTTCCTTAGACTCAACCGATTTGAGTGGTCAAAAGCTCAAATGAAAGGTTTTAATCCATTAAATGTTCTTAAATCAAAATGAACATGATACATTAATTAGAACCTGAGATATTGATGTTTGAGTGGTGGAAAAACTTGGAAAAAGCATGAATTTTGAGTATAACTTGAGTAAGGTCAGAGGTAAGTGAATTCCAATGGGTGATGACATATCTATACATAAATACCTTTCATTTCAAAAAAAAAAAAAAATGAAGCAAATCGGCTGGATAGAACTGCCGGACAAACTTGTATTAGATTCTTTTCATGTATAGATTTCATTTTGTACAATTTGCCTAGTTGATGTTTGGCATTTTATTAAAAGCCTGGTCATTTTAATAACTGCCTAGTCAAATTATTGAATTTAGTTCGTGATTTTACAATGTGCCTGAAATCAAACGTCATTTAATTAAATGCCTAGTCATTTAATTAAATGTTGGAGTTTCACAATTTGCCTGTAACATATCGCACACCCTCTACAAAACTGCTACAACTCGCAAAAACCGTTTTTTCAGGAGAGCTGTTTGAAATTTTGAATTTTAAAACTGTCAGTAATCAGTGAATTTTCAACGGATTTTGTTTGTTGAAACGTCAAAAGACTCGTATTGTGGTCTAGTTTCTGAATATGATAATATTTCTCCCTTCAGTGGTCAACAAATAGCCCCCATGCAAGTTGTATCCCTTTTGTCCAGCCAATAATGAAGAAAATGGTCGAGTTGTATCAGTTTTGTACAGTTATATCAGTTTTGTACATAATTTGAGTGTTGTTGTTTCATTAATGACGTGGTTGTAGAACTGCAAATTGTATCAGTTTAGTAGAGTAATGTTGAGTTGTATCAGTTTTGTCAAGTAATTTTATCAGTTTGTTTGAAAAAGTTGAGTTGTAGCAGTTTTGTCCATTGAATAGCAGCATATTTCTGAAATTGTAAACTGATACAACTGTCCTGGAGGGGTCTGGGGGTGGAATTTCGCCAAGGTGAATATGGGGGATCAAAGTAGGACCCTTATAGACCATTTTTTCACTACTAACTCAAAACTCGATTTTTGCAAGTTGTAGCAGTTTTGTAGAGGGTGTGCGATATTATATACTTCAAGATATTGCTAGATTATTTTTAACATTTATTGACCGAGTGAGTAGGCATTCCTAATTTAAGTATTTAGCAAAACAATTGGAACATAGTATAAAAATTCAATGAAATCAAAGAAATAAATTAATAATCATTTTAATGATAAATTTTTTTTTTTGGCAATGTTGACAATTCTCTCCATTGAAACATTTTTCATGAGAATTTCTTTTGAGAAAATCAGTATCTTACTCCTTCTTTGGTGTCTCTGCTGAACCTCGGGGCTGTGTTGGAGGAATACCGATAACGGCACCGAGCTAAAAGTAAGCATATTTTTATTCATTAATTTTTTAGCAAAAACTAAGTCAATTTTTTGATAAAATTTCTATAATCAGCCTTTTTTTTTCATAGCTTACTCGATTTACAAAATCTTCTGCCACTTCGAGTGCTCCATGAAGGAAGTCAAAAGTTCTCTGTAAACAAAAAGAAAAGGGCTCTGCTGTATGTCTGACTTTGATATATACTTTTCTTTTTTTTGATTCTATTATATTTGTACTGATGAATCAGAGGAAAGATTTTAAATGATGGCCAATATTTTTTCCTAAAAAATAAGCTAAAAATATGGTGTAGGGGACCTATCTGTATTTTTATTGAATTAACCGTATCCATTCATTTAATATGTAATTTTGAAATTGTCTTTTATTCCTCTTCCCCATCACATTTAAAATACATTTCCGGTAAGGGGATGAAAATGATTGGGAACAGTCCCACGGAAGAGCATCGTTCATCATGTAGGTACGAATTATTGGAGCTGAAAGTAAATTAAACAATAATTGAGAATTTTTAGCACAACTTCGGCTCAGACTTACAGGTAGCCTTTTTTTTAATTGGGGAAGGGAGGCAAATTTCCGAGTTCAATGCTTTAAATTTTCTCACCCTATCACCATCACCGTCTAAAAATTGTTTTCTCTTTGAAGAGGCTGATTTTAATTTCAGGAAACCGGCTCCCACCCCTCGCCCTCCGACAACCCCAATAAAAGGACCGGCCACATGTTCTCTGTATTTCTTTCCGTTTCTTCATAATAAAATTTGTAAATCAGGCCAAATGAAAAATACAGCGCCCATAACTTTGTCCGTGCCTTATCTCACCATTGAAAATGACTTACCAGGGTGAAATATTACAGATTTGTATAGTTATGTCTTCAATAAAATAGGCTGATTATTCATATTTCTGAAAATCTCTTTAAAAAAAATATCCCAAGCAGGTATGAAGGTCAGATTTCAATTATTTATATGTAAGTTATACAAAAAATAAAATAAAATCACTCATTAATAACATCAAGTAGGTAGGTCAATTTACTCGACGAATCTGTCTTGGCGATATCTCCATGTACGCGAAAGTCTGTAAATGAATATTTTTCAAGTATTAATAAAACCTGTATTGGCTGGGTAGGCAGGTAAAATTCAAGTAAATCTAACATTTTCTGCATCCTCTTCCGTCCCAACAGCATTCCATGAAAGTGCAATTTGGCGGGTGTCATTCGGAATCGGAAGTGCTGCAATTAAAGGCAACAAAACGAGCAAACAAATCACAATTATGTTAGAATAGTACATTTTCGCGCAAAATGTGCGCAAGAGATATAACTTATTCAAATCTACTAACTTGAAAACAATTTCTACAACCGTCACTGCATCTCTTGTTGCGTGTTTTGAAATGATAAATCATCTCAAAAAACAACCATATGAGTTTATTTTCAAAAAATTCAGTCGTTTACTGAACAATTAATAGCAGCAAACATATGTCATTTTTATTATATAGAAAACAGTTCAAATAAATTTCTAAAACTCATTTTACCACCGTAATTCGATGAGACTAATGGAAGTCTTGTTTACGAGTACTTAATGAGAAAATTCTGTGCAGAAATCGCTCCGATAATATTTTAGACAGATTGTTTGAACAGATCTCCCTTTCAAGTTTTCTTATTCATTTTTCTACCATCGCAATTGGTTCATTTATTCGTTCAATTACTCATTTATTTATTCATTTATATTCAAGTATTTATTTTATTTTATTATTCAACTTACTAGGAGCTTCGCCCTCTGTGGCACTGCTTTGCTCAGCCCTCCAACCCCCTCCGCTCGACCTTTCAATTCCTTCCAATGGAAAGGGACCGTAGGGTGAAAGGTCGATATTACCCTAAAAATCTCAATTTTTGTTTGGCCGACATTACCCAAAAAGTCTGACTCATCATCCCTGTTTTTAAGTGAGCATTTAGGATATACTTTATTGCAGCAGAAAGAGGAAATTTTCAACTATTCGTAAGTGACAAAATTTCTGATCATATGTTTTACAAAATAAAATCAAGATTCAAAGTGAAATTCTTTAGTGAGCATGAAAATTTACAACATAAACAACTTTACTTATATTGATAAAGTTGATGAATAAAAAATGAAACAATGGGAAAGCAGAGACGACTTACAAACTCATCACATAAGTAATTATTTTCAAGAATTATTTAAACAGTTTAAAACAAAAACTTTTTTCAGAGTGTCAGCTTAATCCAATACAAAATCTATTTTTATGCTGATGATTTTCAAGGATGGGTTATTTATTTCCACTATCCTTCATATGCACTTGGCGAACTGTCTATGCGGTTCCTTTAGATTTAGCCGCGGTAGCAGCTGCAGCCTATAAAAGTAAAATTTAAAAAAAATCATATTGATAATTAATATTAGAAATATGTTAAATACTGTATTTTATTTATAATACGAGTACGTAGATAAAGTGAACAGATATGCAAAAGTCGGTCTTGCGAATATGAGTCAATAATAGGATCGGCGATTTCTGAACTCGAAATTATTTAATTGATGGGTAGTTTCGTCAGAACGTTTTTTTTTTCTTTCAAAAGCGTTGATTTTGCGTTTTACAGTTTCTAGATACTTACCAATTCAGATGCCATGCTGAATCCTGTTCCATCTTCTGCCATTTTTTCTAATTGCTACAAGTAATGAAAGAAAAAGTATGTTAATATCTAATGTTAAAAGCACTTTGTGTCTTATTCACAAGTAACAACAATTGAAGTTTGGAAAAACTCAATTTTCGAAAAAATTGGACTTACCTATCCTCTACTTACATAATATAGTCTGTTCAGATGATTTTACAAAATTTACTCTTGGAGAGAGTGGAATTTACTCAGACAGAACCCAAAGGGATCTTAAAGGACCCTTTTTAAATTATCAGAAATTCAAATTTTCAACAGTTGCATCATACCCACCCTAACATACGGAGAACAGACATGGACCCTCTCTAAAAACATAGAAATAAAAATAAGAACTGCCCAAAATTCTATAGAAAGATCTATCATAAAAATTTGGTTAAAAGATAAAATCAAAATTTGATATTATAAAGAAGAAACTAAGAAACAATTCGTACGCAACATCAGTTACCTAATAGAAAAAACCTTTTGGAAATGGGGGCGATATACCTCAAGAGTAAAGGATGACAGATAGAGCTATAGGATAACTGTGTGGCAAACTTTTGGAAAAAGAAAAAGAGGAAAACCACAGGCTAGGTGGAAAGACAGCTTTGGAAAAATGCTGACCCACAATCTTTTTGAAAGGATTGTTGCAGTTGGGATGCCATGGGCAAGACTGGGGGAAGTCTTGGCCCTATTTAAGGCCTGAGATTATATTAAAATTTAAAATGAAATAATTTTCTACCGACAATGTACAATGAATGTCTGAAAAAATTGTTTTTTACGGTAGCTACTTACTGATCCAGCAGTCTTTGATCCTTTCTTATCATCTCCTGTCGCTTTTACTTGCCCCTACAAGTAGTGAAACAAAAAATGTATAGATCTAATGTTGAAAGCGATTCGCGTCATATTCATAGGTAAACAAATAGAACCTTAGAGAAACTATATTTTCGAAAAAAGTGGACTTCTCTACGTGCATACCACTGTTTAGATGATTCTACAAAATTTACTCAAGGAGAATATGGAATTAACTCAGACAGAACCAGAAGGAGAAGTTATAGAGGGCATGGAAAACTCAAACTTTCTTGTAACCATATAACTTGAGCTAAAATAAACGAGTCTTCTTCCTCATATTACATTAACATTTTCTTTATAAGCTAAGCTGCGCTTAATTTTTGCAAAATTCTCATTTTTCATAATGACTCAAAATAGTACTCTTTTTCTCATTTATGGGTGCAGTATGTCAAAATTGGCTAATTATTTACGAGTGCATCTTCTAACCACCTAATCTGATCTTGCCAACAAACTTCTCGACCCTTAAAAAGTATGACCACGTCATAGTCTCAAAAAGCTTTATATAGTTTTGGCATATTTTACTTACTGAATCTGAGTGAGCTGCAGGTTGTGGTACCAAGGGAGGATTGTTAGCTATACCAATCAAGGATTCTTGTTCTTTCTTTTTTTCAGCCGCCTGAAAATATAATGAATAACAAAGATTTATCAGAATATCAATGATATAGTTATCTATAAAAATTTCTAAGAGAGCCTAGGACTACTAACCTTTTCTTTATTACTAGTACCACTTAAGTACTCTGCTTCGATTACCTTTTGCTGAAAATTGGGAAGGAAATATTATCATATATTTATTTTTGCAGAATCAAAGCACTAAATAATTACCACTTACTCTTTCTCGAATTTCCTCTGGTGTGAGGCCAGCCTATAAGTAAGAAAATGAGAATAATTTACAAACATTGCCTTGAAGTTTTTTTTGCTCCGAATATTTGAACAGTAGTATGCAAGAAGGGGATGAGTCCACTTTTTTTAATAATTGAATTCTTCAAAAGTTGACTTGTATGCATGAAGCCTTACTTTCAATAACAATATTAAGATACATTATAAGTCCTCAGTGGATATGGTGAAGTATGTGTACAATAAGAGACATTAAATGAATAAATTATACTTGTAAGTTCAATAGCTTGATTATTCAAACTCATATTGTTCTGCCAGAATTTGTTAAATTTATTATATATTTATTTTTTACCAGTTGTACCAACCACGAGTTGTTATGAAAATAGTAAAAATATGTAATTTATAGTCGAAATTCGACTAAAATAATTTAAATACAGGTGAAATATGTACTTAGTGGGAGTAACTGGACACTTTGCAAAATGACGCAAATAATACCGAGTGACTAAGACATTGCCACTATTTGGCCTCCCAACATATGTTTATAATTCATGAACATGGCCTCAATAAAATATTATAATGAGACCAAGAGAAAAAGAATCAGATTTTCTCGTTAGAAACCTGCTATAAAGGAGGCCAGCTGTTGGTTTGAGTGTATATATTGACTCCTTGTGTCTACTAGAGGCTATACGCAACTTCTAAACCATGGGTTAATAATTGACTGCATATACTTCTGGCGATACGAAAAAGGGAATATAGATCGGGTAAAATCGAGGGTAACATGAAACCAATATTTAGTGAAAGTCGGAGAAAAATTCAATTCGCCAAAATAATGATCACGCAAATCTTACAATAGGTGTGTATAGTCTTAACTTCGTCAGGGAGAAAGTTTCAAATGTGGAAATTTACAATTTATCTTGACAAGCTTGAAATGGTGCACACATAATATTACTTACCAAATCTTTATCAACTCCAAGTGTAGAAGCACTGTGAGCCAAGCCAACCAATTCTGATTGGTCTGTTTTTTCTTGAGAAAGCTAAAAATGTTGTGTACAAAAAGGATTTATAAGAATAGCCTTCAATTTATCAATCAAGTTGAAGATAACGGTCGGTTAAAACAACTGCAGATTTTTACTGACAACTTGAATCGAGTATATTATGCATTAAAATAATAACTCTCATCTCACTCTATTCTTATACATTTACGAGTATAATTATTTTCTCTCAATAAAAAAAAAAAAAATCTGATTAACATTAATTAATCGAACAAAACTGTAACCAATTATTGATTATATAGGTATTGCTTTATTAAAAATTGAAAGCGACTACTGATAAAAACCAGCAGATTCTCGGCATTAGTCAAAATTATACTTTCCCAATAGGGAAAAGCCAATTATCAAAATACCAGTAAAAAGCCACTAAAATACTTATCATCTATTGTCAATTATGGCTGCGTCAATCAATTAAATTTTTAATAGGATACGAACCTTTTTTGCTGGAGTTGTTTTTAAATATTCTGCCTCCCTTTCCTTTTGCTGAAAATTGTTAAAAAAATGTTAATTATTACGCACATTTCTTTTAATTTATTTTGCTCAAAAGCATTGAGAAAAATTTCCATTTACTTTTCTCTTGATTTCCTCTTCTGTTTCATGAGCCTATGAGTAAGAAAATGAAGTACATAGATAAGTTTTTTCCTCTAAAAGTTAAGTACGTATCTTGAAAATAGGTAATGATTTATACTTGAAGAAAAAATTGTCTAAGAAGAAAAATCCAAATCCCACTTGGTACGAAAAAACTCTCTAACTAAAGCATCGGGAGATTCAATCTGCAGCATAATAGGTAACTCACATTTAATTAATAATTTAGAGCGAAAAGTGAAACGACATTTCAGTAAGCTTAGTTACTCCATAAATAGTTACGATTTTTATGAAAGCAATAATTAGTTATGGGCTTTGTTTTTTTTGTTTTTTTTTTCCCCTTTAAGAAGTCATTTATAGAATTTTTTCAATGGCCAAAATACTTGCTCTATCTTATAGTCACTATTTATTTTAACCATAAAATAATGGAAAAGATTTTTCATAATATGGACTTGTGAACTGTGAATTAGTGTAACAAATTATTTTATAACGAATAGAAAACTTTGATGTTTAATAGATATATACAATATAATTTCTGACATCTAGGCCTTCTTATTGATGTCCGCCTTTATTTTAATTTCAGATAAGTAAGCTGCGGTGTAAAGAATGAGGATAATTCTGATAAATAAAAAAATTGGAATTATAAAAGAAACATGATATTTATGGACGATGCATATAGGCATCAAAAATAATTATAACTTTATTCAAAACACAAGCTATACGAACAGACACAGAAACATCTCTCCCGATGCTAAAATTCACACCACAAGAATAGAAAGTAACCAAGAAACGAATGCTATGGTTGCCTTTTCACTCGAGCTACATCCTTTGCAATGGGATTCAATGAATTCTGAATAAGCTCAAAGAATTGATGAAAAGATAAAAAAATAATAGAATTCTGAATGTTCGAGGAATAAATGAAAATACTTGAATTCAGTTGATCCTAAAGCAAGGCTAGTAGATACAAATGAAAAAAGTAAACACAGAATTCGACTTTTGGAATAGTAAACTTTCATCAGTGATGGTTATACACAATTATATTGCAAGAAATATTTTGTTTGTGAAGCCAACAATGACTGATCTGACTGACCCTGCTATAAGCACAAGTAGGTATACAGGTAAATAAATAATCAATCTATTAAAATAAAATCCAAGTGTCCGAATGTCTGTTCATACTTTAGATTCACAAACAAATTATTTTTAATTTCCTAATTACTCTCAGCCTCTATTGAACTTGAAAAGTTGAAATTAGTCTCATTAGAAAGAGAAAAATCTCAGAAATAATTATGTTGATGTAAAAATCGTTTCAGGTAGCTATTTTATTTCGCTGCTAATACGCTAGTATATCTATAAAAATAAAAAAACCAAGAGGATGAAAGCCTTTGGTATGCCTTATTTAACCAGTAAAATTGAACTTTTGTTCAAAATAAAAAATACGTAGTTATCTACAGTACATCCATAATCAATTTCTAAATACTTGCGAGAAATCTATCGATAAAGCTGAAACATTTTCGTTTCGTCTCAAAAGAATTAACAAAAAGTTGATCCACAATCATCCACCACCCGTTTGTTTATTTTCTCCTAAATCTAAAAAAAAATTTCGCGACGTAACGACAATTGGCCGTACGTATTTACGGCGAATCAATTATGCAATTAGCATGGCTCCTTTGAAAAAATATAACAATCGAAGACTGGCGATTGATTAAGTTATAGGTGACAAAAAAAAAAAAAAAAAAAAAAAAAAAAACAAAAACAGTTGAGCCTTTTGCCGTTGAGTTCTAAATCAAACAATTAAAAAAAATATTTATAATAAAATCCAAGTGTCCAGATATCTATCCATACTTTAGATTTACAAAAATATTATTTTTCATTTCATGATTACTCAACTTTTATTCAACTCGGAAAGCTGAATTTGGTCTCAATAGAAAGATAAAAATCTCAAAAATATGATGTATAGATATTTTTGATTAAACATTTTATTTCACTGCTAATGATAAAAACGTTTTTGAAAACTATGAATTCCATTCTACATCTTCTACCCAACATTTAAGAACGGAGCGATTTTCTTTCATTCATTTCATGATAAGTACCTAACTTTGCAAATTCAATTCATCCTATAAGTAGGTAAACTTGGTTTCATTTGATGGAGATTTGTGCGGAATTTGACCGCAATTGGAAGCAAACTTGGAGTAAAATTGGAGCATTTGAGCAAAATTTGAATGGAATTATTTGAGTCAAATTAGAGTCAAATTGGAGCGAAATTTGAATAGAATTTGAGTTAAATCGGGGTTAAATTTGAGCGTCATTTGAGCAGAATTGGAGCGACATTTGAGCGGATTTTGAAGTGGGATTAGAGCAAAATTTGAATTCAGCGTAAGTTTTTTTGTTTCGTTTTAAAAACTAAAAAAAAAATAACAAAAATTCAGACTCCTCTTATCTGTGACCTTTCACGGGTGCATTAAAAATCTTAAATTATTCTTATTTACTAATTTACATTTATAATATGTTGCTTAAGTACTATTTCATGACGACTTCGTTATGTACATTGCATTGTATGGGAATAAATATCACATTAAGAAGATCCGATTTCTTCTAGTATAGGCAAGATGAAGAACAAACTATAATTGATCTCATTTAGTTAGGTAGATTTCAAGTCGCCATAATTTACGCTTAAACAAAACTGACTGATGTCAAAGTGACACTTTTTTTTTTTAAATTTTAGACTTATAATAAAGTATACATAAGTCTAGAGGTATACACCATGGTGACTTTGAAAGTTTAGTGATACCAGCTAACTACTTACTGCTTGAGATAAATCATCCAGTTTATTCTGACTGCCAAGCAATTGGATTAAATCAGCCTGGTCTCCATCTTTTAGAGCATGCTAAAAATTTAGTAATTGAGGTAAAAATTTTAAGCGAGTTATTTATTAGAATACCAACTGATCAATTCAAATGATAGCTGAAAAATTGTTTCAGTCTTTAATGAAAAATTATTTAATTGATTGGAATATCAACTATACCAACCCGTTTTTCTTGTTTCTGTGCAGTCAAAGCCTCGAAATATTTCTGTTCATTAAGATTTTGAAGTGGCTGAAAATTGCAAATAAAATATTAAAATTAATAGTTTATGAATAAATATCTAGCCAAAAATTACTTTTTTGCCGGTGAAAAATGTAAGAAAACCAACCAATAATGAAAGAAACAAAATGTCAAAGTGACACTTTTCCTTTTTGTTTGTTGATTTATACTAGTAGTTGCTAGTCTAGAGATACATACCATGATAACTATGGAAGCTATAATGATATCAGCAAACTATACTTACTTCCCGTATTTCAGATAAGTCTCCACGTTTCAACTTATCCTGATGTTGGCTGCCAAACAAACTGATGAAAGCTGCTTGTTCTTCATTTTTCAAAGATTTCTAAAAATATGACAATTTAGGCAAAATTACATTGGGTAAGTACCTAGTTTATTAAATAACCAATTGATCGATTTAAAGTCACAAATGAACCACCGATAGCGAGAAAACTCTTTTGATTTGTTTATAAAAAGTTTAAAATTATAATTATATATAAAATATTTAGGTACGAACCCACTTTCCATCCTTTAGTTTAGTCACAGCCTCGACATAATCGTTTTCATTTTTATTTTCATGTGTCTGGAAATGATAAAATGAAACATCGAGATTGTGAGTTTAGAGATGCACATCATGATGGTTTTGGAATCTTAGTGATATGTACGAGTACTAGCAAACTACTTACTGCTTCAAGTGAATTACTACGTCTCTGACTACTACCAAGGATACTGATAAGATCAGCCTGCTCTTGTTTTGAAGCTTGCTATAAAAATATAGTGACGGAGGTAATGTTGAATTTTCAGCAAGTTGATCAGAATATATCAACTCATCAATTCAAAAACAGAAATGATAGCTCAAAAAATACTATAGCCTTTGATGAAGCAACTTCAGTTGATTATAAAATTGACTACAAACCCCTTTTCTTTGCTTTTCTGCCGCCAAGGCCTCCAAATATTTCTTTTCATCAAGATTTTGGGTCGGCTGGAAACAAATAAATAATACCGAGATAAAGCACCAAGATGAATATTTGGCCTGAAGTAAATGTTTTTTTCATGTGTGTGATGAAAACACAAAATTGATTGCAATAACTTAATTTAAAGTAGCAATGATAAATAAATAACTATATGTATGTAAATGAATAAATGAATAAATAAATAAATATAAATACAGTAAAAAAGACTGACTGCAACAACGTGACTCTTTTTTGTAAAAAAGTAATTACTTATATCGGTATACTTACTACTTCTGTTAAATCTCCAGCTTCTAGCTTTTTCTGATGATTACTGCCAAGCAAGCTGAGAAGAGCAGCCTGCTCTTCACTTTTCAATGAATTCTAAAAATATAATAGTGTTGACGAAATAAAATTCTGAGTTAGTTTATAAAATACCATTTGATTAGTCTGAAATATTAATTAAATGACTGACAGAAAACTGTTTGAGTTCTTTGAAAAAAATTCAAAATCATTAAAAATATTGTATACTAACCCATTTTCCCGCCTTTACTTTAGCCACAGCCTCCATATAATCTTTTTCATGATTATTTTGATGTGGCTGGAAATTTTAAATTCGAGTAAAACATTAATCACATTGTTATTTTTTTCTTATCCAAACAAATAATACACGTAATGTAGTCTATTTAGGAAGTTTCTTCTCGCAGATTTATGAACCTGCAGGTAAAATGAAAAATGTTGGTAGCTCATGTTAGCTACCTACCTACTTATAAAAAATAACTATATTTTGATTTTTCTGCTCATCTATTCATTGTCACTGATGTGAACAATAAGGTTGTAAATGTGTATTAATACTTACTAAGAAGGGAGTAAAATCATTTCTATACAAATTATTCAAAAAGTGATTCATCCACCTCACTTTCATGAGGCACAAGGTAACTACTTACTAAATTTACTCAACATTCTGCTTTCATTTAAATCTGCATAGAGAGCAATAATGTAAATTGAATAAACTTCAATTTGAAACTTGATAACAACAAAAATACTAAACCAATTGGTTTGAAATTTGAATAGGTACACAGATACAAGACTCGAGAATATACCATTCAAGTTTCAAGTCAATCTGTCAATGAGCTTATCCGTCGAGAGACGTAAATTACTATTAAAAATTGTTACACTTCTCTTTATGGAACATGCTACAGGACAAACTAACAGACCAAATATTATGATAAAAATTTGTACCAAATGTTTAACTTGATGAATACAAGAGCTGTGTCGGATTTATTGCGGATCTTTTCAGTAATTCACCGATAGTTAGCAAGAATGTAGTTTAAAAATAGGATTAATTGATGGGTTTTCCCAGGTTCGAGCATGCATAAACATAAGACACGTAAAATTTTTAAAAAACAACAAAAAAACAATTTTTGTATTTACGAATACATATACTTACTTCATTTGATTAATAAAAGAAAAACTTTCATGAAATGCCACATTAACGACCATTAAAATATTTAACAAGTTATGGGTGGAGCACAAACAGAACAGAAACCCAAAAATTTGATGTCAAAAAGTAAAATTTACGGAGCTGAAAATGTTTAATTTTCCCCAACAAGTAACTGCAAATTTCTCAGTTGTAGCTCCGGCTTCGCTGAGTGCGCTATAGAGCTCTAATTCTATTTAGGTCGGACTCTACAATTCCCATGAAAGCTTTAAAAGCTTGATAACATGAACAAGCTTCTACTTACTGCGTCAAACGTGCTGTCAACAAGATTTAGGTTTCCACTATCATCGCTTTTGAAGTTAATTATGTTTTCACCTTCTTGGCTTCTTTGACTTCCTGTTGCAGGATTATCAGTTCCGTGACAAGCTTGCTGAAAATTTTCAACAAATTATTGTAAAAACAAGCTACATTTTTGCTATGAGAAAAATAAGTATCCATTGACGTTCTTGACATCTGGCTTCTTACTTCACCTGCATTCAAAGAAATTTAAGTGGTTTTTAAAAATACATTTTTTTTTTCATGTCTTAAAAATAAATAGTTGATCAGTAGGTATATTTCAGTAGGTTTCCATGTTGCATCGATGAAATGCAATGTTGTGGCAGATGATATCGATAGAGTGTATCTCAGTTTTAGTTCATTTGTGTTGTTTCTGGTAAATTCATTTAAGATTCGATTCTAATTCTATTGTAAAGGCTCAAGTCCTTTGCAATGTCAAAGAATAACAATGCATGTAAGTATAATCGCATTTTCATTTCCATATCGAGTTTTGAAACGTTTTTACTTCCATTAAATTTACCTATCTCTTATAATTAGTTATTATAGCTTGAGATCAATTTTGTTCCTTCAACTCGCCTGTTCTAAGATATTGGAGATAAATAATGTGATATTTATCGTCATAAAATGCTCGACAGAAAATACCTCACTGAGCAGAAAATAATATTACCAAGATGAACAACTTATGGAAGCAAACAATCTTAAAATTATTATGAAAATTATTAAATAACAATTAATCTCTAAATAACAAAAAGTTTGAACAATCAAAAACAGAAGAAACCAAACTCTTCTAATTCTCTGCTATTCTGGAAAGAATTTCACATTTTTTCTAAATCATTATTCTAAGTATAGTCTTTGGTAAGCACAAAGAGATTCAATATACACAACCAATAGCTAACTGGCCTCCGTATATACGAGTAAGAGTAAAATTAATAAATTAAGTTTATATTTTGGAAGCCAACTGGTAGAAATGCTTAAATACACATATGTCAAGAGATTGGTCAATATATAGATCACTCGTTGAAAAGTTGCGTACACCCTCTTGTAGGCACATAGAATAATTATACACAATCAAACCAACTGGCCTCAACTTCAAATTTGCTTCCATATATCGCTCATTTAATTCAACAACGTCACGTCTCAAAATTTTCAATTTTCTTTAAAAGTTATACCATCTTAAAACTGACATAAAAAAAAAATTTCGTATATTTAACTCAAAAATTATAATTTTTTGAGTTGTGACGTTGTTGTATTAAATGAGCGATATGTATGAAGGTCAGTTTATAAATTGAGTTTATTTTAATGTGTAATTATTTTTAAATTTAAAATTTGAATTTAGGTAAACACTTGAAATACTTGAAGCTCATGTGGCATTCTCTATTTTTTCAGTCAGGTAAAACATCCAGTTGTAAGCACAAAGCACTTTTTTATTTGTATTAGTCTAATAAAATCTGTGACGATACACTTACCAATCTGAATGAGGTATAACTTGAGAGAGATTTTATCTTTATATAAGTTTATATGCTTAAAGTTTTCGACAAAAAAAAACTTAAGTAAATTTTTGACAATTTATTCTTACTTAAAATATTTTTAATAACACATCCAGTGGGACGTCAATAAAAAAAGTCTAGTCTCAATAATTAGTCTTTTCAAAATTTTTAAATTACTCGTATTTGAATTTCTCAAAATACTTTTCTTGGTTTTCCCAACTTTTACAAAATCAACTGCATATTACGAGTATGTCGATAAACTTGTAATGCTTTTCGAACGATTTAATGAAATTTTCTTTTAGACCATAGTTAAATACCTAGATACCTGCAGCAAAAGGTGCTGTCAAATCAGTCATAATCTTTGAAAGAAAATGAATGCAATTTGACTCTATTCGAATAAGAAATTCTAGACAATGAAACATGATTATTGGACCATAGAGCAAAATACTTGAAGCGGGAATCAAATTTCTGAGGGAGCCAAAATGCATAGGAGGCACATTGGATCCCTCTACCGCGCCCTCTCGGAGGAAAAGTTTTCCTTGGAGGGCAAACGACTTTACTTGAGGGAGGGGAGTATTGCTCCCTGGCCACCTTGGCTACGGTCCCACATAATTATCAGAAAAATTATGACGTCAAGGATCGAAATCTTCTCTTATACTTATACTTACGAGAATGAATTTAGTGAGTATTAAGTAAACTATATGAAGTTTAATCCAGAACATATACAGTCCCAAACTAAATGTACACCAAGACCATGTATTTTAAGAATATGTCATACTCACTCCGTCAACGTTTGGAAGATGAGTATTACTTGAGGGTGAAACGGATCCACCTTCTTTTACTATCTAATAATAAACAGAAAGCCAAGTATTTTAATTAATTTACTGATTAGGTGGGCATACCGCTTTTATTGCTACAAATATGTTTCAATTTACCTCTGCGTCCATCCCTTTAGGAACCAAAATTGACTTCTGAAATGTTGAAAATGGCAAAAAGTTTAGAGACTAGGTAGCTACTACGTTAAAATTGATGATTAAATATACTTCGTGGTCATGACTATGTACCCGAATTTGCAAATCCCGTGAGGATTGTCTCTCACTATCCCATTCCTCCATCCGTAAAGTTTTCTATAAAATAATCGATAACAACGTGCAGAATGTAAGATTACAATTGTCATGTGATTCGGTGTGTCTGTACTATAAGTAGGGGCAAATGTAATATGACTCGAATTTTTTGTAAAAAAAATTCACTTATTTTCTTTACCTTTCTTATTTTTTAAATAACCTTTTAATTGTTGTTATACAAAAACCGCCCGGTTGATTTTGTCAAAATTTTGCAGGATACATTTACGATCATGCTGCGTGTAATAACACAAGAAAATTTCATCAAAATCGATACAGCAGTTTTCGAGAGAAAACATTTGATTTTTGAAAATTATGATTTAAACTGTAATCTTGATTTTCTCAAACATAGGCCAACCTAGGATTATTAAAATAAAAAATTCAAAATGTCATAATTCAGTCAGCAATGTTCAATCAATATTGAGAAGATCTTTTTTGCAAAATACTTACAAGACCTTCCACTATATTAAAAGTATCTCGAAAATATATTTTCGACTTAGGTAAGCTTCCTTTTCATAAATTACTTACTTCACATGTGCTTAAATGTTTAAAAACTATGAAGGTAAATTTTTAATAATTTGTTTAAAAAGAACTTATTTAAAAAAAAAAACATCCAGTGAGAAGATGAGAGTTTTGAAAATCCAGTTTTCTAAATTTTTAAAAACTTGAACTTTTCAAAGGTTTTTTTTTTTGAAATTTTTCCATCTTATAAAAAACTAGGGGCTTCCGCTGCGATCACCTCACTGCGGCCCTTGTTTTGGCTCAGCCCTCCAACCCCTTTTAGCAAAATGGGGGCCATATGGTCAAAGATTGATATCACCCTAAAAGTCTAAGGTGTATAAAGACTTGATGATGTCATCATATTTCTCATGCAGTTGGTTCGCAACAAAAAGTATGATGACTAAGAGCTCATTGCAGGCATACGTTACTACTAATGGGTTTTTTTTTTTTCATATATTTAACACTTATTTTTAGATACTATTTTACTTGAATTTCAATTGGCATTTTATTACAATACCGTACCCTCCACATAAATCTCATTTAATTTGTCACGAAAGGTGAATTTAAATAGGATACTACTTACAGGACTCTGAGGGGTGACTGTCGATTTAGATAGTTCGACTTTTCCTGCCATTTCTGTCTGTTTCGGTTGTGCTCCCTTTGCATCCAAGTTTGCTGATTTTTCTAACTTCTTGTTATTTGCTGAAGAACTCGTCTCCGGTTTTTTCTGAGTGAATACCAAAATGAAAAGAGCTGTATAAATGGAGCTGTAAATGGTGAGTATTGTACACTCCAACAAGTGAATTTCAAGCAATTATTAGTCTTATGTGCAGAATACACCTATTAATCGTTATATTAAATTGAAAAATAAATTTTGTGCATATTATAAACAATTTTAGGACCAGTTATACTGTGATTTGAAATGGGTACAGATTATTAGTCAAGTGATTCTGATTTACAAAATGGGTTCGTGAATTACTATTAAATTGCAGGGTAAACATCACTAATTCATTTCAGGAACAGTTATTAAAGTGTTTACTAATAATGATTACTCCATAAATAATCTTTACCAAGTATTAGACTGTTCAGCCTTGAAACGTAATGTTTCAGGTCCACTCATTGGGCAGGCTTCCATGATTAGTTAGTTTAGGATATGTACACGAGTATAGTTGAATTCCCTTTGGTGTCAAGCCATGACTGGGAAATGGTTATGAAAGAGTTTTCCTTCTCTATAAGAGGTATGCAACCTACATGGCACGCCAGACTAGTCTGGCGTTAGTAGTTTATAGACGTTACCAGAGTTGTATAAAGTACAAGTTAGACAGCTTCCCATAAAGCCTGTATAAAATTTCATTGTACGAAATCCATTCTCGCTAAAATAATCCACCAGAGCGCGATATGGGTTAAGAGGTACAAATTTTCGGGTGTTTTCGTTCGTGACTTCTGTCCTGCTTCCGTCCGGTCGGCTATCTTCGTCTGTTTTCTGCCAGAAACAGCCGAAAATTTGTACCTCTTAACCCGTATCGCGCTCTGGTGGATTAGTTTGGCGAGAACGGATTTTGTACGAGTACTACGTTTTTTGGCCAAGCTGACTAACTTTTACTTTATTCAAAACTCTGAACGTTACTAACCCAATCCTAGTACCTTTTATTACCGAAGAAATTTAATCGTAACTCTACTTCTGCTACGATTGGCTTGGCTTAGTAATGTGTTAATTTCCGTATCTATCTTTTACTCTTTATCTATCGTTCATTTCTAAATTCTTTGCCTGGATTGTGATTCGAACCCACGTTCGTTAAGTTAGAAGGCAGAGTTCGAATCCACTCGCGGTCATCAAGCTACCTCGTGGAAAATAATCAGACTATACCTAATATTCTTTCACATAATTAATGTTCTAGAAAAATTTAAATTTTAACCAATTCATTAGAAAACAGCGAATAAATATTTCATTAAGATTTTTACGGGTAAGTATAGGTAGTACACGCGTACCCATATATCAATGTGAAGAATGAAATTCACAATTAACTTAATAAAGTATTTATACTTATCACTCGTATAATTTCTAGATATCTAAAGAGTTTTAAATGAATGCCAATTCTTACTTCATCCTTTATCCAGAAAATGTATTTCTTTACAAATTTCCAAGCCTGAAAAATAACACTGAAATTTGGTAGCATATCATAGATAGACTTATACTGAGAGCATGAATGCAAAACTTCTGGGAATATTTGTAATATACGATTACATACGCATAACTATCAAATAGGTATGGTAAATGAATACAAAGAATAAATAAGCAGGTTTTCATCTGAAACAACATACCTACCTCAAAGTGAAGAAGGGGTCAACAGTTTTCCCAAAAAATTCTGATATATAGGTACTTAGATTATAAATAACAAAACAAACAGTCCAAGATTCCACTCTAATCCAAAAATTTGCTGAGAAATGGCCCTTTCAAATGTGATTAATAATATTGTTGTTAAACAATGCTTGATTTTAATTGCGATTTATGATTCAAAACAATTTTTTTTTAAAAAATTAGGTAGTTTTAAAATTCATACTGTTTCGGTTGAACAGTACAGCTATAAATAGTAAAAAAACCACTCTAAAAATATGAATTAGCGATATTGGTATTTTTGAAGTAGGTACCAAAGTTGTGAAAGAAAGAACCCATATTTCTAGAAGTTCAATGAGTTTTATCCGAGTGATTTCAATAGTAATGAGTAACCATTCTGTGAAAGTGAAAACCTGCTCTTCTAGCGTAGCTCGCTGCCGTAGACTTTTCATTATAAGTTTATATCCTCAAAAGTTAGCCACTCAATTCGTTGTTTATAATCGTAATAATCGACTACCTATACCTAGCGTTGACTTACTTTACTAAACATGTTGCGTAAAAATTTCAAAGCATCAAAAGATTCACCTTCCTAAAATGAAACGAATCAATAAATTAGCCAAAATGAATCGATTTCTTGCCATCGATCTATGATCCATACTTACATTTTTCTTTCTCAGTGGACTACCTTTTTGTCCGACAAATACATTGGTGCTTTTGCCTTCATATTCAACCTGAAAAGACAATAAAGAGGACATATCATGATTTTTCTCTTTCTCTGAAAATGGATAACGCATTTACCTACTTCTATTACACGGATAAGGACGATAGAGAATAATCTGTATATAGCTTTCTGAACAAAAGCAATCATAAAAGGCACGAAGAACTTTTACTTCTACTTGTAAAATGGTTTATTATAGCTCATTTAGCAGATAGACATACAAGGGAAAAAATTGTAACAGCGATTTTCTTCTACGTGTATGTACCTATACCACTAAATGGATCAACTTTGAACACTTGGAAATGTTTAACTTAGAGTTTTCTATTAGCCACACGAATGTTGGAAAAAATTTTTGAATAAAATTTATCAATAGATACGTCATACTTTTGTCTGTTATAGCCAGGTCTCATTGAAACATATTTTTTTCATCATTCAGGTGACTTTCGAAAGGTGTGGTTGTAGTCTACGTATACGTTTGCTTTTTCGAGTGGTTAACGATTTTATTATTTTTTTGCTGAGTTTTTCGCCGAAGTGGCTCAAATTTGGATGTATTACTTACTTTGGAACATATGAATCGCTATACAGAACCGAATGACGATATAGTGCTAAAAATGTAATTTTACACGAAAGAAAAAAAAAATTAATTGTTTCGTGTGGTATTTTTTTTTTGTTGGTAGAATATCGCTACTTTCAATCGACTTGAAATTGACGTTTTCGTATGAGTTGGGACAAATTCTTTTGCTCGTCGATGCGGGGGGAAGGGGTCCAACAAATACGTTCCACTTCCTAACTCATTTTTCTTGAAAAAGGCACTTTTGTCATTCGCGGTTCTGTAGCGGTTCATATGTATTCATATGTATTCTCTACGCCCGAACGAAACCTTTTTTTAAACTTTCAAAATTTTAGGGCATTTTTTCAGGGTAGCAAATATAATCATATTTTTGAGATTTTGAAGAAAAAAAAATTGAATAAGAGGGCTTCGTCTGGGCACAGAAAAAATGTTCAAGGATCTCATATCTGAATTTGAATAAAATGAAAAGCTCAGTGACCAAAAAAAAATGGTCTATAGCAGGTACATGTCCCCGGCACCCCCACCAATACGAATCGCTTTTAAAACAGGCTCATCGATTTGTGCTCGTTTTGTGCCGTTTTGTGCTGATAAAAGAAAATTTTGTGCCACTTCCCCCTCCAAGATAATGAAGAAAATGTTGTGGGAGGTGGTCAGCACCCCTACTTTATCGGATTGACTCCGAAATGGTCTCATTATTTTGTGCTCGTTTTGTGCCGTTTTGTGCTGATGAAAAAAAATTTTGTGCTGCCTCCCTTTCCCAGTTTCTACAAATTATTTAAAGGGAGTCAGCACCCCCACTTTATCGGATTCACTCCGAAATGGTCTCATTATTTTGTGCTCGTTTTGTGCCAATTTGTGCCGTTAAAAGAAATTCTCATACTGCTTCCCCTTCAAAGTTATTTGGAATCTCATAATGGGGGCCAGCACCCCCACTTTATCGGATTGGCCCCAAAATGGTCTCAATATTTTGTGCTCGTTTTGTGCCGATTTGTGCTGTAAAAAGAAAATTTTCAAATGTTGCCTAATCTGAGTAATTGGAAATATTTGAAAATAGGTCAACGACCCCACATTATTAGATTGCAAATACTTAAAAGTAGGTCAGCACCCCCACTTTATCCGATCCACTCCAAAATGGTCTCATTATTTTGTGCTTGTTTTGTGCCAATTTGTGCTGTTGAAAGAAACTTTGATACTGTCCCCCCCTCCAACTTATTAGAATGACTTGAAAGTAGGTCAGCACCCCCACTTTATCGGATCAGCCCCAAAATGGTCTCATTATTTTGTGCTCATTTTGTGCCAATTTGTGCTGTTGAAAGAAACTGTGGTACTGCCCCCCCCCCTCCAACTTATTAGAATGACTTGAAAGTGGGTCAGCACCCCCACTTTATCGGATCCATTCCAAAATGGTCTCATTATTTTGTGCTCGTTTTGTGCCGTTTTGTGCTATTAAAATAAATCGTCATACTGCTTCCCCTTCAAAGTTATTTGGAATCTCATAATGGGGGCCAGCACCCCCACTTCATCGGATTGGCCCCAAAATGGTCTCAATATTTTGTGCTTGTTTTGTGCCAATTTGTGCTGTTGAAAGAAACTTCGGTACTGTCCCCCTCTCCAACTTATTAGAATGACTTGAAAGTAGGTCAGCACCCCCACTTTATCGGATCGGCCCCAAAATGGTCTCATTATTTTGTGCTCATTTTGTGCCGTTTTGTGCTGATGAAAAAAAATTTGGTGCTGCCTCCCATTCCCAGTTTCTACAAATTATTTAAAGGGAGCCAGCACCCCCACTTTATCGGATCGGCCCCAAAATGGTCTCATTATTTTGTGCTCATTTTGTGCCGTTTTGTGCTGATGAAAAAAAATTTTGTGCTGCCCCCCTTTTCCGTTTTTCTAGAAATTATTCAAAGGGAGTCAGCACCCCCACTTGATCGGATCCACTCTTAAATGGTCTCATTATTTTGTGCTTGTTTTGTGCCGTTTTGTGCTGTTGAAAGAAACTTTGGTACTGTCCCCCTCTCCAACTTATTAGAATGACTTGAAAGTAGGTCAGCACCCCCACTTTATCGGATCGGCTCCAAAATGGTCTCATTATTTTGTGCTCATTTTGTGCCGTTTTGTGCTGATGAAAAAAAATTTGGTGCTGCCTCCCATTCCCAGTTTCTACAAATTGTTTAAAGGGAGCCAGCACCCCCACTTTATCGGATTGGCCCCAAAATGGTCTCATTATTTTGTGCTCGTTTTGTGCCATTTTTGCTGATGAAAAAAAATTTTGTGCTGCCCCCCTTTCCGTTTTTCTAGAAATTTTTCAAAGGGAGTCAGCACCCCCACTTGATCGGATCCACTCTAAAATGGTCTCATTATTTTGTGCTTGTTTTGTGCCGTTTTGTGCTGATAAAAGAAAATTTTGTGCTGCTCCCCTTTCCATTTTTCTACAAATTATTTGAAGGGAGCCAGCACCCCCACTTTATCAGATCCACTCCAAAATGGTCTCATTATTTTGTGCTCATTTTGTGCTGTTTTGTGCTGATAAAAGAAAATTTTGTGCTGCCCTCCTTTCCATTTTTCTAGAAATTGTTTGAAGGGAGCCAGCACCTCCACTTTATCAGATCCACTCCGATGTGGTCTCATTATTTTGTGCTCGTTTTGTGCTGTTTTGTGCTGATGAAATAAAATTTTGTCCTGTCCCCCTTTCCCAATTTCTAGAAATTATTTAAAGGGAGTCAAAATTATGAAAAAGGGTTAAAATTTTTTTGATAAGGTACATAAATGGAATTAGTGTCATTTGATAGGGCCGATATTCCATAGTAATAATCCATCGAGTAAGACAAAAAATTTGTGGGCTTTCTGTCTTTAAGACAAATTATGAAATTTGAAAAAAGGGCCAAAAATTTTATCATAAGGTACATGATTGAAACTGGTGTCATTTTGTTAGGATGGATGTCAAAAATCAAAATCCACTCAATAAGACAAAATATTTGTGGGCTTTGGAGCTTTAAGACAAGATTTTAGGGCTCTCTGTCACCATAGTACATGTATATTTTTTTCAAAAGTACAAGCTTTTACCTGACCCTACATAAATAAAAGTAATATTATTTGATATAAAAAATTATGATAATAAATGCCCATTCAATGAGAAAAGTATATAGGGGGTTTAAAAGCTATCAGATATCATTTTATCATATCCATAGGTGACACTTAGTCTAGCAGAACAAGATAGGCAAAATGACCTTTCTTGAATTTCAACCTAAAACTTGGTGGTCAGGTTGACCATAATGAAAAACTAGTTCAGTCAAAATTTCAGACCCCCACCTCAACTGGTTGCCTCCTGGGGAGTGAAAATGTGTTTTGGCAATTTTCAAGGTTTTTTGCCCATAACTTCTTTGATAATTATTCAATCCAATTGAAATTTTTATGGTAGTTATTCTTCTATGAGCTCTATCTACCACCACAATTTTTTGATTCCAGCTCCAGTAGTTTTCCAGTAACTTTGAGTTGAAAGGGGTCTAGCAGGATAAGATAGGTGAAATGACGTTTTTCGAATTTCGACCTGAAACTTGGGGGTCAGGTTGACCATGAGGAAAAACTAATTCAGCCCAAATTTCAGCCCCCCACCTCAATTGGTTACCCCCTGGGGAGTGAAAATGTGTTTTGGCCATTTTGAAGGTTTTTTGCCCATAATTTTTTTCATAATTGTTCATTTGATTTGAAATTTTTATGATAGTTAGTCCTCTATGAGCTCTATCTACCAGCAAAATTTCGCGGTTCCAGCTCCAGTAGTTTTCCAGTAACTCTAGCTGGAAATTTTGGAGCTTTTTACCCTATGGAGTCTACAAGTTGAAATTTCCACTGATGATAGCTTATCTACTCTACATTACACCCATATAATTTGTATTCCGAAATTCAGGGTGGACAAGGTAGTTTTTTGGCATTGAGATATCAGTTTTTTCATATTTTCATAGTAAATCTCCCATTATATAACTAAACCAAAGACATTACTAGCACATCAGTGCACCAATTCCACTAAATGGTAGCTACTAAGCCTAATCTCCCACAAAGTGATAGTACAAGTACTAGGTGGCGTCGTATGACGCCATTTGAAATTTTGAGATGGACTTCTCCAAGGACCAATACTTTGAGAATCACTGACTTGTGTCATACAATGCCACCTTGTCCTTTGAGGTTATTCTTGTAACTGTTACTTTGAGTAATCTAGTGAAACCTGGTTTTTCTAGTGTTAGAGAATGATTCTTTGTCCTCCTATAAGTTATTAATACTATTCCTCTGTTTGATTGCACCTACACATACATAGCTTAAGATATCTCAATATGCTATTTTTTAATTCCATTAAAATTTCAGCCCCCTAGGTTGAAATTAAGTGGTGACTTAAGGGGGTTGAGAATTCATATATGAAAATACTGGCATTATTTCACATTATCATCTATATCACATAGAAATAGACATAAAACATGCATTTTCTCCTTGAACTTATTAGTAAAATGAAGTGAGATGCATAGAAAATAGATCTGTGGGATTTGAGAGGGTTTGGACCTACACTTGATATAACTAAAAAATCACTATAATATGACTTTTTGTCAAAAAAATGTTTTTCTTATTATGAATGGCAGAAATGAAAATAATGAAAATATTGTGAATAATTTTGAAAAGAAAGTCATTTAAAAAATAGCATATTGAGATATCTTAAGCTATGTATGTGTAGGTGCAATCAAACAGAGGAATAGTATTAATAACTTATAGGAGGACAAAGAATCATTCTCTAACACTAGAAAAACCAGGTTTCACTAGGAATCAAAAAATTGTGGTGGTAGATAGAGCTCATAGAAGAATAACTACCATAAAAATTTCAATTGGATTGAATAATTATCAAAGAAGTTATGGGCAAAAAACCTTGAAAATTGCCAAAACACATTTTCACTCCCCAGGAGGCAACCAGTTGAGGTGGGGGTCTGAAATTTTGACTGAACTAGTTTTTCATTATGGTCAACCTGACCACCAAGTTTTAGGTTGAAATTCAAGAAAGGTCATTTTGCCTATCTTGTTCTGCTAGACTAAGTGTCACCTATGGATATGATAAAATGATATCTGATAGCTTTTAAACCCCCTATATACTTTTCTCATTGAATGGGCATTTATTATCATAATTTTTTATATCAAATAATATTACTTTTATTTATGTAGGGTCAGGTAAAAGCTTGTACTTTTGAAAAAAATATACATGTACTATGGTGACAGAGAGCCCTAAAATCTTGTCTTAAAGCTCCAAAGCCCACAAATATTTTGTCTTATTGAGTGGATTTTGATTTTTGACATCCATCCTAACAAAATGACACCAGTTTCAATCATGTACCTTATGATAAAATTTTTGGCCCTTTTTTCAAATTTCATAATTTGTCTTAAAGACAGAAAGCCCACAAATTTTTTGTCTTACTCGATGGATTATTACTATGGAATATCGGCCCTATCAAATGACACTAATTCCATTTATGTACCTTATCAAAAAAATTTTAACCCTTTTTCATAATTTTGACTCCCTTTAAATAATTTCTAGAAATTGGGAAAGGGGGACAGGACAAAATTTTATTTCATCAGCACAAAACAGCACAAAACGAGCACAAAATAATGAGACCACATCGGAGTGGATCTGATAAAGTGGAGGTGCTGGCTCCCTTCAAACAATTTCTAGAAAAATGGAAAGGAGGGCAGCACAAAATTTTCTTTTATCAGCACAAAACAGCACAAAATGAGCACAAAATAATGAGACCATTTTGGAGTGGATCTGATAAAGTGGGGGTGCTGGCTCCCTTCAAATAATTTGTAGAAAAATGGAAAGGGGAGCAGCACAAAATTTTCTTTTATCAGCACAAAACGGCACAAAACAAGCACAAAATAATGAGACCATTTTAGAGTGGATCCGATCAAGTGGGGGTGCTGACTCCCTTTGAAAAATTTCTAGAAAAACGGAAAGGGGGGCAGCACAAAATTTTTTTTCATCAGCACAAAACGGCACAAAATGAGCACAAAATAATGAGACCATTTTGGGGCCGATCCGATAAAGTGGGGGTGCTGGCTCCCTTTAAACAATTTGTAGAAACTGGGAATGGGAGGCAGCACCAAATTTTTTTTCATCAGCACAAAACGGCACAAAATGAGCACAAAATAATGAGACCATTTTGGAGCCGATCCGATAAAGTGGGGGTGCTGACCTACTTTCAAGTCATTCTAATAAGTTGGAGAGGGGGACAGTACCAAAGTTTCTTTCAACAGCACAAAACGGCACAAAACAAGCACAAAATAATGAGACCATTTAAGAGTGGATCCGATCAAGTGGGGGTGCTGACTCCCTTTGAATAATTTCTAGAAAAACGGAAAAGGGGGGCAGCACAAAATTTTTTTTCATCAGCACAAAACGGCACAAAATGAGCACAAAATAATGAGACCATTTTGGGGCCGATCCGATAAAGTGGGGGTGCTGGCTCCCTTTAAATAATTTGTAGAAACTGGGAATGGGAGGCAGCACCAAATTTTTTTTCATCAGCACAAAACGGCACAAAATGAGCACAAAATAATGAGACCATTTTGGGGCCGATCCGATAAAGTGGGGGTGCTGACCTACTTTCAAGTCATTCTAATAAGTTGGAGAGGGGGACAGTACCGAAGTTTCTTTCAACAGCACAAATTGGCACAAAACAAGCACAAAATATTGAGACCATTTTGGGGCCAATCCGATGAAGTGGGGGTGCTGGCCCCCATTATGAGATTCCAAATAACTTTGAAGGGGAAGCAGTATGACGATTTATTTTAATAGCACAAAACGGCACAAAACGAGCACAAAATAATGAGACCATTTTGGAATGGATCCAATAAAGTGGGGGTGCTGACCCACTTTCAAGTCATTCTAATAAGTTGGAGGGGGGGGGGCAGTACCACAGTTTCTTTCAACAGCACAAATTGGCACAAAATGAGCACAAAATAATGAGACCATTTTGGGGCTGATCCGATAAAGTGGGGGTGCTGACCTACTTTCAAGTCATTCTAATAAGTTGGAGGGGGGGACAGTATCAAAGTTTCTTTCAACAGCACAAATTGGCACAAAACAAGCACAAAATAATGAGACCATTTTGGAGTGGATCGGATAAAGTGGGGGTGCTGACCTACTTTTAAGTATTTGCAATCTAATAATGTGGGGTCGTTGACCTATTTTCAAATATTTCCAATTACTCAGATTAGGCAACATTTGAAAATTTTATTTTTACAGCACAAATCGGCACAAAACGAGCACAAAATATTGAGACCATTTTGGGGCCAATCCGATAAAGTGGGGGTGCTGGCCCCCATTATGAGATTCCAAATAACTTTGAAGGGGAAGCAGTATGAGAATTTCTTTTAACGGCACAAATTGGCACAAAACGAGCACAAAATAATGAGACCATTTCGGAGTGAATCCGATAAAGTGGGGGTGCTGACTCCCTTTAAATCATTTGTAGAAACTGGGAAAGGGAGGCAGCACAAAATTTTTTTTCATCAGCACAAAACGGCACAAAACGAGCACAAAATAATGAGACCATTTCGGAGTCAATCCGATAAAGTGGGGGTGCTGACCACCTCCCACAACATTTTCTTCATTATCTTGGAGGGGGAAGTGGCACAAAATTTTCTTTTATCAGCACAAAACGGCACAAAACGAGCACAAATCGATGAGCCTGTTTTAAAAGCGATTCGTATTGGTGGGGGTGCCAGGGACATGCACCTGTCAATAGCAAGTGATGTAGTTTTGAACTATAGAAACTCGTTAAAATTTGCATTTTGGCTGCCAGTACGCAAATTCCTTATATATGGGTAAATGTATTAAAGAAATTGCTTGCATTATATTATGTACATATTTTGCCTGTATTCAACACTTTTGTGCAGTTCTTTAGACGTCGATGTTGGCTTCGTAGCAAAAGTAGACTACACCCTTAAGTGAAAAAATCCCAATGGGTATTCAAAATTGTCCTGGCTGATATTAATTATCGCTAATTTATAAAAATTTATCAACCACAAAAGTACTAGTCTACATGGATACCTACATATTCAAATAATTTTCAACATAATAATAATAAGCTTACTGTTGTTGTATCTCCTTCAGCATTATGAATCTTTTCATACATTGCCTATGAACAAAAAAAGTTTATAAGACACGTCATCGTTATTCAGATACAATTCAATGTCCGAAATACGAGTACCAGTTCTACGAGTAATTTTAAAAACATAATACAATAACACAAAACTACTTTAGAATAGGGGTGGGTCCTCTCAACTAATGCATTTAGATTGATCGATTTTCAATTCAAATATGCCCTTGAAAAATCGATTTTTGAATAAATGTTGTGGATTCAACAGCAATCATATCTTAAAAATCGATCATTTAAAAATCAAAAAATTGAAATAAACTTGTATTTATATTATGGTGTCCACTCAAAACGTTTACTTGTGTCATTTATGTGTTTGAATTTTCGTACAACAAAAAGTACAAATTTTGATCCAAATTCACACGAATATTCACTATAAATTTTAAGATGCCTATACCTATAGAGAAAAATATCAAAAAGTTACTGCTGGAGACTTGAAGAAATTGTAAAAAAAAAGAAGTAATAATACGAATACCTAATAATAGCCTAGTAAAATTAATACAAAAATTGCACTCGGAGAAAAAATATTAAAAATTAGTATACTGCATAATAACTTAGGGACAGTTCAGGTTTTATGTGAAAAATTGATATAAGATGTATTAAATTTTAGTATGCAGCATATATTAATATTCAACATATTTATACTAGTTTTCAATATTTCGTATTAATTTTTAATATTCTTCTACTAACTTTAAAAAAATTTATAATAATTTTTCCTATGAAACCTATGAATTGTATTCGAGTTAGTATGCATAGATATTAAAATTTAATATGCTGTTTTCTCTCAGTATGATTTCTTGATAACTGTCAGAAATTTGAAATATACATTATAGTTCTCATAATGTCCATTAGTGTCTCATATTTTTTCATTTTTATAAATTTCAAATTCTTTCAGTTATTAAATTGGAGAATCAAAATGGGATCTGGAGTTGCATAAAGTATTAATTTACTTTAATTTGTTCAGCCTTTTCTTTTTGTTCTAGATCATTCCCAGAAATCTGTAAAGCGAAAAAAAAAAAAAAAAACATTAATCGCATCACTAAGAAAGCCGGAGGATGTATGTGGCTAAATTCATCACCTTGTGTACATCATCATTGATTGGCTTAAAAAATTCGTGAAAATCGATCGCACCTTTGGGAAGACCATCTACATCGAGCTCTGCTGGTTGAATCGAAATTTCTAGATTGTCATTTCCTACATTTGAATAATCTGCATGGCGACCTTGGTCTGAATTCGATTTATTCTGAAAACAACGAAAATTATAATAAATTCAATTTATGTAGCATCAACATTGCAGAAAGCGGACTTAGCAGAGCGCTCCAAATTATTTTTATCAAAACAGTTTTTTCTTGTTTTTTCCTTTTTTTTTGTTTTTTTTGGAGAGAGAAATGAAACATTGAAATGATGCATAGTCTAGTAGTGCTCTAAGACATATAAGCCTCAAAGTGCTTTGAGTGCTTCGGAGCACCCCACACTCCTATCTCCTTCCGTTCGCTTCTGGATGCTTAAAAATGGGTTGCTCATGCTTCACTTTTGCCTCCATAAAAAAAGGAAAAGGACCGGCTCCGACTTGGAGCTCTTGACTCTCAAAAAAGTAACTCATTTTAGTATCCGCCCTACGGCTCCGGGTCCTTGATTCGAACAGCTACAGAACCGAATGACGTAAATGCCAAAAAAAAAAAAACAACGTAATTTCAATGAAGCGCAAAAAACAGTTTCGCGAGATATTTTTGGACTAAGTGTCGCTACTTTCAATCGACAAAAAATTGGCGTTTTCACAAGTAGACAATGAAACAAATCCTTTTACACGTCATTGCCAGGGTCCCAACTAATATATTCCACCCCTTAACTCACTTTTCGCATAAGTGGCATTTATGTCATTCGGTTCTGTGGTGGTGCATTTTTATTCATTGACGAATTTCAATTTTCAGGACCTCAACGCTATAAAATGGTTACAATATCTCATTTTTAATCTTCAACCATGACTTACCTTAGGAAGTATTTTGCTTACAACTTTTTTTATTCTGCTAAAGAAAGGAGTCCCATCAACGAGCTCCTGATATACACATGAAAATATTACTAAAAACGCTAATATCGATTTCATTATTTTATCTCTCAGGGAAAAATAGTTCGCTTAAAAACTTCTTTATTAAGCAAACAAATTTTCTGAACTGTTAAACCGTTTGATATATCACCAACCTCTCAACCATATTTCATCGGTTCTTGAAGCGACGTACAAAGAACTACAAATTAAAGCGACAGATTTTGTCTGTTGTAGTATTTCCCCCATATCGTCGACGCAATTTTGTAAGTCTGTGACTATTCATAAGATTGCAGACAGCCCTATACGAAAAAGCTACGTTCATAAATTATGAGCTACGTGTGGGTTATAGGTGGAACCTAGTCAAGCAAGGAGCTACAATGAGTGACTTTCGTTTGACTTTGACATTAAAAAAATAGAAAAAAAAAAAAACAAAATCAAAAAACTAATTTGAAATTTTGAATCGATTCTTGATTCTTTACTCACGTGAATACCTGGTAAATTTGGAATTTAAGAAATTTTTCAAACCAGGAGAGGTAAAAAAAAAATTAATTTCACGTAAGCTTTAATGAATATTTTTTTGTGATTGGTGCCTGTGCTTCAGAAGTAAAAGGAGACCGTTAAACAAAAGCTTATAGATCGAGAAATGTGCAATTTTAAAATCTTTTAAAAGTTGGAGAAAATTTGGAAAACCGGGCTTGGAAATACTTTTGTACAGTTCGACTCTAGAAATTATTACGTCACATAATTTAGCATAATACATATTTATTTGGCTTGAAAAATCTAGATTAAAAATATTTTTCAAAATTTGATTTAGAAATCTTGCAGCGCAGGATTAAGACGTGTGTGTTTATTAGCTCTAGCTCCATAGCTCAGCTTGGGGAAAAAAGATACGGAGCCAGAGTAGAATCAAATTTTTATGTTGACTTTATATACTCGTAGATTTACGAGTATACGAGTAAATTAATGAAGCTTCAGAAAAATGTCAGTTTCAGAATCCAAGGAATATAATGATTAAACTAAGTTTCCATCTATGTAATGAAAAATAATCACCGAGTTATAAATAGGTACTTGAAAATCCAGCGGGTTTGAAGGTAGAAAAAAGTCCACTACAGAAAAAAAAAACAGGAAAACAAAAAGATGAAATATGAAAAAATTTTTTATTATCTAGTGCGTAGCCTACAAGTTTATCTCCTTCGTAGAATTTTGCATTATGAGTCATTTTAGCACGCACCAGATGAGGTTTTCCTGTAGCATGTCAAAATGACTCACCCTGTATGTACAGCAGAGGAAGCTTTGTTATAGCTCACCTAATCCTTATCATGTTTCTTGAATCTGCTTTGTATACCGCGTTTCATGCATTTATTCAATATTCAGTTTTGTGTCGACTGTCTTGAAATTAAGATTAAAAAAACACTACGAATCCAAGTTTCACCCATTATGTCATAATTATGAAATGTAGGTATACGCACCTGTCAGTGTTTTCTCATCAATTATATATCTTGAAATTTGTTTTTGTCATTCAATTTTTTTTTGTATTTTTTCAAAGTACGTATATCACTTGATTGCTTATAGTATAGGTTTGAATAATTAGAGATACCAATGTTTTTTTCAATTTATCAATTTTTGATTAAATCGGACCTGTAAAATTGATTTTTTTAGATTGATTTCTTGGATTTTGATCCGATTTTATAACATAGGTAAGTCGATCATTCAAAAAAAGGAAAAATCGAAATTAATGTGGTAGGAATATTCTCTTAAAATGTGAGTTTTGGTGCCATTTGTGCGAGTTAATTTCAGGTAAATTTTCATTCTAGGAAGAAAAATCAAATTTAAAATTAAAAGTTGACAAATGGAAAAAAATTTCAAAAATCGAGAATCTATCAAAAATCAATTTTAAATTTTTATACTTGATCGATTTTTGATTCGATTGATTTTTTCAATCTCAATTTAAATCGATCAAAATTAAATTCATTTATATATTTGTGAAAAATCGATATCTATAGCCTAGTAATGAATAATTGAAGACTTCTAGTGGAATGTATTTTGATTTATTTCAATATTATATTTTATTGTATTATCATTAATCTAATGACCCTGCTGAGAATGCAGATGAACTGAATGAGAAAATGGTTTTATGATGTTACGAAACTCACTCGTGAAGAAAGTGGAGTTAACTCAAAAATAAGTAAGAGGGCTTAAAAAACGTGCACTTTCATTCCACGGAATAACTTGAGCCAAAATAAGATAGAACATAGTGAGAAATGTTCAATATCAGAACCTTTCAGCAGTAATTAACAAGCTCATGTTATAAAAATGTTGAATCATACTTATAGATATTATGTTAGAAGAATAAGCTAATTTCTCAACATTATATAGAAAATTTGACAGGAAAACAGCTGTCTATTTTGCATCTCATCACAAAAAAGACGAACAACTTTATAACATCTGAATTTTAATTTTATAGATGAGAACTACAAGTAGTAAAAATTATTTATTAACTTCAACGAGTAATTATGGAGAGCTGAAGCAGACAATTTTATCTTCTTTCAAATCTTCTGCCCGTTACTTGTTATCTCTTTTCATGAGGATTCTCATATTTTTCATTCACTCTGTATGTGCTGCCAACTTTATCGTAAGATAGTGTTACATCTGTAGTCTCTCCGTCACCAATAGTCAATTTTCCTCTCAGTGGTGGCCTAGGGACCGAAAAATGGCTTGAGAGTATGGCCGATGGTTGATTTCTTGGAACATAAACTTCAAGGGTTACTGGTGCATCGACTGCTTTAGGCTCCTTAACTTCAGTTTTGATGTTTTCTGATGGCCACTGCTTCACATCAGGGTTATTATCCAAACGCTGGTCTGATATGGATAGTGGAGGTAGAGGGTATGGAATTTCGGGAGATGTCGCCTTGCTTGAAACTGAAGAGGGTTGTACAATTCTGGGAGTTTCGGTGGAAGTTATGGTTGGTGGCTGTGATTGACTGTCAATGCTACCAGCTGTATCAGACGGTTGGGTTACAGTTTTAGTCTCTTGAGGTTGAACTACCGGTTCTCCATTATTTACTGTTGTCTTCAATGTCTCTGAGATTTCTCTTCCATCTGAATTATCTGTGACCGGCAACTGAGTAGAAAGCAATTTATTTGTTATTGTTGTATTATTGAATTGGCACCCTAATCAACTTTTTTGGTCAAAGTGACTACTTGACCCTGTGTATCGATAATGTTTGAAAAATACAGAAGAAATAGCCTAGTAGTGAGACAAAATATAATTAAAAAAATTTGTTTTTCTTCATATTTTTACAAACACATTTTCACCCCCTTTCAAATATTGCATTTACATCATTCTTTTATGAGCTATGCTCCTCTTCAATTGTTTTGAAATTCTCAATCCTCAGAATGCTGGAAAATGCGTACTCTTATATCATTTGTAAAAAGCAATACATCAAAAGTGCTAACTACATATTCTAATTACCTAATATGATTTTCTTGCCACCAAACTTCTCAACCTATCTGGTATCATAAAATTAGGGTAAATTTTATGTCAAGAAAATAGTAGATTCAGAAAATTTTGTGTCAGTACGAAATTTTCAAGAAATAATAACTGAAAGCAGATCTATTGAGAAAAATAAAATGTGAGAAGATTAAAGAAAAATTTCTCGACAAAGCTCTATAGTTCTGGAATATTTTACTTACTGTATCTGAGTGAGCTGCAGGTGCTGGTTCCAAGGAAGGCTTACTGGCTGTGTCAGTCAAGGTATTTCGGTCTTTCATTTCTTCAGCAACCTGAAAATATAATAAATGGCGAAGATTATTAGTACATATAGCCTAATATTCTATTCAAGTAAGATTCTGAGAAACCCTTAAAAAGTGTGAAAGCTTGATATGAGCAGGCTGCTACTTACATGTACTGCTTCAGACTGACTGCCAACAGGATTTACATCTCCACGATCATCACTCGTGGAGGAAATTAACTTGGCTTCTTCTCCACCTCCTTCGACCCTTTGGTATCCTCTTACCGGATCATATTTTTCAAGAGGAATGTACTGAAAATTTTCAACAAATTATTGTAACAAAGCTACATTTTTGTTACGACAAAAGTAGTAAGTATGAATATCGGTTAAAGTTCTTAAAATCTTGCTTTTTACTTCACCTGTATGGTTATAACAAAATAGGATTCTAAAAATAATAAAGTTCAGATTTTCGCTCAAGTCTATAAAAATACTGGGGGTTTCACTCCGGATGACCTTGTTTCGGTCAGGCTTCCAACTCCTTCTGGCGGGGAGGGACCTTGGTGTGAATCGGTTTTCCACCTTAAGGTCAAACCTCCGTTGTCACGTATACTGTTGCTTAGCAACGAAAAAAGACCAAAAGTTTTTCAACTATAACAACCCTTAGGGCGCGGGGTACAATATTCACTTGAGTTGAATTCAAACACAAACCAAGTTCAAGAGACGAAATTACATTGAAAAATTCGAGGTTGAACCTGGTTCAAGCCTGACCCCACTTAAGCCAGTATTGTTCCCCTCGTCATCAGGGTCAGTATCATAAATTCGTTTACTTGTTTAATTTCTCATCACAATTGTGAAAATTATATATTTATTGTAAATATTCTAATATTTGTAGGATACTCGTACTTTTTACTAAGATAACATATTTTACTACTTTTGTTGTAATTTCTGCTCCCAGTTTTCCTATCCAAATAAATTTTTTCAAAGTTTGATACAAATTAATTAAAATTTGGTTTGGGGGCTATTTCGATTTTCTCAAGGGATGGGGACTAATTTCAACTCAGGGGCCTAGTCTCCCATCACGCCCAAGTGTCTGTCAGTATGCAGTCAAATGAATCAAAGTTTTCGTCATACTCACTCCGTCATCATTTGGAGGTTGATGATGACTTGGAGGTGAGCCGGATCCATTTCTTCGACTTTTCTATAATTAAAAAAAGACAAATAGTTTTTATTAATTTCCTGATTAGAGTGCCAAACTGCTTTCATTAAAACAAACATGCTTCAATTTACTTCTTCTTCTACTCCTTCAGTAACCGAAGTTGACTTCTGAAACGTTGAAAATGGCAAAAAGTTTAGAGGCTATAGGTAGCTACGTTGTTGAAATTGACGATTAAAAATACTTCATGGTTATGAATATGTACCTCAGTTAACTCACAATTCCTTTCCTCCATCTGTGATGAATCTTTCTGTAAAATAATTGCTGATAACAACGTGCAGAATAAAACAAAAGATTGTGACGTATTAAGACGCAATTATTATTCCCGCCTTTTTTTTCTTACAAAAACAAAAATATTCAGCCTCATTGATTTGTAGAGTGAGAACCAAATCTAGCTTTTTCTAAGCGTTCAAACCGTAAACAAAATGTATTAAAGAAATATAACTTAAATTAGATGACCTCCGGGTGAGTTTGGCCAGCCCCCGGACCCCGGAAATCTGTCTTTTGGATAACTGATCTTTTCGATGAATCTTATTAAATTAAATCTTTTCCAAATTAGTCCTTCTGTCGCCGAGTTTGTTGATCGGTTCGTTCTCGGCAACAGTAGCCAGCAATGGGCCCTTGACCGTAAGTTTCATGGTCGTGGCGAGCTCATTGCTGTTTTCCCGAGTGCTTGGGATGATTGTCAAAAACGCCTGTAGCGTGAAGGCAAGCAGTTCCAGGGCTCGGGGAGCCCGGCTCTGAACGGCTGTTTTTGGTTAGGTTAGTCATGTTTTTACCAGCTTCAAGCTCGGTTTCGAGTTTTTTGGTTTCTTGTATAATTGTTTAGTTATGAAGGTTTGGGAATGTTTGTGAACCATGTTGTTTCGCTATGTAAATAAAGTGTGCTTTTCCGTGATTGGTGTTGTTGTCTTTTGATTCGGTGCAGAACGAAGTCATGAGCCGAGGGGACAAGCCGCCGCCCCCAGGAAAGGTGCGGAATAAGGCAAAGAGGATCTCGGAGAGCTCGGATTTCGTGAATATAATTTGTAACTTAGGTTAAATGTGGCGTATTGCGTAAGAGCTTATGGGGCTGTCGGCGGGTATAAGGGGGCTAAGAGGCGTGTGCGAGAGGGGTGACTGAGCTCTATGGTCACCCCCACCCAGGGATGAACTAGTGTCTGGGGGCCACGCGGTGTCCGTGACCCTGGACTTTGAGGAATTATTTGTAGCTTAGAGTTACGTGGTGTATGGGATTTTTGAGTTTACCCATTTTCAAACACTACAGATTTGTTTGTACTTGTATGTATATGTACTTGATCATGAAGTTGATCCTTAAAGCGTTCTGTAGAGTTTGGCAATTTTTTTCCTTCCAGATTTTTCGGTTGTATTATCTTTGAATCCAAGCTTGTTCGTTCGCTTGGAATGTGGTTATTTGCTGGAGAACTTTCCTTCGGTTCATTCTGTGTGAATACCAAAATGAAAAGAGTTGAATAAATAAAACTGTACAGTGAGAGAAATGAATAATATTAATTTTATAAACAAACAGAATGGTAAATTTTCTCATCACAATTGTGAAAATTACATATTTATTGTAAATATTCTAATATTTGTAGTATACTCGTACTTTTTACTAAGATAACATATTTTACTATTTTTGTTGTAATTTCTGGTAAAAATTACCATTGAAATTTTTTCAGGGTACGTACAGTAATATCATTAAATTTGCACAAGAGGTACCTACACGTGCTGCATTTTCGAATACCTATTATAATTTATATAGAATTACGTAAAGAGTTTTATAAAATGAATAACAGTTCTTACGTCATCTTCGCAACAGAAAATATTTTTCTTTATCCATTTCCAAGTCTGAAAAATAACATTAAAAATATGGTAGCATAATTATAGAAAGCCTATCCATCAATCTCGGTTCAAATATCTATTCATAAACAATTTTCAGTTAGGAGCATGAATGTTAAACTTCTAGGTATAATACACATTACACACCTAAACATGAAATAGGTAAATAAATAGCACAGTCAATAAAATAAATATACACACGTATGTATGTGACAAAATCTGAGAAAACATCCCTCAAAAATCAATTTCGTCACATATATTGTAGAATTAAAGATTCAACATCCACGCAGCTTACCGAGCTATCATGAATTTCGAAAAAATGTTGATTGTGGTTCAGTATTCGTGATTTTAAAGGATTACTTACTCGATGTGGGTAGGGAGGAGGAAGAGAAGCTTGGCAAGTTTTTTGGTCTGTCATCGAGTGAAAAAAAAGAAGAAAAGAAGAAAACTGGATAAGATGACTAAAATTGGAAAATAATGAAAAAATTATCTGAAGTTAATTTTTTCTTTAAACTGGGAGAGCTAACTCGATGTTCTTTGGGGTGGGGGGGGGCTTCCCCTCTCCAGAGGATATCAGAATGATAGTTACAAAACATCAACACTTCTATTAACGGAATGTGCTCCTTCTCATCAATTTTTTCTCATCGTCATATTCTCATGAAAAGTTTTAACTTAGTTTTAGGGCACCTAGAAGTTACTTAATTCATTGTTTACATGTATAATCTCAATAATACATAGCTAGTGTTTACTTACTTTGCTAACAACGCCGCGTACTAATACCCAGCAATCAGTAGTTTCTTTTTCCTGAAATGAAAAAATCATAAAATATACCAAAATGAATGAATTAATAGGAGGAAGATTTCTTGCAATTGATCTATGATACATATACTTACACTTTTCTTTCTTTTTTGACTACCCTTTTCCCCAACGAATACATTAGTGCTTTTTCCTCCAAATTCAACCTGGAAAGACAATAAAGAAGACATCGTGATATTTTCCTTCTGTGAAAATGGGTGATGTATTTATACCTACTTCAATCTAACAAATAAGGACGATAGAGCTAAAAGACGAAAGCGAGACATATCTTCTGCATGAAGTGTAGATACTCATCATCAATTATTTACTAATGTGTTGTATATATATTTTTTTTTTAAGTGGACTTATTCCTTTCTTGTATATCACTAATCACATAAATAGGTACTTATATTTAAATCATTTCAAACAAAATATACTTACTGGTACTGTATTTCCTTGAGCTTCATGAATTTTATTTAACATTGCCTAGGAAAACAAAGAGCTTATAATAAGACATTGTCGTTACACAGGTACCATTTAACGCGTGAAATACCAACTCTCGATTTATTAAATTGGAGAAAAAATAAAATGTAAATAGACAAATAAAACACGATGCAATAAAACAATCTGGCTATTCAGATTCATCTTCGCTGATATACATGTACAAATATGTAACAATGGTTAACTGTAACTTGCGTTTTATTGGTAATAATCTGCTGCAAATCATGAATTGTCCCTGTTTTCCTATCCACGTTTTGCAAATCACTACTTTAATTTCATTCTGTGCTGCTTTTGTAAAAGCTCCATTATACTGGCCTGTGAAGAAATAAAGGTTGTCCAGGCTTGTTCTACTCAGCTGAAACTCTGTTTAACAGAAGTACTCATTTTTTCAAGCTACAGCCTATTTAACTCCTATTTTCAAATAGTTACCTAATTGTTTTTAAAAAAAAAGACATAATATTGCAATCATAGGAAAAACCGACGACTAAATTTAAAGTTTAGAATTTTTTAATTTTATTTTTATTTAGGTGAATTTTTTGATAAATTAAGTTTATTAATACTTATTTTGATAGTCTAAAGTCTGAATTCTGTCAGTTGGTAAGATGAAGTGTTAAAATGAGATCTGGAGTTGTATAAACCATTAATTTACTTCAATTTGTTCAGCCCTGATTCTTTTTTCACTTTCTGGATCATCCTGAGAAACCTGCGAAATAAAAAAATACGTCAACTGCAGCAATAAGAAAGCCGTATGTATGTGGCTAAATTCATCGACTTGTGTACATTCTCTTTGATTGTGCGAAGAAATTTCTCATAATCGACCACATCTTCAGGAAGAGAATCTACTCCGAGCTCTGCATTGGAAACCGAATCGAGTGTAATCGAGCTCTCTAAATTGTCATTTCCAAAATTTGAATTATCTGCTTCGTACCCTTGGTCTGAATTCAATTTATTCTGAAAACGGTAAAAATTATGTATTAAAAGCTAAATTTATGTTGTCTAGAAAAAGTACCTAACTATGTCAGGTGCGTAGCCAGAGTAAAAGCCCAAGGGAGGCAAACTGCCAAGTTCAACTATTATTTATTCATCAGAAAATATTAAGAACTTCAACACAACAAAATATTTAAAATAGGGGATGGTAGGGCAAAAGGAAGCACCTTGATTACGGGTTTTAAAATTATATTACAGAACTGGTAACACTGAAAAAAAATAGCATTTTGAGTGCATATCATCTTCATAGACTAAAGAAAGAGTTTAGTCTATGTCATCTTTGAAAAAACATAAGTGCCTCTTCCATTAGATTTTTTCTATGAAAATTGAAATTATATCGTTTTGATAACACGTGTTTCATTGAAATGAGAATTATACTTCAATCCAAAATCATTTCGCACCTAATTAAAGATATACTTCCTTCAATAAATATCATTGTAAGGAGAATTTTGTTATCTTTTCAATTACGAGTGTGCAAAAATCTTCTTATGTATTCGTAGTTTCTGAAAGCCTATAAACAAAAATATTGAAAAATAGATCCTTTGGTAAAAGAAACCAATGATGATTGACACATTTTTAGGAATCTAACTCAGAATCTTTTACATTGAATTCTAAAAAAAGAAAAAAAAAACAATCTATAATAAAAACTGATAATTTTAGGTATGATTTTACTTTGCCCAGGCATTGCTCAGTGGGTTGAATAAAAAAGTATTGAATTTTTTTGGGGGAGGGAGAAAACACCAGGAATCGCTTCCTACACAACAAGTCAGATAGAGGAGACTTTTTCCATTTTGAATGATACCGAACTCAGGTCTGTAACAGTAGATAATAGTTCCTGACATGTAAGACTTTTCGAAAAAATACTTTCCATTTCCCAACATTCCCCTACATCATTTTCAATCTTTTACTATGACTTACCCTCGAAAATATTCGGCTAAAAAATCCTTGTAATTTATCAAACATAGGAGTTCCATCGACGAGCTCCTGATGTACACAAGAAAATATAACCAAAAACACTAATGTCGAATTCATCATTCTATCTCACAGGAAAAATTAGTTCGCTTTAAGAAGCTTCGTTATTAAATTTGCTGAACTACTAAACTGTTTAATATGTCACCACTTTTTCAACCAGATTTCACCGGTTTTTGAAGCGATATAAAAAGAACTGATGAATAAAGGCGACAGATTTTGTCTGTTATAGCATTTCCCTCATATAATGGACGTAATTTTGTAAGTTTGTAATTATCACATTCAGAAGACTGCAGACAACCCTATTATCAAAAGCTACGTTCATAAATTATGAGTTGGTTGTAGGTCATAAGTGGAACCTAGTCGAGCAAGGAGATACAATGAGTGACTTTCGTTTGACATTGAAATCAAAAGAATAGAAAACTAATGATACGACGATTCATTACTTACATGATTATGTGGCAAATTTGGAATAGGTACAACAATTTTTAGTGCTGTAGGAGAGATGACGAAGACTAATTGTTTTAGTAATTAATTAGACTAAAGAAAGAGGTTGCAAGCTTTGTTTTTGATTTATTAGAATGTGAAAACCCCGCTTGCAACCCCCTTTCCACATTTTCAATGAGGAAAGGGGTTGCAAGAACGGCTTTGAATTAATTAAAATGAAGAAAGGAGTTGCTAGAAACAAAATGTTTTCTTTCAGAACTAGCTTCAAGCAATATTTTTTTCGGAAATTGATGCCTGTGCTTCAGAAGTGAAAATTTCAAATTACAGATATGAATAAAAATAGATTTTCTACATTATTTAAAAAGTTTGACAGAAAAACAACTAAGTCCAATTACTTCCCATCAGAAAAAAAAAGAACATTTTGATAGCATCAGAATTTTAATTTTACATATTATGAGAATTACAGGTAGTATAATTCAAATGGGCAAAATATTATCTACATTCACTTCAGTGAAAAATTGTGGAGAGCTGAAGCAGTTTGACATTTCTATTCGAATCTGCTGCCAGTTATCTGTTATCAGCGATCATGACGATTCTCGATTTTAGAAAATCGGTCCCAATGTATCCGTTTCTCTGTCGTATATTACCTTTAAATTAACAGGTGGTCCCTCTCCAAAAAACATTACTGCATCCAGTGGTTGCCTGGACTCAATCACTGATTGGCCTGGTGGTATAAAAACTTGAAGTCTTATTGGTGTACGAGTCCCTCCAGGCACCACAGTTTCCACATAATCAAAAAATTCTCTTGATAGGGGTGGCAAAACTTGAGAGTCTGGAGGTTCGCCAGTTCTTGTCTCGGTTGAAACTAAAGTAGGAGGTAAAATTCTGGTATTTTCGGAGGTAGAAATGATTGGTGGCCGGAATTGAATGTCAGTAATACCAGTTGTAGGTTGAGGAAAAATTCTGGGTTCTACATTCGTAGTGGTCGTTGTCTCTCTAATTACTCTTCTATCTGGCCTATCTGTGACCCGCAACGGAGGTGGAGGCAACCTATCTGTTGTTGTTGTTATTGTGGAATCAGTTGGCACCATTCTAATAATACCTCTTACTGGAACCCCATTCTCATAAATATATTCCACCTCTTCTCTAAATTGAGGTTGAATTTCTTCACTATATTCAGTTCTTTGTGCAGGTCTTCGAGGACGTTTCCGATTCATCAACCATGACAATAGTGAATATCTTCTTCTTTCCGTTTCACTATCTGACATCGTAGAATCTTCGACAGAATTCTTCCGTGCGCGTAATAATCCGCCGAATAACTTGAAAAAATACCAAGAAAAGAGAATAAGAAATGTACAAAGACAGAAAATTGAATTAAACTTATTTCAGCTCTAGAAGGAACTAAGTATGAATAATCATTTTGAAAAGGCGAAAGTGTAATTTCTGTTACTCGCAGGTATGATATGAGCCTACCTGCTTACAGAATGATATTTAAATAAAACAGAAAAATGTAAAAGGGAATGATGTTTGCATGAATTTTGCAGCAGTAAGCACTTTAGTTTGATAGGTATTTGTAATATGTTTTTAAAGAATTATTAAAGAATTATTCTTTTTATAGTCATCTTCATTTTTTTTTTACTTATCAAATACATGTACTTCTTTTACTTTACTTGAACCAACGACAGTTTCAATGCTTACTTTTTGAAACCACAAGAACATCATTGGAAATAATTCCAAACCAGTCTGAAAATTAATGAGCGTTGTCTTATTTTTCATTATAATTTCATGCGAGATAAAGATATTTTTGATATAATTTGAAGCATCTTACACACTTTTTCTGCATTTGACTTGAACTCGATTTTCTTGCAGCCGAATGAATCGTCTTTAAGCATAAAATTGGTGAATAATACTTTAATTATAATTAATTAATTATAATATGTAATTTTGTAAACCATATTAGATTCAGTTTATAAAAGTAACACACCAGTTCTTGAAGAGCTGGTGGATGAAATTATTTAAAAATATTATAAATCTCAAAGGTTCGATTTGTTTTCATATTCAAATCAGCCCCCTCCACCAGGTGCCCATAAATTTTACTTCATCAAAAGAATTGAAAATGAATCATTCCTTGGCCACTTCAAATAATTCACACTGTTAGAACATTTTATTTTCACAAATTCGCCATTATCTAAGTTGGAAAGTCGATAAATTATTGAGAGCATAAAATTCAACTAACCTGAGAAAGTGATTTACCCGATGATGTCCTAAGTACTTCAATATTCTGAAAAAATAGAAACTCTTAACTTAACACGTGACAAGTATTGTTTATCAAAGTACCAGGTCGCGACAAAATATTTCCAAGTGCACACAAGAGATTCTTGTTAGCATCACTTGTGGCTTAATTTTTAAGCAACTGAAAAACAGATTTCTTTGTTGTAATATGTTCAACAATACCAGCGACAATAGGTAGTATTTTGACATTCCTAATTTCCTGATTATGAATTAAATGTTTTGTAATACTATACTTACGTTTAGTACGTCTTTGGCATCCGTCTTTCCTTCGGAATCTGAATCAACCTGTCAAGAATAATGAACATGAATAGGTCACAACTGCTTGAGTATGGTACCTACTTCCGATAAATGTATTTACTCTTAAAAATTTATAAATCATACAATTTCTTTCAGCGCCTGCATTAATTCTTCATCGGTAAATTTTTCTGATTCCGAATTTAAGTCATTTTTTGAACTCCTCAAACCCTCATCACTGGTGAGACTATTTTTACTTACACTGGAACTGCTAACCTACAAGTAGAAATGGATAAACTAGATAATAAAACATAAAGTACAGATTACCGTAAAATTATAGAAGTTGCCGTTGATATATTTTATTTAATATTCCATACATGAGGATATCTTCTTTTCTTCTAAAATATGGACAAAGGGTTTATAGAACCACATTCAGGTAAAAAATGATTAATTCAATCGTGATTAAAGATTTAGATCAAGTTTTTGTCATATAATATTGAAATTTCACCAAAATAATGCGAAAGGAATTTACTAAAAAAAAAAGAAATATGGAAGCACGATTTTTTAATTTTTTGGCCAGATAATCTTATTTGACTATTTCTCAAAAACTTATTGGCCAACTTGAGCTATCTTTTTAGAGATCATATTATCATAAACCTAAGATTAATTTAGCATTAGTCAATCTATTGAACGATTAAACGGTTAAATGATATCATGACTTCATTAGTCACGACTTCATTTTATCAGTCATGATTACATTAAAATTTAGTCATTTGACCCTTGATTAATCAAGATTGATTTGAATTTCCCTTTTAATCATAAATTTTGTCACGATTTAGTCATGCCCAACTCTGTAGCCCAATGGAGGGCTTATCTGCCCCCACCTCTTGTATGTGCCACTGATTTTGAATTCGCCTTATATTTTCAAAATTCACCTCACATAATTTATCCATGTACTTACTGGCGTTGACTTTTGAAAAAAACTAACTGCTTTTTGAATTTTTTGTCCGGCCTTTTGAATGAGGTTGCTGAGAAATGGTTTTTCATCGCTACGGCCACAGTGCAAGCAAATTAGAAGAAACACCAACCACTGCGACATATTATACGATCTCATATCTACTCCGATAATTATTGTAGCTTAATAGAAAATGTTGGATATCCTATTGGATAGGTGGCAGACATATATAGATGGTACAACGAGAATGCCTCAAGCATGACACTTATGATGTCTAAAATTCGAAATTCGACTGCGTTTTTCAATTTTCGAAGAAACTCAACAGAACTTGTTTTACCCTTCTCTCCTGATAACTACTCCAATATACTCCACCAACTGCACCTGCGTCTCGTTCTTACCTCTGATACTTACATTTCTTCATTGCAGTTCCAAGCATTTTTCGGTTTTTCTTCGTACCCTACTGCAAGATTTTGCAAAGAAATTTTTTATTCCCTCTCCAATCCACCTTTCTGCTACCGAAGCTTGTCACATACTGTTTCATAGGAAGGCATAGTTGATCTGTAGATATTAGGGGAAAACAACTTTTTTACCCATTTTTATCGAAATTTTCCATCAGTTGACACTATAAGAATTTATGTTAGGGAAAAAATGAGTAATGTGCTGCACAGGAATTTAATATAAGGTAGACGTGTAGTGACATTGATCGTCCTCATTGATAACTTGTGCATCTGATAAATCATAGAGCAAAGAATAGTAGAAATCATTCAGCTGACATGTGCGTCAGTGAAGACTTATACGTTATGGTAACCATCTGTGAATACAAATGCAAAATTATGAACAACAATTTTCAAGTTTCGGAGTACAATAACATTATTCACACAGTGCACCTGTTGACGTTTTGTGAAGTAAAAATATAAGAATCGACGTACGCAGAAACTTTGCAACTTCGTCAGAATTTGCAGGCAAATAAAACGAATGGTATTGAGAAGACTTTTTTTTTTCAACTTTTTTTGGAAAGATTCACACTTCCAAGGCCAATGTCATACAGGCAATTATTATTTTAGTCTATCCTAAATAAGAGAGAAGAATTGCAATCTGCAATACCTATAAGTACAAATTCTTTCCAATTACAGCTTAAAATAGAATTTATCGGACAATTTAATGTTAAAAATCCTTAGTTTGTATGGTTTTGGCAAATTACTCGGAAGTAATTAGATTCACATTTAGCATCTTTTGAAATTGGGTCGTAGTTGTATTTTTATTGGTTTTAGTTTGTTTTTTTGCCTGTTTTCAATTTTACACTTAGCACTCTTTACTTTCAGAATGCAGCACACTAATTTTGAACTTATTTATATTCACTAATTTTTAAAATGTTGTATTATACCCAATTCTCATGAAATTCATATTTTTGGAAGGTTTTCAGAAGAAAACCTAGAAAACCTGCTTATTTTTCATATAAAACCTGAATCGTTCCAAAGTTATTAGTATGCAGATATTAAAATTTAATAATTATGCAGTTTTCTCTCAGTAGACAGATTATAAAAAGTGAAACACGCACGTTGGAGGTAATTCTGCTAGTATATCCTCCTCGCCATTGCATAGGAAGTTAAATTGAAGTTCTCCTTCCTTTTTTTTTTTTTTTTTGATCAAGCATGTGAGTATTTATAAAGTTCCTGGTATCGCACAAATCTGTCTACATGTGAGAATGCTTTATACATTCAGAATTTTGAATATTGATGGAAGAGACCGAGCTTAAAAGTGTAAAAATTTAACAACTCAAGAAAAAGTTGCCTGTCCACTAGATTTTTTTTCCCGCACAAAAATGTGAATTTTGTTCGTGAATGATAAGCGTAGCGATTTAGATCCAATATTGGTGTTAGAAGATTCATTCAGTAAATAAAAGCATACAGATTCATCGACTTAAGTTACCATAAAAATCTATTTAAAAAATGAAGAAAATCACAACAAAACAAAAAATAATAAATATAGACGGACGAAAAAAAACCGGTTGGAAAAATCCACAGACCCCAGTCTTTACCTATGACCATTATGTTAATGTCAACATTATTTAGAAAGTTTGACTGAAAAACAGTTAGCAGAAGGACTTATTTGCTTCCCATCTGAAAATGAGAAGAAAGAAGAACATCTTCAACATGACGTGAATTTTAATTTCATTGGATGAGAGAACTACAGTTAGTATTTCAAACTAAATTCAAACAAGCAAAAGATTATCCATTTACTTCAATTATTAATTTTGAAAAGCTGAAGCACAATTCGACTTTCTTTCGAATCTGCTGCCAGTTATCCATCATCACTGATTATACCGATTCTCGATTTGGAGCCCGTATGAATGTGTTGGTTTCTCTATCGAGAACTACTGGCACAGGCTCTTCACCATCACGCCTGAATATTCCAGTCACCGGTAGCTCAGTGTTTGGATTTTGGCGAAATTGTATGACCTGTGATTGCTGACCATCAGGTGTGGCAGGCCTTACTTCGCTAATTGTACGTAACTCTGAAGGTGGTCTTACAAAAATAGGAGGCAGACTTATTGGTCCATTAGTTGCTCCCGGCTGCACAGTTTCAGTCTGGATTATTTCTGGAGGCAGCCGGTTCACTTCACTGACAAAATTTAAAAGTTGGCTTGGCGTGGGTGGTGGAGCTTGAGGCCCTGGAAGTAGACGAGAACTCGTTTCAGTTGAAACTGTAGGCGGTTGTGGTAAAAATCTGGTCGTCCGGATTATTTCTGAAAGTGGCCGGTTCACCTCATTGACAATATCCAAACGTTGGCTAGGCGTGGGTGGTGTAGCTTGAGGCTCTGGAAGTAGACGAGAACTCGTTTCAGTTGAAACTGTAGGTGGCTGTGGTAAAAATCTGACCGTCCGGCTTATTTCTGAAAGTGGCCGGTTCACCTCATTGACAACATCCAAACGTTGGCTTGGCATGGGTGGCGAAGCTGGAGGGTTTGGAAGTGGACGAAATCTCGTTTCAGTTGACACTGAAGGGGGTTGTAAAACTCTGGTAGTTTGGTTGGAAGATATGGTTGGTGGCAGTGACTGACTATCAGTTCTACCAGTTGTAACAGGGGGTTGAGTGACAATTCTGGCCTCTTGAGTTTGAACTGGCGGTTCTCTAAAATTCACTATTGGCCTTCTCAATGTCTCGGTGATTCTTGTTTCATCTGGCAACTGAGTAGTAGGCAACCTATCAGGTATTATTGTTCTTCTTGTAGACTCAGTTGGCACCCTTCTAATAATACGTCTAACTGGAACCCCTTCCTCGAAAACAAACTCCACCTCTTCTCCTACTTGAGGTTGAATATCTTCAATAAGTTCGGTAGTGGGCCTAAATCTTCGTCTCCGATTAATCAACCTAGATAATAGTGAATTTCCACGTGTATTTCTCATCTCTGTTCCAGTATCTTCGACAGCCCCCCTTCGTGCACGCAATAGTCCACTGAATACCTGAAAATATCAAGAAAAGAGTACAAATGTACGAAACTGGGGAGTTAAATAAAACTCGTTATGGTACTGAAAGAAATTAAGTATGAATAATAATTATTTTGAAAATGCAAAAGTGTAATTTCTAAGGAATAGAGGAGGCGCAAAAGGAACGATTTTTTCAAGAAGTCTTACATTCAAGAAACTACTATATTGTTAGAGACTTGAATTCGATTTCATTTGAAAGGAAAAATCCTCCTCTATCAGATAAAATGTGGTAAGAAGTTATTCCTGAAGGTTTTCTCCCCAAAAGTTCAATATTCCATACTGCCTCTTTTTCAAACTTATATTTTTTTAACTCGTCAAATACACTTTTTTTAATTTAAGTACGCGACAGTTTCTATGCTTACATTTTGAAACCATAAGAAGAACATTGGAATAAATCCCAAACTAATCTGAAAATTAGTAAGCGTAGTTTTAATTACATTTTTCAATATTATTTCATACGAGAAAATATTATTTTTATAATAAAGCATCTTACACACTTTTTCTGCGTTGGACTTGTGCGCCGTTTTTCTGCAACCCCATTAATTGCCTACAAACATAAGAGAAAAAAAATAGGTTATACTTAGGTGTAATAAATTATTTTCAAACTATAAGATTCAGTGTAAGAGCAACACATCATGGTTGTTGAAAACTATTTTTTGAAAACCAGAAATCATAATGATTCAATAATTTTAAATTCAAAAGAATCGAAAATTAATCATTCATTGGCCCCCTTAACTTGGGACTTGAGACGTGTTATTTTCATAAATTTACCATCATCTGAGAACTACGAGTAGAAGAGGGATAGATTATTCAGAGCAAAAAGTTCAACTAACCTGAGTAAGTGATTTACCCGATGATTTACTAATTTCAATTTCCTGAAAAAATATTAACTTTTCACACAGATAAAAATAAATATCGGACTAGTTAGATAGTCATCAATACATACATGTACACATAATACTATGCTCATATTCGTATAATGTCCAATATCTATCCATTGCTAAATTAATGTAATCCTAATGGGCATGACTTTACAGGGTCATTATTAGGTTGACATACGTATATACATGTTTCTCATGTCGTAAAATGGTATTTTTGCAGCAAAAATATTACTTACTATCTTCCTGAAAATTTTCAACTCATAAGGATGCTCTTGAATTGGCATATTATGAGATAAATATCGCTCCAAATTCACTCTGGGTATGATATGCTATACGCATGCTTTGACAAAGTTTTGATTTCTATTTTTTTTTCTTCTAAACTGGTTTTCAAATTCCAAAAAGGGAGTGTAAATACCAAAGTCAAAGTGATGAAAATGACAACTATACATATAGAAGAGATGACATTTTCATTACAGCGAAGATAGGTATGTATGTACATGTAGGTATGTAGTACATACTTTCGACTTTTCCATTTACTTAATTACGAACTGTTGAAACTGTGCAGATACTACCTACTTTTAAAACGTCTTTGGCTTCCGTGATTCCTTCAGAATCTGAATCAGCCTGTCAAGAATAATAAACATAAATAGCTGTTAAAACTGTTCTGTTTGAGTAGTACCAAATTCCATAAACCAAAATTAATATTTCTTGAAAATTTGTATTCATACAATTTTTTTCAACATCTCCATAAATTGTTCGTTGCTCCATTTTTTTGACTCTGAATTTAATTCATTTTTTGAGTTCTCGAAATCCGCATCACTGGTTGAACTAGTTTTACTAATAGTAGAACTGCTAACCTAGACATGAAGCAGAAATTACAGTAAAATCATCGTTATAGCTGCATATTTTGTATTCGTAATTTGATGCTTGTAAAGGATAACATTATCTCTTACAGTTCTTGGACTACATGTATACATAAGATTTATAGAACGATTTAAGGGAGGGTTTCAACCCCTTACTCGGGTGTGCCATTGTACTGCAAAAATTCCAGTAGTAATTTGTTTTTATAATTTGAATAGGAAAACAGGGACAGTAGTTCAAAATTTATGGTAAAAATTACTAAGTAGAAAAATAGACAAATAATATAATTTTGACACTTTTTATTTTCATACTTCTAAAAGTCACTCCTATTCTGAATTTTGAAGTGAAACGTCCAGTATATGGCAGTATTTCAAAGCCTTTAGTTGCAAAATAAATTCAAGAAATACCTTGTAAATGGCACCGATATCAAGTTAATAAAATAGCAAAATACAATGATACTATTCTTATTGTTTATAAATAAAAATTAATTTGGTAAAAACTGAATAAATGATGATAAAACTATTTGAAATGGGAGAGGAAGGATGGATTTTAGGAAATTTCAAGCAGAATAAAGAGTACTGCAATAGGAATACGAGTATCATAAATAAATAATAATTTTCATAGTTAACTGTAACGAGCAAAAATTACTATATTCTGTTTATAATAACACACCGTATCTATCTGGTGGGACTGGGAACTTACTCGACAAAAGTTTAATAATTTACTTACTGGCGTTGACTTTTTTAAAAAACTAACTGCTTTTTGAATTTTTCGTCCTGCCGTTTGAATGAGGTTACTGAGAAATGGTTTTTCATCGCTACTGCCAAAGCACAAACAAATTAAGAAAAACACCAACCACTGCAACAAATACGATCTCATATCTACTCCGATGTTCCAAAATCAATCTGCAGCTTAACAGAAATGTTGATGTTTTATTTGATAGAAGGCAGACATAGACGTTCAATGAGACTGCTTCAAGTATGACAATTATAGAGCAATAAATTCAAAATTCTACCTACTGCTTTTCAATTTTCGATGAAAACTGAAAACACAGAACAAGTTTCACCCTTCTCTCCTGATACCTATCTCCACCATATGCTACTCCAACAACTCACTCGCCTCTTTCTCACCTCTGATACTTATTTCTCTTATGCAGTTTCTAGAGGTTTTCAGTTTTTCTTTTTGCAGTAAGATTGGCAAAGAAGCTATTTTACTATATAACCTCTCTAATCCACCATTCTGCCAAACAAGATTTTCACATACTATTACGTACAGTTGCTTTGCAAATGCGTTAGAGGAGAAACAATTTTTTGTACCCATTTTTATCGAAATTGTTCGTCACTTGACACAAGAATTTATGATAGGAAAAATGAGTAATGTGCGGTTGAATATGCGCGTGGTAAACGTGTAATGACATTGATCGTCCTTCTTGATAACTATAAGTGCATCTGATAAATCATGGAAACAAGAATAGTGGAAATAATTTAGCTGACATGAGCGTCAACGGAGGTTCAACAATGAATTGATGACCATCTGTGCATAATAGTTCAAAATTATGAGCAACAGTGTGTCACTGCACATGTTGATGTTTTTTGGGCAAAAATACAAGAACAGGCATACGAAAAACATTGAAACATTGTCATTATCTGCAGACAAAACGAAAGTTTTTGAGGTTTTCTTAAAAACTCAATTGAAAGATATTTTCAAGGCTAATGTCATGATACAGGTGACTATTGGTAGTACAAAATGAAAGACGCATGTTGGTGTTGATTCTACAAATATGTATGTGTAGATCCTTCTCATTATATTTTATAACAAAGTTTGAATGATGATGGACTTTCTTTTCGTCCTGCATGTAGGTAGTATCTTAAAAGCTTCTAGATCTGTCTATGTATGTAAGAATGCTCTATATATTCAAAATTTTGAATATCCATGAAAGAGACTCGAGCAATTTTTCATGTTATAATGTTTTCTAATTTGCCTATCCAAGTCTATTAACAAAGAAGGCTATATCAGCGAAAAAAGTAATTTTTTGGGAATTTGGCAAATTTCTTGATATTTATTTACACATTGAATCGATTTTATAATTTTGATTTTCTATGCTTTGTTTTTGTTTTGTTTTGTTTTGTTTTTTTCATTTTGTTTTCTATATTCTCGATCTATCCATAGCAATTTTCTACGTTATAGTATTTTCTAATTTGCGGGTCCAAGCCCATTAAACAATATATAAAGTTGACTCAATTGATATTTTGGTGCCCTAGAGCTCTCCAAAGTAAATTGATCCCTCTGGCCTCTGTCTCACTCAGTCAAAAGAAAATGATTCTGTGATAAAAAAAATATTTTTAGGACTGATTCTAAATTAAAATTTCTGTTCAATTATATTTACTGACAACATTCGCATTTGAGTTCAAAAATTGGTTGCCTGTTCTACGTCACTAGACAAATTTTTCCACAAAAAAGAAGTGAATTTTTTTGGTGAATGATGAAAGTGACGATTCAGATCCAGTATTGGGGTTAAACGATTCATTTTGTAAGTAAAATCATAAAGATTCATCATTATCAATGGCGCCCACCTAGGGGGTTGAGTGGTGCGGTCGCACCGGGCCTCAAAATTTAGGGGCCCATCGGATGGGAATTTTGACCCCCCTTTACTACCAAATATGTTGAAAAACATTGAAGTGAACAAAATTATGAGGGGCCTCTTTGCTGAAAAGGGCCCCACAAACGATCTTGCACCACCTATTTTAAAATACGTGTGCGCCACTGATCATTATCATGTACCTTAAAAATCGAAAAACAAAACAAATAATTGATAGAGAAGAAAATTTGTAGGTAAAATCCGCAGTCATTATGATAATTATATTAATTTCAAAATGTGACAACAGAGATGCGTTGAATAAATATTTCGAATGCGTTATGCAATATAGGTAATCATGTTTTATTATAGGTTAGATCTTACTGGAAAATTTTATAATAAATAGCAATAACCTCCTTACACAAATTTTTTTTTCAACTTGTGATATATTGCCATTATTTCATGAAAAACTGCTATTCAGATATTCTTTCACATTGGTAAAGAAGTTTTGAATTCCATCGTTCGTTGTCTGAAATGATATTTGCAAGTACTCATTAGTTAAGAATTTTCACTATTGGAGAGCATATTAAATCTTTAATCTTACCAGATCTTCTTGACCTATTGAGTTAGGAAATTTCTTCCCAAGCCCTTCAAGTAAAGCCTGTAAAATTAATAAAATTGTTGGTATGAGACAGTTGTTTGATACCCGTTGGCACAAACTAAGTACCTACGTACGTAAAATAGTGACAACTTACTTCTGAAACTGACTTGCCATCATCCAACAATGATTCAATTTCCTATAAAAAATTTAACCAAATGAAGAATCTCAATTTAGGGTAATGTATTCGTTTTTACAATAGAGCAGGTGTAGTTCACTGCTTATAATAAGTATTCATAACCAGATGAAGAATTTTCAATTATTTATTCAAAAATGATCTTTAATTTTACTCGGCACTGAAGAATTTCGTGATTACACGTAGGTAATTTTGTATGCAAGTTTTATGGGTCAGTGCAGCAGAAGCTATGTATTTTAAGAGGATTCAACTTTTGGGTAGAATACAGAGTCTGGGTTGCTCCTAACTTCTATATCAATTTTTCCCCCCCAATGATTGTTTTTGTTTGATTTGGTACTTATTTTAGTTGTAATAGAGATATTACAGCTATGTCTTATTTAGCTACATGATATAAATGCTCCGAAAGTATTGTAGGTAGATTAACATTAATTAAGGTTTTACTTTCTAAGAACTGAAATAATTTTAATTCTGGGCTGTTCGTTTTACTAAATTCATCTCATATCATCAAATTGTACAGTTTTATTATCACTAAACAGGAATCCCAAAGCTATGTATGATAAATAGGTAGGTTTCTCCTTATTAATTCTTGTAAAAATTATTTTTTACAATTTTCTCTTACCCTGGATAAATTTTACTTACTTTTATTGCAGCAGCTGCTTCATCATATCCACTAGATTTGTTTCGTACCTGTTGAAAAAGGAAGGAAAAAACATACCATACAAAGTTACTTTGGTTATACATACCCTATTGTTTTGAAAAACTCACCATCCTTCTTAAATTTCGGATGATTAGCAGCTGTTCCAAAGCAACTGGATGAGGCGCAAGATCTGGATCAATCCCGTTTTTTAAAACAAAATTGCCATTTCTAAAAATATTTTTCTGTAAAAAATAAAAGTGATTTTTTAAACAATTTCGATATCCCTCATTGTGTTATTATGATTTAAATCGTAAAATGTCGGAGGTTTGAAGATTTGGTCATTTGGTGTCCTATGAGGTTGCTATGTCGCCTAGAACCCTTCAATAGTCCTCGGTGAAAATACGTCATGGATATTGAAACAATACTTAATAAATATTAAAAATACCTATCTTCAACCCAAAAATTTTTATTTTTCTGAGATGTATCAATTTTGTAGAGGAGGTTTGACATTATTAAATCATTTTGTAGAGGAAAGAACAAAATTATCAAAAACGGTGAAAAATTCTAATCTGATTTTTTTCACCAAGATACATTTTTGCACTCAAGTTTTTTGAACCTTTTTCGTCTCATCTAAAAAATTTGGCTGTTTGTAATAATTGAAGAACCGAATTCCAAAATAGATTCTGCAAAAAATGAATTTTTGAGACATATTTATTCCGCAGTACTCATATATCCGTGCCAAAATGCGCAATTTCTATTGCAAAGTGCGCTATAAGTGCATATGGACTCAGATTCCAAAGCGAGCTAAGTGCATAAACGCAAATTCCGAAGTGCATCAAGTGATCAATGTTTGTTTCTCAAAAATTCCACGTTTTCCCACACTCATTGGGATTGAAAAAAAAAAATTCTTTGTTGAAAAACTGGGGAATTGATGAATTTAAAAAAACTGCAATGGAACCAAATTTTTAAGACTGAATATTACAAAATATTAAATAATATTTCGCGATACTAGGGTTTTTTCGTAGTTAAAAAATTAACTACAAACCAGAAAAAGAACACCAGCGAAGCCGTAAAGCGTTCGAAAAATTACGAACAACGCACGTGAACCGAAAAAATTCACGCACAAAATAACAAACGAACGAAATATAACGCGTTTAAAACAGCCACGAATAGGAGAGATAAAAACAACACGTAAAACGAAACGGAATGCTTCGAAAAATACGAATAAAAATGGTGGCAGCAAAAAGGTTACGGTCTGACTATATTAACGAGGCTAACAACTGGCGCCCACTCCCAAGCGCTGTCCCGCTACTGCCCGCCGCGGGGGCTTTTGGCTGCTGGGTTTCCCCCCTGGCCCGGTTCACCCCTCGTTAGCCAACCTGGGTACCTCAGACTCCTCCGAGGTAACCATATTGACGACAGACTTAGCGCGGACGCTCAGTCAACATGGGCATCCAGCCGCCAGAACTCCTCGTCTCAAATCATCCTCGTAACCCGACCACCGAGTCGCCGGTTTACAGGAGAACGCCAAATCTCCCGGTCGATTTAGTGCAAACGAAACACACATTCAAAATTACGTAGCAGCTATTTCATGTTCGTATTTTTTTTCGTTCAAGCGACAAATAAACGTATTTTTACGCGAAATTGTTGGTTTTTATTTCAAATTTTTGCATTTTTGCGTCGAAAAATTTCTTCGACCAATTGAAACGATTCAACACTTGAATTACAATAAACAACAACGTTCGAGTGAAAAATGAAGAATTACTTGAACGTAAACTGTAACGTAGGAATTCGAAGAATGTTTTTGTTACTTTCGACACGAAAATTAAATATTATTCATTAAACAATTCTACGAATAAACTAAAACTAAATTTCTTCAAAATATATAATTAAAATTCGTATTTTTTCGTCGTAATATTATCGAACTTGAATTATCAGCTATCGGGAGTAATTCGAAAATGACTTACTTATCTGGTTTCTTCGTAAATATACGCGATTTTTATTAGTTTTCATTAAAATGTAAATTTTATATTTGTTACAAACTGAAAAATTTACACATTAAAATATTAATTACTGAATTTATTAGCGAAATTTACCCAAAAAATTCACATTTGGTAACGAAGTAATGAACGTCCGCCCATCCACTCTCTCGATGTTAAATACTGCTTTGCGTTACTCGAAACGAGAAGTTTCAAGGACGCGGTTTGTTTACCACAATCCGTTTACGTTTTTTACAGTGCTACCAAATCAAGATTTTTCTTAAAATCGTTAGACTTTCAACAGCTGTTCTAAAGAATTTAAAAAAGAAAACCAGAATTCACAGATTTTCTGGATAATTCCGAAAATTTTTGGAAAACGCTTGAGAAAAATGAAATATCAGCAAAAAAGCGTACGAAAAATACAAATATGAGACGTATTTTTGCCTTATTCTCCATATATTACGACCCAAGGAGCAAAAAGAAAGAAAAGGTCTCACCTGAAATTCTATGTGAAGTTTTTTATGCAATTTTAACGAATTTTGAAAAATTTCAAACGTTTTTGAATTTTTTACGATTTTTGTTTTTAGAAATTCAAAATTCTTCAAGCTGGGATTATAAGATTTTTCGAGTAGACTCCTTGGAAGAGCGTAATATTACTCGCAACAAGTTATATTTTGTGACGATTCTGTTTATTGAGGGGAGAGGTAATCGATATCGACCATCGATGGTCAAAGATTCACAAGAAAATGTTTTGTATCAAACAATTCAAATTTGTGAACCAATCAAATTAAGGGTATCATCTAACTTTGCTTTTTTCGAGTCGTTCACAATTTACCATTTTTCCAGCCGAATTTTGTACCGAATTAGCTGAAATTTGGATGTGTTACTCTTAAATATATTCTCTATGCCTGGACCAATACCTTTCTTAAACTTTCAAAATTTTGGGGCATTTTTTGAGGGTACCAAAAAATCTTTTTTCGGGGCTTTGGAAGAAAAAAAATTGAAAAAAAAGGGCTTCGTCAGGGCATAGAAATATGTTCAAGGATCACATATCCAAATTAAAGTGAATTTGGTGCAAAACTCTTTGAAAAAAAAAAGTGTCAAGTGTACCTTTGATGTAAAAACTTGAAAATAGTCGTAAGACTGGGGCTGAATCTTAAAACTACTAAAATACAAAACTTCCATCGAAAATTTGCGCGAATTGCAGATCATTGATTTTCATTAAGTTTTTTTTTTTTTTTTTGATGTAAGATGCCGACAAATAAATACAAGTATTTAATTTCCTGCAATTATACGAGTACAATAAAAACCTGAATTTTATTAAAAATGGCTAAAACCTCACCAGCCCGTCTTGGGCGCACCACTGATTTAAACATGATTGCTCATCTTATTTACTCACTCGACAAAAGTTTTATGATTCACTTACTTATACTAGCGTCAGTTTTTGAAGAAAAAAAAACTATTAGGTACTGCGGCTCCTTGAAAACCTGGTCGCCTGTTTTTTATGAGGTTACTGAAAATTAGCTGTTTCATCGCCACGGCCACAGTACAAAAAAAATAGGTAAATAAAAAAATTCAAACCACTGCCATAGTACCACAAATACGATCTGAAATCTACTCCGATGTTCAAAAATTAATCGATCAAAATAGCTAAATAAAATAATATTATGATAGATGTTCTGGCAGACACAGTCATGTAAAGCAAATGCTTCAATCATTGATACTTAAGCACCAACACACACAATATACACACATATAAATTCTAACCTTATATGCACATGCCTTATGGTTGGGACTTCACAATTTATTATTCATTTATTCTTATAAGCCCACTAAAGAAAACTGCGCTTTAAAAAAAAAAGTATCAAAAATAACCATTTTAGCTACATTTTTGCTGAAGAGGGCAGATTACTTGGGAAATCCACATAAAACTGGACACTTTACTTCCTCTCATTAAACTCAACATTTGGTACAAATTTTAACCCTGTTAATCAGATAATTTGCAGCATGTAAATCTATCTTTTTAGCATTTTTAACAAACAAACCAAAAGACAGATTGGCTAGAAAATTGAATGGCATACTCTCGAGTCTTGTATCTATACACCATTCAAATTTCAACCCAGTCGGTGCAGTACTGTTTCTCTATTTAGTGCTTCAGAGTTGAAGTTGATCATACATCTTTATCCTGTGAAAAAAATCAATAAAGATGTATGAAATTATGAGATGTGTATTTTTAGCATTTGGAGGTTATGAAACGAAAAGTTATTTAGATATAATTATTTCATGCCTAATTTCCGGAATCGGACTATACTCAGTTGCTATGTAGTTTAATATTCAAAAATATTAACAAATCTTTGTCACTTTATTTTAATTCAGCTGGTCTTCTGGCAGTTTACATGATACCCACGTGTCTTCATTTTTACATTCCAACCGATTATTCTGGATACATTCCAAACTTAACGACTTTGTTGATGGGCAGTCCCATGCCGGTAGCTTGGGAAACCATAGATAATTTCCTTAAATGTGAACTTCAACTAGAAAGGAAAAACAAATTATGCAATTAGGTAAAATGATAGGTACCTAAAAACTGGTAATTTCTTTCGTTCAAATCTAAATAATCAAAAACTCTAGCGCAACTCGGCAAGAAAAGTAGATTTACATTCAGAGTATTATGCCATAGAATTTACAATTTATCAATTTTTTAAAAAGAAACAAAATCATCCAAGTACTGAACCGATTTAGTCCAAAATTCAAAAGGGTCATCTTCCATACTTTCGTAGCATAATTTTATAATTTATTTTATATAGCATGTTTTGTTTTGATTCATTTATATTGAAGTTTCTGTATTTAGTCATTAAATAAAAGTATTTAAACGTAAAATTTGATAGAGAGCGTTACTAGTTCGTTTTTCAATTAAATTACTTCAGTCTAAGTTCAGTATTCGCGAATTCATGATTTAGCTTCAATAAAATGTAAGTTTGTAATTGTAAGTTCAAACTTAATAATTGCAATAGTTTAGTATTGCACCTATATAATTGTTGACGAAAATATTTGTCTCTTGATATTATTATCATATTTTATTGAGTAAAGTTATATGTATTTGCGATATGGATAGGTAATTTTGGAATCCTGAGGTTATAGAACGAAAAACTATCCCTCTAAGTCCAATTTCTGTTATGAGAACAGTTCTAAAAAAACATAAATCTACTCAAAACTTATTAATAATATGTTTGATACTGAATATCTATACCATCAGTACCGGTACCAGGTTACTTACGTGCTGCCAAAATCCATGGAAAAATTTTATAATATCTTCGAAGGAGAAAAATACTCTCTAGACCACAAAAACACAAAACGTGGACAATTAGTTCGTTTAAATTTAAATTAAGATAGACTTATATACTAATAGTGTATATTATTAAAATTATGGATATTACGGGTTATGCATATTTATGTATTATCAAGCCTGAAATGAGACTTGTTTTCTTGGGTAGGTTATTATTTTTTCACATCACTTACCCCCCACCCCCACCCCCTCGCTGTCACCAAAAAATTGCAAAAAAATTTACACGTTTCTGAACGTGTAATTTTCAGAGTTTTCTAAAAAATGTCTTGGGTAGGCTGGGCCTACCCTACATTTCAGTCCTGTGTATTATTTGTTACAGTCTAGGAAAGTTGAACTTTGCAAACCTGGAAAAAAATTGAAAAATATGATGGGAAAACGAACTTTATTCCGCAAATTTTTTTCATATTTGACAGTTTTCTATAAGATCTCATTTTGAATAGGGCTGCAGACTGGACGTTTTGAAAATTTATTTATACGAATACTTACTGTAATTACATGTATACTTATATCAGACTCCAAATTTTTGCCGAATTAGTGAAAAAACAAATTTTTTTTTTGACTTATGGCAGGTTCTGTATGTATGTACTTGAATAATATAATTTTATGCTGCAGATTCGTAGATGGATTAATTTCTATAAATTTTTTCAGTCGAAAAGCCATTTTTGAGCTAACTTTCTTGGACTATAACTTTTGAAAATAATTGAATTTCATGATTCTTACGTCAAGCGGATCCTTCTTTTTTACTATCACAGTTGATGATCCCTAAAATAAAATAAAAAAAAATGTTCCGTCAATCACATACATAGAATTAACAGATTAGTTTAGCATAAGTCTGGATATGATTTTTTTGATTAATTTTTCGATAATTGCAGCTGCATGTTTTAGATTTTGTCTTAGAAGTTGCGACGAGGTGATCCGAGGAGCACCCCGCGCTTCTCCTCGAAAACCCCCCAGAACCATTCTTCTATAGGGAGTAAAATTTATAGGGATGCCAGTAGGCTTTTTTTTTTTTAAATAAAGGGGGAAAGCTACAAACCCTTCAAAAATCTCATACTCTCTCCATCCTCCTCAGGCCTATTTAATACATGATGAGTAAATCAATAATTTTATAGGGTAATGGATTATATTAAAATGTAAAGGTTATTAATCTTACCCCATGGCGCCAAGGTATACGCAATTAAGTAAACATAAAGGAATCATTGAAGAGTAGGGCAAAAAAAAAAATAAAATAAAAAATAATATTTAAGTAGACATTTTACGTTACTGAGGCTTCATGTGGCGGTAGATAGCTGGCTGGTGGTTGCAGGCTTCCTAGGCTTCCCCCCATGGCACTGAGGGGGCCTTAGCCACACATCCCGCTGCTGACTGACTCACCAAAAAATCAAAATAGTTGAGTACTGGTTATGCAGGGCTTCAACTTGTGGTAGAAAAAGTGGCGACTTCATGCACAATTCACACAATTTCAGATGCTCACGAATACGTCAGTCACTCGGACTTTCATAGCGGACGACACAGAAAAAACTTCTCCGCGAGTGTACTTAGAAGAACGCTTTATACCACAAATTTTGCATATTGATAAAACAAAAAAAGCAAAAAAAACACAAGTACTCTGTGAGCAGAAATGCACACGTCTCAGCACCAATTCGAGAGATGATGACTATATTGGGCTAGTAAAGACAGAGTGTTATTTTTTTTTTGAGATCCTCCAGCCAAACTCGATCCCCCAAAAACCAAGAAAATAAGAAAAAACTTCCCCCAATTTTGTTTGATTGGTGGATTCAAAATTACATCAACCAATCGGAAAATCAGCCAAGCCACCCTTCCAAAAGCAACCAGTTTATACCCTAAGACTGTAAAAGAGCTACCTGGTATTCCCCAAATCTGTACAAACGTGGGTATGAATTTTAATTAGTCTGACCCCCCATAAATTTAGTGATCGACGTGAGTATAAATATTTTCTTTTTTATTGTTTGACAAACTTTCTAAATGACGAGAAGAATACCAGGCAACTCCTCTGTCCGTAGCCTCGATTCCACCCTTATTAAGATGCAGGATTGATCTATCTGTTATGTACTGGTATTTTTGCATTGTGTGCTCTTCTTTCTTTTCTTTTTCCATATAATTTCTCCCTGTTTTGTACTTTGTTATATTGTTATTTTTTTTTAAAAAACATTTTTATTGATTTTGCTGCTATACCCTCTTAATTCTCCGAACTTAGGCCTGAACCAGTTAATAAATATTTTTGATGCATTTATAAGAAGAGCACACAATAAAGGAGAAAATCAAAAAATGCCATACTGTGGACAATGCTCAGAGGTATATTTTCCATGGAACAATTGAACATGTTGGCTTGCCTGGCTCCAGAATTTTTAATATTGGCCACAGTCATAGGAGAAATCCAGCTCCTTTGAGACAAGCCTGAGAATCCGCCACAAAAAATTAGAAATTTAGAATGAGGGGGAAGGCATACTATTCAATGACGTATTTATTGAAAATAATATATCAAAAAAAATCACGAAACTGTACCCCTTTTTATTTCCATGCCTTAAGTTTGCAGGTAAATAATTTTAGCCGACGAGAGAAGAGAAAAAGAAAAATAAAAGAATAAAGAAACTCGTACGTATTTGAGAGCCAGCCTAAGTTACTACTCTTATATGAATTTAATGATAAAAAATTTATTGAATTGCTCCACCAATTTAGACTGGGGGATGGGGTGGAGGGATCAATGGCTTGAAATGAAGCTCACCGCAATTTACTTCATAGCAAAGTTATATACGGTCAGCCCTGGTACCCGTTTGTATAATAGGTATAGCACAACTGGGCTCGGGTGATATTTAGTGATGTATACATGGTGTCCTTGATAAATTTAAGTAGTAGATTAAGAAATTTGAAATGGTGGCGTGAAAAAAATTGGAAGTATGAGTTGAGAAATTCAGTGAGAGAAATGAAATTTGAATTGAGGGCAGATAAAATTTCAAATGAATTCTTTAAAACATTCAATTAGGGCTTGTTGAAATTCCAGATGTGAACTAGTTGAAATGGGGGAGACAAAATTCAAAACGGGAGTTATTAAGAGTTGAAATGGGAGAGGGGCTGCTAAAATTTCCAATAGGACGTTCTTCAGAGTTAGATTTAGAGATGTGGAAATTCAAATTTTAAAATTTGGGCTATTAGAGGATTCCAACATTACCTACCTCGTCACTTTGTGTTTTTCACCTCCCACTTACAATTTTTTCTACCCCAACGCAGTATCATTTTCAAATTTAATATAAGTAAATTTATCAAGGACACTATGTGTATATACATCATTATATAAATATCATTTAGAAAACACATAGAAGCAAAGTACCAACGAAGACACCTTGTATGTGTCACAGAACTAGCTTTTTTTAAAACTTTTATCCATCTATCTGAAAAGCTGTTTTGCAAAATATCAAGTCGATACAAAAACTCACAGTTCCATTCGGCGCTTCGTCGATTTTCTTTGAATCAGCATTTTGCTTCTCTGTTGGACTTGGCGAACTGGTTGTATTTTCTTTATCTGCCTGCTTTTCATCGGCAGGTACTGCAGGGTTTGTTGCGTCCTTTGCTTGTTCCCCATTTCCGTTTGCTGCCAAACCTACTGTCCCAAAAATGACGAGAAAAATAATAAAACACAGTGCTAGATGTCTTAAGGTTTTCATGATTATGGTTTCTTTCATGAAGAACTAGTGGCAATACTCGAAAAACACTTACGCAAAAATTTCGGCAAAACGTTGGCAAACAGAAATTCAAAATTACAGAAAGTCGAGACTGGTGCTTAAAAAAAAAATGAAATTTATGCTTCGACAAGTTGTATCCGAAACGCACAAGAAGGTATTGTTTCCCGATGTCGAACAAAGTTTTATATCCAGACTCTGCGAAACATGAATATAAGTGCTAATGATGAAATTGTTCTGTCGAAATGAAACCATATTTGCAAGACTTTATTTCATTTTTAATGACTCTGACATTATTTTCAACTTCGTAAAGAATATCGGCTCGCAAATACAACGTTTATAAGGGTCGTATATTCGGTGGAATAGAAAAAGGAAAAACTGGCTGATGGAATATTTGAGTCATACGAAACAATATTTTGTAGTCACAGTTGCCTGTCATAAGGTAAGTTAAAATACAAGTGATTCTACAAGAATATTGACATTCCTGTCAAAACGAAATATCTTACCATGCCACTACAAAAGCTAGAGAAATTTTTTTTCGAAAGTAAAGTGAAGCATAACTTGATCCATCTTGATGCATACCCATATGGAAAGTATTCTATAGACCTCCTCTTTTGTAGGTATACATAAAATTTCCTACATTATACATAATGACCCGCCAAGCGGAAAGGGACCACAAGTAGGAAATTTTCATTTTCATTTTATGGCCATTTTAGAAAGTAGGACAAATTCCCATTAATATGAAACCAGAACGACGCCCGCACCTATAAAATTCATAGTTTTATGACTATTTGAACTTTAAATTAAGAAAAATTGTATTTTGAAAAAAAGGGGTTTAAAGAAAATCAAACAAAATTTACTGTATTTAATTTATTTAAGTATAATTTATATCTTCATTGAACCCAATAAGCTCGAGGGTACAGGGGCGTATCTAGACTGACCTCAAGGGGGGAAGGTCCATCATTATGACGATACACCCTCCCCCTTCCCATAAAACAGTTGGAAAATCGAGAAAATCAAAAACATTTTCCAGCTGTTTCAAGGCAGTTTTACCCCACTTCCAAGCCGAGTTCAACTCTCTACCTTTGGAACAGGCAAGGTTATATGTTTCACCACCAGAAACCGCCATAAAACATTTTCGTTAATTTTGACCTGATCTCACATTTTTTTGTCTAGCGTAAAATTTTGTTTTCCGACTTGTGGTCCCTTTCCGCTTGGCGGGTCCTAATAAAAATTGGTCAAAAAATTCAAACTCCACATTACAGCATGCTTATTTTAGACCACTTTCCAATAAGAAAAGAAAAACTGTTGTATAACCTTGTGGTTTGCCGACAAAATTTGAAGAGGCTTAAGTGAAGATTTACTTATCATTTATACCAACGCGGTGAGTAATTTTTTTTTGTGACATGGAAGGAATATCTACTTTCCTTGTAGAAAGTTTTGTTATTATTTATCATTATAAGTAAGATAGAATACCTATAGAAGAGTTAAAAGAACATATGGGTTAAACTCAAAATTTAAGAGATAATGAGTTATAATAAAGTCCAGTACCAGATAAAACAATAAAATAAAAATCAGCTTATGACTCTTGACTCTAAGAGTATTTAGTGAGTCATCCCAAATAATTTACCAGAAATTTTCCCCACTCAACTTAGGATTTTTTTTTTCTCTTCTTTTTCCTAGCTTTGATGACATAAGTCATACGGTGTGTTTCGACTCACGTGCAGCAATTTTTCGCTGAAAAACTATCCACGATCATCGAAAACGATGAAAGATAAGGACAAAAGTCACACCTGTCGATAGTGTCGACGTTGAAAACTACGTAAATATCGTGTTTTGTGAGTCAAATCGCGAAAATTCATTTTCAAAATTTCTAAAAGCAAGAGAAAAGAAGCGACAAGTAAATCATGGTTTTCAATAATCATTATTTCATTTTGGTGCTGCTTTTATCGGTCAGTCAGTTTTTTGTAGATGGATTTGAAGACTTTGGTAAACGTATAAAACAAAAGTTTACAAGTGGCTGGCGTCAATTTACTTCGATTTTCAAACAAGTATGTCAAACATGCCTTATTAAAGTATACCTATAGGAGTAAAGTTTGAAATTGTATTAAAAAAATATTAAAAATCAATATGAAGTAGGTAGGGACTACAGGTACACTGACAATATTATAGACAGTAATTTTAACAAAGTTGAATAGGAAACACTGGGACAGTTCTAGAATTTTAGTAGAAATTATTTAAAAAACAATAAAATTTATTATCTAAAATTGTAAAAAGTAGATAGCTATACAAATATTGAGAATATCTGTAAAATAAATAGGTAGTAGGAAATTAGTTGTATGTCTGGGTCGTCTATACAGAAAGCATTTTGTAGTGTGTGACTTAAATCATAACTTGCGAATACCGAACTTAAATTCGAACCAAAATTGTAAGCCCAAAATAATAAATTACAACTTGAAAATCAATGGATTTGACCACATCCCTCGATCAAGGGACCGAAATAAAATTCTTCAATTTCAGTTTTAAAATTTAAATTAAATCATTGCACAATTCAACTATAGTTTCCTATTTCCTTCCTTCAAACCAAAATTAAATTTCAGCTTAGCTCAATACTTTAAAAACCAAAAACAAGATGGCGTAAAATTAAAGAATGGGAATATGTCGAGTTAAAATTTATCATGAAATATAGGGATAAATAATTTGTATTTGAAAACCCTTTCAGCATACTCATTTTGTTCATTGTAAAGGAACGTTCACTCGAACCTGCATTTGTTAAATTGACTTTTACTGTACTGATTTTTCCCCGTAGGCACAAAATATAAAACATGAAAATGAAGATTCTGAGAATACAGATTCTGAAACTACAAACTCCGAAATTACAGATCCCGAGAATATAAACCCAGAATTAATTAGCCAGCCAGATGTTCCATTGTCAGAAGTTGTAAAACAATTAAAACAATCGGTAAGTTTATTTACTAAAACAGAATGAGAATTGCTTTTTGATAATGGTAGTTGGTATAGTTGGTACCTTACAGTAACAAAAAGGATGCTATTATGCCTTTAGCAGTTCTGTTGCATTATCTTAGGTAATACATAATACTCCTCTGCTAGAGGGAAATTTGATTAGAATTTTATGCAATACCTAGAAAAGTAAACTGAAAAAACTTTCAATGGTAATTTTTACAATTTTGATAGGAGAACTGGGATGATTCTAGATTTGTAGCATAAATTACTAACTTACAAAAAATAGAACAATGTATTATCAAAGATAGTAGAAAGTACTAAAAATATTACAAATAGATTATTTACAATAAAATAGTAATTTTCACAGCCGCGATGAGAAAAGTTATTATTCTGCTTATAATTAATACTATTCATTTATCTCAGTATACCTTCGCCCTATGCTTTTCAGATAACTCAAAAGTCATGTTTCATATTTTAAACTTTGATTGTATTAATATGTAAATATTTTTTCCAACAGAGTACGACATGCGTTGATGAGGAATGTAAGCAGCAGTTAGAGACACTAAAGGTAAGTGTGCAAAAATGATGATTAAAGTTTTATAAGCTTCACATAAGTATTAATGGGTACCACACTGTAAGTCTATATTCTGATTTCAGAAACTGCATTCATCTGTACTGGCAAGAGAAGATGACGTTTCCGTCAGTACCAGTAACTTCAGTATTTTTTATAAATTAAGTTGGCTGTACTCACGAATATTTCGCTAACAAAATTCAACAATTTTTTAGATAAACTACGAAGGTCGAGTAAGAAAAATCAGTTTAAAATCATTAGATGAAGGAGAGCGGGGAAAAACTGTAAGCATTGAATTGGCCGATTTAGGTGATTTGTATCATTTGAAAAACTGTAAATTATCTTTTATAAATCATAGAATTTATTTGCTTTCAGCTGGAATTTCTTTCAAACATGATTCATTCAATCTTAGACTTTTTCATTGGAGTAAGTACTAAGAGAGAATAAATAGTTCATCTTTTTAGTTTTTCAGCATATCGATACTGTAAAGGAAAAATATTCTTTGTCCATCTTTAAAAATTTAGAATAAATGCATTAATTTGGTATTAATATCAGAGAGTGCTTTAATCAACTTGCATCTCCAGGCAATTGATTTGCCTCAGTGCCAGATTAAGGTATCATGGACTTCGAGACCCCATTACCTTATTGCCCCCTCTGTTGAAAATTTTGATTCTGTAATTTATATCTTATAAAAAATATTAATCAAGTTTTGATCTTAATTTAACTATTATACCTACGTTCACTTTATTATAGCTTCTTTTCGCCGAAGAAAAAGAACAAGGACTTGGATTTTTTTGTATTATTTTGTAATACCTCTTCCAGCTTTCTTTTTTCTTTTTCAGATTAAAAACTTAATTGTTGGCATCTTCAGGCGCAAAAAAAAATCAAACAAAATCTCAGCAGAGGTAAGTTATAAACTGAGTGAAACCAAAATAATATTCCTTTCTCAAATTATAGGTAAAAAATATCAACATTTGTAATAGATAAATTTTATACAAACTCCCTAAAGCCATTTTAACCGTTCAAAAACCTCCCCTCCACAAACCAGAAAAAAAAATAGAAATCAATACAAGTTTATCTGCTTTACTTACGTCAAAAAATGAAATGAAAATCTCTTAAAATCCCTTTCATAGATAAACCAACAGTAGATTATCAATAACTGTTGGCTAAATTCCATATTTGCATTAAAACGAAAAAAAAAAAAAAAAAAACAATGAAAAAATTGAAAATAAGCTTGGTAAAACTTTACTCGTTGAAAGCAATAAAAAAATGAGTATTGGGATTTAGTTGGAGTAGGTCTCATACCACAAAACTATTTTTATCAACCTTCCTAAGGTGGGTATTTCTTTTTGTAACGCGTGCAATACCTCACAAGATACACGTAATTTCAAAATGAAGGTACTGGATGAATAATGACAGTCCAAAATGTTGAAAATGATCTAGAATCGGCCAACCACTACAAAAATCCACAGAACAGAGTCAGGGGCCTACCGAGCCTTCTTCGAATGGGGGGGGGGTGAGCAGTGCAAAAATGCCGACTACATCTCAAACATTTGTCGAGTACAGTAATAATGGATAAAAAAATTTTTCATCGTTGCTTGAGGATAGTATTAGGCGGCAAATTGGTGGCGGCTATCTCCCGATTTCTCAATTTGCCGACTGATGAAGATTTTGGAGAATTTGCCGATTTTGAAAACTGACTGGGGGGTGACTCACCCCCCTACCCCCCTCTCGGTAGGCCCCTGACAAGAGTTCTTAAGAAACCGAAATAAATTGTCACTAAATATCAAATGAGAAATAACAAAATGATGACATAAACTTATTACACAATTATCCACCATTGCACTGATTTTGAGTACGTACTTTGAGCATCTACATGACGTGGTATTACATACATATCTACTTGCCGACTATGAAAATTATGCATCTCCCAAAAAACTTACAAAAAATTGTATATTACATATGTACATATGTATATATGAAAATTTTTTAGTCTGACAGCGAAAATAAAAATGGGAAGGACCAGCCACTATCAACGTCGTCGAAACCAAATGATAATATTTTAACTCCAGGCAATAATAATAAAATCTCGTATTATGGGCAGACGCAAGAAGATATTAATTCAGGGAATAGCCAGCCAGTAGCACAGGTAAATTCTTAATGGAAATTAAAAACAGATAGTGAAACAAAGTTCTATCAATTCGGCAAAAAAAAAAAGTAATAAAAAAAAAAGAAAAAACACATCAAAACGGCAAACAAATAACTTTTGATTGGTCATTTTATGAATCATAAGAAAATTATTCAACCATAATGTGGGGCTAGGGGTCTCATTTTCTAAATTTTAAATCGACTAGATGTCCCTTTCTAACTTTTCGGTCGACTGGCTGTCTCGATTTGAAATTTTTCACCAAATTTTTAAGTCGGCTAGATGTCTCAGGATATTTGGCCAATTGGCTGGATTTCCTTTTCATATTTTTTCAGTTGGCTAGATGTCTCAAATTCAAATTTTTCCATCGACTAAATGTCCCAAATTAAAATGTTCCGGCGGCTAGATCTTTCAGTAGATATATCCAGCCCATTGGCTAGATGTCCAAAATTAAAATTTTCCAGTCGGCCAGATATCTCAAATTTAAATTTATTTGTTGGCTAGATATCTCAGAACATCCAGCCAATTGGCTAGATGTCCCAAATTATGATTCTTTAGTCGACTAGATGTCTCAAATTAAAAAAAAAAAAAGTGGCTTGATGATCCAAAATCGACTAGATGTCTCAAATTTTGACTACATGTCTCGAATTGAAAAAAAATTGGCGTCTCATTTGTTCAGTAGTAGAAGTTGTTGAGATGAAGCCGAATTCGGCTATAGATGACTTATAATATCCAGCCAGCTAACTGGAATTTTTTAAAATGTCTGTCGGCGAAGTGTATCTTTAAAAAAATTTTCGTTCGGTTAAATGGAGGCTATTTAACTTTGAAATCTTCTTGAAGCTGTCCGGGGCTATTTTTTGCAGACCTATTGATAATCAGTTCAAAAACGTCCAAAATCAATAAGTCATCGAAGTTTCATACATCTCATAATTATGTTGAAATAATAATGATTTCTGAATAAAGCCATAATTGTTATAGGCAGGAAATGCGAATGAAATAATTCTTTCGAGCATAGACAATACCAAGCTTCATAGCGATAATGTAAATTCTGATGAACTCAATCATGTACCTCATAGCAATCAAATAAATGTTGATGATCTCAAACAAAATATCCCGGTTAGTGCTAAAGTTATTTCACAGTTATATTAGTATGAATCAAAAATATCTACAAATAAATTATTTTCAGTTTGCTGAAAACCACTCGGATCGACCAGTTGATAGGAAAAAAGCTGAAATCATCATAGCGAACGTGAGTAATTTGATATAATGGATTAAATATAATTCAAGGGATGGCTGTGAAAACAACCACCTAGAGTCTATTTTTTTATTCATTTATACACAATGTCCATATTAAGACAGTTTTCAGAAGAAACCCTATTAATTTTATTTTTACTTTGAAAAATGAGCATGACATGCAGATATACGAGTAGTTACAATCAAGCAGTGTATGCATACACTTATGTATAAAACAAGATGCCTTAGTTGTCTAGCCAAAGAATATGGTTCTTATAGTAGGTATCTCTTATTGTTTGCAGTTTTTGAAAGAAAATTTCGAACCATGTGACGAAAAAGAAGCCGGTCGAATAATTGGAGTTGATTCAGTTACTGAAGGCGATAGGTAATACAAAAACATAAATCGCCTATTGGATTGGAAAAATATTCGCTAAGAAAGAAGTATCACATGTCAAGTATAAAACGCTGACTAGAATGCAAACTTGCATAAATTGTGTGCCCACCGGTCATTGTATTTACCGGTAATGTGTTTTTTTCGCATGGCCTCTTCAAGTGGACTTACGGGAGAAAGAGTATTTTACTGTAAAAAACTTTATGTATTGAGAGAGACCATCATGGTTTAGACCGAAAATAATTGGTGTAAAATTAAATTTTATTCGGAAAAAGATAAAGTAGGTTCTTTCCTATAGCAAATTGAAAGAGGAATATTTTTAGTTTCAAACATTATCCCTTACTTCTCATACAAAAAATACCTATTATTGGTAGAATTTGAAAAATGTATTACTTTATTTTGAAGTTTCACAAATTTAACAATTTTACCAAACTTCAAAACTCTTAAGGAACACATAAAGCTATAAGTGGAAGACATTCAAAAATGTATGAATATGAAGTAAGTGTAGATAATCGTGAAATTCTCAAAAATCGAAAAGGTATAGGTAGACATAAACTAAATTCGCAACTCAAATTACCTCCAGATTTCTCAAATTTCGTCCAGACGTGTCATTTTTCGTCCAACTGTCTCAATTTTCGTCTAGTTGCCTCAGTTTTCGACTGGATGTCTCATTTTTCGTCCAGCTGTCTCAATTTTCGTCTAGATGTCTCATTTTATGTCCAGCTGTCGGAATTTTCGTCTAAATGTCTAATTTTTCGTCCAGCTATCTCAATTTTCGGCTGGATGCCAAATTATTCGTTCAGATGTCTCATTTTTCGTCCAGCTGTCTCATTTTTCGGCTGGATGTCTCATTTTTCGGCTGGATGTCTCATTTTTCGGCTGGATGTCTCATTTTTCGTCCAGCTGTCTCAATTTTCGGCTGGATGTCTCAATTTTCGGCTGGATGTCTCAATTTTCGGCTGGATATCTCAATTTTCGGCTGGATGTCTCATTTTTCGGCTGGATGTCACATTTTTCGTCCAGCTGTCTCAATTTTTGTCTAGTTGTCTCAGTTTTCGGCTGGATGTCTCATTTTTTGTCTAATTTTCGACTGGATGTATCAGTTTTCGGCTGGATGTCTCAGTTTTCGGCTGGATGTCTCATTTTTTGTCTAATTTTCGGCTGGATGCCTCATTTTTCGTCAAGCTGTCTTAATTTTCGGCTGGATGTCTCATTTTTCGTCCAGCTGTCTGAATTTTCGGCTGGATGTCTCAGTTTTCGTTCGGCTGTCTCAATTTTTGAATGGACGAAAAATTAGACATCCAGCCGAAAATTGAGACATCCAACCAAAAATTGAGACAGCTGGACGAAAATTGAGACATCCAGCCGAAAAATGAGACAGCTGGACGAAAAATGAGACATCCAGCCGAAAATTGAGATAGCTGGACGAAAAATGAGACATCCAGCCGAAAATTGAGACAGCTGGACGAAAAATGAGACATCCAGCATAAAAATGAGACATCCAGCCGAAAAATGAGACATCCAGCCGAAAATTTAGACATCCAGCCGAAAATTGATACAGCTGGACGAAAAATGAGACATCCAGCCGAAAAATGAGACATCCAGCCGAAAAATGAGACATCCAGCCAAAAATTGAGATAGCTGGACGAAAAACGAGACATCCAGCCGAAAAATGAGACATCCAGCCGAAAATTGAGACAGCTGGACGAAACATGAGACATCCAGCCGAAAAATGAGACAGCTGGACGAAAAATGAGACATCCAGCCGAAAATTGAGACAGCTGGACGAAACATGAGACATCCAGCCGAAAAATGAGACAGCTGGACGAAAAATGAGACATCCAGCCGAAAAATGAGACATCCAGCCGAAAATTGAGACATCCAACCGAAAATTGAGACAGCTGGACGAAAAATGAGACATCCAGCCGAAAATTAAGACATCCAGCCGAAAATTGAGACAGCTGGACGAAAAATGAGACATCCAGCCGAAAATTGAGACAGCTGGACGAAAAATGAGACATCCAGCCGAAAAATGAGACATCCAGCCGAAAAATGAGACATCCAGCCGAAAATTGAGACATCCAGCCGAAAATTGATACAGCTGGACGAAAAATGAGACATCCAGCCGAAAAATGAGACATCCAGCCGAAAAATGAGACATCCAGCCGAAAATTGAGATAGCTGGACGAAAAACGAGACATCCAGCCGAAAAATGAGACAGCTGGACGAAAAATGAGACATCCAGCCGAAATTTGATACAGCTGGATGAAAAATGAGACATCCAGCCGAAAAATGAGACATCCAGCCGAAAATTGAGACAGCTGGACGAAAAATGAGACATCCAGCCGAAAATTGAGACATCCAGTCGAAATTGATACAGCTGGACGAAAAATGAGACATCCAGCCGAAAATTGAGACATCCAGCCGAAAATTGAGACATCAAGCCGAAAATTGATACAGCTGGACGAAAAATGAGACATCCAGCCGAAATTTGATACAGCTGGATGAAAAATGAGACATCCAGCCGAAAAATGAGACATCCAGCCGAAAATTGAGACAGCTGGACGAAAAATGAGACATCCAGCCGAAAATTGAGACATCCAGTCGAAATTGATACAGCTGGACGAAAAATGAGACATCCAGCCGAAAATTGAGACATCCAGCCGAAAATTGAGACATCAAGCCGAAAATTGATACAGCTGGACGAAAAATGAGACATCCAGCCGAAAAATTAGACATCCAGCCGAAAAATGAGACATCCAGCCGAAAATTGATACAGCTGGACGAAAAATGAGACATCCAGCCGAAAATTGAGACATCCAGCCGAAAAATGAGACATCCAGCCGAAAATTGAGACATCCAGCCGAAAATTGAGACATCCAGCCGAAAATTGAGACAGCTGGACGAAAAATGAGACATCCAGCCGAAAATTGAGACAGCTGGACGAAAAATGAGACATCCAGCCGAAAAATGAGACATCCAGCCGAAAAATGAGACATCCAGCCGAAAATTGAGATAGCTGGACGAAAAACGAGACATCCAGCCGAAAAATGAGACATCCAGCCGAAAATTGAGACAGCTGGACGAAAAATGAGACATCCAGCCGAAAAATGAGACAGCTGGACGAAAAATGAGACATCCAGCCGAAATTTGATACAGCTGGATGAAAAATGAGACATCCAGCCGAAAAATGAGACATCCAGCCGAAAATTGAGACAGCTGGACGAAAAATGAGACATCCAGCCGAAAATTGAGACATCCAGTCGAAATTGATACAGCTGGACGAAAAATGAGACATCCAGCCGAAAATTGAGACATCCAGCCGAAAATTGAGACATCAAGCCGAAAATTGATACAGCTGGACGAAAAATGAGACATCCAGCCGAAAAATTAGACATCCAGCCGAAAAATGAGACATCCAGCCGAAAATTGATACAGCTGGACGAAAAATGAGACATCCAGCCGAAAATTGAGACATCCAGCCGAAAAATGAGACATCCAGCCGAAAATTGAGACATCCAGCCGAAAATTGATACAGCTGGACGAAAAATGAGACATCCAGCCGAAAAATGAGACATCCAGCCGAAAAATGAGACATCCAGCCGAAAATTGAGATAGCTGGACGAAAAACGAGACATCCAGCCGAAAAATGAGACATCCAGCCGAAAATTGAGACAGCTGGACGAAAAATGAGACATCCAGCCGAAACATGAGACATCCAGCCGAAAATTGAGACATCCAGCCGAAAATTGATACAGCTGGACGAAAAATGAGACATCCAGCCGAAAATTGAGACATCCAGCCGAAAATTGATACAGCTGGACGAAAAATGAGACATCCAGCCGAAAATTGAGACATCCAGCCGAAAAATGAGACATCCAGCCGAAAATTGATACAGCTGGACGAAAAATGAGACATCCAGCCGAAAATTGAGACATCCAGCCGAAAATTGAGACATCCAGCCGAAAATTGATACAGCTGGACGAAAAATGAGACATCCAGCCGAAAATTGAGACATCCAGCCGAAAAATGAGACATCCAGCCGAAAAATGAGACATCCAGCCGAAAATTGAGACATTCAGCCGAAAATTGATACAGCTGGACGAAAAATGAGACATCCAGCCGAAAATTGAGACATCCAGCCGAAAAATGAGACATCCAGCCGAAAAATGAGACATCCAGCCGAAAATTGAGACAGCTGGACGAAAAATGAGACATCCAGCCGAAAAATGAGACAGCTGGACGAAAAATGAGACATCCAGCCGAAATTTGAGACAGCTGGACGAAAAATGAGACATCCAGCCGAAAAATGAGACATCCAGCCGAAAATTGAGACATCCAGCCGAAAATTGAGACATCCAGCCGAAAATTGAGACATCCAGCCGAAAATTGAGACAGCTGGACGAAAAATGAGACATCCAGCCGAAAAATGAGACATCCAGCCGAAAAATGAGACATCCAGCCGAAAATTGAGACATCCAGCCGAAAATTGAGACATCCAGCCGAAAATTGAGACAGCTGGACGAAAAATGAGACATCCAGCCGAAAAATGAGACATCCAGCCGAAAAATGAGACATCCAGCCGAAAAATGAGACATCCAGCCGAAAATTAAGACATCCAGCCGAAAATTGAGACAGCTGGACGAAAAATGAGACATCCAGCCGAAAATTGAGACAGCTGGACGAAAAATGAGACATCCAGCCGAAAAATGAGACATCCAGCCGAAAATTGAGACATCCAGCCGAAAATTGATACAGCTGGACGAAAAATGAGACATCCAGCCGAAAAATGAGACATCCAGCCGAAAAATGAGACATCCAGCCGAAAATTGAGATATCCAGCCGAAAATTGAGACATCCAGCCGAAAATTGAGACATCCAGCCGAAAATTGAGACATCCAGCCGAAAATTGAGACATCCAGCCGAAAATTGAGACAGCTGGACGAAAAATGAGACATCCAGCCGAAAAATGAGACATCCAGCCGAAAAATGAGACATCCAGCCGAAAAATGAGACATCCAGCCGAAAATTAAGACATCCAGCCGAAAATTGAGACAGCTGGACGAAAAATGAGACATCCAGCCGAAAATTGAGACAGCTGGACGAAAAATGAGACATCCAGCCGAAAAATGAGACATCCAGCCGAAAATTGAGACATCCAGCCGAAAATTGATACAGCTGGACGAAAAATGAGACATCCAGCCGAAAAATGAGACATCCAGCCGAAAAATGAGACATCCAGCCGAAAATTGAGACATCCAGCCGAAAATTGATACAGCTGGACGAAAAATGAGACATCCAGATGAAAAATGATACATCCAGCCGAAAAATGAGACATCCAGCCGAAAATTGAGACATGTAGACGAAATTTCAAATATCTCAGAAATTCTCAAAAATCGAGAACGTGTAGGTACAAGTGAAGTTAAATCAGAGATTCTCAAAAATTAACCACGTGTGACATGAACTAAATTTTTTTCGGTGTAATTCTTAGTGCCGAAATATATTAAACTAATTTACAAATTTCTCCGCAATGTTTGAATTATTGGGACTGCTAATAATTCCTAGAGAATACTTTCTCAGGTCCAAAAATTATACTCATAGTATTCTTCTAATTGAAGCGTAAGTTTTATTCTGCAATGCTGTTAAAAAAAAGATGAATAAAAAGGTTAAACGAAATTGAATGATTTTAATCGCGATTTGAATACATAACGATACACAATATTCTACACAATGATTTATAAACATTACATAAAATTACACACATATAATTTACAATCACAGTAAACAATAATTTACAAAAGTTGTAAAAATATATTTTACAAAAACAAAAAAACAAAAATCTAAATTACACGAGGAACTTCAAAAACTGAAAAATGCTCAGAATAAAAAAAAAAATATTTTAAAATGAATATTTTCTTAAATGGGTAACGAAAAAATTATATTAACCGTAGTATAAAAGGAACATTTATTTGATAAAGTAAACTAGAAACAAATTCAACACGAACTTACACATTATTTCTATAATTGATTCCAAAATGTACTTACTTTGGAAATTAACTAATAACTTTTTTTTTACACATTTACGTACAAGTACAATAAAAATATAATTCACAAAAAATATAAATTAGTTCTTAATATTATTCACATTGCTGTAAAAATTAGACTAATTAATTAAATTAAAAAAAAAAATATTGCACAGGCCTAAATGCATCAAAGGGTAAATAGAAACTATCATTGATAGGAATGATATGATATTAAAAATATGCGTGGATAGGTAAGTCTTCATTTTTAGATATGATGGGGAAACTAGCACCTACAAAAAATGAATAGTTCTGATTTTGTTTCAAATTAGAATACACAAAAAATAAAACAAACAAAAACGAATATTTTTTTAAGTAAAAATTAATGTCAGTAGATATGAACTGGTCGAAATTTTGATCATTTTGTTTACTAGTTTTTTGAAAGAACATGAATGCAAATGTTGACTGTATTATATTTATGAAAAGTACACACGCTTTCTCGAGCAGCTGGAAAACATTTTTGGTGACAAAAAAAAATAAAAAAAACCTACATGTTGATATTCATTTTTATTATGTGTCTGGACTTATCTGTTTGGGTTTTAACGCTAATTAATACTGACGATTTGAGAAATAATACTGAATGAGATATGCTGAAGAAAGTTCTGATCAACTAAAATGATATGGCATCCGATACTGATATGCACGCAGACCATCACTGCAGAACAAAAACATGAAGACAAAACTAAAAAAATAAGATTTCATTGAATATAATTTTTCAGGAGAGATACGTTTCATCAAAGTACAGAACAACTTAAACATCTCCCATAACGTGTTACGACAATTAAGAAGTAAAAACTAAACAGTCTAACAAAAATCTCTTAAGAAAATGTTTTCATAAAATGAAATTTAGTTGGACTTCTATGTCCGAAGATAAATAATTATAAAAGTAGGCAATGGCATGAATAAGTTCCAAATTTCAAAAAATCTTAATAAAATTATTTTAGAACAAATTACCAACCAATACGCGAATTTACTATTTCATTTCATCTTAGTAATGCATTTTAGCAAGTCTACTTTTTAATAAATTTATCAAAATTAGATTGACACATTTATGAGTTTGGTACATCAGATAAAAGAAATTCAGAAAGCTACAAATATCAAATGAAAATAATTGAAGGGTCGTTGATTGTAAAAATAACCATAGATTTAGTCCATTTCTCAAACTCAAATTTTCCAGAGGAGTTAATACTAGATGAGAATAATTTTGGGAAGCCAATAAATCCCTTTTAAGATTCCTACGATTCTGAATTTTCTATTAAAAAAGTTGAAATTTTGAGCAGTAGTCATCTTCACAGAAAATTTTTCAATAAATTGATTTCGCACCAATGGAAAAGATTTTCGTATACGAAGCAGTGCAGGAAAATAAACGACCTGTGCACTATTCTCATGCTGGAAGCATTAAAACGTATCTTAATTGCTTCATGTATAACCATTGATCCAAGTAAAAAAAAAATAAAGTACCTTCCTCAACAAAAATTCATACTCTTCTTCTAGTCTAGATAAGTGGATGTTTGGAAAAGTTCTTCTAACCAAAACTGGAATTCATTTATAACTTCGTCCCAGGGGCATGCTTAGAGTATTTTGAAAGCAATGAAATTGCAAATAAAAGGGCCCTTTAACAGCTCCAAAGGGCCCCTCTTTCTTGATAAAAGAGGAAAATTTACAGAATCACGCTAAAATGTTATTTCTTCAAAAATTGATGGGGCCATAAGGTTCTCATCTGTTAAGTCGCAAAATGAATATTATTGGTCGGATATATAGAGAGACAGCTCCGAATTTGTTCTCAAAAAACATTCTGATGAGTTTCTTCACTTTAACATTCAGAACATTCATCAAACAAAAATTTAAAATAATTATTGCATTGTTCGAATCATCTTTTTAAGTACGAGTAGCTGTTGCCGTTTAATCCTATTCAAATCTCAGTTTTCAAGATATTCATAGCTTACTCTTGCTTTTAAGAGTTTCTCCTTGGAAATGTCAGATACTGCCTCTGACAGAGAAGTCAGTTTTACACAAGTATGTCATTTTCTTCACAATATTCTATGGTTGCAGACACATTATGTGATAGCTGAGGAAGCACAACACGTCGACGATCCACCATCAATTTTTTCAAGCAACCTCGAAATCCCGAGTAATATTTTGAAGGAAAATCAGTTGGCAGGTGTGGAAGGCCTCCTAAAAAAAAAATCTGATGTATCGATAGTTTATCTCAAAAAGTTTTAAAATGAAAATGTAAAGAATAATAAATTGTACCAATGAAAATTTTCCCATTGGTTAAATGCAATTTCTGGATTTGTTCAGTATGCAGTTTGATTGGTTTATTAGAGTCCACTCGAATTTGTGTAGTTGATTTTTCATGCAAAATCCAAACATTATGCCAAACGCCATCGGATACCATTTCCTAAAGAACAAAGGAAAATTGATTAAATTAAATGTGAAACTTGTGTTTTGTGAATAGAGCTGCATATCGTAAAGATCAGTTTCACTGATGAGTATCCTAAGAAAACTCTGAAAAATTAAATCACGACAACGTACCTTCGATTTAATGGAATACATTTCTTGCTCTCTACCAAAATTATGACTGAACTCGATAAATCCATCAACAAGTGCCACAGCTAAATAGTCTCTGTGTGACTGGCGAATTCTGCTGCTCCACAGTAATAAGCCACTAGTTTGGCTGGTGCGGATTGAAAATTCATATTTAACTGATTTTTTACTCTTCTTCCTTCATTGATTTGATAAAAATATACAAATATTAATTGTAAATTTATTTATTAGAAACAATAAAATATAGATATTTGAAAAGAAAAAAGGAAGTTTCTTCAATAAAATAGTAGGTACTAAAAAGCGAATCCAAAATTATACTGAGAAACGGGGGTTGAGGGGCAGTTACGCATTCAAAAATTTGCTTAGTGAGAGGCTCAATCTTAAATTCATTACCAAAGCACAAAAATTCATGAAAAGAAATTTGTATTAATTTAATTTTTTTTTTTTTCAAGAGGAGATTCAGTCCTTTACTCCCTTTGAATGTGGCACTGGATGGGGAACATGATTTTTGATAATTTTTTAGAAAAGTGAAAAATATAAAGAAAATATAAAAAGACTATTAGTCCATACGGATCCGTCTATATGGGTAGTTCATGATTTTGTGCAGCAGATGCTTACTCGTCATTGAAAAATTCATAATCTGTCGATTCGTCGAACATATCGTCATCAATGTTCTTATTTTCAGTCATTTCCTCGTCACCACTGTCGCTCAAATCACCATAATGGTTATCATCTATGGTGAAGCCACCACCATCAAAGCTGTTGTTAGCATTGCTAGTAAGCAAATTATGAGAAAATTGTTAGTCTTTAGGCTGATTAAGTAAATTAGCACGTACTGAAGCTTTACAAATTAAAACAGTGAAAATCTGATAGAATGTAGATCCTCGAAGTTGAAGAAACATTAAACTATGGAACATCCTGAATAAGATGTTAAACTTTCTTTTTCAGAATAATAGATCAAAATTGTTCTATTGCTTGCCTATCACAGAAGGAAGAAGACATTTATTCCAGTCATCTATCAATTATAGGATAAGTAGCTGGTAGATAAGAGGTATACTTATGTAATTCATGCAGAACTATTTTTTCAAATTACTTACTTGGCATGTTGTTTATTTGACCTGTACAGCAGGAACAAATCTCCATTAAAACGAACACCAACATTTTCTTCATTTTCTGTAACATTATAAAACCAATATTAATTGACTAAAAAATTAAATGAATGGTAGTATAATTGCAGAGAACTGGGACAAGCATGAGTCAGCTTTGTAGGGTGGAAATTTTTTTAATAGCTCTGTGTAAAAAGTTTTAAATCAGTTATATTGAAATTTAACCAATTCTAGTCAATAAAATGTTAATAAATAATTATAATAATTTCATCTCGTCTGGAGGCTCACTCAAAAGCAAGAATTCCCTTGCATGCACCCTAAAGTGTACTAAAATTTTTTGCACCATCTTCAGGGTTAACGAAGCAAGTCAGTCTCTTTCTCCAGTCTTGCGTACTGATGCAGGTTTCAGGTTTGATGAAAAGAATTGAATTTGAATATATGCAATACAACTTACCTGCAGGTGAAATATAATTTTGGCAATGCATTCCTCCAAAGTTTGGCATGCATTTGCAAATGAAATTTGATAAATAAGGAACACACACACCGCCATTTAAGCAGGTTTGGTCTGATGCACAAGTATGACGTTTAAATGGCACCATATTGACGTGATCTCCAGACAACAGCTGCAGCGGTTTACCGTTTATCAAAATCCGTTGAATAGCTCCATGAAATCTTTCAGCAACTCCAGATTCGCGATTCACTTCGGCGAGTGTTCTGAAATGAAAGCAAGAAAAATTGTTAGTATCCAATATGAAAATTGACAGTTGAACAATTCAAAGAGCCAGTACTTACGGAACACCACCAACGTATAATGGTAACTCCAAATTCAACTCATTCAAGGATGCACCTGACATTCCACGTGTAACGCTGCCATTATTTAGCTGAATAGATCCTATCCTATCGAATCGATGAATTTTTGCAGAGTGCCAATGGTCACCTAGGGTAATTTTATTCTCGGTGCTGTAACAATAAAAAAATAATAATAATATTCGGGAAAAAAAAAATTGAAAGTAGAACAGTGGGTATCAAGTGACCCAATAGTTCTTTAGGGAATATCCACATTGAAATGAAAATATAATTAATAAGAAATCGAATTCATAAATTTAACACCAAAATCCAGGTAGATATATGGCAGTTTAGAGAAAAAAGATCCACATCATTCCTTTAAGTAGGTATGTACATGCAAAATGGATTTATTTGAATTATTCAAAATGCAAGTTTTTCTTTTTCTTCTCATTTATTTGTTCTTATTTATCTTTCTTAAAAATGTCTGTCTTTATATCATTTTTTCCTTCAATTTTTTTCCTTGTCTTTCCCACCCCATTTTTACAATTTTTAAGACATTATGAAAAGTTTAAAATTTTCCTTTGTTCTTTATATTTTCTCCTTTCTTTTTTCTTTTTGTTGGCTTTTTCATTTTATCCTCGTAATTTAATATCTTTTCATCTCTATCGCCTTCCATCCTTCACCTCAATTCCTCGTTTTCATTAACATTACAATTATGTCCAAACAGAGTAGCTGAAGAGATGAAAAAATAACTCTTCAGACTTTTTTCAACACGAGTAAATGCTATGGAGTCTGTAAAACAAAAATCCGCTGAAGAGCATTTTTTTCTTACTTTCCCATAAAATTTTCATTTCCCATTTTAGGTTTGGTTTCCTGCACCCGTATCACAATTAGATTACATCATATGTGCATTCACGATTCCTCAACAATAATAATTTCATATTTCACCAGTAAAATAATTCAAATTTACAATACGACATTTGCCAGTTAGCCGAATTCAGCGTTATTCAACCAAAATCATCGCCTTGTGTACTAAAAGAGCAATACTATTCTCGAAACTCACGTTATATTGGCGATACCACTTCCCAAATCGTATCGAAACTGGACGTGCCCATTGACCAGGTTGACCGAAATGAAATCGCCTCGTCGACTGAGCAGCTGCCCATTATAGAGCAGAACCCCATTCAACGCCTCCGCCAAAAACCAAATTTCTATCGAAAAACCGCGTCTCACGTTCTCCAGGCATGGAAATTTTATGTACGAATTCAGTCCATTAAAATGGGGAATGTATAAATCGTCGGCTGACGGTTCGACTGTGGCAAAAACGAACAAGTAGTCACGCTATTATCGAATGACGGAGTACGAGGAAAGGGTTGCACAACATGTTAACACATTTAAGCGATTAAATGGAGGCGAAATGAAATGAGAAACCGATATAAGGTGTACGCAGACACAGGGGTAGAAATTTCACGGGAAGAGTAAAGTGGGATGTGATAATTTACGATTACGAAACACTTACAAATTTCACACGAGTTTCCTTTGTGGCCAGGCAAGCAGTGACAAGAATAGCTACCCTGCAGTAAAGGCTCACATATGGAGCCATGCTGGCAGGGATTCGAGCCGCAAGGATTATTGTCCGTTTCGCATAGACCACCTGTAAATATTAGGGGCAAAAAATTCACACTAGTATTGAAAATGAAAATAAAATTGTTTTAATTAATAAAATGGAAAGCATTATTATAACCAGCCTGAGAGTGACACCTGATGATTGAACACTCCGAAAATTCCTTCGGTTTCAAGGCATCCTTCTTCAAAAACTTTCTTAAAACCCGATGTGGGTTTTTAAGACTTTGAAGACGTATGGGAATATTTTTTTGTAAAAAAAATCGAGGATATTTTCGCTAAAATTTGATCGAGTGTAATTTAATTTTCCTTTTTCAAATTTCTCCTTTCCTTGCCCCACAAAATCACGATTTCAAAACATCAAAAAAAAAAAAAAGAAGAAATCAATGACTTATGACATCATTTTGTAGAAGAGAAAATAAATAATCAAAAACAGTGAAAAAATCGAATTTGTTTTTTTTTGTTTTTTCAAAATTTGATCTTAGTCCTTTTTTCAACAATTCTTGGTAGTCCTAAAATTTTTATAAAAAAAAAAAAAAAAAAAAAAAAGGATGAGCACTAAATGGCTTTCTAAAGTTCTTACCAAAACAGGTGCAAGAATCAGTGCTATTTTCACATTTAATCATCTCTGCGCACTCTTTCATGTCTTGAGTTTTCTCTACGATTGAATCTTGTTTCTCTTTTAACTTTACAGTATGGCGACCAATTTTCAGTTTACGAATACAGCCAATAAATCCGGAACTGGTTCCAATATTTTCGAAAATTCTGAAACAGAATTTTTCTTTTTGTTCAATTCAGTAAAATTAAATCATCGATTCTATCAGTCTGTGCCTTCTTACATTCGGTACTGCAACCAAAATAACATCACGAAGAAAGTTATTTCTTGGGTTGAAAAATGTAATTTTTTGTAACGTTCGTAATCCCCTACGTTAATAATGCCAGACTTTACATAAAATTTACCTAAAGGGTTTAAAGTCCAATATATTGAGATGATCATACCAGCAGAAACAAAGTCCATTTCATGAAGAAGAAAACGAATAGAGGTGCAAAGAAAAGAAAAGCATGTCAGGGTCATCAATCATTCGACAATGACAGAATGAAAGCTAAATCGGTCCATGAAGTATTAGGAGAATAGAAGTTGAGTGCTGGTATAAAATTAGAATTTACAACACGCGTTCACATACGCGTAGAGCACTGTATCCACCAGCCACAACGAATGTGAAAAAAACTTTCAGTGTTACCACGTTTGTAAATTAATGCGAACGAAAAATATTTCGAATAGTGGTACCTATATCAATTTCATACACGACTTCTGTTGTAACATCTCATCTAAGATTGCCATGAAAATATAGTGAACAGCCAAATATGGCAAAAAACATCTTACTCCTCTCTAACCCCTCTCTCATTTTGCAGAATCCACATGATTTTGACGAACTCTATTCCCACATAGTTTGTTGTTCAAAAATTTTTTCAGTAAAATCAGTTTGTAAAAAATGAAATAATTGTATAAGTCGGTTTCAAATAAATAGAAATTATGCAAAAATGGCTTATTTTAGTGACTTTGAGATTTTTATGAATTTTTCTGATTGGTCCCTTGCATCGATTTCATACCCATTTAACTTGACTCAAGCACCAGAAATTGGTAGCTTGAACTTAGTTCCAGGATTGTAAAACTACGGATTAAAATTTGTATATCTCTGTATGTGTACAAATTTTAATCCATGAGAGAACTAAGACTTAAACGTGTGTATAATTTTGGGTAGAAAATATGTAATCATATAGAATTATAGTAATTACTCACTTGTTCGAAGAAATGGGTACATATCCAACAAAAGCACTGTCATTCAAATCTAAAGCTTTTAGAGTGCCTTCAGACTGACCAGCCACCGATTCTCCACCATCTACTTGCAGAATGCCATCTTTTTGATATCGCTTGGCTACAATTCTGTGGTAACTATTCACCGATAATCGTTGAATCGAAGTCAAAATGGCTGGTCCATTTCCTAAATTGTACCTAAATTCGACAAAGCTAAATAAAAACATAGCGTATTAATCGAATTATCACATGAGGTCACTTTCGCATATGGACTGTATATACATTTATGAGTGAAAAATTACAATTTACCCATTAATTAAAGCCAAACTCAAAAAGTCACCGGCTCCATCTACTCTTTGTTGGCTGTACAGCAAAATACCATTTTCTGTATAACTTTTGAATTCGATTTCAACGCTGAATTTTTGGTAAGCTTTTAGTGGTTTTAGTTGGATAAACGACTGGCCACTAAAGGCTGGTATTTCAATATCTATAATCACAAATAGTAAAACAGTGACCGTACCTATCAATTGGTGAAAATACAACATTCCCCCAATTTACCTACCATGTTTTATCACAGAAATTTCACACAAAATGCCAGTAAATGCTGGTGGGCAGATACATTGAAATTCTCCATTGGATCTGTCTTTGCATTGAGCATTATGAGCGCATGGATTCGATGCACATCCTCTTTGCTTGATAGCGGATGTAATTCCTTCTATTAAAAAAAAAAAAGGAGAAACTATAACGGGCAGCAGTAAATATAAGTCTGTTTTGAAATATATGAACCTAAACAGATTATAACCTGCGCACGATTGTCGATCTGAAGTTTCTGAGTGCATTTCCTTGCAAACGCAAATGCCAGCTACGCAGGAACTATTCTCAATGAGACAGTCTTCATTCACAGAACAAGTATCTCCCAGGAGAGCAGTTATGGTCGCAGAGGTAGGTTCGTTGATTACATGATACACGTCTGAAATTAAACAAAGAATTATGAAAATACAATATAACACTAGTTAGAGGGGTGAAAACAGACGAAAAGGGTAGGAAAAATGCCTGAGAAATCTCAGTTAAAAGCATATAAGTAGATAAAAAATCATATTTTCTCTTCCGAAATACACATCTCTATGATTTTTGTATCTACAAATGGGAATTATGTATGGAACAAAGAAAAGAAAAATTTTGGAGAAAAGATAAATAAGAAAAGTGCTTTCGATAAGAATATTGTAATACGAAAAGAAACAGTTTAGCAGTGATTTATTGGATTATGAATTTCAAAATTATTTCACACAAAATAATACTATAATATTGTACTTTAATACCAAAATTGGCAAAGTCCTAGAAAAATATCACCCAGTTTTTTTCACTCAAATTATTTGGTGAATTCCTGGTACCTAATACGAAATCAGCTTAAAACATAAGCGATAATTTTTGGGACTTGGACAGAAACCAGGACATGGTTTGTAAAATGTACAGTCAAATATTTATTAGAAAAAAATTTTATAAACAATAATCCAGTTACTTGTGACTGGAAGGGGGAAGGGGATAACTTAATCATAATATCTGATTATTTTCAAATCAATAAAATCTCTCGAGATATATTTACCTTTTACTTTTCCAGAATTCATTTCATTTAAATCGTAATATCCATTATTTCTATTCAGTGACTGCTTGGGAGACATTCTAGGAGTGTAGTATATGCTCTTGGATTCAGAGACAACATGTCTTGTAGACTTCGACATTGGTGCGATAATGTCCTCTGCTTCGGTGTATTGATTTATCGAAGTCCAAGCACCGAGTTTTGGTCCATCAGTACCACTTATGTAATCGTCTGGAAGAATATGAAAAGTTGAAATATAAATTTCTGATTATTCAGTTTACAGGCTTCAAAGCAACTAAATTTTACATTTAACCACTTTTTGAGCTCAGCTCTCCACTTCTAAAGCGAATTAAAAAGTTTTTTGAGAGATTTATTTTTACACAAAAAGAGGGTAGAGCTTTCATTTAACTCCATTCGTCAGGAAAAAGTGCAGAAAAAAAATCAACTCTAATAAAAAAAGTCTAGAAATGAAATTTTTCAATTAGGTCTGAACAGAAAGTCATTCTCCAATGATTTTCAAAAATTTTTCTATCAAGTTAAATAATTATACCTGTGCATGCACTTAGCGCCTGAACAGCAATATCCTTTTGGTATCGACAAGCATACAGCCTCAGCTGACACTCAGAACTATACGTTTGTCCATCATTTCCACAAACCGCCTGTAAAAAATAATGCACATGAATATAGAGTTCTTCGAGATAAAATGTTATATGGGTCTCACTGAAATAGCCTTTACTCACCTGAGACTGGCCGGTATAATCCAATGGACAGGATATATGGCAAACACATTTAGCAATACCCTCGTGTATTTCACAAGTGGCATTAAAGTAGCAGCTGAGCTCATCGCATGATGTGGGAGCTGGAGTGCTGGCATCAGCTATATTCGGAATAAAGGAAATATTAATTTTTCTAGTCACATAAGTACATTAATTTCAATATTTTTGAAGCCCAAGAAGTCTGTTGTTCGAGGAAAATATGGAGTTGATGTTTTAAATGAAACACAAACCCAAAATACAGATCAAGTTATTATTTGAGATACTATTTTTTTGACTTAGAGTGAATCCACTGTACCTGAAACGCATCCATTAGGTCCAAGAACTTTATTGATTTCTGTACACACCGTGCACTTAGGGCCTTGAACTTCTGGTTTACAAACGCATCTACCTGTCATTTGCTCGCAATCGTCTCTCACCGAACCGAAAAGTGAGCATCCACATGCTAAAATATAAAAATTTTGCTGAGCGAAATGTTTCAGAACGTGTTTTATGAAACGGAGAAAACTCACGAAGGCAGCCAGGATGGCCTGACGATATTTTTGGAAGACCCCAGAAACCGGGTTCGCATCTGTCACACTTCAATCCACCAACTCCGGGCTTACAATGGCATTGGCCAGTCGCAGGGTCACAGGAGTCTGAGTGCGAGCCTAAAATCGAAAGTAAAAAAGTAAAATCTTAGCTATAGTATAACAATTACAAGCATAAAGCTTCAATGAAGATATTAATTAAGATTAGCTTATTATTCGATATGTCTTACCCAATTTATTACAATTACACACAGATGGACATCCGTCGTGGTTCGGACCTTGAGCCGGAGTTTTGTCGTCTGGACAGCACCCATGCCACGAATCTCGACAACTTTTCAAATAAACACCAGTATCTGCAATGTGAAATAAGTGCAAGTGTTAGTTTTAAAATTACATTTTTCATACAAATAGTACTCGCATGTTGAAATTTGATTACAAACTAAACTACAAAGAGCATTATTTGAAATTGTAAGGAAATAGGGTAGAGTCGAACTTCTACATAAAAAAAAATTTTTAATTACCCTTACAGTATTATACCATTATATTCAAAAACTAAAGTTTATGACTTTCCCAATTTCAATTTCTCCTATGGGTTGCGTAAGTGAGTATTTGAAAAAACTAAAACCGGTACTCTGTTGAGGAACTGTTGGAGAAGAGCTTCATAAAATTAAAAAAAAAATTTCATGGTACCAATATCTTATGTGATGTTGGTTTTTTGGACTAATTGGGTTTTGCGGAGGGACTCATCGTTTGTTTGTATTAAAAGTAAATTTTATTCCAACTAGGTATATCACACAAATAATAATCTATAATTATAATAAAATTCAATTGTCCGGATGTCTGTACATATACTTTGGATTCACATATAAATTATTTTCCTTATAGAAAGATAAATTCTCCCCCCCTCCCCGTTCAAAGAAAATACTTAAAGTTTCACTTTATTGGCGTCAAACTCTTGATATTTTCTATTCATTTTTTTATTTTTATTTTTAATCATAATATCGAGTGCGTGTGTCTTTTATAATTTATTTATTATTTTTTGTGACGAACGAAAAAATTATTTCAACCCCCTCCCACCCGCTACCTATCAAGCAAAGTCTAACCATGAGTACTCTGAGAATTGATATTGATATGAATTTATAAACATTATTTCATTTGCTCATAATTTTATGAGAATTAATTTTTTTTAATTTTTTTTCTATAACTTATCACTCGAGTATTGAAAAATTTAGTTTTTTGTATGTATTTACGAGGTACTACGTATATTAACCACAACGGCAATAAAAACGAGTAATTTGGTAACGTTTTAGCAGTCACTAGCTATCATAATTATGGAATCGAGTATGTCGGTAGCTTCACGTATTTACGGCAAATCAATTATGCAATTTGCAGTACATATGTCTTCCGATCGTAATTTTGATATTATGAGAATTCCGTACCATACGAGGCGAGTATAGCACAAAGAAGAATAAAATAATATAATGGTCGCTTCGAACATCTTGTGAAAATTTTGAAGCGAGGCAAGAGGGGGCCACGCTAGTTGAAGAATAAAATTTGTGGAAAAAATAAGTTTTTTCGAAAATACCAGTTTCTTTTTCACTGAACTGTTAGTTTCCTACTACCTATTTTGTAAAAGAATGATTCTTTTTTAATCACCTTTAAACGAATTTGTTTGAGTATGAGTTATAGACTTATTAATACTTAATTGATTCGCGTTTTTTAGTTATTTATAAAATTGTCTAATATGGTACCTTTAGGACAGCATCGAGCAAACTTGGAAGTATGATGACAATAACTATCCAATGGGCAGTCTTTTCGATTTGGTCCACTACCGCAGTCTAGTTCTTGCTGAGTGATCGGATCAACTATTGGCGTTTTTCCATTGCAAGGTTTCACCTCCATACCTAAATAACGCCGAAATTAAAGTCCAACTTTTATTTACATTTAATTACACTTAATCAAAATATCTCCAATTGAAGTACCTCGACAGAGTTCAATCGGTCTCAAACGAATCTCTTCCTGCTTTTGGCACGATTTCATTTTCATATGGCAAACAGACGAGTACATTTGCAGATCGGAACCACAAACTAGCTTCTCAGGTTCGAGTGAGCAGTCGAATATGCATGCGCATCGAGGTAAACCATCGGGTCCAGTTTCACAGGTTCCTTCGAAGTCACATAGAATATCTTGGCACACTTCTTTGCGCACACTGGACACTTCTACCACACGATCATTGGATTCCAGAGGGTCGGCAGTGTTTACTGTTTGAATAAAATGAATTAAATTGGTTAGTAGATGTTTTGAAAATGTACGTCTATTACGAGTACCTACATATAATATACAAAATAATTGGGTCGTGTATTTGTATTGAAGCTACTCACACTACGAGTACATACACGTATGTATTGTGGTGCCCGAACAGGGGTAAACCTATTCTTAAGAAAAGTTGAAAATCAGATGAAGACTGAAGAGGGTTTGGATAGTAAAAAGAGAAGATCTGAAATAACTAACACTATAGAAACAGTAAAGTCAAAAAGTTTGTTAATCCTATCTAGTATGTCGGATTACCTTCACAAATAAAAAGACAAGATATACATAACTTACAGTTTATTTACGTGCTTGAAGACTCCATGGACGACGGATACGAATTCAGGCGAAGATGGTAATTCACGGCAACACAGCAGCTTGAGAGTAAGCTATACCTCGACTAGGATCACAGGCTTTTAACTTGAAGACTTTAAACGAAACTTTTGTTCGACAAAATTGACTAAGATTTGAAATACCGAAACAGCACAAATGAACAAAGGTGATACACCACTATACTTAGAAAAATAACTCAGTATTTTCTCAGCAACTAGCTAGTAGGTTCTGTTAGTCCAAGAGGTATTTACTGTTCAGTAGTCAAGAGCAATAGTGAAGATCCTACTCTCAAACCGCTGGTTATATACACGATCCTAAAGGCGGAGTGATTACCATCCTCAAAATCTATTGGACGAAAGCTCAAAAGCTATTGGCCAGATTGAAACAAAAAGAACCAATCCAAAATTCGAAAATAAGACAAAAGGGGTAAAATAAAAAGGAAAGAGTATACTATCATTGAGGTTGAAAGAAAAAGAATCCTCAGAAAAAGAAATAAAAGGTAAAATGAACAGATAAAGAAAGATAAGTTCCGAAATTGTGTGGATAAACTGAAAACAAAAGAATTCCAACTTGCAACTCGACAGATAACAAGTGAAACAAAAGACGAAAACTGAAGATAACAGATCACACAATAAAACTTTACTTTAAATGGAACTTCTGTAAATTAACTGAATTGATAAATTTAACTTCTTTAGAATTCAAATAAAACACAATGTCTTCATTCCATATCTCCTGGATATTAACAAAAGAAAAAGGATAAAGAATAAGCTTGATATGGAAAAAATGAAAAAAAGAGTAAAAGAATAAAAGATTACTTTACGAAAATAAAGGATTTCTGAAGACAAAAGAAAAAGATATCTGAAGTTAAAAAGACAAAAAAAAGAATTAAGAATGGGGAATGTAGATATTTGAAAAAGAAAGAAAAATTTCTAAGTTAAGATTTCGGATTGCAAATATTACGGAGATATTAATATTCAGAAAAAATGAAAAATGTAGAATTTCAGGAGAAAAACTGTTCGAGAGGATTTCTGATGAAAAACTATCTGATTTTCAGTTCTTAAAAATATATCCTACCATATGTGGGAACCACATGCCCCCCCCCAAACTACATTTTTTCCAGAGCCACTAGGAGAAAAATGAAGTTTGGTGGGCAATATCATTACTGATCCCTTACGATTATAAATAAATACAAAGGAAAGAACAGAAAGATAATTTGCAAATAAAAATGTATTTATCTGTATCTGAACAACCGTCAGAATACAGGTGAAAAAGTTAACAAAAGAATGAATTTAAGAAAGTAAAAAACGAAAACGTAACAGAACTTTGTAACGAAAATGAAACGAAACTTATAATTAACATGACTTCTTAACTTATGGAGTCGAGAACAAGACGAGATTAAGTTTAACAGTTGGGTAATTAAGTTTATGAAATTAAGTGATTTTAATGTCATAATGACAAAGAGAGAAAGATAAAACGAAAACGACTTAATTAATAAGATATGTAGTTCTTAAAGGAATGACTGACTCGACTACTGATTTTGATTTACTGATGATTAATCTGGTATCATGACTGAAGAAAATATGTGATAAAACAAAAGAAACACTGTCATGAATCACTGATAATTAACTAAAGAAATTACTTTACTCATCGTTAAAAAGAAAAAGGAAACTCCAGTAGGACTGATAAAAACGAAAAAGAATAGTTCTGAATAACTGAAATTACTTTTACGTTAAAGCTTGATCTTTACTTAAAGAATAGTTACGACAAGACTTAAAAAGAGGAAAAGAAAAGTCAAGAATACTGTCGGTACTTAATAAAAAGGAACAAATAAAATCACAAAAATTACATCAGACTTTTAACGAGACTTACGAAAATAGGAAGGAACAAAAATAAACGAAGGAAATCAGTCGAATTTCAGTCTAATGAAAATATAACTAATGAACATTATTGCGAGATTTACATTAACGCAACTTTTTGTATACAGGACTTTATTAAAAATGACTCCAGGATTGTGCCTGTGAAAAGAACATATATACATTTAAAAAGAAAAAGGAACGAACGGAATGACTGTACTGGAAACTGGAATACTGGTGACCTCAGGATATATGTTTCTGCTGAAACTGAGCTTTGTATGCGCGGTTGTTGGGATCCAGAAAGTAAATGTGTCCTTCTGTGTGAATGCCCGACATCGATTTCGCAAACATGGCTAGGAAATCCCGGCCAAGTATCAATCTATTGTTCGACATGGTTGGGTACTGGTCGTCGTCTATCAAATAAGCTGTAAATTTGAAGACGGCATCGAGGTTTCTGCTGACTAACGATATGTCTACTGTTTCTTCCGAAGCCACGAGATTTTTTGTTTCCCGGCCACGGGCTCCCCAGGAAAGTTTGAATATTTCCTCGGGTACTCGCTGTCTGGTATTGGTGACGGTCTCTGGTTTTACGAATCTTTTCGAGACCACTGATGAATGAAGATTCGTATCAGCATAAACAGGATAGAATACCTCGGCTCCCTTCAACTCTTCGCCCATTACGAAGCGAATGGCCATGCAGGGCGGCAACAGGAGAAGAATTTCATTCAGCTCCAATCGCGGTACTTCGAATGTGCGGAATTCTGGGCGACGTTTTGAAACTACGCGTTTGTTCTCATCTCGCATGATCACGTTGAAATCGCGATGACCGACTTTCTCGTACATGTAGAGTTTGTTTTGAAGACGATGTGCGGACACTAACTCGATGGCGTCGTCGAGTTCCTCGGAACGGGTTGACGAAGTCGACGATGAAATGGACCGACTACCTCTACGGTTGACTACGGGTGAATTACGAGCGATTTCAGAACCGGAAAGACTAACGTTGCTTTCGGTTTTGATTTTGATCGTACCAGTCTATAGAAGAGAATACCTTGAATTATTCTACTGACTAACTGATTTTTAGAAGAGACAGAACAAATTCGTAATAGCATGCGATGTATACAGAACATGCAATTTAGAAAAGACAGAAGTGTTTCGAAGAGGTGAAACACTGAAGATAGACAGAATATGATGAAGAGTAACTTCACGATAGATTATTGAAATATATAATATTTCTTACTCTTATAGCCATTTGACGCGCATCCACTGTTGTTGCAGTAGACTGGGTGTCGAGAGGTATAAAGTCTTCGCCGCAATAGCGTCTCGGAGCTTTGTCCAATACCTCTCTCAACCGTCTTTCAGCATTTGTTTCCGTTGCTGTAGCTGACTGTTGGGCCACGAACGACGTCGACGATTCGGTCACTTTCAGCTTCTTCGCAGGAGCGATCGCTTTGATGTTCTCAAGAACACGCTTGACTGGTTCGGAAACAGATGATGAACGTTTGACAACTGGGTGAACTGCAGTTGATGTGGGTGCAGGTTTGGGTTTTTTAGTCGATATCGGCGTTTTCTTTTGTTTCTTGACCGACTGCTGAACTACTGGATCAGGTTTGAAGAGTGTTGGTTCTGGTGGTGGAGTGATGTTACCAGCAACCGAAGTCTCAGCCTGCTTGTTGAGCGAAGCAGCTTTCTTTGCGGCGATCGTAAGACGTTTCGCAACGAGCTTTTCGAGACTCTGCTGTTTCTGAATTCCCGCTGGCGACGTACGAGGTGACCGCTTATCAAAGAAATGACAAGACTTAGTTTCGAAAAAACACGATATCGAAAGAAAAGATATGATATAAATCATTACCGATTTGACTTCCGGTGACTTAAGTTTTTTGAGTACTATAGATACCGGTTTGACTTGAGACTGAGGCGATTCTTTCAAGCTGAATAGCTTCTTAACTTGTTTCGGTGTCGAAGTTGATGTTTCCATCGACGGGTTCACAGTCTGTAGAGTACAGTTTTATGAGATATAGATCGACAGGACGTATCATACATAACATATAGAACATGTTATAGAACGATAGAACAGTTAAAGAAGGTATCCGAAACGAGAATTACCTTTTCGACATCCATAGGAGTCGATGATTTCGTTGGTTGAGGAACGGGTTCGTCCTCAAGAAGAGAGATTATCTCGGATGACGCTGGCGTTTGTTTACGTTCTGCAGGTGTTCTCGGACGAATCGCTACTTTCTGCGGCGACTAACAGAATATACGACACGATATGTTTAGTAAAGGACTATAAACATATTGAGAATACTGATGAGAAAACGAGGAATACCTGATTCTGAATCATTAATGTACGAATCTGTTGATCTTTCTGAGCAACTAGTTTCTCGAGTGTTTTGATACGTTCAACTCGCGCTAACATCTGAGTTTTATCCATCTAGATATGGGTATCATCAGTTTAATAAAACGAAATACAGGACATGTAAGACTGAACTTACGAAAAAGAATGAAAGTAAAAGATATTTACGTTTCGTAATTCGTCGATTTTCACAAGGACGTTGTGATACAGCTTCGTAACACTGATGAGCTGCTGGAGATTACCGGTGAGTGAATGTTCGAAATCGATGATTTTCTCTTCAACTTTGACGAATGCGTCGTTGACAATCTCAACATAGTCGCTAATCAGAGTTAACTGACGACGAGTTAAGGAGAGCTCCGGGCGTTCGATGAGCAAAGGACGAACAGCTTTGACTAGGTCGGATAAGCACTTATATTTCGTAGCTCCTTCTCGAAGAGTTTCGAGGAATGTCGGTACGGCTTCTGAGACCTTCTCAACCGTCAACGTACTGCTGTTGAGCGCGGTGTTAAGTTGAGCGTTCATAGCAACTATCTGGTTTTCGAGTTCTGATAAGTTTTGAACTACATATTAGTACCAATAGACTCAATAGTATTTATAATACGTAGGTAAAACTTACGAGTCGGTTGCTCGATCGTCGGCGTGATGTTCTGGTTTAGCTCTTCCATTACGACAGTTTGACGATGACCATTAGACGAATGAATGAGTTACTGATGAATTCCGACGAATACAGATGATTTTCGTACGAAAAGATTCGCAATTTACTGATTTTGACGAACTTTTATTACATAAAAGCGATTTCCGATTCAACATCTAAATGCGCACAACGTGTTCTCTATTGTTGTCGTTTCTCAGAACGGCGGATGTCCTCTGGCAAGGATAAAGTTTTTGCCAATGACTGTACTTCACAGATGAAATTTGTGAGAACTGATACTTCGGTACAATAGAAGCGCTAGTGTTGTTATTTTTATGTTTGTTCGATTTGTTTATAATTCGAGGATTGAATTATTATCAGTAATCAGAATTATCAGTTTCATTCTCGAAATCTTGATTAGAGTTTATTTTACGGTTTCGAAGTGAATTTATATAATAAACTTTTCGATTTCGTTTTTGATTTCTGATGACTTCTGAATTTTGTAATTCTGGTGAAAACAGAATTTTGAAGACAGGAACGATATGGGTAAAAATACAGGATTGAAGATCGATGAATTTCTGGTGAGCTACGATGAATTTCATCGCAATCTTTGAAATACTGATTTTTAATGACGAAGGTTGGAGACGTGGTGCTGGACCTCCTCTCCCGTTGGCAAACGAATTAAATACGAGTTCGTCCCTCTTTGTGCTATGATTTCACACGGGCCAACGTATAGTGGGTTGCAGTGGCGCACACGTATTTTGAAATAGGTGGTGCAAGATCACTTGTGGGGCCCTTTTCAGCATAGAGGCCCCCACCCTAATTTTTTTTGACTTAGATTTTTTTCAACTCACATTTTTCAAAATCCACTTTTCATTTTCTTTTTAGAACCTTTTTTTTTTCTTTTCCCAAGCAGACATTAACCGCATAGAAATACCACTAATATTTAAGCCCATAGATCAATTAAAATCTTACGAAAATTGAATAAGTATTACTTTTTACATCACTTTGTATATTTTGGAAAAGAGGAATAAAAAAAACAAACAAACCAAACAATTCAAATAAACTTCAATATAATATTATAGGCACTCGTATTAAAACTAAGTTGTTGAGTTTACAGAACAATTGAGTGCTTTTCTTCAAGAAGGGCGTATCACAAAAAAGTCATTTTTAGAAAAATGCATTTGAAATATTCAATTGATCATAACTATTTTTAACAGTGAAAATTTGTATGCCATTAATTACAAAAATATGAGGATTTTTGCTACTTTTTTTTGTAAATATCTTTACAATGATAATAGTTGGAAGGATGCGATTTTTACTGCCAGAAAGAGGAAAAATAATGGAATAATTTTTTAATTTCTTCAAAAAGGATGTATCTTGAGATATTCCCTTCTTGAAGAAAAGCACTCAGTTATTGGAAATTTAATAGCTTACCTAATTGAAATTATTCACTCTCAGAACAAGTATAATATAATACCTTGTACTACACCATCAACTTTCATTCTGCAAAGTGTTTGGCGCTTTTGGCTTGGCCTCTTAGTTTATACCGTCATTTGCCAATGGCGGACACCTTCCCAATGGCGGTCACCTTCTTTTTCATTTTTGTATATTTAGTGTTTAAACCGACTTATAATGAAACTGATGATGTCACATGGTAGCTGTTACCCATGGTAATGCGTTGAATCACTCAAGTAAATTTTTACTCCATCCAATAGAAATATTTGGCCATTAATTATGTTCTTGTCAATTAAAATATTCAATTTCGTAATTATTGCAAAGAAAAAGATTAGATAGTAAACATTTTTAAAACTGATAATTATCTATTCCTGTGATTATTAAATAATGTTCCGTCAAAGCATCAATGATCCTAAACCATTACAAACATTGAATTTTACAGTTTTAGAATTATTTCGTCTGTTTCAAACGTTTTTTTGAGGGTGTCCGCCATTGGCATAAAAGAAATATCAATTTTCCAATGGCGGACACTGGTGTCCGCCATTGGAAAATTCAGTCTGTTCGAAGGTTTCCAGTGGCGGACACTTGCTTTTATGCACAACTTGAGGCTGGATTAAATCCTATACCTACCATAAACCCAAGGTATGAAGCCAAAGGATGACTGCCATGCCTTGTGACATCATTGAGTTTAATTGATTTGTTTTTTTTTTTTGTTCATTTAATTATTTGAATAATGAATATAATATCTACACAAATGTGCATGGTAAAATGTTTTCAATTTGTTTTTCATCCAGTTGTCTCTATAAGTGGATGTGTGGAGGGGAGTTGAGCCCCGGAATGGACAGAGGGTGAAGCCCCTTACTAGTCAACATCATAATTGAAAAATATAATAACAATTATTCACGTTTTTTTCTACATTTCAAATATTTTTCTAGGTGTCCGCCATTGGTGTGTCTGCTACTGGAAAAATGAAAATTTTGATGTCCGCCATAGGCAAAATTTAGATAGTTGGGAAAAATGATAGGGTGTAATATGTGAATGGGTTACGGGGGCCAAAAGGGGAAAATTTTTTAGAAGAAGGTGGGGGCAAATATTCAAGGCATCAAGCAAAATAATTGAAGCATTTTTCAACAAGCTATGAAAAAATTAAGGAAAAAAATGCCTTAAGGTGTCCGCCATTGGCAAATGACGGTATAAGGTTTTAAAAATTATGGGAGAAATAATTTATTTATTTATTTATTTATTTATTTATTTGAGATGAGGAAAGGGCCTATCAGGCGATAAGCCCCTGTACCAATGAAACCTTAATTAGGCACTATTCTCATTTTTGTTCCTAAAAAAAAATTTGACTATGGGCCTAATAGCTCAACATTACATTTTTATCCTTTCTAAATCGGTAATTATTTTATTGAATATTAGTGTCATACTGGAAATTGTACAGATGATTATCATAGATGCCCTACTCCTATACACTATATCATGAGGTTAAGGGTATGCTTTACTAGATGCCCGAACTCCACACTTCGGGTTTACGAATATCTCATGGGAAGAGCTTCTGAGGATGAAATATGGAAAAATATTAATCTAACTTCTTAATTAGCTCAACCAATACAAAATTTATGATTTTCGTTATCAAACTGTCGGATAAAACGATATTTAAAAAAATATTTTCATGGAATGAGGGAATTTTCCCGACTGTTTTCTGGCTGAGTTTTTATCTAAGAGATACGATTTTCGAATATGTTATAGTTATATGATGAACTTTAGGATGTATAGAGTTAGATTTTTATTTAAAATTAAAAAACGGCTTCTACGAATACGCAAAGTTGATTTAACTTTGATAGCTAATTTTAGCTACCAGAAAATGTAAATTTAAAATTTAACTCTATACATCCTTAGTTCATCTTATAACTATAACATATTTGAAAATCGTATCTCCAAGTTGAAAACTCAGGCAAAAATTATTCGGCAAAATTTCTGTGTTTTTTACATTTTTTTCGTGTGGTAAAGCATACCCTTAACAGCTATTTAGGATACTTGTACCTTTTGGCTTCTCCTCATATAATAGTGAAATAATGAAAAAACTCTAGTTGCAAATTTTGGTAGAGTGAGGCCCCATCTGATGGGGCCCCTAAATCGTGAGGCCTGGTGCGGCCGCACCACCTAACCCCCCACGTGGGCGCCACTGGTGGGTTGAGTTTTCTAGCTACACCTGCCGATTCCTTCGACATGGTGAAGTTTTTGGTGTAAACTAAATCTCCTTTCTCGAATACGGTAAGGTGACTTCTCTGGTTACGATTCAGTCGTTGATCTAACTGAGATTTCGTAGTCTTGGCCGCATCTTTGAGAACTGCTCGATGTTCTGCTTCGGACATTCTGATACGTTTTCCGTCTAAAGTAAACTTTAGCTGTAGGAAAATGGTCGTAGGAGGATGACCGGTGGTTCGATGAAATGTATCATTCATTCGCCGTTCGATGATTTGGATGAACTCGATCCATCTTCTGTGTTGGGTTGGACAAAGTAACCGCAATCAATCGCCTATGATCTTCATCCTCGTCTCAACTGGGTTGGCTTGTGGATGATAGACGGATGTGAAACGTGTTTCGATGTTCTGATCAGCCCAATATTCAGTCCATGCAGACGATCGGAATTGACTACCGTTATCCGTGAGTACTGTCTTGCATTTTCCGAGATGCTGATACATCTTGATGAACTGCTCGGTAAATTTGATACACTGCAGACTACTAGTCTTCTTGGTTGGATACAATCTGGTGAATTTGGAGAATACATCCATGACTACGATGATCTTGCGAACTCCACCCTTGGCAGTAGGTAGGGGGCCGTAAGTATCGATGGATAGTATTTCCATGGGTTTGGTGGAAATTACAGACTTGAATGGTCCATGTAATGTCTCGTTCGGGTATTTCGATGTTTTGCACTCGACACAGTTGATTGAATAGTTGACAACATCAAATTTGCAACCTGGCCAATCGAAATATCTGCGGATGACGTCCAAAACTTTCTTATAACCGGGGTGAGTGTATTCCTGGTGATACGCTTCGATGAGTAAGCTCCGAATGCTTTTTGGGGCATACATTCTTGATTCACCGTCACGGTTTTTCAGGTAAACGACTCCATTCTTGAATGAAATCTTACTAGATTTCTTTTGAATCATTTCTTTAATCTCAGGATCGCGGTCTTGAAGGTCAGGTAGATGGTTGAGGATATCTTCGATTCTCAGTTGACTGCCTGATACTGTCAGCGCCATGACTGCTGGGATAGCGGAAAAGTAGTTGACATTTTGAGAAATATCGCGTCTAAAGCGACTAAGAGCATCAGCAGCTTTGTTCTCTGTGCCTGGTATGTGTTCGATCAGCTCGATGTCAAACTGCTGCAAGTACGCTCGCCAGCGAGCTACTCTTTCAGACACGTTCTCGAACGCGCTATTGAGGTATTTTAGTGCTCGGTTGTCGGTTCTCAAAATAATGGGATGGTCAACAAGCATATAAGTGTGTTTTTTGATGGTGTACACGATGGCAAGCAACTCCTTCTCGTAGACGTCGTAATTCTTTTCAGCAGCTTTTAAAAGTCTGCTCACCATGCCGAGAACCTTCGGTTGGTTCTCGTCGTCGAATTGAACTACGATTCCACTTACTGCAAGATTACTGGCATCCGTAATCACATAAAATTTCCTTTTCCAATCTGGAAAGTTCTGGAGTATGGATTCGGCGACAGCCTTCTTCAGTTCGTTGAAGCTGGTTTCCTCGTCCGGACCCCACCGAAACGGGATGTTGGCCTTCGTTAATTCATGTAGGGGTGCGGCTAATTCCCCACATTTTGGAATATGTCCTCTATAATAGTTGATTACGCCTAGGAAGCTTTGGACTTCCTTTTTTGTTTTGGGTGTGCGATACTCGTATATGGCTTCCACTCTCTTCGGGTCTGGTGAAATCCCTTGGTCACTCACGATAAATCCGAGATACTTCACAGACTGTTGAAAGAACTGACATTTCTCAACATTCAGCGTCATACCTGCATTCTGGATTTTTCTGATAACCAAATTGAGATGATGAAGGTGGCTTTCGATGCTGTCGGAGAAGATGAGTAAATCATCGACATAAACGGTGCAGCAATGGTCCAATCCTTGAAGAACGGTGCGCAGCGCAGCAATGAACCCGGGCATGGAATCTTTGAGTCCATAGGCAAGCCTATTAAACACGTATGGTTGACCTTTGAATCTGAATGCTATGTATTTCCGGCTTTCCTCTGCTAACGGTATTTGAAGGAAACCGTCGCGGAAGTCGAGTTTACTGAAAACAGTCGCGTTCAGGAACATTGTCTTGATCTGTTCTATGGGCGGTACAATGTCACCACTATTGCCCATATAATTATTAATTTCTCTCGAGTCCATACATAAACGCAGCGCTCCACTTTCCTTTATGATGATGTGAACTGGAGTGATGTGGATACTTCCCTCCGGGGTAATTATCCTATCTCTTAACCATAGGTCGATGATCGATTGCACAAAAGGTAATCGAGCTTGAGCGATGGGTCGATCACGAGGATTCATCTCAGGAACTGGATGCTTCATCTTGAGTGTGTGAGTATACGAGTTGCACTTCCCAATTCGATCCTCGAAGACTTTGTAGTTACACAAAAGCATTTCCTGGAAGGTACACTTATCGTCGTCAGGAATCTCCGCTTTCATCGCTATGCTCGAAATTCGAACTTTCTCAGCGACTGGAATTTCAGGTAACTCTAAAGCTAAAACGCTCTCTGGTGAGTTAAACTGAATCCCTGGTATCTCGACGCGGGTTGGTGAATCAGGATGTTCGATATCCAGCATCCTCTGTTTAACGCGCAGATTCACATCGTAGTCCCAGAGGTACTGTCTACCTAACAGCAGCTTCGTGTTCAAATCTTTGCAGATTCGAATGTAGGCAGTAAAATTATAGGAACGTCCGGACGAATCTTTCATTTTAAAGTCGAGGCAGATGGTACCACCAACTTTAATTTTCGGACGACCTTCAGCGTACCCAACATCTTGAAAAGGCTTCTTCAGCTTCAAAAGCTGGAGGTCTGGGTTCTCAAACTGAAGTCTCCGTACGAAATCTTCTCTGACGTACGAATATGGTGAACCGGGATCAATAAAGGCTAAGTATTGATTTTCCTGCTCGCCAATGTAACAAGGGAAATACATTCCAGGAAAGAACAGCCTCTGGTCGATGACTTCGGTGGTTCCCTCCGGGTCTGAATCGATTTCATCACCGACGATGGAGAAGCAGGATTCAGGGTATTTCTGAATTTCCTCCTCGCTGTCCTCGTCAGCGGTAATGAGATGCATTGAAGCAGTTGAAACGTCTGCTTCGTTTTCTTCTTCCTCTTCTTTTTCGATATATTCGCGAATGAGCACCGTGAGATGGTTGTCGATAGCTCTAACTTCTTCGCGGGTAAAGTGTTTGCGAATGGGAGTTATGACTCGCTTCTCTTTGGGATCATTCTGCTTCTTCATGACATCCTTTCCTTCTAAGGTGAGTTCCGCCTCATACCTCTTGGAGAAGAACGAATGAAAGTCAAGAATATAAAGACTCTTGAACTCGCTCTTAAGATTCCAAATCTTCCTATTGATTGATCTCAGCGCAGAACGGTATGGTGAATTTGCCATCCTCTCCTTGTCAGGAGGTATTGTGCAAAAGATGACAACTTTGACGTAGTTTTTCAGGAACAGATCGCTGGTGAATTTTCTGATTTCCACTGCGAAGACATCGATATCGAAGTCCGGATGAAATGCTAATTCCTCACCGAATCCGATGATGACTGAATCATCTTTCTTAATGAGTGGTTTTACAAAACCGAGGAATTCTGTTACTGTTGCTGGTTCTAGGAAACTGGAAACTTTTTCTGGTCCAAGGGATGATACGTCTGAGAATACCGATTTCTCAAGCCATGAGAATATTGATGCATCGCCGAAGATCTTGAAATCCTTCCAGCTTGGAATGAACTTGTCGTTCTTCGCTATGCGAACCTTCTCAGTCGAGTTACTCTCGTTGATGACTGAAATTTTCTTCTCAGGTGAATTAACCTTAACGGGTGTCTTAATCTGAGTTTTGACAGGTGTTGTTCTTTCTGGTGGTGGCTGACTGTTAGACTCCTTCGGTGTTACTCCTTTAACAGGAATCTGAGTCCGCACTGGTTGAGAAAACGAAACTTGCTTCTGCAAGGGTTGAGAGTCTGATGGTTCGGGATCACCATTCTTTCTCCTTTCAGAATAGTTTACTCCTCGCTTTGCACTTCTCGGTAACATCGATCGTTGCTGAGCGGGTGGTCGATTTGATGGGCTACTTTGATGATGGGGACGACCATTATCCATCATCAATAGTCGTTTCCCGAAAGCTCTTCATTTCTGGACTGTTCCGCTTCAGACTCTGACTCAGGATCTGGATTGGTTTGATCCACAAAGAAGATGGCTTCCTGGTTACGTGATGAGGTGTTCGCGACTGCACGATGGACTGGAGGTTTGACAGCATACGGGTTCACTGGTGGTAATTGCATGGTCGCGTCAAAGGCGCCATACGTAGCATGCAACGAGCGTACTTTCTCCGAAAAGGTCTCGAAAGTAGCACAGTGCTTTGGCTTCAGTTGACCGCTATAGTAAACTGGTGCTTTTCTCATAACCTTGCTATGGATAGACAAGATCGGAAGTTGGCAATCGAACATTTTAGAATAAATGTCTATAATGAAATCCGCAATACTATCGTATCTCCTAGGGTCGTATACAGCGTTCTCGATTTCTAGAAGTATCTGCTGCTTGCAGTTATCATTCCACTCTGTCTTGAGGAACTGATCTTTGAGATGCACGAATCCAGCGTCGAAGCGATAACTCTTCGCAGTTTGAAAGTGATCACGATCAAATGCTCGGATGAAAAGTTTACCTCGAACGATGTTGTCTGAAATACCACTAGTACAGTGTTCAAATTCACGGATGAATGAGATTGGGCTCCGGGTATCAGCTTTTCCCTTGTACGGCTGCAACTTAGTCGGATCGAAGTACCTCGAAGTGTAATTCGATGATGGTTGATGCAAATACAAATGGATAGGCTGGCCCGTTCCGGTGACTGCAGAAGGAGGTATGACAATACTAGATGGAATGTTAGCGGGATGCTGTCCGCCGTTACCTCCTCCTCCGGGTGGCACTGCTGTAGTCCTTTCAAACTCCAATGGTGCCATCACAGGGGCGGCCGTGACGTCGGGTTTCCACCTCATGTTAATTTTCATTGCAATGCCCTGATTCGGACCTTGCCCGACTAGTTGATTCGGATCCGGTTCTAGAACTGGATGAAACGACGTGCCTTGGCTCCGTGTCGTACCATAGGGTTGATACGGCTCGGGTTGGCTTTCAGCGGGTGACTGTGGCTGAGTCACTGCTGAGGGAATAACAGGTGGTGGTGCAGAGAAAAGACTCTGCTGGTGCGGAGCTGCTACTGGCATCGAGGATGTTGGTAACTGCTGAGCACTGGTTGTGAAGACCGGTTGTGACATCGGAATCGATGTCTGATTGCTGATTATCGGCTGCTGAGAAGACGATCCCGGCGTGGCTTGATTCCCAGCAATAATCGGACTTCCTGTGTTTTGAGAGGGTGAGTTGTTCGCTTCTCCAACACTAGATGCGTTAGAAACTGGCGCTATAGCTGTAAAGTTCTCCGAGAACCTAACAGTCTGGCGGCGTTCTGGTTGGTCTTGGTTCTGGTTACGAGTAGTTAAAGGTGTCGAAGTCTGAGTCGCTGGATCCGCTACTGGGGCTTCAACTAGAGGTTGGACGCTTTGAATAGAAGTTCTCCTCATCTGTCTAGCCAGACTGCCTGGGAGATCCTCTGGATCCAATCCGCTTTCTCTAGCAATCTTCTTAAGATGCTCTACAGAGAGTTCTATAGATGCTGCTAGATCGGTGTGTTTACGAAGGTTGGCGGTAATTTCTTTAATCCTCTTTGTTTGCTCCTCAAGTAGCAATTCTGCGATCGCCTTCTGGTTCTCCAACTCGATAGTATCTTGTTCAAGCTGGGTTTTGGTTAGAGAGGGAATGATCCTCTCTTGACCATCGTTGTTGTCATCGTTCTCGCCATGTTGAGTTCGTGAGTCACTGGGGGATGACTCCTCGGAGGAATTTTCTGGTGAATCGTGAGGGTTACGAGTGTCTCCAGTACCACTGGTTCCGGCAACGCTTGCTCCTTCTGGTGGAAACTCCAAAATATTCCCATCTCGAAACTGGATGTGCGGTTTGGTCGAAGGAGGAATAGGGTTACCTTCAGGATCGACTAAAGGTTCCTGGCGATCTCCAATTTGACCATCCGCAGGTGGGATAGGATTATCTACCCCGTTACCCGACATCGCGGACTCGTAAGTAGTGTCTTTAGAGTCGATCGACGAGCGTAGTGACGAACTTGATAACAGTGAGGCGTACAGGGCGACTTACTGGTGAAAACAAAAGTGTGTTATATTCTGTCCCTAACTCTAATTCTCTTCTAATATATTTAAGACTGGTACTAACTTTGAAGTTCACGAGATTTCAGGAAAACTCGCAAGTAGAGGTAGCACACAATACAATAAAGCAATACTTTCTCACAACAACAATTTCTCTTCTTTCTTCGATGACTGGGGATTTCTGGAACGGCAATTTGGACGAGTTTTAGGATACGAAATTACGGTATAAGTTTACAATAGAATTGTGGCTCTTAAAACTTATGGTAATCCGTTAAAACTAGAGTGTGTGAATATTACTCTGAAGATAGTAAAAGAACGAAAATCAGGGTAAATAGCAATATTCACTAAATTTTGATTTGTTTTCAATATCCGGGATCAAGCGAGATATCGTAAACGGGATTTAAGATAGAAAAACTCCAAAAAGGGGAAAATCTAAATAAAGGGGTAAATCTTGTTTCTAAAAAGGGAATCGAACATAAATTCAATGGCAAAAGAAGAAAGTAAGATTTAAATAAAAAGGGATGTCTAAATAAAGTTTTTTAGGTTTAGGAAGAAGAAAAATGAAAAGAATCAGTAGTCCAGTTTCCTAACAAAAAAAAATCAGTAGACAGACAAAGATGAAAAGAAAGAAAAAGAAAATTTCAATTACAAGAAAATACAAGGGGAATGAAAATATAATAAAGAAAAGATAGATATAGAGTTTACGTTAAGTAAGTTTATGGGAAAAATAAAAACAGGGAAAAATTACAAAATTACTGCAATCTACGTTACTGAAAAGAAATAACTACGTTACTTATTTTACGAGAAACAAGATTTCAGAAATTACAGAAGCAAACAAAACTGCCTCAAAAAAAAGAACACGGGTAAAAAAAAGGAATGTGATAGTGTGAAAAGACACAATATCAATTTGGTCTGCTCTAAGTGAATAGTTAAATTCAAAAGTTCTACTTCCGAATACTCTCTTTAATACATCCTACGGGGTGGTAAAAACAAAGAAGTCGTGGTAGACAAATTTATGCGAACTCACATAAAGGAAAAATAAGAAGAATCCTAGCTAATCACAAAGAAAAGAAAGTGATCCAAATAAATCAGAAGCTGATGAATATTAGATACACAGAAAATAAATTGGTAAGATCGGGTTTAGACGAAACTCAGAAGATCTCAGTCAAACAGCTTCTCGAAAGATTCAAATATTATTGGTAACACAGTACCTCAATTCTTCAAAATCGAGAAAAACTACAAGAAAAGAGACTCTTAATAACGAAAAACACGAAAGAGTACTTAACAAGAAAAATCAGAAGAAACTCCAATAATCCTAGAAAAGCAAAATCTATTTCCCTAACTGCAGGTTCTTACAGAAAGAAAAATAGGAAGAATACAGAAAACGCTAACTACTAAGCTGAGTGGGCTACTCTGCAGTATACAAAAATTCAAAAGAAAGAACAAAACATATTCTAATAACTCGATCTAACGACAAAGGGAAAGAAAAAGTCCTAGAATAAAATCAGAAAAGAAAAGAAAAATGACAAAAAGACGTGTTTGGATAAAGACTGGGATATTTCGAGGAATGTCAGTAAAGACCACAACAAAAAGGTTAACGAAAAAGAAAAATAAACGAGAAAAATAAAGGAAAAATAATTAGATGAATTTACGAACTGACGAAATATCGGGCTGGACTTTGGACTGAAGAAAACAAGAACGGTCGCAGAACTATCATAGACTAAACAAAACAAGAAGAGATAGTCCTGTCACGGTCGCCAAATTGGTAGTTTTACTTACTCGGAAAATCAACTAGCACAAGAACAATGAACTGACTGAGAAATAGTTAGAAGAACTAACTAGAACTACAATCGGAACGAGTGTCACGAGGGCCGAGTCAATAGACAAGAAAGAAAAAACCACCCCAGTATGGCAGATCGTCTACTACTATATTAGGTCAAGAAAGAAGAAGCCAGGTCACACTGAAAAGACAGTATGGCCGAGTCGACGGTCGCCACCTTGTGTACACGGGGGTGTTCCAAGGAAAGGTGTGGTGAACTCAGTACCAACCTAACAACGATATAAAAAATGTATAGAGAAATTCTGCACAGGAAGGATTACTGTTCGGGTAAAAGAAAAAGAAAATCCTAAAGGGTAGTCAAGAAACTAATCTACACACATACCGCAAGGTATGTTCAATCAAACAAAAAATTAACAACAGGTCTAAAAAAACTGTGGTGCCCGAACAGGGGTAAACCTATTCTTAAGAAAAGTTGAAAATCAGATGAAGACTGAAGAGGGTTTGGATAGTAAAAAGAGAAGATCTGAAATAACTAACACTATAGAAACAGTAAAGTCAAAAAGTTTGTTAATCCTATCTAGTATGTCGGATTACCTTCACAAATAAAAAGACAAGATATACATAACTTACAGTTTATTTACGTGCTTGAAGACTCCATGGACGACGGATACGAATTCAGGCGAAGATGGTAATTCACGGCAACACAGCAGCTTGAGAGTAAGCTATACCTCGACTAGGATCACAGGCTTTTAACTTGAAGACTTTAAACGAAACTTTTGTTCGACAAAATTGACTAAGATTTGAAATACCGAAACAGCACAAATGAACAAAGGTGATACACCACTATACTTAGAAAAATAACTCAGTATTTTCTCAGCAACTAGCTAGTAGGTTCTGTTAGTCCAAGAGGTATTTACTGTTCAGTAGTCAAGAGCAATAGTGAAGATCCTACTCTCAAACCGCTGGTTATATACACGATCCTAAAGGCGGAGTGATTACCATCCTCAAAATCTATTGGACGAAAGCTCAAAAGCTATTGGCCAGATTGAAACAAAAAGAACCAATCCAAAATTCGAAAATAAGACAAAAGGGGTAAAATAAAAAGGAAAGAGTATACTATCATTGAGGTTGAAAGAAAAAGAATCCTCAGAAAAAGAAATAAAAGGTAAAATGAACAGATAAAGAAAGATAAGTTCCGAAATTGTGTGGATAAACTGAAAACAAAAGAATTCCAACTTGCAACTCGACAGATAACAAGTGAAACAAAAGACGAAAACTGAAGATAACAGATCACACAATAAAACTTTACTTTAAATGGAACTTCTGTAAATTAACTGAATTGATAAATTTAACTTCTTTAGAATTCAAATAAAACACAATGTCTTCATTCCATATCTCCTGGATATTAACAAAAGAAAAAGGATAAAGAATAAGCTTGATATGGAAAAAATGAAAAAAAGAGTAAAAGAATAAAAGATTACTTTACGAAAATAAAGGATTTCTGAAGACAAAAGAAAAAGATATCTGAAGTTAAAAAGACAAAAAAAAGAATTAAGAATGGGGAATGTAGATATTTGAAAAAGAAAGAAAAATTTCTAAGTTAAGATTTCGGATTGCAAATATTACGGAGATATTAATATTCAGAAAAAATGAAAAATGTAGAATTTCAGGAGAAAAACTGTTCGAGAGGATTTCTGATGAAAAACTATCTGATTTTCAGTTCTTAAAAATATATCCTACCATATGTGGGAACCACAGTATCTATAAGGAGAATAACAAGATGAAGTTCATATTGTTTTACGAAAATAACTTATAGGGACTGGCGAGCACAATGGCTAGATAGTCAGCTTTGTGACTTGAACATCACCAGTTCGAGGCTAAGCTGTGTCAGTATTCACCATAAGTACATATATTAAGCTACACGTCTTTCGAATTTTGTTGGTTATTCTCGGTGATTAGATATTTAAACGGTCAGTACATCAGATCAGTAGACACTGGGTAAAATAGTCATGTAACTGAAGCCTAGCGGAGACATCGTTTGACTTGTTCAATTCAGCAATAAAATAGGAGGTAGCGTTAGTATCGACGCTATATTGTGTTGATAAGACAATGATGTGGACGGCCAATGTTTGAGGGACAAAGGAAAGGTTATTTTTAAACGACTTCTACGATATACAGACTGAATACTAATTTTTTTCGTTTCTTTCAACGAGAATGTTGAGTTGGAGAATCGGGAGACTACACCCTTAAACCCAATTTATTTTCTTGGTTGGTCGTGTAATGAGAACAAAGATGTTAACACACTCAAAAGATCGAATGATAGTCACATTAGCAGCAATTTCAAAATATTTTCGATCGGGTAAACCACGTTTCTATCTACTTTCAAGTAATTCTCCATGAGCATTGGCCAGATATTAGACAGAAAATGTGTTGTCAATTTTTTTTTTCTTACATTAAAAGAACTTATCACCTTTTGTTCTCTCCCATTCTTTATTAAGAAATCAATAAATCGGTTTTTATGTTAGCAATAAAAAAAAACAACAAATTTTCGGATATTCATCCTTCAACTTGGCAATTCTGCTTAAAAATAGCAATAGGTATATAGTGGGTATCCATAAAAGCACTTACTTCGCAAGGCATTGCGTTCCTTACAGTCTCCATAAAATAGGACGGTTAACGAGTTTAAGGAATGCTGACAGGCATATTTCTGCATCTCGCATTCGTTATTATAGGTGTTCATGTCTGACGCACAAACTGGTTCGTCAGTGATGGACACGGATAGATCTTTGTCACAGTCAGTTGGACATATGCACATTCCATTTTCGCATCTAGTCCGGTTTTTACATTTGACACCTTCGCATATATCTGAAATTGAGCAAAAGAAGTACATTTATTCATTCAAAGTAGGTAAGTACTCAAAGGACAGTAGAAATTCACAATATAAAGCAGGTGTGGCTCTGATAGAAATGGACATAGCAGTTTTTTGCTTCAAGATATCGATATAATTATCTACATGCAAAACTTGCTTAAATTAGTTTCAACTCAATATTTATAGCTGTAGCTTTCTTACAAAATTCATAAAAATATGTTAAATTTAATTTTCATGCGTCAAGAAGTCGGTTGTATTATCAAGGGTTAATTTTAATCATAGTTTAAGTCTACTTCTTTGCTATATGTATTAGCATGCTGGCTTCTTAGCCGTTGAGTAATTTTATAAGAACTAACAACAATTTATTTAGTTTTAATTCTTGTTCAAAAAATTTTCAAGTTGAAATAGAAATAATTTAGATGCAAATACTTACCACATTCTCCTTTGTATGAAACTGAAATTGCTTCTTTTGTCTTGCAAGAGTACAGTTTCAATTCGCATTCATTGGCGTATGTGTTACCATCTGAACCACAAACTGCAACTTTTTCCTGGAACAGAAAATAGTTTTTGAATTTTTAAATCTATACGTATGTAAAACTATTAACCTATGGCGTGGATTTACTTCAAAAACATTGAAGGCGCATGGTCTGGGGAAGAAAAAAGGAGATGTAAAAATAAGAAAAAACATACCGTTGGGTGATTTGACGGTCAAAATTTATTTTTTCAGAAATTGTGCCAAGATTTATCTTTTATAAAAAGCTAAGACATAGCCAAAGGAGTACCCTGAAATTTTCTAAGGAAAAAGCTGAGTCTAAAATTTACAAAACCAAAGTTCCACAAATAATCCATGCGAACTTAAAGACATTTTTTTGATACATACAGCCTTTTTATACGAAAACTGATGATGAGGATGAGGTTGAAGCCCCTTAGAACCATTTTGGGTGCACCCTCAGATATAGTTCCTAAAAGTTGAACAATGAAAATAGTGGATTGAGAAAAAAACACTTTTAGAATTTGAGTAATTTTTGTACTTATTTTTAATGTCATGGAGAAAACAATAAGAATTGATTAAATTGACAGTTATTTAATGCGTAATTGGTACCTGTAATATAATCTGATTAGCAATAATGAAATAAATCGACGTACCTACTTATTTTGTATTTATATACTTGTTAGGATAATCGATCAGGATTCACACATAGAAATTAAGTTAAGAAAACAAAAAATAAAATTTTAATTCAGAAAAGGAAATTAAATGAGGAACACAGCTGCAAAAAATATGCACTATTCTAAATAAGAATGACGAGAAATACTTGCACAAAGGCACAAAAATTGAAGAGTAGAAACTTTGATGTTGCTCCATCCACGGTTGGAAGAGAACTGACTGAACTGAACAGGAACGAGAAGAGTCAAGTTGAGGAACGAGACGAGTCGAGTTAAGTACCAGTCACAGAGTGGCACGAGTAAACACTATTGTTTTCCAAAAATGATGATGATGACGATGATAAAGAATGAGGAGAAGTGTGAAAGAAAGAAAATAACAAGATATAGCTGAACCTGAATTCTCCCTTTTTCTTGGCAGTGTTGCCAGCAAGAGAACTCAATTATTGTGATATTCAGCAAAACCATGTAGGAAATAATTTAATTTCTAACAATACTTGTTCATTCAGCCTCTGCAATTTTTGAACCTTGCTTGACAATAAAGCCTCCGGACCAACTGGTGCTTTTATCAAAACCTCAATTTTCATATACAGGGTTAGTAGTTGAAGCACGCAACATAGGAAAAATACATTATGTTGCGTCCTCAAACTAATAAGCCATGTTATAGCCATAAAAGAGGGACCAAGGAAGCAACAAAATTCAAATCATACGAAGAAAAAAAGTGTGTAAAAAAGAATTCAGGCAAATAAAGAGATTGGAGGAGGCGGGTGAGAGGGGGTGTACGCGCAGAATGACGTAATAGTCGAGAGCGATTAAATGTTTAAAAAGTTGTTCGAAGCATTTCCATATTTGAAAAGCGGATTTGAAGGGTTAAAAAAAATATATTGTGTCTTGGCAGAAGGTAGCCATTTTGAAAAATTTTGGTGATAATTATCATAATTGTACTGTTAATTAGCCATTAAATCTCTCTATTTGCCTGAATTCTTTTTTTCTAAGTATGATTGAATTTTGTTGCTTCCTTGGTCCCTCTTTTATGGCTATATCATGGCTTAGTAGTTCAAGGACGCAACATAATGTATTTTTCCTATGTTGCGTGCTTCAACTACTAACCCTGTAGGTACTTACACATTTATTTCATTTTCTTTTTTTTTTTTTTTTTGCTATTTTTGGCATCAGATCAACACGTAAATAACAGATCAACACATCAATAAAGTACAGAAGTATCTTCGTTATAAGGGGGTGAAAAATTTCAATTTTTTTCATCTCTGTTTAATTATGAAGAATGCTTCTTTGCTTCAAGATATTAAAGTGCATTTTGAAAAATTCAACTGTGAATATCTGAAAACTATAAAAACGTAGACTTATATGCATCTGGTTCTCAGGCGCAGAACTCCAGATTAGATATACATATTTGCTAAATGACCTGGCTTTCAACCTGAAACTATGTGTATCTAGATTTTACAGCCTTTAATCAGGCATTGTACTCGAGCACTAAAGTAATTTACAAATAAGTCTTGACTAATCTGCATCAAGCCTGTATATTATGCCATTATTTTCTCGACTCGAGCCTATTCTGTGACTCACGGTTGGTAATTGAAATGAAAACTTTTCTAAAATTTATATACGTGCGGACTAAACCGATACGAATCTAGCACGAATTACATTAGGAATCACGCGAATTCTTCATTAAAAATTTACAAAATCGGACTGAATATGGCTTTGGACAGCGGTCTAGGCAAAATATCAGCCACTAATGAATGGTAAGAAAGTTTTGGTATGAAAAAGTTGGTAAAAAGGGTACAATGTAGACCTTTTAATACTTACATCTGGACATGAAGTAGGGCAGACACATTGTGTTTCTCCTTTTTCAGTTCGTTCGCAAATGGCATAGAATTCACATTTGTTACTTTCGCAGCCATCTGAAAGGTAGAAAACGAGTCAAGTCATTTTATTCGATAAATGAAACGAGCATCTGGTGCACTACATATATATAAGAAGAAAACCCAAGAAACGAAGTAAACAAATTTAGGGTCAATGACCTTACAAAAACTATTCCTGTTGAATTTCTCGTACAGATATCGAACGTTCTATCAAAATTACTTAATACGTACATGTAATTTATGAAGAGATTTTTTTAATTTTTTGTAAAATTTTAGTTCTAAGAAAGTTCAAGTTCAGTATAATTACGAAAAGACCTGTCTTTAGCCAGTTATCAGTTTTTTTTTTTTTGAAATATGAAAAAAAGAAAACATTTGAGTAGAATTTCGACACTTACCACAAGGTCCTTTGTGTACTGCACGAATGTTACGCTGGCGTTGGCAAGCTTCTAATTGTAATTTACACAAATTGCCATGAGATATATTATCTGATCCGCAAACTGGATCAAATTCGTTACTACACGTAGGGCATTCACACTGAGGTTGACCATTTTTCTGAACACATTGCGCTTCAAAGTCACAATAATAATTGGAGCAAGATCCACTGCTTCCTGCAATCATAATTTGAAATTTTTATTAAAAATTCTGAACTTAAAAATAAATTGTATAAAATTGGCCAACTATTTCACAATATTTTCAAAGCATTTTGAATAATAATTTATATTTTGAAACTATAATATTTCAAATAAGTATTTGGAAAATTTTCCTAAAAAATTTCTACATTTATTTTAAAATTATTTATGTGATACAGAATCGCCTTCTTCGATCAATTAAAAAGTGAATAAATTACGTAAAATGACCCCGCATTTTCTGTTAAATTAATAAGCGGAGACGTAATATCTTACCACAAATTCCATTATATGCAAGTGACACATTATTTTTTAATTGACACGATGACTGGAGTAGATGGCAGTATGAATCGTAAGTCAGCCCATCAGATCCGCAGACTGGTTGCACAATTTGTTCACAATCAGATACACATTCGCAAGCGGCTAGGCCATATTTATTAATAATACATTCTTCGTTATGCTTGCAGTTCCCATTAGCACATGGATTGACTCCTGAAAGAATAAAATGGCATTATAGGTATTGTTTTTCTTTCCTTGAAATGGAGATAACATTGGACACGCACGGACATACAAGATTTCGACTAAAGGTCTAGTACAAAGAGACGTTTATTAAACCGCATTGGAGTCACCATTCAACAGTGAATTTTATATTTAAAAAAAAAGTGAAAAATTAAATTTGAATTTTTCACCCGGAGGTATGATTTCTCAGATCTCGTCACATATTCAGAACCTACACTCTCCTCACCTTTAGTTATACCCACTTAAAAGATCATTATAACACAAAGCTAACAGAATTTTCTAATGAACAGTCCGTCAAATTAGTAACCTAAGTTTGTAATACCGGCCCTTGATATCGTATTCGGTGAGGCATTTTATAGCGTGAATTTCAGCAATTAAAAGGGTCAACAAGCCAGGATGTTCTTAGTCCGTGCATTCCACATTCAGATAGTTGCACTAATCACACGCTATACCTTTTATCAGTTACACAAAATCTTCACATTTTCTATAGCGAAATATTACCCAAACTTGAAACGAACATTCCTTTCGTTCGGGATTTCCTTGTGGGCGAAACAAAAATCATAATTTTTCTTACCTCATTACCTATTTTCACAGGGTCTACCCTCCATTTTTCTCGAAAGTAAACGTAACTTATTTCAGCACCTTTTGCTCACGAATTGCTCACTTTTCCCCATGCCTTCCCATTCCATTTGAAACATACGTACGCATACAGCAAATATCTGACACGAATTTAAAGGACTCATTTTGTAAAATCTTCAGCGTAGCCAACCCTAATAGTTAAAAATCCTTGTGTTGAATGCAAAAAAATTTCTGTGGCCATTATTTCAAAAAATCTCTAGTTTCGTTACTAACTTTTTTTTTAAAGACAGTGAAAAAACCAGGTTTCAGGGATCAATCCCTGCAGTTGGCACCACTGATATTTTTTTCGATTTAAAAAAGTGAAATTAACTTTTTGTCGACACTCGATTTACTTAATATCACTCCTCTATTTGCTGCCTATTTTCAGAATTTCCTATTTGGTTCACCCTCATCCTATACTTTACACCCTATAACACGACTATATGGCAAAGAAAAACAGATAACTTTTAATGCTTTCTTTTATGAATCTTTTTTCCTCACTTTTTTCTCCTTTCACTTTCCTTTTCATACTTATTTCTTTATAAATATTTACTTTTTGTCCTTCTAATATGATTTTAACTTCATTTTTAGTTTGCAACAAATGAACCAAACTTTCGGAGCTTTTCCTTCCATTTTTCTCCTGTTCACTTCTCGCATTTCTAAGGTAGGGCAACTTTTCCAACTTTTGTAAGGAAATTTTAAACCGTATTCAAAAAATTTATGAATTTATTAAGTTAATTCGGTGTAGCGAGCATGAATGGCGAAAAAAGTTTATTTTTTCGTCTTTTTTAAAGCAATTTGCACGAGGTTTAATGATCGAAAACTTTCTTTTTTTTTCAACGTTAACCTTTTCAGTCTCATTTTCCTTTATTGGAGGGCAGTTCGATATGATTTAGTGAGCACGAAAGGCGAAAAGAAACAGTTTGTTTAAAAAGTTTGAATTTTCTGCTCCAATAGAAGTTTTAAATTGACAAATGTTTTTTTTCAACTTTGTTTTTATATTGTTATCATTTCTTTTGAATTTGGCCTTATGGTTTTAGATGTTTGATTTCATTTTAACGAAAGCTAAAAATCAATAATATGAAAAAAAAAAAAATAATAATTGAGAGAAAAATTTGAATTTCAGTTCGGTGTTTCGACATTGAAAGAATCTTATAAGTTATAAGTATATAAGTAGGTATACTTAATCCGATTATATTATTTGAAAGTCGGTAATGATGTCTAGAAATACCAGTTCTTAATTCTAAGAATACTTATAATGATTTGGTTTCATTTCTTCTGTAATATGACTTCGTGACTTGATAAAATTCTTATAAACATTATAATACCCTAATCCAAACAAAAAAAAAAAAACTTCAATATTAATATTTTAAGCTGACCTGAACTACATTGGCCTCTATAAATAATTCTCAGGTTTTTGCGTGATCGACATGATTGCTGACGTAGACTGCATTCGTTGCTGTACGTTTTACCATCGGAGCCACAAACTGGCTCAAATTCTAAAGAGCAAATCTCTGAGCATCGACAAACTGGATTACGATCTGGGTTTAACTGACAAATTTCAGGCTCAGCACATCGAACATTGTGTCCGGCACATGGATCTAATAATTGAAAAATAAATATAAATAATGATGAAAACTCCAGAAAATAGCCTGTGAATAGTACGGTGGTCCTTATTTTGGATTACATATTTTACTTCCGACCTTGCAGACTGGTTTCATATCATGAAAAAAAAAAAAACTGCATACTTTTTGGACCTTTTTCAACACATTCCGGGGATAAAGCCTTTTGTAGCAATTTTATATTTTTCATACCCTAATTTTCCTGGGCTAGTGAGCTTATATTTTCCAACCAACCGACAAAATGGTCACTTGTTTGAAAAGACAGTTTTACAAAAATTGTATCTTGTTTGAAAATACTGTTTTATTTGGAGAGACGACCATTCGGTTTCGGAATTCTCCATCAACTATGCTATAATGAATGGTTTTCATCAACTTACCACAATATCCGTCGTACTTGACACTAATATTCATCTTGGTCATGCAGGAGTTCCTCCTCAGCTCGCACTGATTATTGTAGTCCAGCCCATCGGTACCACAAACGGGCCTCGACCTCGTGGTGTGGTCTCCGTAGTTGGGGCAGTTTAGGGGGCACTCGCAGGTGGCATTTCGAGTATCGCTGCTCGGAATGCATCGGGCACCATATTGGCAAACATGGCTGCGACATGGGTCGGATAAATCTGCAGGGAAAACGTAACACGTATCCACTAAACTCACTTGAATGTAAAGTATAGCTTTCAACGCTATTTGCATTCCATTCTCGACTCTCGTCGAGGGTAGAAGGAACAGGATAACGTTTCGCATAGCGTTCAACAATATTTTCAGAGCGCAACAAAAAGACTGAGAAACGCGAAAACTAGACGAAAAAAAGTTTGAAAAAGGTCGACAAAAAAAAAAACGCGAACAACTTTTTCTATATTTTTCTCTTTGTTCCACTTCTAGCCAGCAGATTTGTATCTTGCTGTTTTATAAACACATTTTCATCGTTTTTATAAAAATATTACCGATCGAAGCGAAATGGTAGAAAAAAATTCAGAAGATAGTTTGAGAAAGGAGAAAAAAAAAAGGCTGAGAAAATGTGCTCGAGTAGGTGTGAAACAAAATCTTATAACTTTATATGCGATTTTTTTCCATTTGCTATTGCACCATCAGCACCTTAGACGCTCGATTGTCCAATTTTTTTACACTCAGTTAAATGCGACCGTTTGCGCTACAAATTGGCAATCGTATTTTATTTATAAGTAAGTACTTACTTTTTTTTTTTTTTTTTTATTATTATTAGGAGATCCAAAGTGCAACAAAATTTCACACACACTCGATTGTGTACTGCATATAATGCGAGATTACCAAGAAATTAGCTCACAGCTCCTGCTCTTGACAGTGCTTATAAACTTGAAATTTATGAAATTCTAACAATTTGAGTGTGCTTGATAGTGTTATTTGCGCTACCCTTATAAGAGTGGTTGCTGATCTGTGAAAGAAAAATTCAGGACCCTAGAACCACAGTGATCCGAGCCAAAATTTTTTAAATTTTAAGATATCTGCAGTTGAAGTTTTCAACATAGAAAATATGATAAAGCGCAGGCTGTTATGTAATTTCTCTTCTTTAAGAAAGAACATCGAATGTTGGACATGTTTTTTGGTTTTTATCAAAATATCCAAGGTATTTCTCAATATTTGTAGTAGAAAAAAGTCAAACTGGAAATGTTTTCAAAATAGTAAATACCATTAGCTGGTATGACTTAAGAATCAAAGGATGACTTTGTCGATCCTTATTCTTCTATCTGGCAACACTGAATGATGGTATAGAAGAATGCACAAAATTTCATTTCCTAAAATTACTAACTAATTTTTGTCATGATTTACCCATACTATGCATTTTATAAAATTTTACTAACGCACTTTTCTAGTTATATTTTCAAAATGCATAGCCAAGTTGTAGCTGTAGGGTAAAGGGAGCATTATACTGGAGACTAGGGGGCTGCAGGAGTTTTATTTTCGAGTACGAAATAAAAATATTTCATTGTCTGTATTTTCGAGCACATAATTATGCACCCCTTAGGTCCTGAATTTTTGGAATGCTATCATATTTTTGCCATTATAATTGTTCTTCTCGAATCGCGGTATTAGAGCAAGAAGGTTTATCTTATTTTTGCACACTATAAATAGATGCAAATCAAAAATTATACTCCATACATCTTCAAGTTCTACATCGAAGAAGTTTTGGCCAAAAAACAAAATTTCTGTTTAGAATTCGCTTCTGAAACAGTCGAGAAAATTTCACAATTTCATGGTAAGCCATACTCTTAACACAGTGAGGAAAACTGCAAGTCCGCATTAAAAGATGGCATATTTTCAACATTCTGTCATCATACGTCGAAAGACACTTGTTCAGTACTCGAATCAAATAGCAAAACAAGGTACCATTCCTACCTTGTTTTTACTCTTAACATAAATTAAACGTTGCCAAAAAAAGTTCCCCCTTGCTGAAACATCAAAAATTACAAGTGCTTCTGAAAGCGTGTATTCGCAACGCCATAAAATCTCAAACAATTGTAACGATCGTGTTTCACCAAACAGAAAACTCAAACAGTGTGAATCTGGCTGTTATTTCCTCCATAAAAACGTTGAAAAAAACCGAGTAAGTACATGCTACACTTTTCACAAAAATTGCAAAGGGGTGCGTCCAAAGTTCCCGCCAATTTTCCTAAATTCTTTTTCCTCTTCTGCAAAATGCAGAAAGGTTTTTTTTTCCTAGTCGATCATTCTTTCCGAGGCACCCTGTGAGCTTACCAAATTTATTCGACGTTTTTACGAGACAATCAGCTTTTCGCGATGATTAAACGCATCCCCTATTTTTTTTTTCTCCGTTGTTAATTTTTTTCACCACTCTCGAACATTAATTTTTAGCAGCCATCCTCTTATCATAGCCACAATATAACATGGTATAGCATTTGAAAAATGAATGATGAAAGAAAAAAAAACAAAATGTATACGAGCCAGTAATAGTATCGTTATAAAAGTGATTTTGGCTTTATTTTAAAAAATAGGGAAAAAAAAGAAGAGTTAATCGTTGTGGACGTGTCATTTTCGACACACACACACACACACACATAAGCCATCTATAATATTCAAGTATAGATGTTGAGTTTCAAATCACTCGTCAGTATATCAAACCTCTTTTTCGTTATGAATATCAGATCTGTGCTAATGAGACAGGGTTTTGTAATTTTATACGTTCTATTTTGGGTGACAAAATGTCATCGACGTCGATATCGGTGGAGCAATGCGAATTACAGCGACAGCTCAGAAGGTGAAAAGGCATTCTTTCAGCCGAAATAGGCGTGGGAGAGCGGGGGGTGAGAGCTGAATGTGGCATTCGACAATCGAAAAGTAATTAACGACGAAAGCTTCGGAAATATATCTATAGGAGGGTAATTCGGATCGTCGAATAGCGAGTAGGTATATCTGAGCGCGACGACATTCCGGATGCGAATTCGAATGGAAATTTTCGACAGCCTTTGCAAAGGCTGCCTTTTTCAAAAGGTAGGCTCTAATATCTGCGTCTGTCTGCGGCAAAACAATCAACTTGATAGTTTTTGCATGCGTTTGCCACATGAGAGATGGTAATTTCTGACTCGGATTTTAGCTTTGAGAGTGACAAATGGTGACGTCAGAGGTTCCATTCCAACTGCTCGAAAGTTGGCTAATGAGGTGTGCGTATAAAAGATTAGACTTGAAGGTTCAAAAATTGGTAGTCCTGATCGAGGAGGTGATTAAATCTGGTATAATATGATGATATAAATTACATAGACTTATTTACGATGAAATAAAGATTCATTAAATTGGAGGCGGATATCAAAGAAGGGCTTGTGTCAGAAAATAGCATCTTGAGATTTAAATAACATTCAAATTTTTTTTTTAACACTGAAAGAAATGATTAGAAATATTTATTCTTTTAAAAGGAAAAAAAAAAGGAAATAAAATACGATTCAAGTGAAATAAAATAAAGTGAAATACAAAATTGAATGAAATGAAAAATTAGGTACCTATAGGTATAATGAAGTATGAGAAAAACATTCGAAAAAAGCAAATGCGATGTACACCCTAAAACCAGTTCAGAAAAATTCGAACAGCAGTTTTGACTTTTCTTGTGATCAAAAACTATTACTAGGATCACAATATTATACAAATCATTAAAAATTTAAATCTGGAAATCATACGGTCAGATGAAAATAAATGTGAAACTATTAAAACTGTGTCCCCCAACTACTAGAAAACATTGGGAATTCAGTAAATAATTAAAAACTTATCACTGAAAGTGGAAGACATATTATCGTATATGTCTTCTAAAATCACGACAAAAATGTTTTCTTTCATTAGTGTTGAAAAAATACTCGTAGTATCATGTTAAATTAAAAGAGCGAACTCAGCCATTAAAAAAATACTGCAATTTCATGAATTTTTTAGATAGTGCACTGAATTGTGGCTCTACAGCCATAGGAAAGTTCACGGATTATGAAACTGATGGATTTTAAAAAAGGACTTACACCGACACAGGTCCTTCTTCGATATTCACCTTTAAATTAGTGTGCTGTAATCAAAGATATGTTGACATTTTACGGTATTCCTACATTTCTAAAGATTAATTAAAAAATAAATCAAATTAAATCTTGAAGACCATTCTTTAAATTTATCATCTTCATATGAAGATAGTCGCAGAATTTGATTAGTAACCCTTTATTAATCTAGCAGTGAAAAGACATAAGATTGAATTAGCCAATCGAATTAGAGTTTCTCATCTTAATTTCATTCTAAAGCAAAACATATAAGCTGTGGGTATATCATTTACCATCCTCACCAATTGTTTACCTTCACCACATCCACTTAGATGCGTAGAAAGAGGGTCAGCTTATAAATCGTATATATGGCCGCGTGTCCCCGTAATTTATGCAGCTAATCGTATTTAAACTTCAAACATGAACTCACCGGTCACCAAAATAAATACTATAGGTCAACCGCAAACCACCAGACTAAACACAATTTAATATCTTACCTCCTTTGCTTCCCTTTTACTCGCAAGTAAATCGCTTTTCACGCCTTTTCACGTCTTCGTCGACCCCCCAAATTATCTCACCTTTCACGTTCGTCGAATTTGCATTACAAATTCGACTGCAATTTCGAAATGAAATCTTAAATCCGGTCTTAGTCGCTCGCGAAAGGGCTACATTTTGCGCTGTCTCTAGTTTTGAAAAACATACGAAAAGTGAAAAAATGATGAGTTACGCTCACCCCCTCCTATACGTTCAGCCTTTCATTTATAACGTTGCTCTTTTTTCCGGTCCCCCTATAGTTTCCGGTCAAAGGGGGTCGTGTACACGCATTTATCGTATCCGCTTTTAGTTAAGCCATAAGCCCCCACCGACCATCACGTAATTTTTGCGTTTTGTTGTAAAATTTGAAATTAATGCGCCGTACAAAAAGAACGCCGCAGAAGGCGAAGCAAAAAGGTCGACTATAGCCCAAAAAGTGGAAACAGTTTTGCTTTAATACCATTTTATTATAATGCTGGCTGCATTTCTAAGTGCCAAAATAATTAAGGCCAAAGGTGGCTTACTCAGACTCACCTTGATGAAAATCAAAAGGCAAACGAATTAATTGAACCGTAATTCTGACAAATCAAAAATACCTGTAGGTAATAATTACGAGTATTATAAAAAAACAAACAAATATCGATATTTCATCAATGTAATCTCGCATTACGACGGCATAGAAAAATGGTCCATTGTTGAAAATTTAAATAAGCGTCTCAATCTCACTTACGCTCAGGCATGCCAACTGCAGGGATTAATCCTTGAAGCCAGAGATTTTTAACTGTCTTGAAAAAAATGTCCGAGATAAAATCAGGAATTTTTTTGGAATTTCAGGGATTTTTTCTGTTGGAATTTTAAGGATTTTCTTAAATTTTAGTTTTTTTTCCTTTTTTTTAGGATTTCAAGGATTCTGTCTAAATTTCCCAATGGATTTTCAAAAATTTGGGTTGGCAACGCTGCTTACATTTTTATTTTGAATTTTCAACGGTAATTTATACGAGTGTCTCAATTTTTTATTTATTTTTGTATGTACTCCTGCAATATCACGGATGTCAACTGCAGGGATTAATTCCTGAAACCACGGATTTTTTTCTGTCTTGAAAAATGTCAGGGATAAAAGCAGGAATTTATTGGGTTTTTAGGAGTGTTAAGATTTTTTTAAATTTCAGGGTGTTGTTTTGAGGATTTTGTCTCAGTTTCCCGATTACATTATTCAAATAAGAGATGCGATATTATTTGGTAGGTATTTTATCTTTGTGTTTTAAAATTAAAATTTTTCCAAGGAAAATTCCTTCGACCAAGCATGATTTTGTTTTTTGGCTAAATCCACATTTTCAATGAAAAAACCGGTTTTAGGAATTTATTCCACCTCCAGGGACCTCTTTTAACAATTTGGGTTGGCAACGCTGTGCAATAGATGAAAGTGTATCCTAATAAACGTATCGTGAAAGGAGGAAAGATTTGAAACTCGGATCCGTTTAATTATTACACCAATCTACCATTCCAGCTATCTACGTGAAATCATTATAACGAAGAAAAAAACAGATTGTTAGCCACCATTTTCATTTAAAAATGGCGATTATAAAATTTTTTTTCAACTAGAAAAAAATGTTGCCATTAATTTTCCTAAACCTGCTCGTCCTGCAAAACCATTTTCTATTAAAAAGCTTTTCATGTCGCATATAACACAAAAAATGGTAACTCGGTTTATTGAAAAGCAAGCGGAAATTTATCAGCCAATAAATTTCAAATATGGCTTTGACTACCAACGCGTATTGAAAACGAATAAAAAGAAATTTATTAAAACGTAATTTCTGTTCGTGTTTTTCCACGACCTTTCTTTGATTTTTTGCGAGTTTTGTACCTTTATTAGCAGCATTTATTAAATTAACGAAGCAAGCAAGTCTGAATTCATTTGCTGATCAAATTAGACGAGCAACATTTGAGATCTGTTTCAAATGTGAAGGGTATATACATGCTTTAAAAAAATGCAACTCAGAATCAAAACATATTTTTTCTCACATTGAATAGAATTTATATAAAATCTCAAAATTCATCAAAGATAGAATATTCAAAACATATGACTAAAATTTACTTTAATAAATTAAAAATGTAGAGCTAGAGCAACCCAAGAATTTGTTCCCCCAGGAAGAACACAAATTAATTTGGTCAAATAATGAAAGCTACAATAAAAGCATACAGAATGTACAAATAAATTGGGGAAAATTTAGAAGTTTTGATATTTCGTATCCACGTGTCAGCAAAAGAATGTATAATCTGCGACGTTTACAGTCGAATATTTAACAAGAGTACTCATAAGGTGGAGAGAAAAAAAAATATAAAGAAAAGAAAATAGGTTAAGTTGTGATCAAAGAGAAGCACCTAAAATTTTCTTACTTTTGAAGCATACTTTTATTGTATACACTTCCTTCCTAGTAACTTTCGATATTTTTCAATAACATTCTTCAGATTCACCCCTCTTTTTCTTAACGATATGGGTTCGCTTCCACTTCCCTTCGTGTTTTCTGGTATACATATTTGGTGAAAAATCATAAATTACAACTGCATTATAATATTCTTCCACGCGAAGTAATTTTTTAATTAATGACATTTTGGCACGAAATGATCATTCCTACAGATAAAGGTGGTTTATAGTAATCATCAAGTAAAGAGTTAGAGAAATGGGTGAGAGGAAAAAATTATAGTGAATGGTAGTTAGCTGATTTACTTTGACTTCACAATATTCCTATTTGCCACAGAATTGGTTCAAAATGCAACTGAAAATATTTGAAATATTTTACTAAGCCTTTCCCTTTCTGATCAGTGATTTATTTTGATAAAAAACACTTTTATTAGTAACTTGGTCCTCTTTAATCTGAAGTCAACCGTTTCTTTGAAATTTTTGTGAATGCTATAGATCGTCCAAGGAAGAGCCACTTGCACTGATTCAGACATAAACTTCACCCTCGAGCTATACTAATTGTAAGATTTTCAAACATGTCGTAGCTAAAAAATTGGATCAGACTGCGCACAACCACCTCACTAAGTCATATTCACTTGCCAACACAAGAGCACTTAATTTCTGAGACACGAAATATCAGTCCAAAAGATTCAATTATCAACGAATTCGAAATCGAAGGTACATCTCACATGGCTAGCAAATAGCCGGCTAAAAGTTCTGGTACTAAGAAAAGGGTGCTAAATTTTTGTTGTTTTGAATAAATACTGACCACGATAGTGGGTTAAGAGGAAAAACTTTCGGTGTTTTTTTTTTTCTCCTTTAAAGTGTCACTATAGCACACTTTTTTTTCTCTGTCACTTTCATTACATTGCTTCATAAGAATGAGAGAGATAGGAGAGGCGCTTGCGTGCTATTGATTCAATTTTTACTGCTAGGTGAGGGGGGGCTAAATTCCCCATCCACCACACAAAAGATTTTAATCCTTTTGTATTCTGGCGACATAAAAAACCAACGTTCTAAAAGGTTTTTATTTCTTTTTTTCTGTTCCTTTAATCCTTGCTCTTTGATACATGGCAACTTTGCGGTGAGTTTTTTTTTTTTTTTTACTCTCCAGCTCTAGAAAAACCACAAGCAAGACGGGAAAAGGGCACTCATAAAAAAGAAGCAATTCAAGAAAAACGGAGTTTACGTAATTCAATTACGCCAAGTACTTGAAAAAGCTTGACCATTTTTTTGTGAGGTACTTGGACAGAGTGATGTTGGCTGGAAATGGGGGGAACTAAATTGAGAAAAATGGCCAAAATAAAATTCTATAGATTATAAAAGAAAGTACTCGCTGGAGTTACCCATGTGCGAATCGTTAGTGAAGCGAGAAATTTGTTGAGAAGGGGTTAGAAATTTTACCAATAAAAAGAACTACTGAGAACTTTATCACCTGAGTGGAGAATATTGTGAAAGTGAGAATCTGAATTAGAGAGTTGTGTCAGGAAGAATTTAAGAATTATGCATTTATTTTGGCTACAGAGGAGCTTCAAATGGAAGTTCTTGGTGTAAAAATCAATTCAGATGCCGCGTTGATATGACAGAAAGGAACTAACCAAGTGGCACTTATCAAGACAGATTTCAACAAGTGTCAGAATTCTAATTTTTTCCGCAATGAAAGCCTGAATATAGAGTATCTTCTTGGGTAACTGAATTTAGTAAAATTTGGTATGGCATTCACACACAAAATTTTAGGATGACTCGAGTATGCCTGATACACAGTGCAAACTACTTCGACTGGAATCGCAGAAAGTTTTCACCTTCGATCAAAATTATTTCATTTTTTCATTTTCCACTCGGTCAGTTATCAAAACGAAAAAATATTTTTTCTTCAGGTGCCATAAGTCCTCTCTCAAAAATCGAATGACCGCCGACAAGTGCATCGAACTGAAAAGCTCATTTTAGTAAAATCTGCTAAAACGCAATGATTTATTTGTTTTTCTACTTGGGCAACGTTCCAGATTTCGTTTAAAAAACTTCACACGTTATTTTTTGCTCGTTATTTTGGTAATTTGCTTTTTATTTCCTCGAACGTACACCCCTAAAGGTTATCGTCTGCTTAGGTGTACGATTAGAATAATTTAGAGGAAGTGTGAAAAAGAACAGCCTGAAAAAATTACCATTTGATCGTAAATTTAGCTTTCGCTGAAGCAAAGAAAGAATTGCGTAATCTGTAGCTAGTTATTAGAGGACCAACGCAAAACGTTTACAAGTCGTAAAATTTGCGTTTGTTTTTTCTATTGACATTCGAAAATTCGTCGTTCCCAGTATTTGTTAATGGCTACCAGAACTGTGCTGGGCTTAGTTTAAAATTTATGGCATTTTAGATGTCGATTATAGATTCGAATAGGGAAGACGCGTTGTCCCTTATTTTACTACGGAATGAGACCAAAAAAATGAAAAAATAAAAGAATGTGGTGATTCGCACATTCTTTTAGTGCGACTTGATAATAGAATATTATATTTACAGGAATTTCAACGGATTTTTTGCATTTTGCAACAAAATAGATTTTTTAGGACTTAAAATGGCTCTTAGAATGATTTTTATTTAACATCTGCTGAGACCAGATGATTCTCGCTAAAATTCCCATGAGAAGCAATACCCGCAAGTCAAAAATTTTTGAAAATTGCGTTTGTTACGTTTTGCACCGAAACCTCTCGCATATCATCCAACTAAAATTCACTTTTATCAATTTTTTATCTCACATCAGTCTATCCCCCAAGGTCACAAGGAAACCGGATACTTATCTCAAATAACTTTCAAAACAAAATGCCAGACCAACCAAAAACTCTCTCTGTTCCAGTCGAAGAAATCGAAATAAACGTCTTCTCGTTCGTGTCGCCCAAATTGCATAATCTGCCCGCCGTAAATCCGCACCGCGCACGACAAAAGTCAGGCGATCAGCTTATGCAACTTTGTTTACATCCGCAGTTTGTTCACCCTGCCTTTTTCCATTCCACTCGACCATAATTCAACCCAGCAGTATGGTCGCCTAGGCGAATTTCTGATAAGCGAAAAATCTCTTCGACAATATGGCACTTAATATAGTGTACATTTTTTTCATTTTTTTTTTTTTTTCCATAGCTGTCCTCGTATAATCCCAATCCCTATGCTGTTGGCTTAGCGAAGAAAGCGAGGGAAAAAAGTTGCTAAAAAGGGTGAAAAAAGCGAGCAAGATTTAATCTAAAACTAAAAAATTGAAATTGCTGATATTCGAGCAGCGAGTTATCATCAAAAATGCTCCGGGACACCGAAAAGACTGTAAAGTAAATTGAGTTTTTATGTGGTACGTATTTTTCCTTTGGCAGTGGATGAAAAAGCAAAGCGAAAGGTTCGGATTAACATGTTGGAAAAAAGAGAAAAATCCTCAGGCTCTCGAATAATCATTGGCCTGTTTTTTTGTTTTTTTTTGTATCACTCTCTTTTTTCCATTCTATTTCTTTGTGGTTAATATAATTAGTCAACAAAGAGTAGGATGAAAAAAGTAAAAAAAGATACAGTAACATGATAAGACGTAAAAATAAAAAGGTATATTCAAAATTTCGTTCATGATATAGGTATGGGCTCCATATATCTGCTACTGAATTGTTTAAAAAAATTTTAATTTTTAATTCTTAATTTTAATTTTTATTCAATAAGAAATGTGTTTTTTATTCTTTAATTTAATTTTAGATTTCAATTTTTTATTCCTCATTTTAATTTTTAATTTTCTCACTTCACTCTACCGTAATATTTAATTTTATATTCTTTTATTTCATTTTTAATTTTCATAATTATTTTATTTTTTATGTTAACATTTAATTTTTTAATTTGTTTATTGGTGTTACAGTTTATTAGTCATTTTATAAAAACAATAAGGTAAAATTTTTATCTACTGTGAATATAAAAAGCTTTGACTCGTAAAAAAAATATTACATTTAAAACTTTTGTTTATTTTAATTTTGAGAATAAATTTGAATTTGAAGTATAGTATTAAAATTTACTATATTCTCTGAATATAAGTTGCTGTATGAAAAAGTTCTTTCAGTAGGCACTAATTGTCTTCTGTAAAAGAAAGAAAGAAAAAAAAAATGACTTGTTATTATTAATAACTTTTTAATTTTCAGGTATAACTGGTCTAACCAAATCTAACAAATTCTAAAGTGGCCTTACACCTTACGACTCGAGAGATTTATTATTTTTTGACGAAGGGTTGAAAAATGGCATAAGTTAATTAAAAAAGTTTCCAACAAGACGTTTATTGAAACCACCATTCTTTTCGCTCTCTTGTCAGTTTTAATAATTCATTATTATCCGTTAAGATTGGCGAATAAGTTTATTTGACGTTACTTTTTCATTCGAATAAAAATAAAAGAAACTGACTTTGAAAGACTGAATAGTTTGATAATAATAATTTTTTCACCTCGAAAAATGGATTAAAAATCTAATAAAAGATTTTCAGCCGATATTTTGTGGTTCTTTACATTTTTTTTTCCAACAATATCAGAATGCTCCAATTTTTTTTAGAAAAAATTTAAATGAAAATTGGGACGACGGATGTTGAATATGAGGAATCCTATACATTCGACTGTATATTTTTAAATAACAGATTCTTCCAGTCCTGATGATGCAATGGAAAATTTAATACGATTAAAAAAGCACCTAAGCAATAAATATTTTAAAGAATATCGAATAGCTGCAAAATTTTAAAAAGTCCCAGAATACTTCATATAAGTAAGTATCTAATAAAAATAATATTTAAAAAAACTACACATCTAATATTTCAAGTTCTGTAAATTCTACAATGTTTGCTTGATCCTCATGAAACTTGATAAGATTATAAATGGCATTCAGAACTAAATCACAATGATATTTCAAGTCTAAGGGGTGGAAGGAAAAGGGTAGTTTTTGGATGGAGACAAATCCCAAGGGTGAAGAACATGTTTCTAAATTCATGTACAAAGTCATGATATGTCACAAACGACTCTCTTAAATCACAAAAGTCCCTCCCACAAATCCTTCACTCGTCAAAAATGAACATTCTCACCTTTCCTTCGAAACAAAAAAAAAAAACCTTGCCCAATTTTATTATCTTTCTAATAATGTTCCTTCTCTTCCAAGAAAACGTACAATTTCATACCTATACAGCTTGGAGTAAGAAAAAAAAGTTCGTATCTATTGCAGAAATGTCTGGAAAAATTTATGAAAAGCTAAAATTACGTCGTCTTTTAAAAGACAGCCCTTCCACAAAGCCTTCCGAACAAACGTCTAATTTTCCACGAATTTGTTTCTTTTGCAAAAGTTTTCCTTCTTATGCTGCCTTCTTCGTGTAAAACTACATGAAAAAAAATAAAAACTACCTTCATATTGGCGTAGAGAATGGCATCCTCTACCTGCTCTGCCCACGTATGGAGTTGAAGAAAAGAAAAAGCTAAAATTCGAACGTAAAACCACCAAGTTACATCCTTTATACGCCTTCAACTACAGTAAGAGTTCCCCGCACTGAAAATTGTGGAAACAATAAAAAACAGTTGTAACAAAGTGGTCCATACTATATACGAGTATAGGAACCCATTTACGTGCCACTCGAACTGACTTTGAGCCATTTCATATCAATGAATGATACTATTCGCCATTATTTCGTTTTCCTTCTAATATTGGCTCCAAATATCGAGCAAAATATTAGCACATCTTTTCCACCCAAACATTATGTGACCTCATTCTCTGGCAAAATAGTAATGGCGGTAATAATGCGATTGCAGAAAATCAATTTAAACAGCATATTAGAATTGGCAAACACACGAATTGCCGTTTATATTGAAACGTACAAAATCAATTTTTACGAGCAAGTTGGCCTTTCATTGTATGCTCGTTGCCTCCTGTCTTATTAGTTTGTTATGGGCACATCCAGTGGTAAATTATAGGGGAGAGGAAATTATCGAAGGGAAAGAAAAAAGTTCATTCCCAAAGTTACAGTATAGGGATTTACTCGCGTCAGAAGAAAAGCTAAATTCCATGACATTAGGAAAAGTAATGGAGAAAAGTAGAATTAGATATTGTTTGTCACTGGAGAGTAAGTTTATGGTATTTTCACAACGCATGATTATTAAAATATTTTCAACGTCCTCTTTTGGACAAATTAAGACGTGAAATTACTTCAATGACTTTACGCCATAAGTTATATCTATGATGTTGTCACACTAAGCCATGAGGTTACATCAGCAGTGATGGGTCAAAGTATCGTTTTATGAAGCAGAAATCTGTCAGTTTTCATGGTGTGAAGGATTGAAAAAAAAAAATAAAAATCCTTGATGTATCAAATGAAATTTTTTTCACAGGTCCGCTTTTCTCATATAAACTTTTGCAGCTTTTGCAAATAGTGCAGGTTGAAAAATAAGGTTAGATTAATATTCTAGGTGAATTTTACCATCATAATTTTGCAGATAAACAAGAAGGTAGATACTCAATGAAACAAAATAAAAATAAATTTCAAAGCTGTTTATTTTTTAACTTATCTATTTTGTGAAACTCTAACTAGAATTCTAAAGCGAATATTGTATCGATAGTCTCATTTGATCGGTTAAAATTTCCCCCATAATACTATAGAGAGTAGAAACATTTTTTTCAGTCCAACTCTATTAGTTCCCTTTCATGTATTCGTGTCTCATTATATTGAATACTATAATTGAATAATAAATGATTTTTAGTATCAAATAATTTTTCAATTACACATTTTTTTTTAATGGACGAGAAATTTTCATCGAAAAATTAGTGATTTTTGAGTCATTAAATAGACGAGTAAGGTACATAAATCAGTTAATCACCATTTGTGGGGAGAAAAAGCAGTCAGTAACTGGCCAAATAGATCAGTTTGCATTTTACATGACTTAAAGAAATGAAATATAATTGTACATGAATAAAAGAAAAGTGATATTACAACTCACTTGGAGACGTAATTATTTAAAAAAGCTTTAATTATTTCTGTTACTTTTTAAGGACGTCATAATTTGGTCTTTTATTGGCTCAAAACACTAATGCAATCGCTTTTTCATTCGTGAACAACCACCTGTAACCATAATTCTCTCGGATTTTCGTTTGCAAAGAGTTTAGAAGGAAGAGGAAAAAAAAGAAAGAATTAATGATTTCAAAAATTCTGCAGGGCTAAATCATCGTGTTTTTTAGCGCATTTTCTTCTTTTTTTTTTTCCTATCCCTTTAGTAACAATTGTATGAAATGAACAACTCGTACAGAGTGAGAAAAATGGAAGTTAATAAAACGGTGTTCTCGAATTTAATGAATTATGATAATAAATTGTGGTTCGAGAGAGTGGGTCACATCTTGTGAACGATATTTTTCCGTTCGTGTTTTTTCACTTTGGCATATAATTATTGCCCTTCCTGCGAGCGAAAGTAGAAAAAACTTTTTTTGTTTCGTAAATTTCGAAGACGATTTGAATTTTTTATTCGATTTTATCCGCTATTTCCTACCCTAAGCTGCTGCCTTCGTCACCAGCCCTACGGAATATTCGGTACACTAATTTTTGTTGACGATTTGCAGAAGTGGCTGGAAATTTTACAAATAGAATAATTTTCCTTTTGAAATAAAATTATGTCCTTAATGAATAAATAAAGAGAGAAAGGGCTTCTAACTTGTACTACAGTACATATTTTTTTATGATTACAGAGTTTTGTTAGTTGGGAAGTAATACTATGTCTGAGAAATAAAAAAATTTTTTCTCTATATTGTTTTTTTTTTTGTCACAGGGGAATTGATAAAATGAAATTGTTGACTGAAGGCTAATGATTTCATGTGTGTAATGATCGAGAGCAATGAATTTGGATTTTTGTATTATAAATTCATTCGTTAAATTTTATCTTTAATTTAAGGCTTCTACAATCTAAGATGAAATTTCATGAAAGGTTAACAATGTGTTAGTCATTTTGCTACTAAGAGTATAAAACAGGGTAAAAATTATAAAAAATTATAGTAAATTAATTTTTTTTTTTTAATTTCTTTCTCTTTGTATACCCTATTTACCTGAACGATGAAGTTGGATGAGATTTTGTAAAAAAAAAAAAAGAAAAAGAAAAAAGGAGAAAAAAAGAGATACTTATATTTAACTTTTATAGTTTTCAAAAAGACTATGGAGTATCTTAACAGTTTACGCGATGAATTTGTGTAAAAACATATTGAAGAGGGTTCAGTCACTTCAGCTTACTCTGACAGAATGAAGAAAACTGAGGATTCGTTTTTCTTGAAAATAAAAAAAATTTAGTCAAGTTACATCTGTTTAAATATGTCTAATTTTAATTCGAGTATGTCATAAATACTGAATGAAATTAAGCGTTCAGAAGCCAAGTAATGTAAGGAATGTTTAAAAAAAAGATTAATGTGCATAAAAAATTGGTTTGAAAACACCTTCGGAAGTCCTTTTAGAATAAAAAACTCTGAAAGAATATGAACCAGTTATTTCACTTCTTATCACTTTAAAAAAAAAAAAAAACATTTTAATTAAACTGAGAAATTACACTAACGGGGCCCAAGGGGACTTTGCCTTCTCTTGCCCCGCTGGAAAATTTTCCAAAGGTGTTCAAAGCGACCATTATATGTCATGTATGTATTTTATTCTTTGTGCTACTCGCCTCGTGCGGAACGCGAATTCTCATATCAAAATGACGATCGGAAGACGTGTACAGCTAATTGCATAATTGGTTTGCCGTAAATACGTGAAGCCACTCATACACTCGGTCCCATGAATGATGGCTACTGACTGCTAGAATGTTGCCAAATAACTCATTCTTATCGTCATTGCGGTTAAAATACCTGACGGATTTTATTATATAGATGACTCTAAATTTTCATTACCGCATTATTTTCATTTGAATGTGATTTCAATTCTTATAAAAATATAGATTTAGCGCATTTTGTCCCAATTATAATTGCCAATTTCCTTTCAGCAGATCATTTACTGATCTAATACTTGGGTGAAAAGTAGGACAAATACATTTCCATTTCTTGGCCCAATATTTTACTTTCTTTTCTTTCTTTTTTTTATCAGTGCTTTTTCCTACACCTAAACCCAGGATTTCGACAAAATGTCACGAAAATAGGAATCATTTATAAAAGTAGCGAATCGTGAACCACGGCCATAAATATTTATCACGATGCGAGCTTCTGCGACATACCAGTATTGAAAATGGTAGGTAGGTACTAAAGGAAAACACCTCTTCAAAATAATGTTACCAACCATCGATTCTCATACTGGAATGTTTTATACGTGTAGATAGGTAGCACGTACTCCGTATATGAAAACGAAAATAAAGGCTGTCGTTGAGGGGGAAAAAATGTAATTTTTTTGCACCCTTTCGCTCTTCAGCTTTTTCACTTTTTTTTTATTCATAAAAATGAAGGCAGTTACGCGTGTAAGCGTGTTGAATACTGGTGTCGAATATCGTACACCAGCAAATTGACATTTGTGTTTTAGAAGCATTCACCAATACAACCCCCCTTTTTTTTTCCCATATGAGAAGAGGTATATAAGTGTTACAAACGAGGGTGGGAATGACAAAATCATTCTTTATAACGTTGCGGAGTATGAGAATTAAAGTATTCATCACTCTAGAACTATTTGATCAATTTGTAAGAAATTTTCCTATCAAATTCTTATTACTTGGGGTCAGGTTTTAGAGTTCTGTATTTATTCTAGATAAAAAATTATCATCTCGAAGCCTCTGATATTTCATGAAAAATTGAATAAGTAATAAAAGAATTGCTATTTTCACAAATATTTTCAAGTATTGAGAGAAAAAGAATTAAGGGTTTTCTCCATATTAGCTAAAAGTGGAAATTAAATTGATTCATTGTCCACTTTTCCGAATATGAAGCTAGGTAAATAACTATAAAGAATACTCCCCTATGGGCAAAATATTTTGAAAACGGATCCGTTTTATTCCGGGTTATAACCGTTTCTGGATTATAACCCGGAATTTTCCTGTTTTCCGGCTTCTAAAACGGATTTCGAACGGATTGTAATCAGTCTTGCCGGAAATGAGTCCGGATTATTTTCCGTGAAGGCTGTTTTATCATATTTGTTGGCCCGGGTTATAATCCGTGAAACCGTTTTACAAAAGGATTTAGAAAAATTGCCCAAAAATTATCACCGATTATAATCAGGAAATCCGTTTTACAAACGGATTTGGAAAAATAATCAAGATGAAAAAAATGTCTGCAAATTTTCAGATCCGATGATCGAAAATAAAAACGGACTGACAACGGATAAAATTCTCATTTTCCGGATCATTTCCTCATTTTTTGCCCATCGGGTCTCCTCTTGAGTATTCTCAATTGATTATTTGAGTCAATGGGGTAGCGGAGCACTCACTATAAGATACATTATTTTAATTCGTGATCTTCACATTTGGTGGTAAATGTGCCAAAGAATTTCGTTCAAGTCGCTCTAAAATGATCGAGCTGATCCTTTCTGGAACCTTAGATTACTTTATTTTCAATCTCAACGTGAGAAAAGAGTGACAAAATTTGGTTAACATTTTACTCTCAAAACTTGGAAGGATTTTGTCGTGTAATAAACGAGCCTTAGAAGAAATGGAGACTCGCCGGTGTGTTTATTAAGGATTTAAGAAGTTTACAAGTTGTGTATGCTTGTATTTATCGAACGACAACGTTGAAAAGTTGAAATCGTATTTTCTTGCCCTACATATACGACATTTTTCAAAGGGCTCCACATCTAGCTAAAGGATTACGAGTAAGATTTTCACGAAAAAAAGTTTTCATCCTCAAGGTTTACCTAAGCGTGAAATCTCCGCGAATAAGTTTCTCTTGCAAGGGTGCAAAGGAGAGGAACCGGGGTAAATAAAAATAACAACAAAATAAAAAAACAAGACCAAGCAGAAAAAAAAAAATGAAAAATAAAAACCAAAGAAAAAAGTAAGATTAGCTTCTTGGATAGTGATCTGCAAAAGTACCAAGGATGAAGATACGATACCTCCATAACAATGTAACTACAACAAAAAATTAGCATTCTGCAGGAGTTTATAGCTTGATCCTGTGAACATTGTCGAGAAAAAGAATGCTCTGTGAGATCTCGAGAAGATCACGAGCTTAAAGTGATTCAGGTCAAAGAGTAAAAGTCTCAAAATATAGCTTGAAAAAGAAACAAAAAATCTGCGTTTGCATGGGTTTTGAAATTCTTATCTAAAAAAGCTATGGTATTTTTTACGTGGCACAATCGATAAGATGGGTACTAATTTTGAGGAATTGGCGAGAAATGGTACAAAAGCAGAAGAAGACAGATGGTTAAATACCATCAAGGATTAGGAAGAAAGGGTTAGATCCACTTCGTCAAATTTTATAGCAGAGCACAAAAACACTTTCATGGGAAAACCCACTGCACTGGGCTAATGCTAGCATATATGTTTGTGTTTATAGGAATGAAGGTCAAACTCTTGAAAAACAATCCTAGCAATACTGTGTTTGTATCTCACTTCTTTAGCTTGAAAAATAAAATAATTGTTGATGTGAAAAAGTGTAAGCGAGAAAGCAAAAATGTTACAAATCCCAATTTAGATACTTATTTAGAATAAAGTAGAATTATGAAGAATCAATGTCTTGGAAGTCAATATAATTTTAATTAACCTCTAAATGCAAAATTTACAAAAATACCGAATACAAATTAAACATTTATATTCTCTAAAATGGATCTAAAATTAAGCTCCAGAAAAAGAATTTCATCTTGTAATCGGATTAATAGTATTGACCGTCAAACTGAAAATTCAGTTAGAAAATTGATAGAAAATAAAAATACATTAATCCTTTAAAAGTGATTGAAAATTATAATTTTAGTCTTCAGTGGATGAACGGACTTATCTATCCTTTTTTTGCACACGACTTAAATTTTTACGTTTATCTGATGTTGAATTTTTGGAGATATTATCCATACTAAGGGTAGAACTCGATGTATTCAATTAGACCATAAAAAAATTCAGTTAATGAAAAAAGTGCATTTATCCCTCTGGGGCAAAGCTCTGTGCATGCAAATAAGAGAAAGCAGTTGGTTTCAATTTTGAATCCAAAATAACATTAAAAAATAATCTCTTTCTTTGGTTTGCTGAAACAGTTTTATAGCATCTTTGATTATTCACTATGTGAATCCAAATCTATTTTACAGAATCTATACTCTGGAGTAGATTCACTTTTTTGTACAATCAAAACTGTACCTGAATACATAATCCAGTTTTTTTTTTCAACAAAAAACACGTTCATGAAATCAAATTTGAGGTAAAATAAATAGGTACACAAAGTAAATCTGATTCAGATCTGATTCATGAATTCAAAATGACCAAATTCTACGACCATATGCAAGCACGCTGTATGTATTAATTTTGAAATGGATCCAAGCTACTGGTTATTTTACCAAATATCAGAAGAGCGAAGAAATAGAGAAATGCATTTTTAGAGCACCAAAGTCACTTCACGTTAGAAGATTGAACATGTACATAGCACTGACTGGTTTTTAACTTGCGACCGTTATTATTTGAAAGCTGAGTATCTAATCGTAGCTCCCCTCAGAACCCATCTATTTCAAACTTTTATCCATCTTTCAGCAGATACTCGTATTTTATTTCAACGTACGTAGGTGACAAATCCCGGCAGAAAAATATTTTTGAAAAGCACTTGAGGCAAGATCACGAGTAATTTTTTAGACCAGTATCCTGCTGAAATTTTTAGAATTTATAAAAATGGCTGGAAAGTCGAGGTAATTTTCACGGTAAAGAGAGAGGTGAAGGGTAATGGCAAAACAGGAACAAGAAGAAACATCACCGTGGGTTGTTGTTTTTTTCATATTAAAATTAAAAGCATTGTTTTATCCTCTCATTTTTTCCCCCCCTTTTCAAAATTCTTTCACAGCACACCCATTTATCCAAAACGTTCATTCAAAAAATATTACTTTTTTTTTTTTTTTACTTTTAATTAAAGTTAGTTGTTATTTTTCCACCTTTTTCACATTTGTAACAGACACTATGCGAAATGTTTAAAATCGACCAAAAATGTTCCATTAATTTGGTAAAGTAATTTTTCATATTTCAGCAGAACAGGTACTAATGAAAGAATATAAAACATAAAAAAATACTTAGGTTAAACAGTGTTTTGGCCTCGAGAAAAATCATTCTCTAACACGAATTCTGTAAAAAAAAAAGTAAAATAAAAAACAGCTAAAATTTCAAACATTTAGTCGAAAAAAAATTGATAATGTGAATTTTATAGTAAATGTCAATGTGCAGCAAACAGTTATGAACACGTTTCAAAAATGTGTTTTACTAACGTTAAATGCAGCAAAACACCCTTAGCCTTTTTTTCTCTATAGCTGCGCATGCACCTAAGACTGCGTTACATACGGGACATACTGTACAAAAAACAAATTATTAATTATTTTTTTGGTCAATTTAGCATTATTAGACTCTAAAATACTATTCGAGCGCGAAAAAATAAAATCATAATAATGTGAAGACTTGGACAGTTGATTTAGCTTATGGCTATGGGCCAGTCTTATGAGGGTGGTTCGGGAGTTGGAGTGAGTTGAAGGCATCAAGGTTTTTAAACCAGTTTCGACATTATAAACTTATTTTGAACGATTTACCCAATATTGGGATGCCAAAAATAAATTATTATATGATGAGTACAAAGATTTATAAGCAATAATTGTACAAATCATGTAAACTTGAATACTTTTAGTTCTAGCAATGCACTATAATTCTCATTCTAAATTTTTTTAAAACACTGTAAATGTCAATAAGTTTCTTAAAAAAAACTTTCTGGCCCACACTTAAATGTACTCGTAGTTTTCTTTTTTTGTAGGAAAAATAACTTTTTCACCAAAAAAACGAGGGTAAAAATCATATTCTCTTCTCATTTGAGAAGTTGAATTTCTGAAGGCTCAAATCAACGATGAAATCTACGGTTTGGAAGCATAAAAAATGTTTCCCCTCCCCACCTACCAAAAAAAAATACAAGTCTTTAGTTCGACTGAATGCGTTTATTTTGCGTTTTGAAACGCATTAATTCTATTTGAAACTTCCCTGGATATCTGGAGGTCAGAAAAGCGAAAAAATTCAATAGTGACTGGAGGCAGTAGAAAGGTTCGAATAACTTCGACTGGAAAACAAGCTGCCATTTAACAAAACGTGCTGGAAAAAATAGACAACGGTTTTACGATTATTGTTACCACTTTTCTCCTGCGTTTTCTTCCAGTCTGTTTTTTCCTCCACTCATCCCCCTTCCACTCACCCTTTTTTTCCTTTCTTCCTCTCCTTTTCGCTCTTCTCTTTGTCTGCTCTCTGTGATTCTTTCACCCACACTGCCCTCTTCTCTCTCACATACCCTTTCGTAGAAAAAATTTCTTTCAGATATTTTACTTTTCTCTCTTACATTATTTTGTTGTTAAGCTCGCCACCTAGGTAAATAAGAGTTTTTATATTTTCTTCCTCATTCTTTTGGAATGCTCAAGTTTATGGATGGGGTTGCTGGAAGCATTAAATTCAAGATTATCATTTCCATCGATGCAAGCAGAAATCCTTTTCCAAAGCCACTTATCCGATGCGCTTTCTGAGAGCTTAATGAAAGCACTGGTCATGTTTCGATATGAGAATAGTAAAAAGTATTATTCTTATTCAGGACGTGTACTTTTCAGTGTTTTCGAAGCGAATAAATTTAGTATTCGCCAGCAGCTTCGTCTTAATTAATTTTTACTTTTTTCTTCACTTAGATTATTGACCAAAAGGAAAAGTTTTAGTAATTTCATTCGTTTAAGTCTCGACTTCAAACTCCAACAATATAGCTAGCCAATCTAATATTCTCTTATGGTTCGGTGATTGTTATGAATGCAAGCCAAAGTCGAGAAACTTTCATTTTTCAAAAATGACTTTTTTTACATCTTCGAGAAAGTAATTTTCATTCCAACTTTAAAGTGGTGGATGAAAAATCCGTAGCCAAGAATATACATTCGTCTATAGATTTTTCAACTCACGCTAACACGTTTGCAATTTTTCATTTCATATAAGCTAAATTCTGAACCAATTTTTCTCTTTTTCTATAGAAGTGAGACGAAATGCTTGAAAAATGTACAGCAAAACCAATAAATGAATTTGTTTTCAAAATTTTTTTCTCCAACCAATTTTTGAAGCTATTGAGAATAGGTTCAAAATTACTGTTATGATGTTTCTGAAATTGCTTAAAGTCAATTATCTCTAACGGATAAAGAAAAAGGGTGTTGGGTTTGATTTGAATTGCTACAAACCTATTTCTAAAGGCACTAAACTCACAATTTATAACTTACTCAACAGCTAATACACTAAGCAAAAACACAGTTCCTTTTACAGACTTATCTATAATTCCCATAAAATTTCAATGTAAAAGAGAAATGTTAAAGTTAATATCTTGAAATGCCATTTTCTGACACTGACTCTTCTTTTATATATCCACCTTCGATTTGTTCCGATGAATATTGTATTGGGTATAACATATTTTTGTGGTCCAAAATTCTTTAAAATACATGTCTTCCAAAATCGCGCTGAATAGAATAATGATCAACTTTGTGAGGAAATCATTCTCAAAAACTAAAATTGTACACTTTAGAAGGGATTTATATGCTTTATTCATTCTCATCTGTTACGAGGTTGTTGAGAGAGCACGGACAATTCACTCAATGAAATTCCTTAGGTCATCATTTTGGATGGGTACTTGAAAAAGAAAAGACGATCTGAGCCTAAACTTCAAGCAAGTGTATAATAAACCAACCTGAAGTTATCCAGCACACAAAATATAACGATCTCGAATAGAGAAAAAACCTTTATGTGTCATAAAAAATGAATTATCAAGTGTCAAAACCTAGAATTTACGATGGCAAACCTACGCAAAAAGAAGGAAAAAGTTGAATTCGTTTTTGAATAATAAAAAAAAAAAAAGTAAAAATTTTGTAATGCCACACACGTATATGTTTGCCAAATTATTGGTTCACACTATGTACAAGATCTGCTTACGAACGAGGCGATAAAAAAAAAAGAATAAATGGTGCTTTAACGACCCTTAAGTGCCACTTGACGCATTTACATGAGCACAATGGGATGAATGGTGACGAAATATTCTTTTGTTCGCCTTTCTACACCAACCTTGGGAGAAGGAGGAAGGAAAAAAATAGAAAAGGAAAACAATTTGGATGGTTTCGATTTCACAGGAACTGAAATTAGGATCCGAAAGCTGATCTAGTTTCTTTGACGATGTTTAAAGGAGTAAATTAAAAGTAAGCAAGGTGGGGTTGGTGTAGAACAGATACTAACAGACAAAATCTTTTTATTATTTCGTTAACGAAAATTGAGAAAATTGAGCAACTGAGCCGCTCAAACCATGTTAACAACATCCATATATCAGAAAAAGACAGCTTGCTGGCTGTCTATCTGTTACCAAATAGTTCAAGTTCTAACAATTTGTTATACGATATTAGAAAAGAAACGTTATTATTGCTGATGGTAGGGGAAAGATCAGAAAAAAGGATCAAAATTTGTGAGTTTTGAGTTTATCATCAAATTATAAGTTTCTTCATACTCTAAATAACGTTTTACATTCCTTTCCCTAGTTCTTTTGATGAAACTCTTTATATTATAGTATAAAATAATAGAATTTATATTTCAAACTTAATCGAAGTTCGAAATTGTAACTGCAAATATACCGACTAGTGTTGAAGATAAGGAGTTACGGTTTACACACTGGCGGAAATAGGGGGGGGGCTTGGGGGGGCTAAGCCCCCCCAAAATTAAAATTAGCCCCCCCAAAAATTTTTGAAAAAAATTTTATTTACGATTTTTTTAGATTTATTCGGGGAGGGGGGAGGTAGGACCGTGTGAAAATTTTTTACAAACAAACATACGTACAAATGACTAATCTTCATCGGGGCTACAGCCCCCCCAAAATCCCGGGTCTATTTCCGCCAGTGGTTTACACCATTGGAATCTGCATGAAATAGCCAAATTTCAGACCCTTCCACACCTTAAAGCTATGTAAAGCTATTTTCCATGACGCCTGATAAATTCAGAAAATTCTTTTCAGTATAATTTCATAATTAGAGCATGCTGAAGAATAAAGAAATAACTCACCAATAGGAGAAAACCGGAATATCCGGCCCGAAGGACAATCGACGAGGATTCACATAAAAAATTTTAGAAAAATGTTATTTGAAAAAGATGAGTATAAGAAAATTATTTAAATTAATAAGAAACGGAAAATAAAAGGAGGAACACAATTTTAATTAAAAGTGCACAATTCTAATAAAAAGCAAAAAATTTCAATAAGTAAAAATAAAAGATTTGAAGAACAATAATACGTATAGGTATTAATTGAAGATATGTTTCTCTGTTCGCGGTTGGACGAAAACTGAACTGAGAGAATGAACCGACTAAGAACTAAAACTCAAAAAGTAAATGAAAGTTGAGTACCAGTCATAGAGTGGTACAAGTAAACACTATTGTTCTCTAAAGAATGATGATAATGATGACAGCAAAGGAAGCAACAAAGAATGAGGAGAAGTAGGAAAGAAAGAAAAGAACAACAAGAATTTAAGTTGAATCTGGATTCTCCCTTTATCTTGCTGGCAGTGTTGCCAGTTAGGGAAAAAAAATCATATTATTCAGCAAAACAAAAACAAAATCAAAAAATCAAAAAACAAAAAACAAAATAAAATAGCTGCAGCCTTCACTGAAGTTTCGTGAAGGCGAAAGATGAATTCTCTTTTACAACATGAGATTATAAAAAGTATCCAAAAATGTTTCTTATAAAAACAAAACAATTCATCTTCAATAACTGTTTTAACTCTATGACGTCATCATCTGTGACGTCATCAAAGAATGACAAAATGTTATATATAGGTATGATGACGTCACCATCTGAGGTTACTATGTTCTATCTGGATATAATGACGTCATCATCTGTATTTACTATGTAATAAATATATATGATGACGTCATCAAGGAAGGACAAAAATTGTAGAAAAAATTCTTCTTCAATTCACCTTCAAAGAGTGTATGATGACGTCATCAACCACTTTTTAACATAGGAACCGCAGATGGTGACGTCATCATACCTAGATACAACATTTTGCCCTTTCTTGATGACGTCACAGATGATGACGTCACACAGTTAAAAAGAGGTTGATGACGTCATCTTTTGATGACGTCATCAAGGAAGGACAAAATGTTGTATCTAGGTATGATGACGTCACCATCTGCGGTTCCTATGTTTTATCTGGATATAATGACGTCATCATTCTTCTTCAATTCATCTTCAAAGAGTGTATGATGACGTCATCAACCACTTTTTAACTGTGTGACGTCATAATCTATGACGTCATCAAGGAAGGACAAAATGTTGTATATAGGTATGATGACGTCACCATCTGCGGTTCCTATGTTTTATCTGGATATAATGACGTCATCATCTGTGTTTACTATGTAATAATTAGGTATGATGACGTCATCATCTGTGACGTCAGAACAAAATGGGACATTATGTTATGGTGGGACAAATGTTAGAAGGGCATTTAACTGTGTGACGTCATCATCTGTGACGTCATCAAGGAAGGACAAGATGTTGTATCTAGGTATGATGACGTCACCATCTGCGGTTCCTATGTTCTATCTGGATATAATGACGTCATCATCAGTGTTTACTATGTAATAATTGGGTATGATGACGTCATCAAATACGAAAGAATGGGACATTATGTTATGGTGGGACAAATTTAAGGCCATTATGTTTGAAACAGGAACGTCCAGTACAAAAGAATTCATCTTCAAAACGAAAATAAAAAACAAAACTAAAAAACAAAGATAATAATAAAAACAAAAAACAACTGGGAGATAGTCATATTGACATTCTTGTTAAGATTTCAGAGACGTGAAGAAACGCCGAGTGCTTCAGATTAGACAGTATTTTCAAAGTAGATTTTTGAAGAACTATATATATAGCTAATACATATTATATAAACGTATTTTCATGGTGTCAAGTAGATAAGGGTTGAAGAGTTGAGGGGAAGAATAAGGAAATGGAAAAGTGATACAGAATACTTCACCCAATTAAAAGGTCTCGGAATGAATAACGTCAAGTCTTCTCCCAGAGATCCATTTGGTGATAAATTACCGTAGAAATGCGTTCCCAGCTCAGCGTTTATGACCTTTACCAATTTAAAATGTGTTTTCTGGTCACACTTCACGCCCGCTCATTCGTAAGCGATTCCAAAATCATCGGACCGAAAATCGTAGACAAGATAAATTACTCCCACAAGGCTGTTCCCGAAGTAAAATTTACTCGTTCGTATCTCGTCGTGAAGGCATAAATGACGTAACGTTTTCTTCCCTCAGACATGCGGAAATGACATATTTTTCCACAAATAGAATATTTATACCAAAATAGAACGTTATAACATTCTGGAAAATTTGCTGTGGGGAGGTATAAATATAATTTTCGTGTAGATGACTTGGGTGCGCAAGTATTTAGTTTTCGTCTCTGAGAAAAATCAAAGCCTTATCAAGCTGAAAAAAAAAATTAAAATTTTTCATACGCTGCCCACTATATTCATTTCTAATATAAATTTTCACACTAATGTTCAATATTATGCTACAATTTTTAATAGTTTTTATTATTTGTGATGTGATCAATGAAAAAATACTTCAAATTTTCTAAAAAATGGCAAAAATTGACTGCCAGGTCAAAAAATGAAAAATTTAGGTAAAATAAAAATGAAAAAATAATTTTTTTATTTTTCATTTTTTATTTATTTAATGAAAAGTCAAGTATAATATATTTTTTATTTTTGGCACCATTTTCATGAAGTTTTACATCAACAAAAATATTACAGTCTTTATTTTAGGCAAATTTTGCAAAGAATTGGGCCGTCTTTCCTTCACTTTTATTCTTTCCTCAACAACCTTTCAACTGTTGTGATTCAAAAACTACCAGATTAATTTCGTCAAAATTTGCAAGATACAATTTAAGAAAATTTGTGTTATGGGAATTTCATTGAAATCGACTCAGCAGTTCTTGAGAACAAAATATTTAATTTTAGAAAATAAAATAAACGATTCAATTTAATTTTCTCGAAAATATAATTTTTACGAGTAAATTTAAAAATTTAAATTATCAAACCTCAGACAATTTGCAACTGCTTGAGAAGATATTTTTTGAAAAATTCTTATAAAATCTTTCCCTATCAAGAGGAATTAGCAGCTCGAAAATGATTTTTCCGACTTATAGTACCATTTCATAGATCACATTACATTTTTCATAAATGATCTTTCTTAATTTCTCGTATATAAAAGTGAGCTATAGTTTTCTAGTTATAAAATATTAAAGGAATAATTATGTCTTTCAATGGAGAGAAAATAGGACTGTCTTTTAGTGCAGAAAAAAAAAAGCATTTTAATGATAATACTTCGGATTTCTCTAGATTCTCAACAAAATAACATGGTTGAAATTATAATTAGAAAATCTAGGTAGAACATAAAAAAAAAATACTCCACATAAATTTAAGTCGATCTCTTTTTTTTTTGTTCCAGCATCCGTGTGCTATATACTCTAAAAATGGTAAAATAAGGTATAAAAAAAAATCAACAATTTTTTCTTGAATCTTCGTTTTTTGGGGCTACAAAATACTGTAATAAGAGTTGGCAAATCCTTGGCAAGGCACGAAAAAATGGAGAGTTTAATTTACAAGAAATGTCACTCGAGCACGTTGAAAATCGTCCATTTAATGTAGTAAGTGTGTAGGACTGCAAAGAAAAAAAATAATAAAAAGGTTCTTTTCTAGACGTTTGTGCTTATAGTGAAGAGAAACAAATTTCGTATTTAATGATCACAATGGTAGCAAACGAGCATCATAATTATGTCATGTCACAGTGAAATGAGTTGGAGATAAAATAGCAAAATGATTAAACCATCATTACCTCGGTGTATGTAAGCATTATTCTTATCTGAATTAGTCCATGCAAATAACTTTTTCCGACGTGACTTACTTTCTAAATTTATAATGGTGGGTAGTGGGTACTCGCGTATTTCTCAGTGAGTAAACAAAAGAAATGAGAAAAAATGTAAAAATATTTACCAGTGTAAGTACAGGGAAAATGTTAATTTTGTTTGTTACATTTTGTAAGTCTGACGGATAATATGTAACCCGAGATCTGATGTCCATAAATTAGACACTTGGATAAAGTTTTCAAAAAAATTAAAATTGGACGGTAGAAAGTACATTTCGGAGCTAGTAATAGAGAAGTATTTTCCATTTGATACTTTGGATAGTGAATAATTTGCGGTTGATTGAAATTTTTTTTTTTTCAAAAATTTGTATCTTCCAGTTGAATACCAACACAAAAGTGAAATGTAATAATTTCAATTTATAATTATCTTAAATTGAGGAGTTCAGAAGTAAAATTCAATTATCTTGAAATTATTTGAAAATTTGTATAACTTAACAAATAATTTTCGAAAATTTGTAGTCCATATTTTTTTCAAATAAGTACCTATACAAAGTGAAATATGTAATATGTACAATCATTTTGAATTGAGGAGTTTAGAACTAAAATTCAACTATCCTGAAATTATTTGAAAATTACCTGCTTATATTTAGATGACGAATAAATAATTTCCTAGACTTTAATAATTTGAATTGAGGATAATTGATGGTATATGTACAGTTATAATTGTCATACTTATTAAATTAACAGATAATATTATCTAAAAATTAGTAATATGATGACACTATATTTTTTTCGATGTGTTAATTTTTGTTTTTATATTTTGGTACACGGCACTGAATTCGGAAATTCAACACGATGTTGAAAATCGATAGTCGATATCGAGAATGCAAGGCTGGAAAACATAAATGATGCGCGCGCCTTTGTCAGCTGCGTCATCGAACGGTACTTATCAATAATTTCTTAATTCATTTTCTTGGTGATTTGTAAATCGTTATCAATTTTCAAATTTTCATTACTATATTAATGTAAGTAGGTAGTTATTTTTTATGCAGATGTTAACACATTAAGGATGTACCGGTGATTAACTGAAACTTGCGTTTTATTTTAGATAAAATATATAATCCACCATGCTCATCAAATTCAAAAATTCTTACAATGCACTCGACTTAAACCTGCATTACCTGGTTTTTAAGGCAGTGTTCACACAACACACTCAGAATAAGTAATGAAAACTTTCATTAAAAAAAACCTTGCTACTGCAATTCCGAACATTTTTCAGAAGAGATTGTTAATTAATAGATAAATTTTATCTACGTCACCAAGCTGACAACTGACGTAAAAGATTTGGCGGAAAAAATTGGAGTTACGAGGTTGAATTTTATGTCAAGTTCAGACTTTTAAAACGAACAGCCATACGACACTCGTACTTTATTACAGGCACACGAGTCCAGAGGGCCGTCAATTTCATAAACTTCTTGGATAAATCAAACAGCCAAATTCTGCTAAGTCACTCCACCTACATATCAATCACCTTTCAGACCTATACACAATAACTAGGGATGAAATTCTACCTTAATCCGATTTATCACTTTCCTCACACTCGCTGGCTATATGAGCACGCCCACACGTGAAATAAATTCTTCAGCGACGAAAAAAAGCCACCTACCATTTTTTTTTTTCCCCAACAATCTATCATTAATGGTGACCGACTATTGAAGCTGATACAAAAACGGTTCACGCGGGTTTTCGCGGCAAAAAATGTTTGCAAAATGGCGATTTGAAGTGAAAAATTAATTTCCTCTTTTTGTACGCCCCCTTTAAAAAAAAAAAAAAAAAGGCAGCTTAAATCCGTTATCCTCTTCTCAGCGATCGGCGCAAAAAATATTTACATGGACAGGTGTGAAAAAAAGATGCTCTGAAACGTTATCCAAGTTCCACATGTGCAAGTTTCCTCGACAAGAGTGCGAAAAAAAAAAAAAAACTCCATCTCGTAATTTTCCAAGCTTTTTCTAGTCAGAATGGCACTCGAACGAAAAAATGTTCAATTTTCCAAAGGTCCCACAAGTGGAAACGCGTATATTTTTTGGGGGAAAAAATGTCGAACTTAACGACCAGTTCGAGTTTGTATCAGACACCAGAACAAAAAAAAAAATTACGAGGAGCATAGAGTGGAAATTACGAAATTTCAAGCAGAGAAACAAAAAAATATCAAGTGAAACGAAAAGGTTTTAAAACTTACGACATTCGTTGGTATGTTGAATTCGTATGTTCAATTTATTTTGACAGGCAGTGGCACGTAAATTGCAGAGGTTTTTGTAGGTCACACCGTCAGTGCCGCAGACTGGATCCTCTGTGTTGGGGCATTCGGTTTTGCATTTGCAAATCGCAATGCCATCTTCGACTTCGCACTGCGCGTCGTAAGAGCAGTATTTCTTTTCACAAGGATCTGAAAAACAGAGATTGAAATAGATGATTATGATGGTGCATTAATACATTATAGTTTAACTGAGCTGCAGAATATGGCCGCAGCTTAATTTTAATGAATCTAACAAAACTGCAACTTCACATCTGGTACGAACATTGACTGATATTACTGAGCATTCGATTAATTCTTTAGTTCTGCACTATCATGTGTGGTACAGGATAAACTCAAAGAGTTGGCTTAGCTACAGCCACCTAGACTCATTAATGCGACTGAAGAAAAGACAATGATTTTTCAGGTTTAAAACTGTAGACTGCATATTTGAGATTAAAAATCCATTAAAACGGCTAACTTGCAGGCATTCTAAACGTCGTTTACATATTGCGCCAGCGTGTTAATAAAACAAGAGCTAATTTAGGAAGAAAAGGCGGCTCGGTTAAAAGGGGCTTTCGCTTCTCTAACACACAAAAACTCTACACTCGATTGTGTCACATTACGTGGCAACACTGTACCTACTTAGCGGACTCCCGCGTACTCGTTATCAGTTAGTCAGCTTATCCCCGTTGTACCGCGCTTATTATTAATTAATATAAAATGTAATTAATAATAAGCGCGGTACAACGGGGATAAGCTGACTAACTGATAACGAGTACGCGGGAGTCCGCTAAGTAGGTACAGTGTTGCCACGTAATGTGACAGATTGTTTATTATGTTTCGAGACGTACTCGAACACTGCACACCTTTCTCCGTCTCAATTTTTAAAACGCATAGCTTTTCCTCCATCCACCCTCTCACTGCGTCTCTCCTCCGACCACCTGACTTTTGCCTCTTTATACTACGTGCTTCCGCCCCTCAACTCTCTCCGCCAGAACCATGAATCGCAAATTAATCTCGTCGAATTTGCAGACTGCTTCGGGCGAAATGGCTTTGAAATTGATTGGAGAGGATTTTTTCCCCCTTTTCTCGATTTAAGGATGAGTACACGCAGGTTTGGGAAAAATTATTCAAGGTGTCACTGAGCGTGTTAAATATAGACGTGCTAAATATCGAGGGCCTCGAGGGTTATTCTCGCACTTTTTCGTGTTTTCCACTTTAGTCAATGACTTTCCACGAATTTAGAACGAGAATTTAAAAGTTTGAACAAGTATTCGGTGACGAGAAATGCCTAAGTGGCAGGTGGAATACTGTGGTACAAGAATATGAGTTCACTTTTTTGGTTACGGGTAGTGGACGAACCAAGTCTTGAGCTACTTTTTGACTACAGTCTGTTCCAGTTAAGAGTTCCACGACGTCATAATGATTTGAGGACGACGACCGGTAGAAATCAAAAATACTGTCTGTTTATTTGTGGAATCTTGGTGACGTCATGGAGCTCTTGAATGATACAGACTGTAGATAATAATTACCGTCATTTGCCAATGGCGGACACCTTAAGGCATTTTTTTCCTTAATTTCTTCATAGCTTGCTGAAAAATGCTTCAATTATTTTGCTTGATGCCTTGAATATTTGCCCCCACCTTCTTCTAAAAACTTCTCCCCTTTTGGCCCCCGTAACCCATACACATATTACACCCTATCATTTTTCCCAACTATCTAAATTTTGCCTATGGCGGACATCAAAATTTTCATTTTTCCAGTAGCAGACACACCAATGGCGGACACCTAGAAAAATATTTGTAATGTAGAAAAAAACGTGAATAATTGTTATTATATTTTTCAATTATGATGTTGACTAGTAAGGGGCTTCACCCTCTGTCCATTCCGGGGCTCAACTCCCCTCCACACATCCACTTATAGAGACAACTGGATAAAAAACAAATTGAAAACATTTTACTATGCACATTTGTGTAGATATATTCATTTTTCAAATAATTAAATGAACAAAAAAAAAAAACAAATCCAATTAAACTCAATGATGTCACAAGGCATGGCAGTCATCCTTTGGCTTCATACCTTGGGTTTATGGTAGGTATAGGATTTATTCCAGCCTCAAGTTGTGCATAAAAGCAAGTGTCCGCCACTGGAAACCTTCGAACAGACTGAATTTTCCAATGGCGGACACCCTCAAAAAAACGTTTGAAACAGATGAAATAATTCTAAAACTGTAAAATTCAATGTTTGTAATGGTTTAGGATCATTGATGCTTTGAAGGAACATTATTTGATAATCACAGGAATAGATAATTATCAGTTTTAAAAATGTTTACTATCTAATCTTTTTCTTTGCAATAATTACGAAATTGAATATTTTAATTGACAAGAACATAATTGATGGCCAAATATTTCTATTGGATGTAGCAAAAATTTACTTGAGTGATTCAACGCATTACCATGGGTAACAGCTACCATATGACATCATCAGTTTCATTATAAGTCGGTTTAAACACTAAATATACAAAAATGAAAAAGAAGGTGACCGCCATTGGGAAGGTGTCCGCCATTGGCAAATGACGGTATAATTATGTTTTTTGAATTATGCACGTAAGAAAAAAGATAGACGAAATCTATTCAAATCTTTGCTAAGCAATGGTCATATTTAGAAATTTTCTCCTCTATAAGCCGTCAGATAATACATGAAATTGATAGGGGAGGAGGAATTATACATGCGTGACGTTTCTTATAGACGTTTCCTTTGCAAGGGAAATTCCTCCCGACTGACGCGGGAGAAATCGCTATTGCTTAGCAAAGTTTCAAAAAATTGAGTTTTACATCTTGAAAAGTGATTGACGCGAATTGGTCACTTTTCAAGTGAAATTGTAATTCAAATACATATACAGCCTTAAAGAATAAATTTTAATTTAAAACCAACCGAATTTCTTTTTCTTTGCTCGTGTAATTGAAAAAACAAATCTAGTCGGTAATTTTAACGCACCCTGTAGTTGTTAGACTATACTTTAAGAGGGGGTAAACCTAATCGTGAACTGCATGCATTTTCGTGGCACGGAAATTATTGATGAATCATTTGGCTGCAATATATATTCAGAGTCATGTTAGAGAATAAGACTATGAACACTTCAGCTTAATCTACACCGTAAAGTTAGAAATACGAAACACAAATTAAGACGCTCACTGTAGCAGAGTCATGCAAAAACTGAAAGCCATTCATTTTGACTTCACTACTTGACATTGCCTTCACTTCAAAAAGTATAACCATGCGAAAGGACCCTTCATACCGGTACAGTGCCACGCATAAATACATCTGGGGCAAGAATACACGCTCCATTGATTCTTCTTCAACACAAACGTATTGGGATAGAAAACCTCGAAAAAACTAGAATCGATTTTATTGCAAGACTTGATCAATAAAAACAGAGTCAGAAACGAATTTTGGAGTGGGTAAAGCAATTTTCACCCAATACTTACAATTTTACACTCTTTTACCTTCTTCTTTTACCTCTCTATTAGAAAAGGACAGGAAAAGCAAAAACACATCGCGTATACGTTGTCAAGAGTTACCATCGATTCTCAACGAATTACCACTCGCGAATAGCATGATCGTCTTGTGAATCTTCATTGAAGAAAGCCAAAAAAAGAAAAAAATGAACAGACGAACTAAAATAATTTAAAATAAAATTACTGTAAGTGAAACAGATTAATCAAACAATACCAAGATTAAACGGACTGCACAACAACAAAATAGAAAATAGGTAATTTGTTTTATCGGATGCAGCTAACTTGAAGAGGGAAGGTGGTACGGTAATTTCCATAATTTTTTATGGCTTCGAAAAAATTGAAAAAATCATTTTATTAAAATATTTTATCAAACCCTTTGTTAGGTTCAGTTTTTTTTTTTTTTTTTAAATAATATACACCTTCGTATTCACTTTTTGTTACATGGGAGTGAATTTGGAAGTTAAACACGAAGTTAAAAATCGATAGTCGATATCGAGAATGAGGGGTAAAACATGAATGATGCGCGCAACGTTTTATTGAATGGTTTTTATCTATAATCTGTTCATTGATTTTTATTCTTGTAGTTATTTTTTTTCTACATTAAGATTCTCATGAAAGATTTGAACACATTAAAGATGTAACAATAATTAACTGAAACTTGCGTTTTTTTTCTCATTTTTTAAAATATGAACCCACTATCTAATTTACCAGCTTCTTCAAAACTTTCATATATCCTACATGTATATGTAGTGTATTTGCATGTTGAAATGTTATAATGAGCCTACCAAGCTTTGTTTTGACATTTTGTGAGGGGAGGAAGGGGGTAAATCTTTAGTGGTATATCATTTGAAGATTTATTTTCAACTTATCCATTTTGATTTTAATTAAAAATTCTATTTATTCATGCGGTAAGTTTTTCAAGCACTTATTTATCTGCAGATATTTTAATATTTCCATTCAGTTTACATCGTGTCATTACCTTTTTAAATTCCTTTTTTCAAATTTCTAAATTTCATTGTGGTTTTTATTCATTTCAGTTCATATACTTCTTCACAAAATCGGCACTCCTTTCATTTAGTATTGCAGACAAATCTCCGAGTTATTATTATAGCTGCGAAGAAAATTGGAAATGAAACGAAATGTTAGAAGAGAAAACACCCGAAATGGAATATAAAATTAAACATCTATAGCTCTGCCTGAATAGTAAGCTAACGAACATATTTATACATGACGTATGTATATAACCTAATAAAATATGAATTTACTAAAATAAATTGATTCATTAGACTCGCAGACACATTTTGAGCAATTCACCTCATATAGTTCCACAATGTCTTCGAAAAATAACCTTGCTTCAACCTTGCGTTTCTGGTGAACACCTGGAATCCATTGTAAGGCCCTTCACTGCACCCTTCAGTGCGCTCCTCACACATTAAACACAAACGTTGATATGTGAACAGTGAAGCTACGAGTACAAACTTGCTACATTAGCTCTTGGTTATTAATTATTCATGGGGGAAATGTGCCAAACAGAGAAAAGCTTTTGCCCCCTTTAGAATGCATACGCAGAATGCTTCTCCAGTCTCCTCCTTCTTCTTCATTTCGTCAAAGTACAACATCTTAGACCTTATTACTAAAATACTTGTCGCCGACTTAATTTGGTTAAAATGCTGCGAAAGGAAGAGGTGAATACAAGGAAAGTGGAAAACGCAAACAAAATAATGTAAGTTAATGAAAAACTTGCCAGCTAAAAGAAGCGTACACCAAATATGAATAATTAAGGTGTGAAAGTTGAAAACGCAAACCTGTTACAGGTTTTCATATTTTCTTTATGTTCTTCAGTCAAATAGAGGTACAAAAAAATCCACGATTTTCTTGCAATAAGAAGTGCCCACGCCTTGACTATACACAAGCAAAGAAAAGTAAATTGGGATTGGGTTAAAAAATTTATAGGCATTCTCTCACTACAGTAATTTGGTTTCTTAGTAGCCACATATTTCTAAAATTTTGTTCAATATAGAGGAGTTACGACAGTGGACTTTTGGATAAGACAGCTAAAATTTTCCAACAATAGCGAAAGAGTTGTCAAAATTTAAAAACGCTTTGGATAGGGTAATGAATTTTCTAAACATCCTGTAAGGCACTTAACATTAAAAATACACAAAATGTCCGGCTAAATTAATTTTCTTAGGATAAAAACACAAAATGTCAGCAAAAACGTCTACTGAAGAACTGATCTGAATGCATCGGTTGAATTGGAAGTCGCAGTGGAAAGAAGCAATGTTCATCTATCTTTCATACATTTCATTCGACTGAATTAGTGTTACCCGAACAGATCCGAGAAAATGAGCAGGTTATTTTCAAAAGTAATTACTGAGCGTTGTACTGACACAAATGCAATTAAGATTTGTCGTATAAAATTGTATTCGGTGTACGCAACGAGGAAACAGTGAAATGAAATCTCATGTTCTTGCTAACCCGCATACTCTGAGAGCAAATTACAGCTCGCTTGCCACTTTCAGTGTTTGAAAAAGAGTGAGACAGAGAAAAAAAAAACATTGTTCTCCAAATATACAGTCGTTTTTCGCACTAATTCTCAAAGGTCATCAAGATCGTTGACCAGTTTGACCATGCATTGTTTTGTGAAACTTACTGTGTGCTCTCTTATGCAAATTTTCAAGATGGAATGAGCCGTGGTTTTCTCGAACCGGGGTGGTTATAGAAATAATTAGGAAAATAAGAAACTTGAAAATAAGAAAAAAAAACTGAAAATTAAAAAAAAAATTAATAAACTCAAGAAAAAAAATTGAAAATTGGAAAATAATATTTTTTTTTAAATTCCGCAGAAAATAAGGGGAGAAGGAGAAAAGAAAAAGAAATGAAGGAATGAAAAATATTTTTTTTTTTTCAAAGTAAATAGGAAAGAAACAAATATAAAAATAAAAAATAAATCAAGGCAGTAAATGAACAAAAATAAGAAAGTTCAAAAGAAAAGGCAATTAAATTTATAACTAAATAAATAATTGAAAGGCACAAATTATAGGATCTTCTTTCAGTTTAAAAGCTTGGTACCGTTTGAATAATTGAAAAAAAAAAAATAATAATAATAATAATAATAATAAATGAAAAAGAGGAGAAAACTAGGATCTATGGTTGGCTTTTATGAAATTAATAAAGAAGAATTGGAATTCGAAAGTAAAAAAAATTTATTGAAATTTTGAAAACTTTTGAGTAATATTTATCAGGTGTTCACCTATTTCAAGGTTTTTATTCGCTGTATTTCAAATATTTTATCTGTATTTATATTTTATCAAACTGTTTTTCGACTACCTAATTCATCAGTTCTTATTTTTTTTAGAACGATGTGAAAAGAAAATTAAAAAGGATAAACATGATAGATAAATAGAATAAGTTTCAATACAAGTTAAACAAAACTGGTTCATGCATACAAATTTTTCAGTATTCTAAAAAAGATTGAAAATGGGAATCTAAATGAGTTCAGACTATATAAAGACTTGTTTTACACTACACTCATCATATTTATTATAGGTTAAATTTTTTAGTTTTCATTAACTTTGTTATCTTCTCATATCCAGTTTCAGATGTTCTGCTGTAGTAGTCTTGGCAGCAAATTTTATAATGATGGGATTTTCTAACAACCTCTTGTAAAGTTTCTAAAACCCTTTTTTTATTGACCAAAAAACACTTCTTTGGTTTTAACCCACATATCTTCGGAATAACGCTTCAATTATCTGAGTCTTAAAAGTATCCGCACGAGCCACTAAAAAAAAAAAGTCATTAAAACAGCGAGATAGTAGAAGAAAATTTATCAAAGATCGTCTTAAACAACGGTAGCTCTATAGTTGTAAAATTTCCACTCTCAAATTAGTAACTTTTTCCATTTCGTTTCTTAATTGGTAAACGGAAAAGTACGAGCATAATGTGCAACTTTTTTGCATCATCTTTCATCTCAAGTACCGTTATACTCGTATTATTGAAAAACAAAAAAACTTATCTGAAAAGCGATTTCAAAGATACTATTTATGTTAAATTAAATGCAAATGAATTGAATTTTCTTTTTCTTCCCTTCTATCGTCGACTTACACAGCAAAAGGTAGGCTTACAATTTTTCATCGCGACTTTTTTTCTTTTTTTTTCAAATGACATCTGGCGTCCATGCTGCATACACCAAAAGAGTTTTTAGTCCACAAAAAATAGTAAAGTTTCGTCAAACTTCTGTCTCCACCACGAAATGCCCATTTAAAAGACGAAATTAAAAACTTCGCGGTGGTTTTTCGAAGCTTTTAAAAACTTTTCTTCTGCCAAGCCGAATCTTTCTTTTTTTTTCCTTCTTTCCAGCTGACTTTTCTCTTTGTTGCCCACAATTCCTACTGTTGCCAATTTGTTACAGTCTGTTGTTACAAAAGGTAAAAATTAAAAGGAAAAAAGTAGGTACGAATTTGCTCCCACTTGTATTCCGTTTTGATGGCCTTTATACATCTTAGTTTTTTTCCCTTTTCACTTTTATTTTATTCAGTCATTTTGTTTTTTTTTTTTTTGTTTTTTGCACCCTTGCATTTGGCGACGAAAATTTTTTTGTCTCTTTTTACGTATTGTTTTTCACTAGGTTGTCGTTGGCAATCTTTTATTCTCGACCAAACGAGTGATTCGGTGTATATTGTTCCCAATTATTAGTTCTTCCAATTTGCTGTTCTCACTTCGTATATTTATTGTTGAATTGAGCTCGACAAAAATGACAATAAAGCTCTTTTTTTGAAATTATATATTATAAGCCTCGCAGAACTTTACAAACTTTCACAACTTTCTGCGTAACATACTCCAATAGCTCAAGCAAAAAATCGGTACAAAGAGTTTTATACCTAGATTATGTTGGGGGCAGTTCAAGAGGTAAGAGGTTAGGGATTTTGGATCATTGCCTTCCCTGTGCTTTGCTTAAAGATGGCTCAAATGTGTGGAAATTCGGCGATTTCAAACTAGAACTTGAAAACTACATAATTATAGTGAGATGGATTCGAAACTAAGTGGAATTTGATTTTTAACCACATTCTCCTCGGATTTCGTTCTTCAACACTAATTTAAGTGGACTGTACAAAGCATCACTTGTAAAAAACAAAGACTTTTGAATTATTAAATTAGGACCACGAATAAATTAACTTTCAACTGCTTCGCGCCTTAGCCACATTAATTTTCAACATGCAAAACGTTAGCAGTTCATGTCGTGCCTCAGAAAAGTGATTCTGAAAGTCATAAAATTCGTCAAAAACTTTAAGGTACTCGAACTTGGGTAAACATTAGGAAAAATGATCTATTAAAGGAAATGGGTCCCCATTTAATACCAAAGTTTCCGATATCGTATTGGAAAACTTTTGCAACTCTCATTAATGGCTAAAATGCTCAAATTCTTCGATGTTGTTAAACAAACTTTGCAAAACAATCTTACTTTTCCTTCTGACCAGTGTCTGTGCCAAAACTTGATGGTAATTAGCGAAACGATTACACAGTGAATTCAATAAATACAAGTTCAACCTCAATACCAATAATTTTTTACAACTATCTTTGTGAAATGACTTGTGCACCGGTGGTAAAGGATATGAAATGAATTTTTTGAGTGCTGGCTTTGAAACAAAATCGATATTTCTCGTTGAACCGAAAGCTAATTTTCATAAATTTTCCGATTACGTATACTGGTGACTTTTTATATTGTGCACAGTAATCCCAGTTCGACGCGACATATATTGAGAGAGTATGCAGAGAAAATACGTCGCAAAAATTGCGCTCATATTTTAGACTTAGGAAGCTGAATGAGGCTATTTACTCCATGAATAACCATCCAAGTCGTAAAAAATGAAAAATCAATGCAGATGCGCTTAAATTGCTATGTCAGTAATTTGAAATAGGTAGATACCGTTTAAATTTTTTATTTGTCATCTGAGAGCATAGGATCTATCAATATATAAAAGAAAACTTGGTATTTACTGCTTAAGATCTTATAGAACTAGATGTTCAGTAGGTGAAAATCTTATTGGATAAATCAAACGTCACAAAATGTTGTAAGTATACTCAAAGGGTTAATCTGTGAAAGAGTAGTGAGGAAAAATTATAAAGGAGGCTAGTTGGTTGCGTGGCAAAATTCATCAGCAGCACTCAACAGTGCCAATAATTATTGCCAATATTTTTAGATGTACAGACTCCAAATAATTTATCACGTTTCAAAATGCATTGGGAATACGAGGTCAAAGTTGGCTCTCAAGACAGAGAGTGTATAAACTGCAAGAAAATATGGTCAACATTCAGGGTTGTTATAGGGTTTCTTCATTGTTCAATAAAAACAGGCATTAAGATCATATTTTCATTTCATCAGTTTTCAGTTGCTATAGGTATTTAGCGCTCCTATCGGTGCCTCGCATTCCCTTTCAAGTCATGCACATATCTCGTATATGTACTTTAGGAACCGGTAGTCCGATAAGATAGTAGGATAATAGAAGTTTTCATTCATGACGAAGGAAACTTACAATGAAAATCATCAATTTTCAGCAATACTTATATCTATTAATCATACAATAATTTTATTATGAGACGAATTATTATCTTGTATTGTGCCTGGTCATAACTCAATAATTATAATATATTATACCAGTTATTTAGCGTGCTAGATTTTAGACATGAATTTATAATATACATATAATATAATTGTAGTATTCGTAATTAACACTAGAAAGACCAGGTGGTGTTGTATACGACACCACTTGAATTTGGATGCGCCATTTTTCAAACGACCAGGTGGTGTCATATATGACATTCTCCGGTCCATTGAGGTTCTTTTACTGTTGAGTCAAATATGACACCATCTGGTTCTTTGAGTAATCGAGTAAAATCTGGGTTTTCTAGAGTTGAAACAACTGTAGTTTTATTCAAAATCATAACGTTCTAGTGGAGCTTGCTGCGCAAAAAATATTTTGTTCGCTTTAATGCAAAGTCTAGACACTAAAATATTCAATCTTTAGGTACCTACGCGATGAGGCACCATATGTATACCTCCATTGTCTAGGGTATATATTCGTTAAATACAGGGAAAATTTCAACACTCGCGTGTATTTCAGTTGTCAAGAAGTTATTGTGTTTCTCTTCAAAATGTTGAAGTCACTCTGTTGTTGTGTGACAAACGTTCTTATGACTCAGACCGCTATTGGAGTTATTACAGGTAATCATCATATTAAGTGTACATGATCCTGTATAATTTTATTTTTCATTGGTACATTTCGAAAAATAATTCTTTTTAAAAAGAAAAATTGATATTTAAATATTCAGTTTTTCTGCGAATAACGCACATAATATAACTCATAGGTGCACGGCTATATAATTTGTCTCCACCTAATAAACAGGCTTCTTGGCCCCCACTAGAACATTATTAAATAATTTTTCACTTATTACATGTAAGTAGTGATTTGCAAGAGGGAGATATATTCATTTTTTTTTTGGGGGGGGGAAGGGGATTAAATTCTTCTACAATCTGATTGTAGACAAGGAATCTCACCAGGAGTGAAAATAATGTCTTAAATTGTAACCATCATTGAGAAAAAAGGCTTCAATCAAAGTTAAAGTGATTCATGAGAATCAAAGAATGGTAAGTATAAGAAATGAATAATAAATGTTGCTCATCAAACAAGAGGACCAAGCTTTATTAATTAGAAATATTTTAGGAAATTGCAAAGTTCCAGAGAGAGTTATTAATTTTTTCATCTGGACTGAAATCAATAGTTCCAAACCCCTATTGTATCAAAATCCATCACATATTAATGCAAAACTACTCTACAATTGACGTAGCATGCCATATTATAAAATAACAAAAAATATACAACGGGCTATTTTCAGCCCGAATAGGAACGATTCTACCCAAAACTCTTCATACTCTATTCACCTTGACCAGAGAAATCAATCCATGTATTAAGAGGTACCTAGTTTGATACAGTAAAATAAAAGTATTTGAGATACCTCAATGTTTTATACACTTTGTAAATTTTTAAGGTTGTTTTAATCAAAAAGTGGTTTTTTAATTTGTTTATCCATCATACAGGCAATTTATCAAAATCAAAAGATTTGAAAACTGCAGTTGGGCAATTTATTGAAAATTTTGAAGATGAATATAATGTTAAGATTACATCATATCGTGTAGAAGATAATGTTGTGAAACCAGGAGATAATACGCTCAGTGGTGTTAGTCGTATGGAATTTCAATATAAGAGTAAAATACGCGAAGAGATGATATCATCTGGTAAAGTCATTTTAAAAATTCCATCTCTCGCTTCTTATTCTTATAAAGAACTGAAACATAGCAATATGTATAAACGAGAAGTACTTTTTTACAAAACAATACTACCCACATTATATCAGTTGGGCCAATGTGAACCATTTGCACCAAAAATTTATGCAGTTACAAGAGCAAATGCATTGGTTCTAGAAGATCTAACAGTAGAAGGATTTGAACCTGGCAAACGAATATATCCGTTGAATTGGGATCAGTGTGTTTTATCTCTGGAAGTGCTAGCTAAGTATCATGCACTTGGTTACAAATACCTCCGAACTTTGAAAAAGAGTGATCAGAGCTGGCAATTGATAGGACCATATCGATCAAAACGAAAGAGCAACCCAAAAGAGGACTTTGAAAGATTTCGTAAAATCATGCAACGTAACTTGGACCAGTCACTATACGAGAAAATTCGACAATTACAAGATAAAATACTAGCCAAACCTCCAGCCAAAAAATCCCCCAGTATGACTGTACTAATACATGGGGATTTTCGAACGAATAATATTTTATTAAAATGCACAGGACCTCAGCAGGGTGATGCTAAGATGATAGATTTTCAAAAGAGTAGGGAGGCTAATCCTGTCTTGGACTTGATACATTTTTTTGTCACTAGTGTCCCTATAGAAACGGTTGAATCTCATCTCGATGAAATGCTAAATTTCTATTTGCAAACACTCAACGATAAATTAGCATCGTTAAAGACGGGTCGCTCGTACAATCAACCTGAACTTAACGAGGATATTACATATTATAAATATTATTATTTAAGAGTTATTTGTATCGAATGGCTAGACGTTATGTATGGTGGACCACCAGGCGAAGGTGCAGAAGAGTACATATCAGGTGCAAAAAAATGGTTCAATTACCTAGCAGGATTTGGAATTATTTGAAAACTGGAACGACTATTTGTTACAAAATGTTACCAACTAATTTTGTTATTTGGGAGACAGCAAAATATACCTACCTATCAACTTTAGTAATAAATTTTGAATAAATGACATTTGCAATAAGGGAGGATATAGATCCATTATTTTGGTCAAAAAAATCATATTCGAGTTTTCTACTATTTTTAATTATTTATTATTTTTTCATTAAAATTATATTCTAATTTGTCATTGATGTCTTTTTTTAGTGTGTTAAAATTGTGATTTCGTAGGGAAAGAAATTCTTAAAAATCCATGTATTTAAAAAAAAGGTACAATACTCAACTATTCAAAACGAAGCCAAATCCATATCAATGCTGTTTTGGAACTTGGACATTTGAAACATATGCAGATTAATCGCATTATCAGGCTAGTTCTCATTAATTGTGCTATATTTTCAACAATAAGGGAAAATTAATCTCATAACTTGAGGGTTGTTTTTTTAGAACATACTTTTTCTCTTCTCTGAGGATTAACTGCTCCGAGTTGGTTGATTTTATTTCATTTTTTCCCCACAGTTGTACTCTACAGACACAGGCTTTTTTCTTAGCACGATTACAAGAAGCTGTATGCTTTTGTATGTCCAAAAAGACGTATTATTTGAAGGGAAAACTGGAAAAGTGGCTATAATTTTTCAAATTCTAACTGCATTTCAATATCCTCGCGTAGAAATTCACTCTTAAGGTTGGGTGAAGAAGCCTTTAAAATTTCAGCTCCCCAGATATAATATGCTCTGAGAAAAAGGAACATGAAAAGGGCCAAAAAAGCATGGTAACTAAAAACCGATTCTGTATCCTCCCTTAAAAGAGTGCAAATTTATAATAATCTTGATTATTAAGCTCAGTATAAGCGCATACTATGATTTATTTTAAGAATTGAGATGAAATATTTCATTAAATTTCAATGTAGAGATATAACATCCGTTCAGCAGAAATTAAAATTTTCAACTTCGTTGGTTTTCATTTCAAAAGATGAGTCGACATGTTTTTTTTTTGCTGAGAACTGCAAACGCAAAGCGATAGAACAACTGTTAAGATTCTGAAACATATGGAAAAGCATTGAGATAGTTTTCATAAACGTACATATGGCATAACTAATTGCAATTAGATGAACTGACATACGAATATCGCTGTAGAACCAAGTGACAGAAGTACGAAAAATGTAATTTCTCAGGAGCGCAAAAGAAATGGTTTATTCGGTTTTGCAGCTGTTCATTTACATATTTATTATCAGTGGCAAGTTTTACCTGATAATTTTTCAACTTCATTCATTTTAACTTTTGCTACAGGTGTACGATTATTATTCTATACCCATTCCTGGTTAGTTATGATTTGGTTTAGATAGGTACTTTGACTAAATTCCAATGATGTTGTTCAAGACCTGTAATATCGGTCTGCAAATTTAACTTTTTTAAGTCAGAATAAGTGTCTTGAGTGGAACTAGAACTGGTGCAGTATAACCATGATTACAAGCTATTGTAAATCTCTTAGAACCAGTTTCACGGTGCCTGTTTCCGTAACGTGACACTGAGTTAAATCGTCTAATCCTATTGTTCAGGTGGGTTAACTCAGAGTTGACTCTCAAATTAAGTCACTATAAAACGGACCCCAAATAATATATTATGTACGAGTACTTCCAAAAAACGAAGAAAAACTGTAACATTTCGCCGACACAAGCTATATTCAGGCGTTTACAACAGCGCCTACAGGCAAAATAGAACAAAATGAAAAAATTTGAATCAAGATTTTGTAAAAACAAGTGAAAGAAATTTTTTGATGTGTCAACATTTTTGTTGTCACTTTTTGTTACATCTTCAGGCGAGTAAATTTGGAAATTTAACACAAAGTTGAAAATCGATAATCGAGAATGTACGGCCAAACATAAATGATACGCGTGCCATTGTCGCAGTTGTCATCGATAGATTCTTATCAATACGAGTAATCTCTTGATTAGTGCATGATAAATCATGAAAACTGTAAATAGGTACATTAAAGATGTGACAGTGATTAACTGAAACCTGCGTTTTCTAACCAGTATTTGATCAGTAGATACATTTTCACGAAGAATTTGTTTCAAGTAAAAATAAAAATTATTCATTATAACCAAGTTCAACTATAAATAGCAACATTATTTCAGAACTGTTCCACTCGCCGGATGCTAAATTTCCTGCCAGATATCTTTTGAGCCACTGAGATGATGAGTCGATTACGACCTTCGTTTTTCTCAATTGCTTGGAAATCGTCGACTTCCAAATCCAACCACCCGGCGCCTCGAATCGGTTGGCCATTTGGTTCGCAACTTGCCCAACATCGAAGGCTACACACATGCGTGGCGAATGTGTAACAGAAGAACACGAGTTACCAACAGATTGCAGACAAAGGGACAAAATCGCAACCCCGTCATAACGATAAAGTCTTCGACGGCGCAATGACAAACAAACGTAGGCCGTACGGCGAACGCGGCTCTGCGCAGAGCGGCGGCGCAGACCACACGAACCTTTGGCCAGAACCACAGCAGCCCTCCGAAATGCGACGCACTGACTACGATGCGGACGACTGCGATAACCGCAACCCCGCCGAGGTAGGCGTCTCATCCATTGAACCTAAGGCCAGATCTGGCGCACCAAGAGGCGTCGGAAAGGTCATCGACGATGATGACGACGAGGATACGATCAGCGAAGAGGAGGAAATCGTGGATGACACACCCGCCGATACGCCGAAAGAGGAGGCGCCTGGCGCCTCCAAAGGGCGCCATATTCATCCTTGCGTTTGTGACCTGACCAAGCGCCAGCGCGAGACAATCGAGAAGCACTTGCACCACAAGCGCTACATGCAGCGCAAGTTCGAGAAGCGCGTTAAGGAGATCGAAGAAGAGTTGGAACGCCTTGAAGAAGAGAGGCTAGAGCGAGAGCGAGAGCTGCAGGAGCAGCAGGAACTCTTTGGCGACGAGTATGAGGTGGTGGGCAAAAAGCGCAAGCGCAAGAAGCGATCGGCGAGAAGAGCTTCCATGGTGTCGCTGGGCGTTAAGCAGGTCATTAACTGGAAAAAGGAGCCACGTATTGAGGTCAAGCCGACCAAGGCGAGTCGATTGCGCAAGGAGTACTCCTCATACTGTGGACGTGTCGAGTTCCCACTATCGCCGATTATTGAGATCGACTATAAGAAAGAGCCGGAAGTGGCGATCCGCGCCACAGTCACCTCTAGCGCACGCGCAAAGGTCAATATCGAGAAGAAGGAGTACCTTACCAAGTACGAAGATAAGCGCAAGATATTCGAGATACCTTATTATGTGTAGCGCCGCCACGCCTCCGCTGGCGCAGTGGCCAGCGTTGAGGATCGAGCTTTGCGCCGAGCGCGTCCAGGCTGTCTTTTACATGTGCAGTTATTTTAATGGTACTCGGTATAGGTTTAATGTGCTTTTCCTACAGCACCGTGAAAATGGAACGCAAATATACTTACGCGCCACAAATTAGTGTTTCATTAGACCATTGGGGTTATTGCGGAAGTTTTTGGCGCCAAACTCAACAAACGCCATTTTCAAAATAAATTGGGCTACTAGAGGAGCGACGAACATGACAATGGCAAGATAGAATGAACTACTGAACCAATAAGGCTGAAATTTGCACCGAAGGTCAATCTTCATATGATCGAAGTCTGATAGAAATTTCATGACAATTACTTTTGCAGTTCTTTAGAAATCAGTAAAAATGTAGCCACAAAATGATGAATTTTAATAAGTTTTTCAAGGGACGAATTCTTTCGCGAATTCTAACGAATTTTTTTTTTTTACCGTTGAAAAAATGGTTAAACTGTCCCCAATAATTTCTCGAATTTGGAAAATTTTTTGGTTGCATTTTCCGATATAGCCATTTACATAAAATGGTCATTGGGAAACAATTTTTTTTTGTTGTGATATTCAGCTTTAAAAAAATCAAAACTTCGCCTTAATACGTACTAAATCGTTTTCTTCCTCTCCACAAAAGGTAACAAATTTCAATCGGTAATTTTTCTTTTCAAACCAAAAATGAGAGTTGTTGAAAACGAAGAAAAAAAACGGCAGCAGGTACCTTTAAAACTTTACGCCATAAAATTTAAATGTCGTGAAAAGGAAACGACTCAAAAGCAAAGACATAATTTCCTTCCTAATTCGTATGCAAATTCGTGTTTTTTCATTCGCACTTAAAAAAAATAGTCTTTTTCTTGCAAAGGTAAAAGCCAACGGTGGTTAAGATGAATGAGCTGAGAAAAAAATCTTACAACTTATGAAACGTGAAAATTGCATGATTAAATGTGACTGGAAGACGAAAGATAATGTAATTGTCGAGTCAGCCTTTTCTATGTTAGGTACGTCTTTTTCAGAGTTCTAAAGGAAAGTAAAGAAACAACTTTGTACTTTTTCTTATGTCCTCATTATACTCCCCTTTTTTGATAAACTTCCAGAACTTCGTGTGAAAACGGGAAAAACTTTAGCTTTGATAGAACTTTTTGAACCGGATGGCTTTTAGGTATACAACTTTAAGAAAATCGTTGTTTTTTGAATTCCAATTAACAATTTCTACCAGATTGGTTTCAATTCGTTTGATGATGAATTATTATGAAAAATATATTTACTTAAATTACTGCCAATGTGTTTCAATAAAATGAATAACAAATTCTAATTTTTTCCACTGTATAAAAATTCGATATACTTAGTTATAGAAAAACATTCACCACACAATACCTTCGGTCAAGTTTTTTTTCTTTCATTCTGGTACTTTTTTCCCGTCAGAAAGTGATTCAATTTAACAAAATACATGCCTGACTTTATAGTAGGAATGAAAGAAAGCGAAAAAAAAGTAGAATAAATGGCTCCCATATTTGTGAAGTAGTACAGAAATGTACGTTTTCTTTTTCGTCTCTGTAAAGATTTGATGGAAAATTTTCAATCCAATGTTACTTTACGATATTGCTGCGTATATATATTGTAGTTGTTCTTTTTCAACTTCAAACTTACGATTCAATTTAATTTTCTATATCGATTCATTTCGATTTCTTGTAACAGAGAAAATTAAGGTCTATTTTCTGTTGGTACTTTTTATTGATTTTTCGTCACTTTTTGGAACTAGGTACAAACAGCGAGGACGGGGTAAATATTTAACCTCGCTGTAAATATCAGTATCAAATTATACAAGTATTCATTTAAAAAAAACAATTTTATTTCCAAAACATTGAATACTATCCACAACTTTTTAATCATGTGTTGTACAAAATAATAACTAGACTTAGAGGGATCGAACATATCTTCTGTCTTTTATTAACAGTGAAAAGGAAGGAGATAAAAAGCAGAAATTTAAAATGAAAGTACATGTAGTTCTCTATTGACTTAAAAAAAAAAACTGGTCATGAAAATTCAAACAGTGCTATGTAAAACGAGAATAAGTCCACTTTTTTCAAAAATTGAGCTCTCCTAAGTTTTAATATTGCATCATCAAATCCCACTTACAGTAGAAAAAATTATTTATTTATTTTATTATTCTAAAAATGCGACCAAAGCTGATAGTATAGATTTCAAAATTGAGGTGTTGTGCAAGAAGAGGGTATAAACAGTATGGTAATGATAATTGCAATAAAATGTCAACGTGTAATTTGTGTAAATCGCTGTTCTACTCAACTAGAACAGCGATTTATAGCATTTTTGTGAAAAAATAACGAATTAAGGAAAAGAATTTAGAGAATGTGAAGAATTGGCGTAAATAATAAACACAGTAGGTATAGAATCAGGGTAAAGAATGAAAAGAATCTATGTAAATAATACAAAGAATTAGGGTGAAGAATGTATAGAATGTAAAGAATCAACTTTCTACAAAAGTCTTCATCATTTCAAAGTCAAGGTCATCAATTTACAACCTATTATATATGTTGTATTTTTCAAAGTTGAATCACATTTGTTATGTTTAGTCCAGTAGTAATTTATGTATACCTATTTTTAAAGAAAGTGAATCATGTAAAAGAGAATTCATCTTAGCCTTCTTATGCCTCCTGAACGCCTGCAGCTTTTTTCATCTCCTTTCTAGAGATAAATTATTCCCGCAGCTAGGTATTCGTTAGTATTGAAATTAAAATCCTATAAAATGTTCTCTGAAACAGGCAACAGGAGGAAAAAACTTTTTTTTGCCTTGCTTCTTTTCATTTTCTACACACGACCGAATGATTCGAGGGAGAGTAGGAAGAGTCTATTTATCGATAACTGTTGGCCAACTTTTACAAAAGCTACACAATTGAATTAGTAATTACAACGAGCGAGCGTGCCAGCGATAAGCTATCAAAATAATCTGACTTTATAATTTAAAAAGCTGTCGAACTTTTCGACAGTATAAACAGCGAAAACAGAAAGAGAAAGATGAACATACTCGTAAAAGCCAAAAAGAGGGGCTGCAAAATATTTAAACCTTTCGATTTCCATTCGCCCTGCACACCGCATTTTATTCTCGTGCTGCATTTCCAAGTATTTACAAAAGGATTTCAACGTTTTCCCGCCGACCACTAATTGTTCGAATACCTTCAGCCCTTCCTCCGAAACTGCCCTTTTAACGAAGGTCTAAAAATTTTGTACAAATATTTTGATCGAATTGTGAAATTTCCGGTACGATTGAAAACGCAGCCAGCAGTTAGCATTTTAAAATAATTTCACCTTGATAGATGTCGAAGGTTTTTTAATTTGTCAAATAATTGGCAAAGAAAAGGAAAGAATATAGACGAATTTTTTGACGTAGAGAAATGAAGCACTCAACAAAGGTTCTGCTAAAAGTAAGGAAAACAACTCGAATTTATTCAGGTTTCATTGGTTTTCCGTTTTTAATAATATGATCAAGTCCATTTTACGAGTATCAATTTATTAGGATCTAGCTGGTGTACGGGTTGAAGACTTGGCTTTGCAACCTGACTGTTCTGAGTTTGAACCCATGTGATTTAAAACAATGATTCGACGTAGTTCGATATTAGAGCTCACAAAATATCAAAATATCTCACCGGATTCTATTTACTTATTGAGTTAAATAGTGACGTAGCTAAAGCCCATTGAAACAAAACAAAGTTGATATATGAAGGAAGCATGAAATTCAGCATAATATATTCTCTAATGGATATTTTCCCTAATTTCTTCTTCACTAATCTTTTTTCCCTGCAACCAAAATTTCTAAAGGATTCTTTCCCTGAAAAAATATTATAAAACACTATTTTCAAACAAAACACTTTTTTGTAAGTGGTTGACGAGTGAACCAGTGAATAATTTGTTTGGAAATATTTAAAAAAAAACGTTCACCACCGTACCCCTCTCGTGATTGAGCTTACAACTACCTCACCACCCTTACTATTCATTTTAGGAGAATGGAAAATACAAGTATCTGAATACTTTAAATCACAATTAAAATGGCGAAAATTTTTTTATTATTTTTTTCTAAGAGGCTGCCTCTGCGCGGAGGTGTATTACGATATCCACATGTCATTAACATTAATTATATATTCAACATTTCTATATGATTAAACGATCTGAAAAGAGTCTCGATATAATGAGGTGTTAAGCAATTATTTTTCCAATCAGTTGTCAAAGGAAAAATTTAGGGAAAATGTCCATGAGGAATATGGTTTTGGCGAAAATATCCATTACGAATGTTGGTTTAAGGAAAAGTAGATTAGGTATAATGGGATTAAGGAAAAATGATTAGGGAAAATGGGTGGGAATCGAAATCATTATGTGATGAGTTATTTACCTGAATATCGATATTATTATCAACAAATTAGTTACAGACTAAATCTAAAACATACATATTTAATGTGAATATTTAAAGGTTAAATTAGAGTTTCTCGCTCACCTTAGAGAGGAAAATCAAATAAATTTCAAAGTTTTTTTTGTCGGCCACTCTATAATTTTAAAATCAACTTGTTTAAATATCAGTGTTCAGCATTATCACTATGCCTTCAAAATTTTCATAATTTTTTATTTGGTTCTGGAGGTGGTCTTGAAGACGTGAAAGTTTGGAAGTTTTCCGTATAAGTATTCTTTAGTTCACTTCTTCCTCACGTCTCCTTTATTACTATTTTTCGCTCACCATCAAGTACACGATCTCTAAAGTCAAACTCTGAAGTAACTATGCCAAGTATCGTATGGTTCATTTTTGAACCCACGCGCTTGTGTTGTGAGGTTTTGAAACTTACTCCGCCCAAACATTACAAAATTTCCAGTATCTTGAGGAGCATTCAAACAAAAATTTTTCAAATATCATTTTTCTGTTTACCCACAAAACACTTATCAAATCGTTTCTCACTTTTTTTCTTTTTTTTTTAAACAAAACTAAGCGAAACTAAGCTTTCAAACGATTTATTTTCGAATGCAATTAAAAATTCAATTTTGTAAAAGAAGTACCGAATAAGAGGGTTTCAAAATAATGTGGATTTGAGACAGTAATTTAAGTACCATTTTGGCATGAGACACTTGAATTAAATTATTTTTGACTGGTTCAGCGAAAATGATCATTTCAATCAAAACAGTCTTCTCCATTCAAAATGCTTCCGAATGAAAACACGTATTTCAAATTTATACGCTACTTATGTATTCGATCGCCGCATCCACATTTTCAGAAAGGCGGCAAGTAGAGGTGTTAATCGAATAAGGGTCAGCCAGTATTCATTACATTGATGACATTTGCTGCACAGTGCACGATACCCATGTCGAATGAATGGAAATGAAAATAATCGTAAACCTTGCTTACTGCGGATAGATTGAATACCTACCTAAATACCAGTATGAAGGCTTTAAGAGAGAAAAAAATGGGGGGAATCGTACTGTGAAATGTCTCTAATATTTTACATCCTATACTATTTTGAAAATATACGACTGCAATATTATGAAAATATTTTTAAATATTTCAAATACGGTATTTAAATAAAAAATAATCAAAATATTTTGAGTATATTCACCCTGTAGAGAAGATTAAAATCGTCTCCTTTCAAATAATAAAGATGACCACTTTAATAAGTACTGTTCCTTGCTAACCTGAAATAGACCAACAAACTCTCACAATTTATACAGAAAATGACGACCCTACGCAAGTACAAAGATTGTTATCTCACCATTTTGTTCCTCCTGGCCAAAGGAAAGAAGCTGTAGATTCGTACCTCGTTTCGCACTTCGAGATCGAAATTATGAGTCCTCATTATAAACGTGTACCATAGCTTCATATGCTGCACTTTGCGCTTGCTGCGAGTAAGAGTGAGCTCGAAGACAAAGAGGCAAAAAATACTTTAGCTTTTCTTAGCAGACACCTCCTCTACTCGTGAGATTTATACAGTTCTCGAAAGTTGAGATTTTGTTGCAGCGCTCGTGTGAAGATCTCTAACCAGAATAAACTCTGTGGGTAAGCTCTCAGTGTAAGTTAGCAGCTAATTCATAATTTACGAAAAAATTAGTAGTCGGTTGGGTGCCACCCTGATTTATGAAGGTAATTTTTTGCAGACTCGCTTTCTTCGTTGCTGCGGTAAAACTGCGTATTTTCAGTGAAAAGGGCAAGATTTGTTTGGTGGCTAAATGAGCGTCATGGAGGTTAAAAATTACGGAAATTAGAAACGAGAATTCAACGCAAATCGACCGCTAAATTCGATTTTCGTGGCTACTTCAGCCTAGTCCTACCACCAAAGAATTTCATATAACGCTGATGTTCTCAAAAGTATAGGATTTTTCAATTCAAAAATTCAAAATCAAATTTCAACCGATTGAGAATAACTTTTCTGCAAAACCTTCCTCTATTAATAATAATTTTCAGCTTAGAAATGATATTTCCAACTTAAGGTACTACTAGATCACATCATTAGGCAGCATGTTATGTGGACGAAAAAAAATGTAGACAAAAAAATAAGTAGAAGAAAATATTTGTTGATGCTAAAGAGTTAGCCACTCTATTTCTTGCGTTGTGTTATAGATGCAAACTGATTTGAGAAGATAATCCAGAATCTAACAACACTCAGAGTATCTAATTGGAAAATTGAAATGAAGTATCATGACTTCATCATAAATTTTAAAGTCTTTATGATAGGGTGGGGGGTCGCTAATAAAAAAAATTGATTTTTTTTCTCTTGTGAAAATGGAAAAATTGATTACTTTTCACCTTTGTCAAATATACGCAGTATCAGGACTTTATCATAACTATCAGGAGTAGCTTTCAATTATCACGACTTAAACATGTTTGGCATGAGTCTGTAGACACCCTGCTACGATCAGCGCGTGATGAAAATTAATTCATGCAGATGGCTTTCGCTGGAGGATAAACTTGCGAAAGAATAATCCGGATATAATATTTCATTGATGTTATAATTGAAAAATCAAAGTCCCAAAAAGATTTACCCGGTAATTACAACGCTTTTAAAATTATCTCCTGCGTCATCTTCACTTTGTAGAACTCCGCCACAAATAGGCCATCTAAGTTGGTAGACGAGGAAAAATATTATGTCGACGAAAAATCCGCTTCTTTCATTGTCGTTTATTACTCGCAGCGCATTATGAACCTCCATTAACGAAAAGAAGAGCGAGACTCGGTGAAAAGTGAGAAAATAAGAAAATGGCTACCCCCTCCTGCTAAAAAAAAAGAAGGGGAAAAAACACACAATTCGGGTAACATCTGCTAGCCCAAGAATTAAAATTATATCTCCGGTTTCGTCCGCATTATCACCCAGAGAAAAACGCAGTTCGAACTGCCATTTTTCGGACGTATATACTATTGTACACCACCCCCCACCCCCACCATTCCCCTCTCCCACGACCCTCTCACAACACCAGATCCTTGCGTTCAAAACTGTGACAACCGAAAGCCTTTACTTTCTGATTTATTATTCGCATAAATTTCTCGCCCTCCGAATGCGACTGTACTTTTTATGCGCGCCAACATTTAAAATATCATCCATCGTTTCAATTTTCGGGAGCACATCTATGTGTCTTCTTTTTTTTTCAACCACTCCCCTCTGCCTGCCCCCCAACCCAAAATATCTTTGCTCTTTATTCGCTCGTTTTCACGCCGCAAAGGGGAACCCTGCGAGTAGGTGAACATTTGAGCTCTATTTTCTGGCTAAATGGCTGCCGCAACATTTCCTTCATTTCTCGCACTTCATAAAATGTGGAGTAAGTTAATTTATATGCGCAGTTCTTTCATTTGAACTTCTTGGTTGCAATATTATCAAGAAAATTTATTATCTCACTCATTTCCATTAGAGTTTATACGTTGCTTTACACTTAATGCTATTTTGGTATTTTCTTTTCAACTTAATATCTGTACGTTACGAGTATTTGGCGATAAGCACGGATTTACACAGGTTTGAAAGTGATTTTTTAGAAGAGGGGAGAGGAAGAAAGGAGAGCTAATAGAAGTATTCAAAAGTGTTTTCCATAGATACTTATTAGAGGATAGAGGTTATATGAACGAATTAAAATATATAGGTTGATTGGAGTTTTTAATATTTTTGAAAGTTGGGTTTCCAGAAAAAGAGAGAAATTGAGGCAAAATTGAACATAAATTACAGAAGAGTAGGTACTTTAGATGATTTGTAAGAACTATATATTGATGATGAGGGAAGGAAATGGTTAATAACTGAGTAGCGAGTTAATATGAAGCAGTCGTTGAAGAGTGAATATCCATACTAAAATGAAATTCTTCACATCGCTAGCAAGTAAAAAACCTGCTAAGTCAATAAAACCTCAGAACGCAGTTCGTGTTTTATTCAAAGTATTACTTGTGGCCGGGTACTAAACTATGAATATCGAAGCAGTTATTTACCAATGATCTTTACTAAGATTTGGAGGCAGAAATTGTGCTAATGGGAACCAAGGCTGGCAAATGCATCATACCAATGAGGATTTAGTAATGTACATATATATATAGTCAAAGAAAATGTAAACATCAAAGACGCAGACCCTACTTCAAGGTGTTAATTACCCGAAATTTGGATGGTATGAATATCAGTTACTACCTTATCCACAAAGAAACTTCTAAAAACCTGTAGGAGTTAGTAAGATTCCTGCAAAAAGTACAGAGGAGGGAAGAACCAGTTAATACAGATAATAATATATCGAGGGTTAGAAGCAGCAGCATACAGAAGAAGATTGAAATAAAAAATGTATATGATTTTGTAAATCGTCTTTATGTGTGAATATTTTTCTCTCAATTCATAATAAATATTGCAGAGTACAACACTTTTTATTTATTTGCTGCTATTAAGATTCGAACCCGGAATTTTGCGGTTATAAAGCATAGATCTAATTACAGTGGAAATCACTTATAAGGAAACCGGATAAAACAAAATATCTGTTATAACGAATAAAATCAAAAGTCCCGGCTGAATTCCCATTAACCCTATGTTAAAAAAAACTGGATATAACGAATCCTTTTATAGCGAAATACCTGATATTACGAACACTTTTCCCCCTGTTTTAACGAATTAAATTATATTTTTGCCTGCATCGAGATAAAAATGTCGCGCCGTGCTTTTTCTACTGAAGAAAAACGTCAAATTATTTCTAAAATTCAATCGGGTGTAAAAAATGGTGAGTTATCCAAAGAGTAGAAGACTTCGGCCTCAACAATTTCCACAATTTGGAAAAATAGAGACAAAATTTTGAACACTCAGGGAATAAAATCTGTCTTTTGGTCCAAATACTCTACATAGGTGTGTCTTCATTTTTGTAGGTAAACAAGAACTTCTCGTAATAACTGCTTAGAACAAATAGTTTGTTATAATCGGTTATTACGAGAAGTTCGTTTTACCCGATACATCGGATAAAACGAACAACCGCTTATAACGAAAAAAACCTTCAGTCCCTTCATTTTTGTTATAAGCGGTTTTCACTGTATGTAGCTACGTACCTATACTCAATTCAACCAGACGATGCCACTGATGTGTTCTCATCACATACGCGTGTTATGTCCTCACAGATATTACGCTATTCTCATTACAGTTTTGTTTTTTCTTTTCACAGTACAACCCAAGTTCCTAATTTAAGAAAATTATCTCTTCAATAGACAGCCTTTAAAAGAAAACTTATAGAAAAAATTGCCTTCAACGGTTGAGAAAAGTGTATCAGTGATTCCGATTAAATGAATTCTCAACAATTTTCAACTTGTAAATTCTCAAAATAAATGTGCATCGGCATTCGATCCTATATTTCTTTTACACTGCTCATTTAAAATGACCTAAAAATAGTACTTTTGCCTTGGCAACTATATTCGCAGCCCTCCTAGTGCCTCTCTATACACGTTACTTTCTCCACCACCCCATTCGAGTACCAATTTATCCCTTTCTTTGGTTGTCGTGCGTGCCAGGTTAAACGTGGATAGAAGAGTCGAAATAAATCATTCCACTTCTTCCTATCAGCCGCAGTCGAAACTTTTCGAAAACACTTCGCGCGCAGAGAGAAGGTGTACCTATAACGTCGGCATTCGAAGGAACATACGAAAATTTCGTGCAACGAGGTGACACGTAGGAAGCTGCCTTCGGCTTAAAAACTCGTACAACTCCATTCGCTCGAATAAATCAGAATTAATCGCGAAAGTAAATTACATTATTTCAATTTAAAGAAAATAAATCGCTCGTCGACTGCGAAACCCTTCGGCTTAAGACTGCTGTATAGTCGAAAAAGCTGTGCAACGAAGAAGCTCCTTGACGAGTCTGTTAAGCGACCTTAACATTTTTCGTTTCATTTACTTCAAGGTCAAAAGCTTGAGAAAAGTTTGGACCAAGGATATATGCTGAGGCAACTAACTGAGTTTGGCACCATGTGATTTTTAACTTCTTTATACAGTCATTTATAGAGCATATTAACTGTGTGCAGTAAAAATTGATTCAACAAACACCGGTTTGAGCCAACATCCATTTACAGCGAATAAGATACGTAGTCCCGCTAAAAATCCATTAGCTTATGGGTAGAAAAAGATAGGACAGTGCGAATTCGATTATATATACAGTATTCAGAAAAACTGGCTACAACAAATGAAAAATGATTCAGTGTTTGCTCAAATCGCGACGTTTATCAAATCGATTTTTCTATAATAATTGTGAATTCTATCTATGATCATTGCTATATAAGTATGCTGTTGACTATTACTACTACATACGTATTCCATTTGAGTATTTTTCATTTTCACACTCAATAATGATTTTTTACAAATAGATAGGTAGATTTATCAACGGAAAGTATGCGCAGTCGAACCTCGATAACTCGAAATTGAAGGGAAATTAAAAAATTTTTCGAATTATAGAAGCTGTTATATCTTATATACGTAAAAGTTCCAAGTTATTGAAATCAGGTTAGTCAAAGTTTCGAATTATAGAGATTCCCCCTCCCCCTCCCAAATTATCAGCGCAGCATTTGAAAAACACACGGCGAGCGAAAACTGCGAACCACTTTTCAAGAAACTTTTCCTCAGCATAATTATTAATATCAATGCGGTACTCATATAAGACATAATAACGTAGTCCCTCGAAGGAAGGCCATTTTTATTAACGACTAAAATATTAATTTTTAATGAAAAATTGCTAGGTACTTTTTTCTAATACTCGAAGCAAACAAACACAAAGTACAAACACTGTGAAAGAACCATCAATAAAAAAATTTTTAATCGAAATTTTCGATGGCTGTTGAGGACACTGAATTAGTACAACCCTCCCTTCTTTTTGGGGGGGCGAAAAAAAAATCTAACAGAAAAACGGCATGAAAAAGGTTTTCAAAAGGAAAGCTCTACAAATTATTATCGATGATGTATTATTATTTCCCCCATTTTCCCTCAAGTTGTAGACTTTGTTTTCTTTGTTTTTTTTTTTTTTCACTATTACATTGTACTTTCACCATGTTATTTTCCACTTTTTTTTTTTTTAGTTGACGGTTTGCCTTCGTCAAAATTTAGTTAGGTTTTTATTGTTATTTGGTGGTTTACAATGTGGTTACACTCTTTCCAAAAAGTATCCCCTTAAAGTGGGCTTTTACTTTTCAACGAAAATGTTGAAATTAAAAATTATTAGTGAAAACTGACAGACTTCGATGATGTATGGCTTAGTGGTTTATAAATTTCCAATATCTCAATTTCAAGGAAGGGAGCAGTACGCAAAAATAATGAAGTATTGAATGTTATTTTGCTAGTGGAAACGCAGTAATTTAATTTTTCCAACAGATGTTTCGTGAATATGACGTAAGCAAAACACGAATTTTTCTTTTCTACTCGTAACTTCAAAATAATAAAATAATGATTATATCTAAACGATTTACGAATCTTTTACAGTAATTATTTTTCAATTAATTCACAAGATATAAAATCTATTTCACTAAATATAAGTACAAGTATAGTTGGTAAAGTGCAAATCATAAAATTTAGTTGCCACTGAATACAAAGAGCCAAAAAATGAATGAAATCCATAAATAATTACAATACCGGTACCTGACTTCGATAGCGATAACTATAAGTCTTAGCTGTATAGTTATTCGGAAATAAAATTATTAAAATTCTGAATTTAAAATTACATTGCGCAATACGTCTTGACTTCTTAGATCTCTTTCTCAGCCAATAATTGAAGTATAACTTACATACGCAAACTTTAGAATTTCGAAGTATTTCGCATAATTAATTCCAAATGGAAAGTAGTCTACAGATTATGCAAACCCATTGAACCAACAATTTCACTGAACTATTCTTTTGGATTGATAATGAATAATTAAATTCATAAATAAAGAAAAATCAACGTATGACTTGAAATCAAGATAGAAAATTCAAGATAAAAATCATATATTACGCATTTGAAAACATTTCAAAACAGAATGAGGAAAGGAATATAAAGATGAGGAAGAAAAACAAATTTTTGAACGACCAATTTGCACCAACATTTAGTAGCCCAGTATTTATAAAACGTAATTTTAAGAGAGCTATGATAATTTTTCACACACTTCACTGTATAGATAAAATGGTACCTAATGGTAATATGTACAATTGTACATTTAATTTTATAGTAAATATATATTTCTCATAAATGAGCCCCAAACGCTTAAAAAACGACAAGAAACTTAGAAGAGACGTATTAAATTTCTTTGACACTTACAAAAACCAATAAAATTTTACCAAATTTCAAAGCTTATCCGTTTCATCTTATTTTTCAATGAAATTAAGGTGCCCAACATACATAATTTGCACATCTTCATGCATTTTTGTATCTTCTACTTTGGGAAAAATAAGACTCACAAAATAAAAAAATAAAAATTAGAAAAGATAGCCTACACAATTTTCCTTTTCCAGTTCCTTTCTCGAAGCTCTACAATTCCTTCTACAATTTCTAGCTCATTCGAGTAAATTTATAGGTTTTCATCAGTTTTTATCTTTCACGTATACAGAGAAAAAAACTGTTTCTTTCTTTTGAATTGTTCACTTTGACGCATTTCAGATAGCATGTTGCCTTGCAGACTCGAAAGAAACCAAAATAAAATAGACTCGAGGCAATTTTGCTCGCATCTTTTCCTAACAGAACACGAAGTGAAAAAAAAAAAAAGGGATATCAATTGTACCTATTTTTTACGCCGAGTAAAAAGATATTTAAATAATGGAATATTTGAGTCGAAGAAACAGGTTATTTTCCTAAAATGGAAAGACAGAAAAAATTCACGTGTCTGTTATACGGTTTTATTGAAACTTTAAAAATACTTTTTCACAAGACCGGAGGCAGGTAGCGGACTTAGCTAACAATATGTACAGTTGGCTGATATTTTCTGGATTGATGAAAAAAATTTTCAACAATTCTTCATATTTTACCAAACAATGTTACGTATATATTGCTTAGGCACTAAGAATAAATTATGTGGCCATTTGAAAAACGTTCCTAAGAAAAACGGTTGAGAAATTTCAACGAGAAAATATTTTCTTAGTGAAAGTATCCACCAAGAAGTTATGACGATCTCAAAACAGAAAAATTTTCAACAAATATTTTTCTCTGGGAAACATTTACTGAAACATTTCATATACCTGCACTCCAGCATCTACGGGTTATTACCCTCAATTTTTTTCTTCTTTTTTTAAATCAATTTATCTGAAAAAGGAAACAAGTACTCGTAGGTAGATAATACATACACAAAAGAAAAAATTCTATCAAAAATTTTACATACATCTAAGAATTTTTTTAAAGTTATTTTTACAATTGCGGATGAGAAAACCGGAACAATTCGAGATTTGTAGCATAAATTATTATAAAAATGCCAATGGTAAAATATATTATCTTAGATAGTCAACAGTGAAAAATTAATAAAGATTTAATATTTCATCACCGAACTATTTATAGTTGATTTTCGACAGAAAACTTGGGTTTTAATTTTGGTTTGATTTTCGAGAACCTACATGGGGCATGCATATTTTATCGTTTCATGAGCTCAGAATTCCACGACTTAGAATTCTAAAAAAATACCCTATAGGACTAACTACTGAACCAGTTTGGGCTCGAATTCGCACCGCAGAGATCAATCTCGTTGTGTATTTTTCATGGAACGGATTCCTTCAAATTCTGATGGATTTTTCAGCTTCAATGACTATTGATAGGGAAAGTACTGCAACGACTGAGTTGAAATTGATATAGTATGCTAATAGAAGTTTCTAAAATATACCATTCGAATTTCAAGTCAATGATCTGTTTGTTCAGTTTTATGAAAAGCGGTTTTATGTTCAGAAACAATTTTTACTCATTTTCTCCAAATACATAAAAGGTAGGTACTTTTAAACCACAAGAAAACCTGCTTTTCTAGTGGAGCCAGCTGCGCCAGAATGTTTTTTTTTTCCCCTATAATAATTAGGTACTTTTCAAAGAAATTAATAACACTGCGAAAAATCAATCATCGCAGCTTTTCGAAGTAAAGACAAAGGGTTTGAAGCCTGATTAATAAAACCGTTTTCTGGCACAAGTTCTTTCATTTTCAACTTTCTTGTTCCAACCATGAAACTTTCTCAGCCAGTAAGGACAAAAAACCTTGGTCCTTTGAAGATATGGCAATGCCGTCGAAAATGAAGGACTTTCATGTGGAGGAAGAACTGAACAAAGAAAAAAGAAACTTTTAATGATTTAACATTTGTCGTCTACATACGATCTGTGAACCATTTCACTTTCGCTATGTTTTCTACGTTTTAAGTTGTAAATTACATTAGAAGGCGTGCAGATGCTTGGTACGTGTTTAATGGCTTCATTTCTGTACTTTACTACTTTTTTGTTTTCTTACTTTCTGTCTCTCACTATTGTTTTACATTATTTGTTCGCTTTGCAAGTTCGACATACGTGTTTGGATACTTTATATATTCAAACTAATGTGCTTCTTTCACAGCTCTATATATAAGTTTTGGTAGCACGAGAAATGTGTCACGTTGAAAGTCATACATGTAACACATTTATTTTTCTGGCGGCAACATTGACGAGGAGATTTGAAAGCTGCGGTCTATAGATTCTACTGACGAAATCTGTAAAAGTATCTGAATTTAAGATTCAGAAGGATCCATGTCCACTACCATACTAATACTTAACGAGTTGGATGGTCCTGTTTTTGAAGTTTTAAATTTTTTATCTCCCACCCAGAAAAATTATTTCATTTCATGAAAAAAAAAAATTCCATAGAAATTTCAGTCTCCTCGGTTGAAAAACAGTGGTGCCTCAAGGGGGGTAAAAATCCGTGTAGGTAAAAATTATCATTATTTTACTTTATAATCAGCATATTGCTTATACATGTACGTGTTTTCTTCTTCAACTTCACAACCACAATCCAGTGACGCGATTAGAAAGAAGATCGGAGGTATTCGAGAGAATTTGGACCTACCCTTAAAGTAACTAAAAAAATCACAATTTTTGTTCATTGGATTAAAACAATTATATTTACTCCTATTGATTTTTATGAGCGGATGTAATCGAAAAATGATTAATCTTTTCAAGAAAGACTACCCCTGCTCCAACCCCTTCATCCAACATCAGTTAAAAAATTCCAATTTTTCCACCCTTTTAGCGACTGACGTGAAACTCTCGCAGATTTTTCTTTTTTCAAGAAATAGAACCACTTGGGGGGAGGGGGTGCGGGAACTACAAAAAAACAATCTTCACTGAGAATAATTATACAAATTGAACTACGAAGTGAATTTGAAAATCTATTACTATCGCCTTCTTATTATATTTTTTTGGGAATAATTTTTTGGGCAGCGGTGATACAATGAGCTTAAAATTTTAATTTTGCTCCTCCGAACACTTCCACGAGTTGATACACACAATACCAGAATATAACAACTTTCAGATGAAAACTCGAAGAAGACGCTAAAGGCATAGGTTTCTTAGCAGGTTTTCTATAGAAAACAATTTTATTTTAACATTTAGTGGAATTCCCTCAAACAGCTTTTTCTTTTTCATCAGCGCTGGTATAGCGTCACCAAATACACTGCAAAGGCTAGCTTACCGTGCGAGTTAAATAAAAGCGTATGAAGATAAGCGAAAATGAAGATAAAATAAAGTAGCTGAAGGCAAAATTCGTTCCTCACAAGGAATATACAGCTCACACGTAATGTATGCCTAATACTTTGCCTTCGACGCATTTATAGCCTGCAAGATTTCTTCTCCAGTTTTCTAATTCCATTTCCTTATTTCCCTACTCCCAGTTCTTTACCTATTGCCAATTTTTTCACTGCTTTTTTCCCCATACACCCTATCGAATACGACGTATTGAAAAACAATTTGGTAAATTTTTTTTTTTGCAATATCGAAACCGTTTTTGTCGTCGACGATTTTCAAAAGAAAGACGTAGGTTCGTTTTTTTCCTATGCTATTTTTTTTTTCTCACATTAACCAAATATTCTACGTCTAGAACTTTGATTTTCAGTCACTGATATTTTCCCCAGGCAGAAGAAACGTCACCCTGTAGATAAAAAAAGAAAGTGAATTTCAGTTTGACAATTTGAGAAGATTATTGGCACTGGCTATGCGTCCTGCGTGAAGAATGAGAAGAATGCTCTTTGCATGAGGCATAATAGAAATCCGAGACTTGGTACAAGATTAATCAATGTAAGATTTTAGAATTTTCAAGCTTTTTTTGATCAAATTTTTTGAGACACTCAAAATGTTATTAAGACAATTGGAATATTATAATTTCAGTTTGTATCTTATACGAAAATCTAAGCACGGCATTTTCTCATTAAATAAAGACTAAGTATACTTCTTTGGGTGGATAAAAAATGAGTTGATCACACCAAGTCCGAGTTAATGAAATTCGCCATCAAATAAAACTAAGTAACTGGATTTTCCTATTTTGAGAATTCGTGAAGCCGCATAGCAGCTTTTAAATTACATTTTTTTAAATATAAAAATGGCCTTAAAAATATTGATGAAGTTCCTCTGAAACTATTCACAAGATGATTTTAGGGGGTAATATTTAATTTTAATGTTGAACAAAATTTCAAAATAAAAAAACATTTAAAATGAGCTTTTCACTTTTGAATGGTACAAGTTATCTCGATTTCAAATTTAGATTCTATCAAATATAGCTCTAATCAGCTTGTGGGCGATTTCATTTACTTATAAATTTTTTTATCTTGATCAAAAGATTGAGAGTAGGCGCCACTTATTATGATCACTGATTAACACGATCAGCCGCTTATTACGATCAAAATGAGCCAGAACCAATATACAAATAAACTTTTTCCATACATTTAATATCTCTTAATGTGATCAAATTACCACCGGTTAATATGATCATTTATTTTCCTCGAAATAAAAAAAATTATGAATAAAAATGTGAAAACTGAGGTAAAAAATGTCCTCAATTTTTGATTATTTTGAAATTAGCTGTACATTATGAAAAAATTTCATTTCAAGGAGTTTTTTAAAAATTTATATTTGAAAGAAGACCATATGTGCTGGATCATAATTATGACACGGAAAGAATTTCTCTAAGAAAGTTCATTTTCTTATTTAAATAAAAATTGTCTGATTTTTTTTCTTTAAAGAAAAAAGGTCCAAAAATTGAAATGTTTTTTTGGACGATTAACTTTCTCCTTAAAATTCTTTTTATACCTTATGATACAGCTGTTGATTCTCTTTGAAAAGTAAATTTTTAATGTACCCTCTGATATCACATACTTTCATTCAATTTTTAAAAAATGAAAAATTGAGGACATTTTAGTACTTACTCGTACATCAAATTTTTCACGTTTTCATTCATCATTTTTCTCTACTTGCTTCAAAAGCTATAATTTTTTTTTCTCCAACTATCACGATTCTGAATGTATGAAATTATGCGTGGTTCCAGTAGTGATGGGAGGGCTTTAGTTACATGATTATTTTACTCGATATATACGTACGTAAGTATACGGATCTGATATAAACTTTGAAAGTCTACTGAGCTTTCCAAATATAAATGAGGATCAAGAAACTCAATCAGACAAATCATACGAGAAGGAGAAATTACCGTATGCGTTATAGGAGCTGGATGGGTTCGAGCTTGTGATCTATAGGTTGTAAAGTAAAGTACCTAAACAAAGCACCAGTGAACCACTCGTGAAGATGTCACTGAAACGAAGGGTAGAAATGGACTAGCTATTTCATGGATTAAGATCTCAGAAACAGTTTAGTAATGAATGTGCTACGTATGACATTTCTAAGTCAAAATATGCTAAATATAATACAAAGGTGAGAGAATAACCATAATTTAAGTCGCGCTTCGATATTTCACTTCAACTTTTAAAGGGGAAAAGTACATTTTGAAAAATAAGTTTTTTTCAGGTTCAATTTTATACACCAAGCCCTACGTACAGTAAAAATATCATGTCCCAAAATGCAACTATCGCTAAGAAAATAGACTTCAAAGTTGAAGTACTATATAAGAACTACATGTATATGACATAAAACTGTTTTTATTTTTTGCTCAATTGTAATTTGAAAAAAAGTGGACTTATCCCTTTCTTGCATATATCGCTGTTTCACTACCTACAATAAAAGCTTTCATTTGTCCTAATAAGTGCAAATATAGCACCAGCTTCACAACGGCCATCATTTGATATGTAGGACACCCTGTATGGTTCACCTAATTTCGTCCTCTTAATCATTTTCGAATCCTTTTTTTCTCGTCCATAAAAAGCACACAATTTAACCGACTCGATGAAATGACATTCGTGGCACGTTTTATTGATTAAATTCAATTTTGTTTTCTTTTTTCGATATCCCTCGAGCGAAGAACTTGTGGTGGTGTTACACTTAAACCCTGCACATTGTAGGTTACCGTACCTTCAAAGGCAAACAGAACACTTCGTCAAGAATTCCGAGCAAATAACTGAATTAAAATTGTACCTTTCGCGAGGGAATACGAGAAAAAAGAAGCGAAAAAGATAAAAGAAAACGTTACCAACAAATTTACCCTTTAACGAAGCCCTTCGTGGCAAATGATATTATTCTCGGGATTATTACATTCAAACTCAATCCCGAAGAATAAATTTCAAATTTTGTATTTTCACGTGTATTTCTATTTAGAATCGAATTAACGCTTTCGAATTTAAGGGTGCAGTTCCAAAATTTATTAAATCGATATTTGTGGGAAATAAAAATCAAATATAAAACTCAGCGCCAATTCCTTCAATTACATTAAACTGACAGAAATACAGGAACAGTAAAATATAGAATTGGAATCAATTTTCATTGCGTCAGGAAAATATAAGAGCGAAGAATTTCAAAAATAATATTCAATGACGAAAAATTAATTTTGCGAACAGAAAAAATATACATGTGCAAGTACTAAAATATAAATTTCAAAACCAACAAAAATAGAAATGATATGATGTATATCATCAAAAGAAATAAGAAAGGCAGATACATTCTCCGACTGTTTACTGTTTGCATTCTCACTACTTGAAGGTTTTTTTTTTTGGCCTCTGGTCGACTATATCCATTTAGGTAATAATAAGTTCTCATAAATTTAAAGAGAATACTACAGAATGTACTCCAAAGAAAGACGTCATATTTATTAGAAATATTTTCACTGCCCAGTTTGTGCATATATTATAGAATAAAAGTGTAATGGCTTCATCGAGGCCGTCCTGGAAGCTTCGATTAGCGCCACAAAAAAGGAATGCGAGGCAGCCAAAATTTCTACGAGAAATTGATGAATATTCGTTTCCGCTAATTGGCTGGGAAAAGGTCGACCGAGTTCACCTTCGTGAAAATTGTATCGAATATTAATGACCTCGCTTCAGTTTTACCAGAAAGGAGTGCGGTGTTGACGCACGTTCCACCAAAAACCGCCAAAATTTACGAAAGCATTCGCTTACGACGAGCTCATCGACGATGAGGTCGTCTAATTTAAGTCCTCGTGAATTTTGATGACACCGTGTGTAAAAGTCACGTTTCCAAAAAATGAAAATTTTAGGTACAGACTTATCAGTATACGAGTACTTCAATTTTCATGTACTGGTATAAAATTTTCAATTTTAGGGCTACTGATTATACGGTTAGAGGGAAATTTCCTTCCAATGTATTTTCAAATCCTTATACTGAATAGTTTTAGAGCCAGTGTGTTCATTATTATATACCATCGTTGAGGATTGATTTATAATAAATCTTCGTATTCTGTAAAATTGACAGACCTATACGACATCAAAAAGAAACAAAATAATAAGCAGTTCGTTAACTTGAATTTTGACCAACACATGCAGTTCAATGATTCATTCATCAAATTAATAGATATATATACTTCATACGAGAATAAATCAATAAATCAATGAATAAAACATAAATGAAACACTTAAAAAAATATTTTTAAAAAATCAATGATTATAAACAAGGATAGAGGGTGAAATATTCAATTTTCTATCTCTTTCTACACCAAGTTAAATGCTGTATTTAAAAATGATGAAAATAAAGTGATTTTAATAGGTCTTGGCAACAGTGTTGCCAAACCTAACAATTGAAAACGAATGAAAAAAAAAAGATTCACAAAATAAAGACCAATAAACTACAGTAAACAATAAAAAATCAGAATTAACCAAATCAAAATACTTACAAAACTGTCAATTCTCCAAGATCAAGAAGCAAGTGGAACTAAATTATAAGGAAAGAAGAGAGAGGGAATAACAAATTTGCCAAAAGCTTTGTCTTCTTTTCTCAACAGTGTTGCCATTAGTGAAGAAAATAATGTGATTGAAAATGTTTAAAATTCTCTTATCATAGTTTCCAAAACAGTGTGGTTTGGCTCATTAGATCTACTCGAGAAGTAAATGGTTATTATGAATTATTATAATATAATCGTACATTCACTGACTGAAACGAAATAAATTTTCGCACCAGAAGTACAGTGTAACATATCTACATAATATAATTTCAATTCGTAATAACACTTCTAAATTAACGCCTGCTTATCAATGAATTATAAAGAATCATTTGGCCCATAAGGCTTTACAATTCAGGTCGGTATAGATGAGTCATGGCATGATTGTATTTATTTTATCCATCAAGCTCAAAAAATTTCACATAAAAAATGTTTGTTGTATATCGAAATGAGTAGAAACATTTGAAAAGCGAAATTTCGATTAGAAATACCCGATTGAAGTGGTAAAAGGAGAAGAAAAATAAAACAGATAATCTATTATGGAGATTGCAATGGTGATTGAAAATGAGGTATTCAAAGTGAAGATGATTCAATATTTTCTGATATTTTGTTCTTCATGAAATCGTACATTTTTTGAAAAACATTAATAATAATATCTGGGCCCAAGAACCAGGGTGATCGAAGGTCAAATTTCAAGTTGTCAGATAATTCGTAGTTAAAATTGTTCTCATTCATACTTTTTCCTTATTTGAGATATTTCATAATTCGCATTTGACAGGGAATAATATTTTCTAGGAAATAGATGCGGTGCTTTTTGCCTAACTGATTCGCCGTAAATACGTTCATTTCACGAATGTAGCCAAATGTTGCGAATATTTTTTTTTTCTGACGCAAAAATTGAGTGCATTAATAATTTTATACTAAAAATTTATTATCGTTGTGTAAGTAGTTGCGGTTATAGAAAAAAAAAATTATTCTTCAGAAAACAGAACATTTGTTTGTATGCAATAAGTCAAAATTTTGTTTTCGCTAAGCAGGGAAAGGGAGGGGGGGTGAATTCTAAAATTTCAAATCGATGCGAAGAATCTGAAAAGTTTACCAAAACGCAAACTACGTTAAATGAGCTAATTCTGGATCGTACCCAGATTTCCAGTTTTTTTTTTGTTTCGTCGTCGTTGTTGTTTTTTTGTTTATTTTAATAATTTTTAGTATTTTTATTATTTTTTACTGTTTATATCAGGAGAGGTTTAAATACATTAAAGATATAACGGCGATTAACTGAAACTGGAGTTTATTTTCATAGGATCGAGGATAGAAGCACAAGATTGACTACGAGTACATCAAAAATAGATACATATACATATATGCCGAAAATTAAATTTAAAACTTGGATCACTTTAGTTCTTGAGTTCAGATATTTGAAAAAATTAAACAGTGTAAATAGCGCTTTTTTGCTTAGCGCCTTAGAAACCATTCAGTGTATCGTATTTCTAGTTTCTGAAGTCGAACCAAAGTCAACAGTATAAGCTTTTTATTGAAAAACTGCTGAAAATTGGGTGTCTCAAAAATTTATGAAAACTTAAAACTTGCATAACTAAAAGATTTGTTAAAAACAACTTCATCGAATTTTCCATAAACCGATTCAATTTAAGACTAACAAACTTGCACCAAAATAATTTGGTGATTACTTTTTTATTGTATTTATTTAATAAAACTTAATTTTGAGATAAAGAATAATGCATAGGAGATGTTTTTTTTTTTTAGAGGACCGATGATAAAAAATGAAAAACCTTCTAAAATTAAAAATACGACTCTATTATTGTTTCCCTCCTCTACTTCTTTACAAATAATATGGAATCTAAATATCTACTTTCTACCTTCCTAGAAAAGCCTCATATAACCTCTACAAAACGTGCGAATTTGCTATAATCACAGCACCAGGTGAGATCTTCGCAGCCTTAATGTCTGAAAACTTCTAGAGATATCTTAGAATATAGTTTCCAAAGTACTTTACGCAGGAAGTACACAATGGGTACTGGTTTCCTTTTACTTTATCGTGAAAAGGACCAACACCGAGCTTTTCATCATTTCACCAAAATAAATGGGCACTGAAATTTTAGATTTCTTATTGCACAAGCCATCGTATGAAATTTTTCTCAACGTACATAATATATTTCACGTTTAGTTTGTACTTCGCTTCGGGCGAAAATATTCCCAGTGGATATACTGCAATTGAAACTTACACTATTGCCATAACAATGATAATTTGTTCTGACAATTAAAAAAGCAGTCAACGGTAACAGGATAAGTGAAGTTAAATAAAGAGAGCCACCAAATGCAAACTGGCGAATATAAACTTTGAAACTACGGTAACAATTATCCTTAGGTGAATTTCTTCTTTCAAATACTTATGGTTCCACTTTTTCTCATTTCAGCTAGGTACAATAATTTTCTACATTTTTGTATTTTAATTTTCAGAGTTTCATCTTCATCTGGCGGAAATCTAATTTTCCTGTAATATCGTGAAAATAGTCGAAGTTTTTACAAAATTTTATCAACTTTTTTACTAGGTGCCCAGCAAGAATTTTTTATATTATTTTCTAAGTTAAAACATTCTTACGTTTAGTTTCAACATAGTGCTATATTTTCAAATTCATCCATCAGAAACTTCATTAGGTGAATCGACACCTTGATGCGAAAAAGTGCAACGAACATTTTCTACAATTATTCAAGACGATGAAAAAATTAAATTTTCTTTGTTATATTAGATAGTGCGAAGAATCAACTCGTTCATTTACAGCAAGTAGAAAAGATACGAGTAACATTCTGAGTTATGCACACCTGTCTATAATATGTTACAGTCAAATCATATTGTATTCAGCCTTGTAAAATAGTTATAGACGTCATTGGTGCCGGAAACTTTGTATAAAAATTTATTTAGCAATTTAAAATATTTCAGAAGTGAAAACTGCGCAGAAAAATTGTTTTTTTAATCTCAGAGCTAGAAAATTATTCAGAAAAATTGTTTGAAATAATTTCAGAGGCCACAGAGCTGAAAAGTGAAAACTTTGCCTGAAAAATAGTTTATAGTAATTAAAAAATGTCTTTGTGAAAGAAAATTGATTTGAAAAATTTTTTTAAGCGGCTCAAGAGGTCTCAGTACTCAAATTTGAAAGAAAAACTTGTTTCGCGTAGTTTGAGAAGTCCAAGGGCTAGAAAACATGCAGGGAAATTCTTCTGACATAATTTCAGAGGTCTAACAGTTGAAAACTGAGCTGGAAAAATTTTGGTTCTGTAGTTTGAATAAGTTTCGCAGCTAGAAAATTAGCTGGATATAATTTTTTCAAAGCAGCTTAAGAGATCTCAATGCTGAAAAATTGGATGGAAAAATTGTTGGAAGTAGGTAATTTTAGAAGTCTTAGAGCTAGAAAATTTGTTGGCTATGAAAGGTCTCAGTGCTAGAGAATCAGCTGCAAGTATTTTTTTCAAAGGTCTAAGAACTGAACATTTAGCTGTGAAAATTTTTTTTCCAATAGTTTAAAATCTCTCAGTGTTCAAGAGTTTGTTGAGAAAATTGTTTTAAATGGTTCAAGAAGTCTGAGAGCTGGAAAATTAGCTGGGAAAAATTACTTGAAATTAATTTTAGAGGTCTCAGAGCTAAAACCATTGTTGGGAAATAATTTTTCAAGTACCTAGTTTTGGAGGTATTTTCAAAAATATTCAGAAAATCCTCCTCACTCAAAAGAAACCACAAACTAATTATTCTTTCAACTTAAGGTACCATTCATAGATCACATCAGATTTTTAAAATACGACTCAATCATTCAAATATAATAAAACAGAATTTTAAAATAAAATTCTTGTAAGTATATAAAATTCGTCTCATTGTCATAGGTTCCTTTTTTTTTTTTTTTGTAAATTAAACCTCAACAAATATTTCATTTTAGTCGTAATATTATGACTTAAACTGGCGCCATATCTAAGCCTGCACGTTAAGAAATTTAGTTTTACAAAATACGTACCAGCTGAATAATTTCTCGACGTCAACGATTAGCTGTAGGCCATGAAAATCGTGTGCTCAAATAAAGTAATAAACGAATAAACAATAAAAAAGCAGGAAATCCACTCGCAGTGAATGACTTTATTTAAACTCAAAGTCTCGATTTCGCTAAATAATCTCGAGTCACGCTGTAATTAACTTGTGCGCCACCTCAAGCCCCTTCCTACTTTTCTAGGTCGATTAAATTTTCACAAAAATACGGACGCCTTGTACCGCCATAATACGGCTATATTTTTGACTACACTTATTCACCGTGGCTTTAGGTGATCGATGCTTAAACCAGCTCCGAATGTACCAACAGTTTCCGTCTCGAGGAAGCAGGAAATGAAGTTTCCTCTTAGCGGAAGTCGAGAAGGGGTTACACAATTTTATGGAATGAATGCAAAAGTAAAAAAAAAAAAAAAGAATCGACGAAACAATGCGAAAATTCGCATAAGTAACGGCCGCCTTTTTGCATGCTGGGCGCCATATTTTTCTTTGGGCCCATTTGGGAAGTAAAATATTAATAAAACTGAAAAATGAAAAAGTGAGCATGGGATGTGTAAAAGCACATTTTTTATTTTTTAGTACTAAAACCTATAAAAACTATCGTTTAAAAATTTTTCTAGCAAAATTTTCAGCACTGAGACTTCTCAAACTAATTTTAAAAAGTCTTTTGGCGGACCTCACTTCTGGAATGAAATTTTTCCAGCAACTTCTCCAGCACTAAGACCTCTAAAACTATCGCATAAATTATTTTTAGCAGTGTTTTCAGCACTGAGACCTTTCAAACTACTTCAAAAAAATTTTTTTAGCAAATCTTTGGGCACTGAGACCTCAAAAATTACTGAAAAAAATATTTCTAGTAAAGTTTTCACCACTGAGTCCTCTCAAACTACTTGGACAAAAGTTTTTTCTGCACTCTGACTTTTCAGCACTGAGACCTCTCGAACTACTACAAAAAATTTTCCAGCCAAGTTTTCAGCTCTGAAACCATTCTGACTACTGACATCAAACAATTTTTTCAGCCAATTTTCTAGCACTAAGATCTGTCAAATCGATTGAACAACATTTTTTCAACAAAGTTTTAAGCACCGAGATTTCTTAAACTAGGTAAGTACTTTAAAAAAATTTTTCGTAGATTTCTTAACCTAGAACAGCTTTCAGCAAATTTTCATCTCAGAGACTACTAAAATTACATATAACAATTTTCTTTTCAGTTAATTTTCTAGCAATAAGACCTCTTAAATTAAATGAAAAATCATTTCCTGCATATTATACTCGTAATTTTTTAGTTATTGAGACCCCTAAAAAATATTTTTCTTATCAAATTCCAAATCAGTCGCTGACTTGAATTTTTGAAAATCCATTTTAATTAGAACTAGTACGTAGAACAGTTTCCTTTACCCTATGATACCAGGTCATTTGTAATTTAGCGCATGCGCAATAACCACCTGAGAAAAAACTATGACTCGCACGACGTTATTGTAATAAAATCAATTTTACTTGCATGTTCAAAAGCAAAAACGTCATAAAACTGGTTTTATCTTTCACCCAACACCATTCTAATTTGTAATAATCAGATATTTTAAAGAATTGGTGATATCACAGGAGGGAAGGGTCTGTTTTAATGTTTACCGAATTTTCATTTTATGGGCTATAATTATAACACAGGGAGTGTCTATTTAGTCAGTGATTTAAAAGTATGACTAAGAATGAATGAAAATTAACAGGCTTATGTTTCGAGACAATTTTAAAATCAAATTTGAATAAACGAAGAGATATTTCCACACAAAGGGTAGTCGTATAAAAGAGAAACTTTTTTTGATACCCCCGACAGCTGTTTATCATTGCCTCTTAACACAAAAAGGGGCTCTCTGTCTTAAAAGCTTGGTGGAATTTCGTCTCTTTTTATGCGACACCTTTGGTAGCAAGTATACTTGCAAAGAGGGCTGATTCTTTTCTCATACAAAATACTTAACACGAACTTATTCTGAGATAACTACACAAGTAAGTCTAGACAACTATTTGTCAAGTTTTTCACTCTTTGAAAACTCCAACACCAGCTTAAAACATTCTTCTTCACATTTCAAAAAATGTTCACAATAAAACGACTCTCATCTTTTCCATTTGGAAACCGATTTCCACTATAATATCTGTCACAATTACTCTTTGAAAGTTTGATAAGCGATATACAGCGGAGTGTTTCCCTCTACAGGTTTTATTCGTTCTTTCCCTTTCGTCAAACAAATGAATTCTCTCGTTTACGTCGAAATCCGGACATTTGTAGAGTGGAAAGCATTTTCCGAATCGTATCAATAGTACTTAGCTCTTTCTTCTTTTTTTTTTTGCACTTTCCTGTTGTGTTAACTACACCCTTTCGGTTGTGCTCATTACGGATATAAAATTTCCGTCTGACAAAAGAATACAAAATAATCGAGAATTCCTCTGTACTTCACCACTGCGTGTACCTGTATATATATATATATATATATATATTGTGTGTATGCCAAGTATACAGTAACAATGCCAGTGAACCCTAAATAAAAATGTAATTTACGTTTCAATGAGAAGGGCACTGAGAAAAAGAGAGCTCAGACAGGTTTACAAAAAAAAAAAAAAAGTATTTTCGATGCAGAAACGAGATTTTTAATCCTCGTAGCGTAGGAGAAATACCTCCTTTCACTTAAAAGCCATCTCAACCGAATTTTTATTTAGGTAATATTATCGAACATCTGATTTTAAAAAAAAAAAATTATTGTAAATTACAAGTAATGGTTAAAATGATTTTCAAAATTAGTACCTATTTGAAGTATTCGTAAGTATAAGATTATTAAAATATTTTTCACACATTTCAAAAACTACTTAGGTCCATATTCAATTCTTTTTTTTTTTTAATTATCTTCATTTCTTCCAATTTTTTTTCTTCAATATTGCAAAATTAGTATTCAGTAATGTAAAATCATTTTAGGATCTAGGAATATTTTTTGAGATTGGGATTTATTTATTTATTTATTTTTTTACTTAGGTACCCGGGTACTTATACTCAACTTATTCTATTTTTTTTTTTTTATTGATGAAAAAATAATTCTCGATAAATTTTTAAAATATTTTCAAGTCAAGTACAATATTTCACATTTTCATTGACATTTTTTTTAATGCACCCCAGAATATTTTATACGAAATATAATATTTTTATTAACAATTTTCAAACTTTTCAAAAGTGTTTAGAAAATTTAATGAGATCAGAATAGGATATTGTCAAAATATTTCCAGAGCATTTCTTAATTTAATTTATGATAATGTAGTAAATTTCTTAATTATTTTGGAAATGTCTTCATTTGATAGGTTGAAAAAAAAAAAAAGAAAGAAAGAAAAAGAAATCCTGTACTTTAACACTGCTCATAGACAAGTTTCCGCTTTGGAACACCCATGTATTTCAAAAATCGGTATGGTTGTGCGGATACAATATGGTGCTCTTTTTTAAGCAAAAAAAATTCTCTTATGGTATCATGAAATTCGTTTTTCTAGTGAACGCTAATTAAGAAAGACACTGTACGATGAACTTATTATACAGATGGAAAAATATTTTTATTTTTCATTGAATATCTGCTTTTATTGATGCGCATAGTAGATGCAACTTTGACGGCTAATACGTATCAAACATTCCAACTCTATACCTCCTCAAGTTCAACATTAAAGTACATCGTGGCCAAAATTCACAAATTTGTTTTGCAGAATTCGTTTCATTCACATATAGTCAGCAAGTACAAATTTCTCTATTTCAAACGTTTTTTGCATCTGATAAAGCGCGTCCCTTAATGAAAACCTGTAATAAGCTTTTTTCCTCTTAGTTTTCTCCACTTATCCACAATGTAGCCATTTTCTCGCCTTTTTTTCTGCACGCCGCTTCACTTTATCACTGTATAGAAATAATGTATGAGAAAGATGCCCATTTTGATACGGTTCAACGCCTTAGATGATTGATTTGCCAGAGGTTGCTGGCTTATACTGTAGTGCTGCAGCACAGTGAAAAAATTTATCATTATCGCACAAACACATCCACTCGTGCCATTTTCTTCTTTTTTTTTTCATTCGCTCTGCCATAGGATGCTGTAACTATTTTCTCATAGCACTTACACGCTGTCACATATACGATATAACGTTTCTTTACGCTCGGAAAATTCGGAAAATTTAGCCAATAGAGGCGTGCAAGCCACATATATTACAAACGTACATGAGAATATTCACATTTATTGCTCTTTTTTCGTATTTTTTACAATGCCTCAAGATGCCCTACACCATTTTATGCACTAGGTGCAAAGCAGATCATACGTATAACACAAGAATTACCTACTCGTAAATGGGATGAACCATGGCAACTGTAATGCTTCGTGGAGACTTCACAACTTGAGGTGGAAAAAATTTTGAAAATTTTTTATTATCGATGCTGTTAAAATATAGATAATGTCTAAAAGGAGGATGTATGGGAGATAATTGGATAAAAAAGACTTTCGTCAGTTACCAACCAATTTGTTATAGAAGAATAAATAAAAAAATTTGATGAAAAGAAACCATAATCTAAATTTTTAAATTCATTTCCCAACTTTCACTTATAATCAGCAACATGTCTATCCACAAACATTTATCACTCACGTAATTCTCATTGTGAGAAAAATTTTCGGAGCATCTAAAAATGGTTGAATATTTGAGAATAAATTAAAGATACGGTCAATTTGCCGCATGCTGTATAATTTGAAAGTAATTCTTCAAGTATTATAATGTATAATAATTATAATTAATTTTCAAGTATTTGCAATATTTTGAAACTGGGTGCGCTTTAGGGATTTTTCCTAACTAATATTTGCAAATTATTGACACTTGCAGAGCTAGTACTGAAAAACTGCCATGTTATTTGAAATAAAAGTTTCTACTTTCCAGGTTTTTTTATTTTTTCCAGCTCATAATTTAAATCTCACCGAATATTCTGTTGAACTGATTTCAACTCCGAAGAGCTCCTCAATCGCTCCTTATTGATTGACAAACAAATCCAGAATAAAACGCCAAAAACTGAATTTGTGATCGAAAATTAATTACCAAAAATTCATGGGTTTAACTGGACATCGAAAAGATCTCACGAATTCCCATAAAATCCAAAACCTTCCGGAACAAGCGATTAAGTTAGAAATTCATTACACGCTGGCATTCCACACTATTTTTCTCCTTTTTTTTTCTCTCAACCCTCGTATATTTTTTCACCCTTCGCTCTTTTTTTTTCTACCTTCTCATTCACATTGATAACTTCAATCTTTCCGCACGTACGACTCTGCAGCCTATTTATCTAGAGGACATTACTTCATAAATATTTACCATCCCCAAGTTTACTCCTCTCCTTTAAAAATTTACTCGGTTTGCTCGATTGAATTCTCTTTTCTCTCGTTTTTTTTTTTTTTTTTTTTTTTTTTTGCTCCACGCTTTCTTTTCAGTACGAGTACATAACTATAGCTCTTCTCTCTTCTAGTTTTTTTTTTTTTTTTTTTTTTTCATCCGACACATGTAAAAAATGAGCTTTAAAACACACTTCCACATAATCTGTAGATGCCAAAAAAGGTTTTTTCCCTTCTTCCAAAATAAAAGGAATTTACTTCGAATGGGTCACGATACAACATTTTACTGAATGTAGCCGCTACATAAAATCCGTTTTATTATTTCGGATGTAATTACGTCCTCTCACTGTGCGAGTGAGTGGGCGAAAATTACGAAAACGTGGAATTTGATTTCCACCACCAGATAAACATTGCAGCTATAAGAAGTGACTATTTTTTAGGGATTTGAAGGATTACGGTGATATTTCATTTTGATACGAATAAATGAAATACAGACATAATGAACCGCGAGATCAACTTTGTGACGCGACATCGAAAAAGGGAGCTTAGGGTACAAATCAGTTTTTTTTAGGTGAGCTAAATTTTTTTTTTCTCAATTTTTTATTATTCTTTCATTGTTTATTATTTTTTTATTTATTTCTATTTATTTTTTGCCCGATAAAATGATATTAAAGAAAAATATCTTCACGAAGTGAGAAATTTTTCTCGACAGTTTCTGGCTAGAGTTTTTATCAGAAATATTCGTATCACGATGGTAGCCGTTGAACCTAGTACTGTAGAAGGCCCATATCTCAGACTTGCCACATTTCAGTTATAAAGCCAAGTACCGAGCAGACCCTTTTACCACACTCAGTCGAAGGCAAAAATTTGTATACCAAGATTCAGACTCTTGATTTCATGTAAAACAAACGATCCAACTATGAAGAGGAGCTAGTTAACTTTTACAAGTATACCAAAACCGACATTAAATAACTTATTAAAATTTCAAAAAACAAACGATAAAGTTCCGGTGTAGTAGGTATGCATCACGCAAAGGCGTTCTTCGAGCAATTCGAATTTATGGTACAAAAGTTCCGACAGTTAATTGTTTAATTAGTTTTATTTAAAAAAAAAAAAAAAAAAAAAAAAAAAAAGTAGCAGCTAAAAGGGCTAATAATTTAGAATGGGCTGCGAAGTGTTGTGTGCAGAACTCACCGACCGTGCATGCCATTTGACATTTGAGTGTTTAAAACTGTGTGCCACCGTACTTACCTGAAACAGAAAAATTGATTCATGTAAATTAATTTCGAGTTCAACACGAAGGTATTATGGATGAGGAACACGAATGCCACACTCGATATACGAATGTGAAAGCTTTTAACCTAAAGGAAAATTAACACGCGTCAACAAAAAGGAAGAGGCAGATAATTTATCTGGCTGCTTCAAAGCCTCTCCTTGTACAGCTGGCTATCATTGAAATTAATCATTTTATTCGATATGTCGATTGTAACAAGAAATTAGATACCATTTTAGATATATTATACCTTAGGAATGTACGTACGATGAAAATTGCGTTTACAGGGATGCACTTTCGTCAATATTATAAGCATCGATTGATCTGAAATTTTTGGCAATGTATTCTCAAAAGATGTCTCCAAGAGGTTTGTTCGACCGAATTTGAAAATTTTATTTCAAATCAACTTTGGAAGATTTTACAAATCGACATTTTTTAGCATTATACAGGGTGATTCAAGTTTTGACTCATCACAGGGGAATAGCATATTAGGTGCGTTGAAAGTAGAATCGCCCTTTGAAATAAACACTCTATTCAGATTTCTGTGCAACAGCCAAGAACAGGAGCTTAACCAGGAAAAAATTTTTGGGGCGGAGGTCAGGTGGGCGTGGCTCACTAAACACCCTGCCTGCCCACTCAAGCAAACTGGTAACTACTACTGAGTTCTTACCTGATGCATAGAAATACGAGCATCCCTTTTTCTCAACCCAGATGGCTGAAACGTTTACGAACCTGTTTTAATAACGAGGCTCTACATCGGCAAAACAGGAAGTAAAAAATTCGAAACTTGAAAAATAAACGAGTATTTTGATACTTCAAAATTACTCTTGTCTACGGCCCCAGTATTCTACACGTGGTTTTCGCTAAGTTTCCTCTCAGTGGTGAGCGACTATTATTTGTATCCAAATCGCAACTTTTCAAAATTTCTCACCAAACACCCGGTATAAAGACAGCTCATTATACATTCGTAGAGAAAAATCAAAATTTCAAGACGACATCGTCTGTAAATACGTACGTATGTATATAACCTGCTGTGTCAACAAGTTTTACCGAAAAATAAAAAATAAAAATACGAGATAAACTTTGAAGAAATATAAGCGCAAGAAGCATATGTACAAGAACAAGTTATCGAAATCACGTTAAAAAGTGATTCCAAACTTTTTATGCATGTAAACGAACATCAGAGGCGAAGAAAGATTAAAATTCGCGTCAAAAGTTTGAAATAGGTACACTCTTATAGTCGTATACCTAACGAGTGAAAACGCTGTAGCAGCAGCGCAAGATAAAATTCACACTTCACAGTGTATTCTTATACTTAAGGTAGAATTTTTGCGTGTGTATGCGCCACCCTACAGGAAAATTCCGTTTTATTTCGTCCAAATATGCGAAATATTTGGAATATGCTCGTCCAAAGTTGAGGACTTCGGAGCAAACTCGATAGGTGTAAAGCAGCCCAACTTTGGAAGAGATGCTGGAGGGGTGTATGTGGACTGGAAAATTGTAACATATCCAGGCACATTTATGGTACGTCATAAAACTAGCTATATAAATTATGTATACGCGAGTCTAGCTGCGAGATACAAGAAACTGAAAATCCTTATGGAATTCGCCAAATTGTCAACCCTCCTTTTACGTACCCCTATAGCATCGCTTCGTAGTAGACTTGTGAATTTGAGAAAGTCTTTTCGGGACAGACTATAGACTCCATAATTTACACCTATCTACGTTTAATTCCGAAATAACGACATTAATTGATGGCTTCAAAAAAGTTGAGGGGTTGAGAAAATGGCGAGGATGCTCATTTTTCATTCACAAGTAGGCATACCGAGTAAAGTTTCAATGAAAGACAACTAAGCCACTCGCAGAGACTCGTGGAGTTGTGAGTGACGTTTTAGGTAAAAATGGAGTTCAGTGTTGAGTATTTATTTCAAGGTTAGCTCTCTGGGGAAAATTAAGCATAAACAAACTTGGAAAACAAAAACAATTTCCAAACAAGATTCAACATTTTTGTTGGAGTACTATTGAAACCATCGTAACTTCAAAGTTTTAAAAGATCTAATCCCGATGGTTTTTCATGCACTAAGAGAAAACTGTATACTAAATTTTAATATCTGCATGCTAACCATGCGTGGGACAATTCAGGGTTTCTATGAAAAATTAGTATATTTTACTAAAAATCAGTAAAAAATATTATAAATTAATACAAAAGTGTGCCGCGTACTAAAATTTTATGTATTAATTTTTCTCATAAAACCTGAATTATCGCAAAGTTAGAATGCAGCAGACTAATTTTTAATATTTTTCTCAATTTTGTTCGGTGAATAGTGAGATTACTGATGATAAAAAATTGGAATTTCTCTCTCTTATTTTTGAAAGATTCATCTTTGGTAATATCGAATTTCTCCACAGTTACCTTACAAAAAAGCCTGCATACTATGTAAACTATATCGATCTAATGGAATCCAAGCCACATTCTCAAAAGTCACCAACTTATAGAGGCACCTTCAGTGCTGCACTTTTGCAGCAGCCCAACGACTAGCGGTTAAAAAACGATTGGACAAAAGCTTTGGCAGCTGTAATCTTTGCATTCTTCTCAAGAGTTAGTGAATTTTTTTTCCTATTTTTCTCACAGTTTATCTCGCCTTAACTAATTACGATATCCACTCGGTAAGTCTGTCTCAAAAGCGTATAAAACGAATTTGTCGAGCGAAGAAAAGCGTGGCGAAGAAGGCAGAAAAAAAAAAAGGAGGAAAAAATTGTGTAGACGGATGGCCAAAGGGGTAGAAAGACATAATACTGTAATTATGAGGCTGTGTGGAAAAAGAAAAGGGATAGTAATGCGTGAAAAGTTCACTCCAGCAAAATAGTAGAAAGAAGAAAAAAAAGAACTGCTACGAAGGAAGGAAATAAGAAAAGAACGATAGGGGAAGGAAATTAGTGGCGGAGCGAAAAAAAAAAAAAAAAGCAGGTATTAAAACTGTTTCTGAAAGACCTCGATTTATTGCGTTGAACGTAAGTGGCGCTTTACGGAAGCAACTGACACACAAAAGGAGAAAATGATTAAAACGGACTATGTTACACACTAACACACCCCCATATACCACACCATTACACACGAATCGTCTAAACACTCCATCTGCTAAAGTTTTGAAAGGGCGAAGGTACGAGGGTGTAAGCTTTTGCAAATTTCGCGTTTGAAAAAGTTGAATATACGTTCGACAATGGTGTGACTATAAAAGTTATAAACACAAAAAATAAAATCCGAGAGGATGAAAAAATATGTTTCCAGGCTTCTGGCCAAAATTTTAAGCATAAATACTTTCGAAATTTTTATGTAAGACTTATTCCCATACCGAGCAAGGTTTTAAGGTTTCAAGACTGAATGAAGAACAATTAAATCCATGTCTTTTTGATAAAAGCAAGTGTGGAGATAAATGTACTTCACTCCATTTCATCGAATTGGTATTTCATTGTTTTTTACTTTATTCTATTTTTAACCCTTATGAGTACAGCTGAATTTTGACTCCATTATAGTCCTTTGATTTTTTTCTAATTTACATACTACAAAAACTGCCAACAGCTCAGTATGTCGTTGCTGATGTAAAATTTGACGCTGAATCCATTCCCGATGGGCAAAAAATGAGAAAATGATCCGGAAAATGAGAATTTTATCCGTTGTCAGTCCGTTTTTATTTTCGATCATCGGATCTGAAAATTTGCAGTTATTTTTGTCATCTTGATTAATTTTCCAAATCCGTTTGTAAAACGGATTTCCTGATTATAATCAGTGATAATTTTTGGGCAATTTTTCTAAATCCGCTTGTAAAACGGTTTCACGGATTATAACCCGGGCCAACAAATATCATAAAACAGCCTTCACGGAAAATAATCCGGACTCATTTCCGGCAAGACTGATTACAATCCGTTTTAGAAGCCGGAAAACAGGAAAATTCCGGGTTATAATCCAGAAACGGATTATAACACGGAATAAAACGGATCCGTTTTCAAAATATTGTACCATCGGCGTCTCTCTAGCTTCAAAACTCGCAGAGATACACTAGTTCAATCTGTCTGTAGATTGGCAGCACTGAAATATTTTGATTTTCAACTTGAACATCCTTTTCTTTTGTCATGGTCACTTTACTGACTCCTAAGACATTCTTCATCTTATTATAATGCTCGCAGGTTGAGCTCTTCATCCTAGGTTGCCCTATAAGGATCCCTTGTGGAGCAATACGTTTTGACTCCATTACAGTCCACCTGGGGTCCAAAAGACCCCACTCATTTTTCCACTTCAAATGAACCACTCAAAGAAGACATCAGCAATGCTACTCATGGTGGAATAATAGGGTAGGGTTAATACTTTTTTTTACCTCAGTATCCATACCTGGTAGACTCGCCTCATTCTGAAGATATTACACGTTTAATATTTTGTGGGGTCGTGTAGACCTCAGATGGACCTTGAAGGGTTAATATGAAATTCTAACTTCTCGTAAATTTTATAGAGAACCTTGAGATTGGAAAACACCAATTGCTTATCACGTATTGCCTATTTGTAAATATTTTTCAATGCCCACTCCTAATTCTCTCTACTCTCCCACCGTGACAACAACATTTCGGTTTAGTAGATAAAAAGCCAGCGGTTTTGAAAAAGCCAAGGTAAATTATAAACACAGCAGATAGGTATGTATGTATTTAGTACAGATATTGTGTTCGCTTAATGCAGCTCATTAAATATAAAACGCTATCCAAGCACTAAGCTAATTCGAACACAATTTTCGTTGGTATGAAAATTTAATTTCTGTAAAATCGTATACCCAACTGAATTATGCATGTTCGTGAACGAAGGCGAAGAAATTCTGAATCTAGTATATTTGTGCAAATTCGTTCTTCGTAAGTTTTAATAATTGTACAAAATGTAAAATTTTCATTTCTTGTCGACGACGATGACAAAAGTAAATGCGACAATGATGACTGCGTCTTATTCCCAAGTGAGAATTTTCTATATACTCGTACGTACGAGTATATACGCGCACATGTAATTGTGTGTTTTGTTTCTCGAATACAAAATGTCAATTTTTTTCTCTCTTCTTTCGCTGGGCTTAAATAACTATATATATGTGTAGTTGTATTTTTGTTGGAGGCACGAATATTGCCTCATCTCTTATCACGTGAATAACCTGACATCTTTTTTTTGACAGAGATGCGTTCAACTCTCGTGGAAAGTAAAATTTGTAAGGAAAAGGTGGCTTATTTGAATGTTTTTATTTCAGACCAAAAAAAAAAAAAAAACCCTATTAGAATGACTTGAATTCAAATTTTTACCCTCCCAAAGCGTCTATTTTTTAAATTTTTTTTTTCATTTTTTTTTGAAGCCCGAAAAATCCTATTTCGGGTCAAATTGAGTTTGACCCTTTCAAGAATTTATGGATAGGACTAAAAAAAAAAATTTCGCTAGTAATGTTTACACTTCGAATGGGAAAACAAGGACAATCGTGTTTTGCAGCAGAAACAATAACTACCTACACTAAGAAAAATTTTTATTTGATTTACCATTTGGATAGGAAAACTGGGACAGTTCCAGATTTGTAGCAGAAATTACGACAAAAATAGTAATAGTAAAATATGTATTATTATTTAAGATGGTAAAAAAGTACTAGAAATATTAGACGAAATTATCTATACGAATAATTTTTATTTTCACTTTACGATGGCGAGCGGGGAGGAGGAGGAGGAACCACTTGTATATGTTACAAGATTTAAAAATACGTTCATATTTACGGCGAACTAGTTCGGCAAAAAGCATTACATCCATTTCGCATACGATGCGTAATGCGAAAAAATACGTAACTATTGCATGAGACACAAATGTAATGCTTTTTGCCTAACTGGTTCGCCGTAAATACGCTCGTTTATTGTCTTCCCGTGAATGTAGCGAAATGTAGCGAATTTTAGATTTTTTTTTTTGGTTTAATGTAAATATTTGAGTGCATTAATTTTATAGAAATGTGATAAGATCTATTAAAAAAGTACCATGAATCGGCCAACAAGTTTTTGAGAAACAGGCAAAACGTAATGGTCAGGTTAACGAATTAAAAAGTCATGTACTTATATTATGTTGTTTTTTTTAAATATATTTTATTCTTTTGGCAACATTTTAGTCAAGTTTCACTCCAACAAATGATATAACCCTTATTTTTGGCACATTTCGCAAACAATGAACCCCTTTTCTCTAGCTTTATTTCTTTTTAATAACTTTTTAACTGTTGAAATTCAAAAACTACCTGATTGATTTTGTCAAAATCTGCAGGACACATTTAGAGTCGTGTGTGTAGTAACATATGAAAACTACATTAATATCGATTCAGCAGTTCTGGATGAAGAATATTCTATTTATGGAAATAATAATTCAAATTTTAAACTCGATTTCCTTATAATAATAGAGAATTTTGGAATTTAAAAATTCCAATTACTCGTATCATAATATCTCAGTCAATTTTTAACGAATTGAGTTTTTTTTTTGTTTTTTTTTGTGAAATGCTCACAAAATCTTCCTGTATTAGAAGCAATTATCAGCTTGAAAATAATTTTTCTGATTTAAAGTAGGTACCATTTTATAGAGCATATCACAGATATTTTTATTATCTGAAGTATTATCTATTATTTTGAATAATATACGAGTATAATATTGTACTACTCGTATTTCTGTAGGTATATGTACTTATTTATATTTTATAAATCATGGATTGTCTTTCTTATCCAGATCAAAATATGGAAAACTATTACTGAGAATTTTCTCAATGTATTATTCGAAGAATAATTTTTTCCTTAACACAGTATATACATACACGATGACGATACATTTCCATAAAATTAATGCATTCAATTTTTGAATTTAAAAAAATTTCGAGTATACTGGATTCAGGAAAACTCACTCAGAATTTTGGCTTTTGTAAGCAAATCCTATCTTATTTTAGAAATGGAATTATCATTTACCAATTTGAATTTATTATGAAGCTACAAAAAACTGCAATCTGATATTGAATAGCTGAATAATACAGTTTCTCTTAAATTAGAAGACTTTCTTCAGAAGACTCGCGATTTAAAATTAAATAAATTTCGTTAAAATACGAGTAAGCTTATTGATATCTTACAGACTGTGAGGCTTACTTAAACTCATTTCACTCATTAAAATGAATGAGTTTCGTTTTCTCAAAAGCCCAATTAATATCAACGTAGCTTGAACAAAGCGTTGTAATGCACCACACGTGTCCAATTGAAGAGGAAAATAAAGAAAACTGGACCACGTGCCCTTTTAATGACAAAAGAAAAACAAGTGATCGACGAAAAGTGCTCTTGATAAAATCAAATTTATGGAAAACTATTTCGATACGATATCGTCTAAATATACGTACTTGAGAAAATTGCCTATTTTCATTCCTCTCTTCTCGTTATACGGTGGTTTTTGCGCTTTTTTTAATTATACAAACACAGTCTCATTATTTTTTTCTCCATTTTCGACATCAGGTCTCAATCCTAAAACTATTTTACCACTAACTGGCCAAAACTTTGAGAGCACGTAACTAAACGAAGCGCCCACCAACTTCTCAAGTGGTCATAATAAACAATTTGAAATTCGTTCGACTTCGAATTTAATTGAAGACTCCAATTCCAAAAAGAGCAAGTTTAAGTGTATTTTAGTGGTGAAAAATGACGCCAGTAAAAATGAAAGACCCAACGCAACTACCAGCCAATAACATATTTTTCAAAACTTGACTTTTTTGTGGATTATTGTACAAAATAAGAAAACACACTTCTTCGTGTGAAAAAAAAAGCAATTCTCAAGCTTTTAAATTTTTTTTATGGGCAAATTAGTGCAATTGAAGTATGTTAAGGCAACAACCTGCCAGGTGCGAAAATTTTATTATAATTTAGAAGAAACTTTTCATTGATGTTGCTACTCGTATATATTATATTAAATCAATTAATTTCTATACAAAAATAAATCATTCGAAACAATTTGAACAACTCTTTCGAATATTTGAAAATTTAAATGTCAACTGAATTAGGCAACAACCAGCAGCCATGTTTTCAATTTTCAAAAGTTTATTTCCTTTCAAATGTGAGTATAATCTTCTTAAGAGTGTTTCGTACCAAATAGACATCTTGTCATCAAATTTTTAGCTATTTCTATGTACTGTTTTTCCAAAACCATGCAAGTTTTTGCAAATTTTGAAAACTGCAGTTAGCTGGTTATTGCGTTGAGCTAGTCAAATGTGTTATGCATTTCGTCATGCAGACATTGTGTACGTTTTGCTGGTTTTGTCATATTTTCGACCACCCAGACGTTGCATTAAGCATCTAATGGAATGAGTCGTAGTTGTATTTTTATTGGTTATAGATAGGGTTTTGCTTATTTTCAATTTTACATGGAGCACTTTTCGGATTCGGACTCCTCAATTCTTCCGCAAGAGTACTCACTGACTTAATGTGCAAAAGTCATACATCCAAAAACAAAGTTTTTCTGGAGAGTAAATTTTCATCTGCTCTTGTGGTAGCTGTTAGCAGAAAAAAAATTTACATGCATGATTGTGAAATCAGGGTGATCACTCCGTAGAAAGCACCTAATTTCTCACACTTATTCATCACTTCGAGCAAGCAGTTCATAACGCACAGAAACTCAAATGCTATAAAAAGCAATTTTACTCGAAATTTTTTTTTCCTTTTTTTTTTTTAAATAATTTTTTTATAGCGTTAATAGTCAATCGGTATTCATTTTATTGTCGTAGCATCAATGTATTTATTTTTCCATTTTCAGACAGAAAAAGAAAGAATATTCCCAGAATCAGCTACATTTCTCGAAAAAATAGTTCAGAGTGAAGAGTACAAAGAAGAGTTAGCCCAGATTTTAACTAAAATGAAATTCCTATACGAGGAAAAATATGAAGGAAAAAAGCAAGAGGTGTTAACCGCAGCGCAGAATATTGTTCTAGATGATCTCCCTGTCGATGAAATTCACGATAAATATCTGACTTAGCTAAGGTATTCATTGGTAGGTGGTGTAGCCTAAATCCTCTTATCTCAAAACTTGGTGAAATTATAGCATTTCAAAGTTGAGAGATTGAGAAACTTATTCAGGTACATACGTAGTTCAATTACTTTGAATGTACCAGATAACTTAATTGTATGAGATAAATTTCTCTCTAAAAAGCAAAATAATCTGCATACAAAGTTCTATATGTATTTGTAAGTTGCAGAAATAGGAATTACATAATGAATATGCGGTATTTGAAAGGTTTTGTACATCAGTTAGTTCAAATAATAATTTAAAAATTCAGTAATGAGGTTCAAATTTCAAATTTTCTATCAGTATTAAAAGAAGTCGTCATTTCTCTTTCAAGTACATAAATTAGATTACTCCATTCTGCATCATAATTATATTACTGTTATCTGACCCCTCTTTCCTCTGTTCACACATAAAAATACTTTAATTATTTTCACGTGCCACCTGTAATCAATGTTGATAAAGTTCATATTAATAGCGATAAATTATTGGCCAGAAAGGATATATAAAGCTCATCTGCAGTAAAAAATTGCATAGTACAACTGGTTCAGGTGAATGTGAATTTTTTCAAATTGAAGCCATAGATTGAATATTTCAAGTGAATCAAAATGAAGTGCTCAGTTTTTTTCTTGATATGTGCGGTTTTTTCATTTGCTGGATATGTCTCAGCTTGGGACTATTGTAATAATGATGACTGCTGGGGCATTTGTCGTACACAATTCGGAGAAACTTATTCTTTAACTGATTCTTGGGGTAAAGAAGTCCCGTTAGCTACAAGTGGAACCTGCGAAACTGTCAAGGGCGTAGAAAACTTTTGTCATTGCTTTGTCAGTGATCGGAAGAACAGAAAGCACTACATAAACAGTCCATAAATGAAAAATAGGTTCGTTTATGTTTTCAGAATTGAATAATGTTCGTTTGTAGTTTGTGAATACTCGTATATATATTGCATTCGAATATAATTCTGCTTGACAATAGGTTTTTGAGTTTTTATTTATTTTAAGTAAATGCTAACCTATTTACAAATACCAATTACATTTTTAAAATATGCATTAGGTCTACTTATAGTTATAAAAATGTAAGTGCTGTAAACCCCACCTCTTCTCTGCTTGCTCTACCAAATCCCGTTCTTCCTCCTTCTCCTTCTTCTCCATCTCATCCTCTGACTATATCTTCATATTTTTATCCTACTTCTCTGTACATGTAGGAATGCTCCAGGCCTAACGATACTTCTTCCACCTTTGTCATTTTCTCGTCTCATTTTAAAGAATTAGATCGAGAATTGAATTTTCCATGAAAGTAAAATTCGTGAAAAAATAAGTGCAGGGTAACTTGACATAAGAAAATACTTTTACAGTTTTACTACGAGTAATCGAGTATATTTAGACAGGTATTAAAAATGAAGATACCGCATGAAGGTACACTATAGATTATCAGATTTAACCTAAAGTTGAGCAAACTCGTCTTTGTTTAACAATTTTTTTTCTCCAAAAACGTGTTAAATGCGTAGGTAAATGCATTTAGAATTTTTTCTCTATTATCTTCTTTTACACAGGTATTTAACTTACACTTCAAGCGGTAACTAATAGAAGGTTTGGTCTTATCACTCACAAAAAAAAATCATGAAAAAATATTCATATTGTACCTACTCGTGTTTTTTGAAGTAAGCTAGATTTCTTTTCTCACAGAAACTTACGTTTGAATTTATCTCAGAAAAAAAACTCTTCTCTTTAGCAATATCATAATTATGTTGGTACAATTTCTCTTTGTCAGCGCGAAACAAAAGCTCTGCTCCTACTTTGAAACGACGGTATTCAGTCGTGATGAAAATTTTAACTTACAAATTACTTGTACCTCTGTCTTTGGTAAGCTTTCTATGATTTTTTTTTTGTTACTTTCAACTTTCGCTACGATTTGTGAATTTACTCGAGTTTTTCTCAACTCTATTCACGATTATTTTTATGAAAAACTGGTTTAGGGTGCACAAACTCCACAATTAGGGGATGTTCCGCCACTCAGATTTTTGGAGACTTTTGATACGTTATAGAGGACCACCATGAATACTACCCATAACCAAATTTTCAGCCTGTAGGTATTTTATTGAGGATTAGGGCGTTTTTTAAACTAATGTTCCTGGTCTAATACTCATAGGAGGCTAATTTTGTAAAATCTTTCACATCTTATAGTTTTCACCGCCTCAGCTACGAAACACAGCTTCGTTTTCCACGCTGACCCAATATTTCGCAGGCACGACGAGTGCAGAGGGGTGGCGTGCCAGCAAATTTAAACGGTTTGCAGACGCGGTTTTGAAATATGACATTTTGGTTAGAAATTTCGTATAGCGCGTTAAAAACAGTTCAAGGGTTTTCCGCCGATTAAATTACCCCCAAGTTTGCCTCTTTAATGTCGTTTCGTGAATAGTCACCGCACTCAGCCCCTCCCCCCTCATCCTTCCAGCCGCCGTCCGTGTCGCAGAATCAATATCGCGTTTATCTGCGCTCGTCTAGAAATTAAATGCCGAAAAAAGCGGCGAAAATGGAGGCAGACTCGGGCGAATCATTGTGTGGGAGAATCAGACGTTTATACCAGATATACGTGAGTATACATATGCTGTACCTATACGGATCTAATACAGAAATTGGCGTGTGAGAATAGCCCCCCTCCCCCTCTTGTCTTGTTTGAAAATGTCTCTCTACATATATGTTTGGCGGAACTGCGTACATACTCGTAATATAATATACCGAATTAAAACGTCCAGTCCTAAACACAATATCGTATTTCCGTCCGAATGTATTTTGTCAATATTGTCAACACGAACTGCAACTATATATACACGTCGTATTATTGCCATAAGGTGTATAAAAGATTAGAAAATATATGGCGGCTGAGGTGTTAGCAGGGGTGTAAGAGCAAATAGCAGAAAAATATGATACGTACGGTTTGAACGATATTTAATGGCGAAACACTCGAGAGTGCCGTACCACAAAATGATAAATCAGACACATTGTTCGATTTTACTGAATGTAGGTGAATAGGAATACTACGATGGGAAGTCTTTTCGCATGATTTATTCGTATTTGGTGCCGAAACAGAAGTCTGCTATTTGGCTGTTGTCGATGCGCTTAACCTTTTTAGCACAGGAAACTGCATCGGGTAGATTTCGTGTTTGCATATACATATATGCAGCGTTATTTATGGTATTGTATTTTTGTGCATACATATAATATATATATGCAGATAATGGAGAGGATAGAAAATAAGTTACCATTGGCTTGTAAATTCCCACTATGAACACATCATGAGATAATCTTCTGCTGACAGAAACAGCGAAATAGTTCGTTCTTATAGGTTCCAAACAAATATATACGTACATAAGAACAAAAACTTGCTATTCTTATAGGAGTCAAATATGAATCTACTTTATCAATTGTAGATGATAGCTATCAAAAAATTATTATGATCAGTTACTGGGAGTTACTATCATTAAAAAATTCGAATAATTTTTAAGACTCCAGCAATTAAGAAGTTTGGTCGCAAAACGCAACAAAGGCCATTGAAAAAATGCTAAAAAATCAACAAAAAAACCTGCTGAAAACTGTCCATAAAAGAAGAAGCGGTGGCTCCATTTCAATGCATAATTAATAACTCGATCTTCTCCGTTAGAGTTGACCGAACTAATATTTCATCATAGTGATACTCCCCTTTCCACTGATAGTCATTTGTGGAGGTTGGAATCGAATTTATGAAAATGGCGTTTGTAGCGTTTTGCGGCTAAACTCCTCAATGAATACAAAAGTACAAGTTTACATTTTTATCTCAATATACGCAGCAGCCTTGATATAAAACGGGATCGTGTATTTTGAATTCCAAACAAAATCTGAGATCAGCTAAACAAAAACTATTATACGAAGGAAAGTCAAACATTCTCCACACTAGTTACTTTCACAGAGGTTATTTTTTCTATTTTTGCTTCCAATCACGTTTGCAGAAACGGAAAAAGAAATGACCGATAAGAAATACCATATTTCCTTTTTTTTTTTTTCACTCTCTCTTCACTCTTTTTCATGCCGGCGAATAAAAATATGGTCAAGATTGGCCGGATTCAAGAATTTCCTTCAAACTACACATACATATTTTTCCCTCCAAATCATTTTTGCTCGCAACGCTGTGCGGATTTTACTAAATCTTTTTCACACGCTGTTCATTCATATACGTATATATATATAGTATATATATATACGACTAAGAATTTTTTTTTCACTCCTTTCTCCACCTTTCAAATATTCTGAAATCGTGTCCATTCGTGTGGAAAGACGGTCGACAGCTTTTCGTTTAGAAAATGGAATTGGGTGTTATACCTATTTTCTCGATCCATTTCTACCAACAAACTTTTCTTCTTAGCCTTTTACTGGAACATATTTCTTTCTGTGAACATATTCAGCATGATTTGATTTTATGTGATTTGTACGCGCTGCTAGCACTGCCAATATTCTTTGAAATCAGAGTTTGAAATTAATTCTGACAGAAAGTTGTCTGAATATACGAAAAAAAAAATGTTTTTAAATGGTGCTATGTCAGAATAGGATATCCACAAAATGTTTTCAAAGCAACTAAAGTTTCTGTAAGAATATTTTGGCAATGTTTCGAAAATATTTCAGGTAATATTATGAAAATTAGACTAGAACATGACCTGACGACCTTGACTTTGAATTCAGTATTTTTACCTTCACTTAATAGGACCTTTGACTTCGACTAGACCAATATAGACTTTAAGCCATGAAGCATGAAGATTGGTCCACTATAGTCACGGAGAAACAGTTTTTTTTGGCTTTTCCTCAAAATTATATTTATGGCATGTGTTGCGTTTCGTTACAGAACTCCTATCCAATTATTTTGAAACAACTTATTACACTGGTGACATTCCAGTTTTTAGGGCTATATAGCAGTTCAAAGTACTGTAATGTTATGGTAGCATGACCTAATCAGCCTTCATGTTTTTTAATATCTTGGTGATTCCACAAATATATTTCACTACTGACATTATAGTTATACTAATAGTAATAGTTTTTGATACGTCTTCCATAACACTAAACTTGAATAATATCATTAAAGTTTGTCCTGCAAGAAGCCTATACAGATAATTTTTCATCCCCCATTTTTTTTCATGCGTATGAAAAAATTTCTCCTATAAGTTTGAATAAAATGTCAATTATTCATAGAAGTTTGAAGAACAGCTGCTCTTATATAGCATACTTCCTAGAAACGATTATCGTCCATTTAGAAAGGAGATAAAGAAAGAAAGAGTAAAAAAAAAGAAAGAAAATATCGAATCTCCATAAATCATTAGCCAAGTTTATGTCACTTGAACGGCCGCCTTTCTCAAACTTATGTCGACCAGCCACAAACTATCTTCCAATCGGGAAATTTGATTAATTTGTTCGAATTTGCCGAGTCTTCTCGTCGATTAAATGTACGAAACTGCGAACTTATGGAGGCTGCAGAATTTGTACCCTTCATTCGACGCTTGAAAGTGAATACACATGGGGTTAGGGGTAGCATTCCAGCGAAAGGATGTCTTTTCCTTTATGACCGCGTGGTCGTAAAATTAGAGTAATTAAAACCGATGCTAATGTGTAGCATATTATTGCTCGCTGGTCTGTCAGGATGTTGACGTTTACGCATTTCAAATTAGGCGGCTCTGAAATTGGCCCCAGCCCCCAACTTAATCGGCAGCCTACGCATTTTCATTTTACAACCGACAATAATTTTAACAAGATTACCCATCGGTCATTTCATCTTGCTCAACTTGGTCTTAAACGTTTTCGTTTACTCTGTATATAGAAGGTGGTCCTATATAATTTCAGTCCCTTTTCGTCATTCTAAAATGATTCCGCAAATACTTGCAAGAAACTCACCTGAAAAATTCAAGTTCCGCATACAATACGCTTGAGAAGCAACTCAGAGTCGACCTAAATTTTTGAATAAGTTGATTTTGTCCAAATTCATACAGACGTGTCTCAGTTTGAATTAGCAAGCAAGCACTAGCACACCTACATCTTCTTACAATCAAATGAAAAACTGACTGAAAATGTTAATACATATCTCAAAACGCTATTTTCTAACTTAAGCCTTTCTTTACAGTGAGAGAAAAGTGTAGTACTTTTTACTACGTACCAGTAGTATCCTAATTTTTCTCATTATTTTGTAGTAATAAATTATTTTATGACAGTAAAATATTTTACAAAGATAGGATATCTTACTATTTTTTTAAACGATTTCTACAGCAATTTTGAATTGTACCAGTTTTCCCATCTTAAAATAGTAAAAAGTACTAATTTCTCTCAGTCTAATGCACTTACGTGGAGTTCTAGATTTTGGAAACTATAACCTTAAAGATACAACTAGTTGAAAATATTCGGATGGCGTTTTCCTCGATTTTCAACGTGTAAAAAGGATTCGAGTCTTGATGAAGGTTACTTCTATTATTGGGTTTTTATGGTTTACATTTTTGACCTTGATTTTATTCCATAAAACGCGTCTTAAGTCGGTCTCGACGCAGAAATTAATCGAAATATAATTTTCCAGCATTGAAAAAATTCACTCTGGGGGCTAATGACGAACATTTTCATCTCTCCGCATTATTTTAACGGCTGATATATACTTAATCTGATATCATTACATTATATTCGATACAATTTTCAAAGAAGTCTAATGTCAGCATGCAAATCTCGTGAGGATTTTACGAATGTAGCTGCTGAATATGTCTCTGTTTTTTTTTGTTTTTTTTTTGTTATAACATGCACATTTTTCGCTGCATCCATTTTCCTTCGCTCCTCTGAGATTACCATCAGCGAGTGTACGTTGAAATTGTAAATTTAGAAAATGGAGATATTTTCTTTCAGATTTGAAGACGAGTATACTCGTACGTATATGCATATACGTGGTTAAATATATTCGAGTTTGCCATCGTACACAATATTGAATACATTTTAACGACAATGTTAATGTGACAGTAGAAATATACTCGCCGAGCAACACTAGAGTGCAGCTCTGCTCTGTTCAAAATATTTTATTCAGATGCAAAATAAATGTTAACCGAATAATCAAGCCAGCAAACAGTATTAAAAATTGGTTTGATAAAATAAATTTATTATTTTCAAATAATAACCCTTTACTTTTATTTATCTATAATAGGTCAAAAACTTATAGGGTATGAACATCATCAATATTATCTTCATTTTCGCTACAATTTTCATTTTGAATTATTTGCGAGGGAAATTTCTTTTTTTTTTCAGTAGTTTTACTCGTAATCAAACAGCACTGAAATACTATATTAAAAAGAAGTGTGATATTTGATCTATAAAAAGGTTCAATTTCGAGCTTATGATTGATTTTGATAGAAGGAGGTTTTCTTCGAATTATGCCAAAAAAGTCTTTTTAATCAGTTGAAAATTAACTCAGATATGACATCTTGAATTATATTGAATCTAAAAATCCTACTTTTGAGAAAATCAAGATTGAAGTTTGAATCGTGATTTACAAAAATGAAATTTTTCTCCCCAAAAAACTGAAGAATCGATTTTTATGAAATTTTTACAGGACCCTAAATTATATATTTTGCTAAATTTTTCGAAATTAATCAGGTAGTTTCTCGTAACAGTTAAACTGGTTGTTAAAAAAGGAAAATAGGTCCATTTTTCAAAAAAATGTGCCTAAAATAAAAACTGTAATATCATTAGGTGATGTAAAACTTGACCAAAATATTGCCAAAGGAATAATATAAACTATAAAAAGAAAACATGAAAACATAATTTTTTTCATTTTTCGATCTGACAATACTTTTTTGTTTATTTCCCAAAAAGTTTTTAACCTATTTAAGGTGACTTTTCATAGATCTGATCTCAACTAAAAATAATTGAAATTGAAAAACCATCCTCCTCCACGCGAAGATGAAGATTGTAGTACATCAAAATTTTATGAATCAAGAACCAAGAATAAAGGAGACACTTCAAGACTATCAAAATATTCAGTTGTCTGTGCATAAATGTCAATTTTACCTTTAAACGAATGCAAACAAGCAAAACACTGTGCACAACATTGAAAAATGAAAGAATAATAATAATGATAATAATTCGAAAAATAAAAGAGAATTGATTCTTCGCCTCTTCTTTGCTATTTGAAGAAATACAAAGTCATTTATTTTCCTCATCGAAATATTTTCATTCTTGATGTTGACTTTGATTTCCTTTCACTCATTTAATTTTGTAATTCGTCATAAATTGGGTGTAATCCAGCGAAGCGAAACGCTATTCGATAGTCTAGATCTGGTAGTTCCAATTCAAAACACATACAATAGGGGCTCGAAAAAGACGAAAAAAAAGTTACCCTTATTTACTGCGTCTTATTATTGATTCGTTTGTACGTATAGAAAAAAGCAGAAGGAAAAGAGAGCAGAGTGAGGATAAGGAAAATTACGAATAATTTTTTTTCAACCAAAGTGGATTATTGAAAGAGTAGATCAGTGAAATAGCTTATAATTATTATTTATTATTATAAATTACAAATTCGCACTGAAAGAACTGAGTATAGTAGCTATACTAATTATGAATGGTATAATAAGTTTTCTCATTAGGCTTGTTGCGGAAATGATGTTTGATATTTGTGGAACGTCTTACTGTCTTAGATAATATATTTTACTATAATTCGGTGGTTACTTTTACAATAAATCTTGAAGTGTCCCTACTATCCTACCCAAAGTGAAGAAAATTACGTGTTCTACTAAATTTTTCTTCATTGCGTCATCTAATAGAGAATCATTGTTTCCTCAACGTACCCACTACGTACATAAAAATAATACTCGTACATTTCTATAAACTTAATGAACTCAATTTCGGTATTAAAGCAAAAACAACAAATTTCAACATTGAGCTACTCCTTTTCAAAATAAAATTTTCAAACTCTTCAATTTGAAGAAAATTCGTTAGGCACCCCCTCCACAATCAGTTATAACTTATTTTTCATACCTCCTCAAAACTAACTGTATTATGTAAATGCTGTGTACAACTGCAGTTCAATAAAATCTTGCGAACAAAAAAAAAATTAGCGGCTACACTCGCGAAGACAGAAAATGAACGTATTTACGGCGAACCAGTTAGGCAAAAAGCATCGCATCTGTTTTTCACAAAATATTACGGACCATTCACTGTGACGTCATAATCGCGTTATTCAGCGTTGCGCCGAACTGCGAGCAGTTTTTGTTTACATTTTTACGAAAAAAAAAAAAAAAAAATGGTTTACTTCAGAACAAAATTACTTCCTCGCATTCAAAGATTGAGGGATGGTTTTGAAAATAAAATATCATAGCTAAAATCATGCGTAGGATTACTAATTCCTGAGTGTGTTGAAGTCCATTTGCCCAGAAACAGGTCGTACGAAAAACTGCGGACACTTTAGGAAGGGTCGAAACTAACAAGTAGACGTGCAGTTCATTTAGCCAATTCACTAAAATTATATCTCTACGCTAGCAATTATTGAAGTTTCAATACCCGTCTCATTATCGTGAAAAATAATTTATTTGTGAGAAATTACAGGAAACATTGTAAAATTTCAAATACATAAATTTACGTTCACGAAAACGGGCTTTTCTATAATTGTATTATCACATTGCTGACGCGAATTTTTTTTAAAGCTTTTTAATTATCGTTTTGCCCTCTTCGCCATTTTTTTCCACCACGCTTTAATTTTTCCTCCAAACGAAAATAATTAAAATGAAGAAACCGTTTTTTTTTTTTTTTTTTTTTTTTTTTTATTGTAAACTTCCGTAAATAAACGAGATACAGGCCTAAAAACTCGGTGAAAAATATCGAACGGTTGGCAAATACAATTATAAGAAAATGGATGAAACATTGAACATCATTTTGGTGATTACAACAGAAAAAAAAAAGAAAAAATTTTTCTATACCTTGCTATTGAACGTTTTATCCACCTCCCCTACCCCCTCGTCATTATTTGCCCTATTGTCGTTCGAATGGTAAATAAATTCCAAACTGTCAAGAATGCTGCAGCATTGTTTCAAGCTGGCAGTGAGCCTCTCTGATAGATTACACAGTTACAATGAACCGACTCGATATAAACGAGCGATCGAGTAAAATTCATTCGAGTTAAATTCTCTCATTCTGCGCTCAGCTTCTTTCTTTCATCCTTAATCTTACCTTTTCTTTTTTCTTTTTTTGCGCAATTTCTCGTTTTCAGTCGTTTTTTTTTTTTCTGGCTCACGGATTTGTAATTTCACCTGCTTTAGAGGAAAATTTCGATTTTTGAGACGTCCGTTGTTAATTTTGTCTTTGTTTAATCGTTTATAGCTTGATATGAATGGGAAGGGGAAGGGGAACGGGGTTAGACAACAACTTTCTTATAGCATAATTATTATGTTTGTGCATTGAAGAGGAATGAAATTACAACATTGGAGGTATGTATATGTGCTACGATCCAAGCTTGAAACTACAATTGCTTGTAGAATAAATAACGCATGCCAATCCTTTTTTTTTTTGCCATTCTTGAAGTTTCTATAATATGGGCCAGACAAGAAAACAGTAAAAAAAATATTCAAAAATGTTTTAATAAGACTGTAATACTTGTAAATGATTTCGGGAAATTGAATGAAATATAATTAAGGAACATTCTGCTGATATGTTTCATGGTAAGATTTTTGCACATTGCTTTTAGAAACAAGTAACAAGTTTGCACTAGTTTGAGTGGGGGTATTTTCATTGTTACGATTTTGTTTCAACCCAGTACGAGTGTATACGATGATCGAAAAATACGAGTATATCGAGTGCAATACTTAAACTAACCCATGCCTCAAGAATGAGAGCAGATATCGAGATACGGTAAAAAGCGCCATCTTCAGGATTGTTCGTACAGAACCAGAATCGCTAAACATACCAACTAAAGGATTTCAATCAAAATCCCCTTCTAGCCTTTCACCACTCAATTAATTCCCCTAACCTCACTCTCACCCCCTACTCCATCTCATTTAACCTATCTACAGATTTTACCCGATTCCAAGTCATTTTAATGCGCAAAACTCGAGCCCTCAACCAATAAAAATCACAAAATAATGTTCTAATTGTACATCTCTCGAACTTCGTGCTAGAATATCTTACGGCCCTTTTTCTTCCACCCTGCCTTCCATTTACCTACGTGAAATGCTTTCATATTCGACTCGCGTAGAATTCACGTTGACTCTCGAGCATTTGTCAACATCGATATGTACACGTTGAAAAGTAGAGGCGCACCGAAGGGGATGGGAATAAAGAAACACGAAATTCAAAGAAGCAAAAGAATTTTTCTCTTCATCCTTTTTCATTATTCTTCTACTTTTTTTTTTTTTTGAAAATGTATCGATAGCTGTTGCTAAAGAAGCTCTCAGTCGAGCCGCTTTGTATTCGTACCGGAATTAAATCGAAATTCCTCTGCCTCTCAAAATGTTTTTCATTTGTCAATGCCACCTCATAAATACCTCCCGGCTGAACAACGCTACAACCCCCTCGCCACCAACAACACGCAGCCTGCGTCAATCTGTTTTACGTTTGGCAACTATGTATTCTGCCAAAAAGTGCTCTCCGTCTTTCCTGCAAACTATTATATTCTATTCTCATCGTGGATGATAAATTTCAGGTTTCCTCGCCCACTGCAGGCTCGGATTAGTGTAAGTGGAACTGGAAGAAACAAATTTTCGAATATCTTATTTATCACGCCGCGGTTCGCCGAATGGTAAGACAAACGATATAATCCTCTTTATCTCGCCCCGCCCCCCACCCTTACGTCATCAATTCAACCACAAAAAAATAACAGGAATGCTTGTCTTATTGAGAAACTCTTCCTTATACGTGATGCTGAGAATATTAAGCCATGTATACAACATACAAGTATGTATGTTGCTTATATCGAGGATCCAAATTCCAAAGTGTTAGCTAAATTTTCTATGTCCTACAGTAAGAAGAGGAATTCATCTCAACTGCCAAGTTGAACGACCACTGCAGTTACTACTGCCAGTGTATGCTACTGCACTTAATTAGTTGAAGGTAAATTCATACTGGACTCATAAACAGACGTTCCTTGATTGGTTGGGGAGAGGGAGCAGAAAAATTCTTCATCTGTCACAAAAAACTACGAAAATACTTGATAAGACGAGTAAAATCTTTAAAAAAGGGAAAAATTATTCGAGTTTGGGGCAAATAAATCAATATTTTGTTAATTTCTTTTCGAACTTGAGGGATTAATTCGAGATCTTTTCCGAGGGGGCGGGATGCTGATTTCAGCTCTGGCGCGGCATAGAACCACTTATCTTCCCTAAAAGTCCACCCATGATTGAACTTTGGGATTAGGATCTTTGCTACTAATGTATTTTCATAATATGACTTAGAAACCAAAACTATTTTCACACACATTCTTTCATCAAGTTACGCGGAAAAATATACTCCAAAGAAGAAGTAGGCTGGACTTCTGATTATATTATTCAGAAAACGTACCTTCTACTAAGAAGGGTGAAAATTGTTCTTTTTGATATTTTAAAAACTGCGCCAGTGGTGTGATTTGGCTCATAATTTAAGGATGATATAAACTGGTGAACTTTTCATTATCAACCCATATGAAGAACCGAACACTTTTAAATACAATCCTTTAAATTATTACATTAGATAATATTTATAAATTATACGAATTGGAAGGTATTAAATGAAGATAAAAATTTCTTAATAACTTTGAAAAGATAGATTGAAAAAAAAAAACCAAGCTCATTGTAGACAATGTTAAGCAACACTTGAGATACACATACGAACTGACTGACGCAAATTTTATAATTTGAAAGGCCTTTAATCAAGTTTTTGTTTGCCTGGGTTTAAGAAATCGAAGCGCAAACACGAGTATGAACTTTTATGACATAATCTTTGATCGTTAATAGTGAGGTCATGTTCAGAGGGGGCAGGTAGGAGAAAAGACATTAACAGTACCTACAAAAGGACAACTAATCGAACCATTTCAATAAGAAGAGAACATATTAATTATTTTCATTCTAAATAAGGTTGCTAGGAGTCGTTGATTATCGACCAAATTAAGATGAAAATTCCGATCCAAAACCTATAAAAAAATTAAAATAAAAAAGAGAAAAAAAATAACGAGAGAAAGAAAGAGAGAAAGAAACGTACATAAAGTATTTATTACGACGAAATGACGTTAATGGAAAATGAAAACTGCGTTATCGAAAGGAAATATTTTTTTCACAATACATTCTTCAACAGAAAAAGAAAAAAAGAACAATGCCATATTGTGGTAAGGGTATTTTGTTGTTTTTTTTTTTTTTTCTCACTTTTCTATTCAATGATGAACAGAATGACAGTTTTTGTAAGGCCACATTTTCATTATAAGTTGACTTTCTTTTTTTAAGGGTGTATTTTGATTAATGTGTTTTCTTCTTTTTTTTTTCTTTTTTTTTTCTTTATGTAGTCGCTCCTTCATCGCGCGTTGTAAGAAGAGAAATTTTGAAATTTGTCATTTTGGTATGAATTAAAGGTTGTTGAGGTTAAAGTTTCACTTTTTGTGGTAAGGCGCGATGAATTTGTTATATTATGCTGAAAATATTATTGCGGTGGAAATCCGAATGGTATTTGCAAGTTTTCAGCTGCGAAGTATAAAACGAATAAATTATACGAGTAGGTAAGTATGTTTAAGAAATATCTTTCTAGTTGTCGAGTGCCTTTCGAATTAATGGGTGAAAGAATGGGTGAAATGAAAAACTAAAGGCATCAAGGACGGACTGTATTTCAAGTCATGTAGATCGTGTGAAGTCAAATGCTTGTAATTTAATTTCGATAAGGTATCATATCTCAGTAAGGGCGGTTTTCAATATTTTGGGATGTCTGCTTTATTATTAGTTTTATGCAGAATGTTCCTCGCCATGGCCACTGAGAAAGTCCCACAAATCCGTCTTGAAATGAAAAAAATAGACAAACTTTCACTTCAATGCTGACCATTTTACCTCACGCATTCTCAAAGATATGAAGCTAACATTTTAACGACTTTGCTACGCAATATAGTGACATTATTTCGCAATTTATTCCGCTATATGCCATGAGATTGACAGGGGAGTGGGACATGTGTGACAGTTTCTTGGCAGGAGGGAGGAGCGAAATTCGTCCCTACCGATCCTGCAAATCTTTGATAGCGTACGGAGGAAAACAATTTCTGAAATAATATACGACCATTGCTTAGCAAAGTCTTTGAAAATTGAGTTTTACATCTTCCAGAAAGGGCTAAACAAAATGGTCGACATTTTGAAGTGAAATTATTTTAAACAGAGAGCCTTTTTCTAAATAGACAATAGCACCGGAAATTCCGCAAATCTTTCAAAAGATTTTTCCAGATTCCAGTACATATTTGTATTCAATGTTAACGAAATATTTTGAGCGTTATACAATATATACATATTATACAGTATACACATATCTTACTCGTACTTTCAAGGCAAAAAATTCACAATCAATGGTTACCTTTGGTGTTTCTTTTTGTTGTAATTTTTTCATACTTTTATAAGTTTTTTAATCATAGGTTCAAAAAAAAAAAAAGAAAAAGAAAGGTTCTTTCATTCTGTATTTTTTATTCTAATTTGGTCTCTATGAACCCCTTCCCTCAAAATATTGGTCCAAGTACGCCGATAATTTAGATCACGCAAGGAAAATTTAGTAAGGAGTAAACTCAAGCAAGAAAATACAGCTTGACATAATTATATTCTACAAAGAGTACTTCAACCCCTGAAGCTAATAGAGAGAGTAAATATGACTTCTCCTTATGTTTTGGGATTCCGGTTCAGTTTCCTGAACACATTTTCCTGACATGACATGAACCTGACATGACATTTTCCTGAAATTACATTTTTCTGACATGCATTTTTCTGACATTCATTTTCATGACATTTGTTTTCCTGACATTTATTTTCCTGACACCGTTTTTCTAACTGTTTGTTTTATTTTTCATTTGTTAACATTCTCATGACAGAACTATGGTGTGGGCTAATGTCGTCAGATTCTCAATTTCCTCAGCATTTTCTACATATGTGTCATAATCCAATACAATAGACCTGATGCGTGTTTGTAGCTGAACCCACTTAGGCTTGGGAGAGTTTTTAACTCGCCTTCCTACAGCGAGTTCAGCCACACTAATTTTGGTGTTGGTGAAAATGAATGTCAGGAAAAAGAATGTCAGGAAAACGGTGTCAGGAAAATGATTTCAGGAAAATGAATAACAAGAAAATGAATGTCAGGAAAAAATAATTTCAGGAAAATGTCATTTTGGGTGGATGTCATGTCAGGAAAATGTGTTCAGGAAACTGAACCGGAACCGTTTTGGCAATCTTTATTTCTGAACATACTCCTATAACTATATTTCTTTTGTAATTTAAAACGCAGTTTCCACGATACCAATCCTACTAAATATATAACCTCATTTGTAAACCAACCTTATATAATGCATACTGACAGTATATGCAGGAACTCTATATAGACTGCATCCGGAAATTCGTATAGTTACTCAATAATTTTGTTTGGCCAGCACGATGAGCCACAAACGCGTGTATTTTTCTAATCGAATTATATTTTCTGGCATGGACGTTGAAATTAATGGCTTCGGGTGGTGCGGTTTGTTGTGTAATTGAATTTTAAGACGCAACAAATCGAAAATGCCACAAACTTGCACTCGGTTCTGCGCACCAAGCAGCGGTAGTTTGTACGTCGCGTCGGTTTCATGTTTAATTACTCGCAAGAGCTGCTAAGGAATTTCCAACTCAGCTATGTACTCTTGTATACGAAATTCAACTCTTAACGACGTCTTAGAGATGTTATATTTTATTATTTATAGACAGAACAATGTGCAGCGCAGCCAACCAACTATTAAGTGTATCCTCCAGCTGATGTATTCACACAGCCACTAAATTACCCACATTTTCATTGCCTTTGAATTTTTAAAGACCCGTCGCATCTTCCTACACTTCCCCAAGTCTGTATGTCCGAAATTATATATTTTATAATTAATTTAGCAGCGAATTATATTGTACAAACGTCTTTTTGATCGAGTGATTATGAAATTCCCCCCCCCACCACCCAAGAATTAAGCGCTCTGTGTGACGTTTCTTTTTTAAAAGATACTAACACACAAGTGATATTTATCGATTGAACTAATATAGTAATTGAAAATATATACGAATTCGACTATTTTAATTTTATAAACACTTACCATCAGTTAATGATTCTCGAGGTTTGTGCGAAACATCTGAAATCAAAGAACATTTTTCAATTAAAATATGCGCGTCATCATTAATTTCATTATTAAAAATAAAATTTTAGTATTATGAAGCTTTTTGGAGACGACAGCGACAATAACGAAGAGTTAAAGAGACAAATATATCTTATTATTTTTGGAAGTTTAAGTTCGTTTTTTTATAATCTAGAATTTAAAAACGAATTTTGATAATGGCTTGGATGACTTCTGACAGAATTTTTCCAAACAATTTATGATTAACATAGGTACTATAGTATATGAATTCATTCAATTTCAAGAGATTTCACGACAAATCAGATCAATTTTCAAGATACTCAATCCCCAAATTTCTTTTGATTTCATTTTGAGGCAATAAAAAAATTAGATTAATCAGCTTGGAGACGGCCAATCATTCGAAAATATCTTCAGCATTCAATAGATAAATTATAATAAGCCTCGTGTGATGAGCAAAAAGAAAGCGAAAAGTCAACAAAAGTCAAAAAAAAAAAGTACGGCTAGTAATTGGCATAGTATGCTCGTATGATGAAAAAAAGTAGGAAAGAATTAGTCCGTCATGCGGATGCATAATTAAGTTTTTTTTTTCCCCCTTCTTTTATGAATTTCTTTTTAATGAGTTTGCCCAAACTTGAGCCACAGTAGAGCAGACGTGAAGGTTCGTTTATTTTCGCTTTTTGTTTCCCTTAACGCTGAGTAAGCATCGATTAAATTTTAATGGGATAAGGATTTTTTTTGGAGAGTGGTGCGAAGTAAAAATGAAGTATTCATAACTAACATCCAATTGACAATTAATGTCGGGTAAAAATTTATGGTAATTTAGGTAGGGCACATTTTTATATTCTACGCAATTTAAGCGAGTAGTGGGTACCTATGCAGTATAAAGAAAAATAAATGTAACTCGAAATAAAATTAACGCCACAAGTAATTTTGTACCGGAAACGTATTAATTTCTTTCAAGGTGCTTTTCCAGTTTTGCAAGTTACTATTTCCTTGTTGTTTCACATTATTTTCTCTCTATTTACCCTCTTACTCGCTTTGTTTCAAATACTTTATTACTATACTTTTATTGTGTGAAATATGAGTAATATTAATACATATAGAATGAGGAAACATAAAACTACTAAGTCTATCGCCGACTCAAGTTCAAATACCTGAAAAGTTCCAAAACTTCATCATTCATTTTTGGGCTCACAATGATATTTTGGAATTTGATGTAGGAAATAAATGGTTGACTTGCACCAAAATGTCTACTGCGTAACTCTATTGAAGATATTGTCGGCTACCAAAAGATTCATCGAGATATAGTACCCAGGTATAGATTCTTTATCTATTAACTACACTATAACTGGTAGGTATTCTAATATTTGTCACACCTTTCTTTCTTGTGACGTGTTTGTTTTAGTAAAGTTCTTTCTATAGTAACTTCGGTTATTATTGAACCTGCCCATATATGAAATGAGTGGAGTGCACATCCGCATATAAAGAGTAACAACTCCAACACTGAGATAATAATGTTAAAATCAACTCTATATGTACAATGAGTGATAATTCTTTTGGGACCTACTAAGTTTTGGACTTTGAGATAATTCGAAAAAACTTTTTTCAATTCAAGAAATGAAAAAATTAATAATAATTATTATTATGAATTGAAATTAAATGGGAAATAAATTTCTTAAATAAACAGCCAATTAAAGTTTCAAATGGAAAAAAAGTTTCGAATTCGGCCGCAGTGATATTCAAATTAACTGAAAAAAGAAAACCTGCTAAAAAGAAGAAGAAATTCTAGAAATAAAAAATAATTATTGACGAATTAAAATGAAAGAAATTTTTTTTACCTAATTAAAATTATCTACAATAAAATTACACTCACTTTTTAGCAGGTTTTTACTTGGAAACCTGCTTATTTCGCTTTAGCTTTACCAAAAATTCAGGTGCTTACAAACAGGTCTTGGTTAAACTTGACTGGCACACCACAGAAGAACTTTCAATTACAATTTTCATAGACGACTGCATTTACCTCCTACAGAACATATCACTCCAAGAACTAACGATATTCACGTCAGTTTACCTAAAATGGAAATACACAGGAAAAGAGTATACGCAAGAACGTGCCATCAGAAAATACTATTCTGATAAGAATGTCAACTGAAAAACAATGCCGAAGCCTTTTTTACCCTATGAAACAATTTCTTGACACAATCTTTCTTTTTTCTTTTCTGCTTCTCTCATTTTCCCTTTCAGTTTCTTCCTTCCCCTCTCCACCACATCTTCATTCATCCTTCCCTTTTTTTAACAACATCGACGAAAAGATTTTCGTGTAATAACAGTATAAACCAGCACTTTCACTTCAATTTTGAACTTACAAATACAACAAAAGCTACCTAACAACCATCTCCAACATCGCCATGAATTATTTGGTTTTTACATGGAACCGTAACTGGAGCGTCCTCGACTCGACAGTTTGGAATATCATCCACACGCAATTGTTGCTCGTTTGCTCGACGCATATTCAGCCAAAATATCCATCCTACTTCAACTGAAAAATATATTTTCAACTTTTACGAATAGAAAATTTTCTACCTTTTTCAAATAAAGCCACCGACTTGGGGGGTGATACGGGGGCTAAGTCCCCAGAGCTGAAAACAGCCCCTCCTCCCAGATAAAATCAAGTCAGCTCCCCTCTTCCCATTCGAAGAAAATGACTGAAATTTTGATTTACTCATACCAAACTTTTGATAATTTCGTTATTTTTTTATTTTCAGTCATCTTATCAGCAAATGTGTTCTTTTGGTGACAGACGAAAGAAATTTTCCAGCCCACCCACCCTCGCTATAACATATCTGACAAAAGTTCACCTTTAACAGAATTTGAAGTATGACACTTTGAATTTTACGTGTAGCTTTTCCCAGCTCTTCACAGTGGAACTCCATTTCCATCAAATTCAGTTTCATTCGAAACTAATGGGTACACGTTTGGTCTTTATTTCAGCAACGTTATTCTCATTCGATCGTTTTCTCCAGTAATAATCCCTGACGGGAAGGCACCTGGTGCTAATTGTATATCGACTATCGAGCGTTTGTAAAACAATTCAATTCCAACACAGGCCATCGGTTGGAATTATCTCTTCCTCCATCTCAGTCAAAAGTAAAATGTTTCTACAAATTAACCCCTCCAACCATACACAATATTGTTTTTCTAAAATGGAAAGGAAAAGTCGGAAAAAGTAAGATAGCGAATGAGAGCATGAAAGAGTAAATCAAATCAATAAAGCCAAAAATACGGTCCTACAAAAATCGAAAATAAAAAAGGCAGGAAAATGGCTAAATATTTTCACTTTTTCAATTTCACGTTCTATTGAAAAATTTCCACTTCCACTCCACCCGTCTGACCTTATAGTTTATATATTTCCCCCCCCCCCTCTAAGTCTCACCGCATCAACCAAAAATGTAAAAAAAAGAAATGTAACGGCCCGTAAAAGAATAATTAGCGTGTGGGGGGATAGAAATTCGTTGTTATTTCTTCCTACTCTGTTTCTTTTTTTCTATTACCTCAATTTTTCTTTATTATCTCTTTCTCTCTCTCTCTCTCTCATTTCTTGTACAGACTTTTTCGCCAGAACAAGATGTAGCGTAGCAAAAACCGCCAACAACTTTACAACTTATCCTCGTTTAAGAGGGCAACTTGAAAGAGGGGGTACGAAAAAATAACTCTTACCCGTCGTATACAAAAAAAAAAAAAGTCTGTACTTGAAAGATTGTGTGTCGACTATTTCGCGACAATATGCTTTCCTAAATACCACAGTTTGTGTACCAACAATTGTCGGCTCGAGAGCTTTATAAAAATATACACACTCCAATGTATCCGCTCATTAGTACCTCCGGGTCCTCTCAGGGTAACGTAATCGTGACCACTTAAAGAGGGGATGGGACGGGGTGGGGGAGGAAGTTGAGGGGAGAGAAAAAAAAACAAATCTAGAAAAACAGGCACTTCTGCCAGACAGCGACGAAAAAATACCATTTCTAAAAGCTCGGCGTGAAGTGTTGTAGGAGCTGGAGGTTTTTGAAGCTAGCATTTGTGTGATCAAATAAAAGTGGAAGAGAAAAGGTAGTAGACAAAAAAATTGTATCTTATAAGAAAGAAAGCTTTGGCGCAACAAAACGAAAACTAATTGTGTATGTACTTGATGGCAGGCTGTTAAATAAGTTGACGATTTTTCCCTCCTAACCGCTTCAAAGGATGGCACAGATACCACGAGTCGCGAGTAATATGAGTGATACAAAGTGTGAGAATTTTTTTCCCCCAAATTTCAACACTTTTTTCATCGCAAGGAAGACGTGACTTTCTTTATTTTCATACTGGACTCACAGCAATAAATATTAAGGTGGTCCTCATTTTCAAGTATATTTAATTTTTTACCTCTCACCCTACACACAATGGTTCCACTTTATGATGAAATAAAATTCCATTAAAATTTTCAGCTCTCTAGATGGCAAAAAACTGATGCCTCAAGGGAGTTGAAAATCTGTACGTCCAAATATCAGTGATATTTTAGTTTATAATCCGCAGTTCATAAAAGTATGAAATTTCTTCTTTAACTTACGCAGCAACCCTGTAAGGTGCTGACAAAATTAGTCGGGGGAAAAGGGTTTGTACCTACCCTTAAGATAACTGAAAAATCACTACTTCTACTTGTTAGATTAAAAAATGTTTTTTTTATTTTATTATTATGAGTGGATGTAATTTAAAAATAAATAATCTTTCAAAGAAAAACTTGCCCAACTCCAACCTCTCCTCTCACTATCAGTTTACAAATTTTCATTTCCCCATAATTTTCGATAATGGAGGACGAATAATCTTTCAAAGAAAAACTTGCCCAACTCCAACCTCTCCTCTCACTATCAGTTTACAAATTTTCATTTCCCCATAATTTTCGATAATGGAGGACCTTTGAAGCACTACTCTCCTTTTTGTGAGGAAAGTGAAACTTGAGTGAGAATTTTTTTTATGAAAAGGAACCACTTTGGAGGATGGCAGCGGAAGTTCAAAAAAATTTTCACCATTTATAACAATAAGGACCACCCTAATTTAGCTATTTATGAAAATTATTTGAAATGTTGAAAATTTGTTGAAACTTTTTCTTTTTCACATAAATGATCTTTAAAATTGTAAAATTGCAAAAACAATTTTCAAGTCGTGCTTTTATTTTTTTTTCCAACTCAGATAATAATCCAGCCTCAGAAAACTTGGGAAAAATTAACAAATTGAAACATATTTCGCTTATTTTTCACGAAAAAAATATTGGAAAACTGCAGATTAAGCTTCAAAAAATTCTAATAGGTACTCGCGAAACATCCATACAATTTACGGACTGAATTTTTCAAATTTTTCAAATTTCCACAGTTTTACATTTTTTTTTTTTTTAAATATATTTGGGAACACTGCGATGAGCACATATCTAAAAACGTAAGAAGGCCTTGCGTTGATGGGCGGATGAAAGGGATAGAAAATTTAAGTGTGCCGGGGGTTAACAATACGTATATAAGGATCAGTATTGCAAACATTTTAGGAAACCGTCAGACCAGAAAGTCCAGAATATTTTCCGTCATAATGGCGCATTAAATCAGTAACCGACGTTTGTAATACATGTACCAGCCTCAAAGGGAAAATCGTAATATATTTCGAAGAAAACGTTTGAGATCAAAAATACCTATCAATTGAAATAGTTTTTGATAATATTTTCAAAAATGTAGTCAGAATTTTAGAACGTTTGAAATTTTTGAAATTATACGTTTGTACTCTCTTACACGTTAGAATCAGATATTCCAGACCAAATGAGGAGTTAGACAGTGTGACAAAAGAAACAAAAAACAACAACAACAACAAAAAACAGATTTCCTTTTTGGAAGAAAACCAGTTCGTAGCCATAATAAGCGAGTTTTTTCAGCCAAAATTCTACACGAAGCGTAAAACCGTATATATCTCGCATACTTACAGCTAAAGTACTTAAAATATAACAGCAATCCGGAGACCATAAGGAGAACAGCCAGCGATATGGCCAGCAGCAGCACTGCCATCGACGATTTATACCAATGAGAATTTCGTTCGGCCTGCATTTTGGGCTCGCTCACGCAGCACCACACGAATTTATCGTCCTCTTTGGAGGGATCATTCTCCACGATCGTGTTTGTCGTCGTCCCATTTCGTCCACTATTTACGACCACCCTGTGCTCGGCATAGTAATTCGCACCCTTCGTATCGCCTTGCGAAAAACCGCCGTCGTCGTCAGCATTCGCACGACGACAGTACACTCCATACGAACCAATCATGTCTTTGGTCTCTGCGGACGAATTTAGGTTCAGTTTTGAGTCCAATTCGACGACTGAGGCCGAATAGGGAACTATACACAACTGAGGCTACGGTGGGGGGGGGGGCGGGTGAGGCGCGGTGTTGGGTTGGGGGAGAATCGAAAACGCGAGTTACGATTATTATGGACTGATTAGATGCGGTGACATCTGTAGATCTTCCATTAAGTATACGAGCTTCTCTACATAATTAACTGCTCTGATTAGTGAATTTAAAACCGGGTATAAGGATAATGGAATAGTAAGTTTGTTTATTCTCTTTTCTACAGAAGTTCGAATCAGTTTATTTCCCCAACTTCTGATAAAACAGATAGAGCTATATGCGACCACTATGATATGTGGTCTGTCTAAAATTAGGTTCATCTCAAAACCCAAAAATATTTTTCTATGAAGGTTAGGTATTTATCATACACATGATATTTCTACAATTTAAAAAAAAAAAGAAAAAAAAAGAGAGAATTCTGTAAAAGTAGAATAAGGAGAAAAATTTTTGCTTGGCAAAAAGTTTCATTATGGCGATTGTATCAACTCAAATCCACCGAAATTCGCACCAGTACTTCACAAAACATGATGTATACGCAGCAGTTTTCTCAAAAAAATATTGTCAGTTATGCTCCACTCGAATGTACTGATAAATGATATTATGAACTTTTTGGACAGACGTCTATTCATTCATGACTCTGATGCCAAGCTCACTTTCACGAGTAAGCTATAATCTAAGACCAAAACGCAGCCAAGTGAAAAATAAATTTTCCCAAAAGTCTGTGGCCAAATCTATTGCCTCCATCTGTTTGGGGTGCGAAAATTTCAAAAATATGAAAACGTAATTACCGCATAAAGAAGTCCGAATTTTTAATTAGTTTTTCGAGTTTCGTTAACACAACACATAATTTTCAAAGGCAAAAGGAGATTCTGAAGAGAAGAAAAAAGCTGCGAAACCTTTTCAAAAGAAGGCTACACTTTCTTTCATTTCACCAGGCTAGTGAATTAACTTAAAACTTTCTCCCCGAGTTGCTGAAAATCCGATTAAAATTTTGTTAGCAAATAAATCGTGAAACTGAAACGCTATGGAATTCGTGGAATAAGTCTGAAAATTCAAAACGTACGTAGAACTCGGGTTGCAGACGTCTACTTCGTATTTTAAGCTGTCCGAGAGAATAAATTCTGTATTAATGAACCGACTGAGAAGGTTGCGTCTGTTTCGTTTTGATTTCTTGGTGGTTTGGTGAGATGTCAGTAAGCCTAATGCTATTTTCTCAGTCGCCAAACGTATAATTCAATAATCTAATAAACTTTGTCTGGGTACTTGCACGAGTAGTTCCAAGTAATTTGACGACTATCGTCAACTATTTCGAAGCATTAGAAAAGCATAATACGAGTATATTTTCGTTCCTGAATGGCAGGAAAAATGAGTGATCTTGGTGACAAAGTACGAGTAAGTTTGAAAGACGTGAATTGAGAATAAGAAAATTCTAGCGCAGCAAGTCCCGCTAGAAAAGCAGGTTTGCAAATGGAACTTAACAGGGCTCTCATGAACCATTAAAAGTTAATGTTTTAGGATTATCATTATGCGTAAACTTGATAAAAAAATTAATTTCTGTTGGATATTAGCCAGCAAGTTCCCAAGAAAAATTCACATTCTGTGAACCTTCAAAACCACTTTTTACAAAAAACCAACTAACATATTTCCTTGAAACTTGAATGCTATATTTTAGAAGCTTCTATTAGCACACCATTGCAATTTCAGCTCAATCGATGTCGTACTTTCCGCATTAGTATAGCCATCAAAGTTGAAAAATTCGTCAGAACTCGAAGGAATCCATTCCTTCAAAAACTTATCAAAAATTGCATTGGTTTCTGGCTATATTTTCGCTCATATCTAGAGAACCACAAAACCGATCGCCATAAACTTTCTATCATACTTCAATCTCACCAAGACGGACCTCTGGGGCAAAGTTCAGCCTTATTGGTTCGTTATAGTTCTTCCTATCTCGTGATACAAAGAAAACTCCACGTTTTTCAGCCTTCAAAATGACTTTTTTCCAAAACCAACGAACGTATTAGCCTGAATGGTCAACTCTCAAGACTTCAATTAATTTTCAGTTGAAATTTCAGCCTAATCTGATAAGTTTTTTTTCTGTAATTAGCTTTCAAAATGAAAATTTAAGATTTTTATACACCCTCCCTTACATAAATAAATAAAGAAATAAATGAATAAATAAAATATAAATAAATAAATAAATAAATAAATAAATAAATAAATATGAAAATGCGAGATGGGTATTTTTGGTATCCTGAGATGATGAAACGAATAATTACGTGAGTTCCATACCTATTTGTGAAAATCAGACCGAAATTAATAAAATATTTTCAGTTGAAAACCTGCTAAAAATTGGCTGACAAGGAGTTAAAGAATTCTGAAACTTCTTTGAAAAGTATCGTCATAAAACAATGTTCCTACTTGTATATGCACACACACTTCCATATTATTACAAACGGAATTTACTGTACCAATTTTGACCTCAAAAATAATTATTCAGCCCCTATTTCATCCCGAACATGAATTTCTGTACCTTTAAGTTGAATGGAACTCATTTTTATTCAGCCAAGTTGAAAGGTAATTAAGCTCTTTTTAATAATCGCCATAGTGAAAAAACTTTTGCAATTCGATGCCCCGTTCGAATCAGTGCGGTTAGATGCGAAGCAAGAAAAATTAAAGGAAAGAGAGAGAGAGAGAGAGAGAAAAAGGGAAATGGCCCTGAGAGATTTAAACAAATAAAGCTGTGCTTCTATAGCCAACTTTTAAATTAACGAAGACTCGATGTCCGCTGGGAACGAAGCAAAAGAAATTTAAATAGGTAGGCGAAATCGAGCGAAAAGAATTTAAGACGTTCTGTAAAAACGCACTAATTCACTCGTAAAAGTCATTAACTTTCATAAAAAGCTCGTCGAATCTCCGTGTCGCCATTTTAAAAACGCTCAGACCTGAGAAAAGGCAACGATTTTCGCCGGCAGCACTCGACACTTTTTCTTGTCTCGTCCCCCCGCCCCCACCCGTTATCGCATTCTTTTCGAATTCGACCACCCTTTGCAAAAGCGTCCTAAAATTCAGTTCCTCTTCTGGTAGACCCATTTCAAAAATTTCACTCATGCGACATCTGTTGGGCTTGTTCGTCGCAGTATGGTGGAAAATGAGGACTGAAGTCTTCGGTGCAGATGCAATAGGCATTAGTCGAGTATTATGTTCATATTGCCCCACAGTGAATACAATTTGAATTTCTTGTTTTGCACTTCAGTTCTAGAAAAGTCATCCCACTTTTCATGAGTACATAAATATGTATTCCTCACTACTCGAATATTATAAGATGATTTTAAGCCATCAATAGCGTGAAGATTGGTCCACCAGTCACAGGGAAACAGTTTTTAGCAGGTTTTCGACAGAAAATCTCCTATTAGTTTTGGTCTGACTATCTTAAATAAGTACCAGACCATCACAGCTATTCGTTTCATGATCTTCGGATTCCAAAAATAACCATCTCGCATTTTAGTGTTTCATTATTTATTTTATTCTAGTCTCTCGACACCCTGTATACTACCAATCGAAAACCTGCTTTTCCAGCGGGGCTTGCTACGCCAGAATTTTTTTTTGCCTTTTTCTCAAAATTATATTCATGGCGTTAGTTGCGTTTTGCGTCTAAACTCCTTATTCATAGCACTTTTTGCGGTTTTGGAATCGGACACTTTACATGTAATTTATGAATAAATATTATGCTCAGAGTACACTACATACTTGTACTGCTTTCTCCTAGACGCAACATTACAGAAGATAAAGAGAAACTTGAAAAAAAAAAAAATTCACACCGTATCCAAACATACTACATGTACACTCTTGGCCAATTAGATATTTTCCTAGTAAAGACAGGATCAAGATTCAGCCACTCAAGGCCCTTATTAAGAATCTATATCATATACGAGTATGATATCCATTAAGTTACTTTATTTTTTAAGGTTATTGAGAACCCTGAGTATCTATTTCAAATTCAGCTAGAGGTATCTTTAAGTGACTAAAATTGAGAAAGATAATATATACGTATACTCGTGTATTGGAGGGTAAGTCCTTTACTGTACAATAGACGCCTTTTACTCGTATGTTTCCACCTCATACACACCTTTACAATTACTGGAGCAATCACAGGACGAATATTTGTAGGCGGCAGAGGTTCTGCGCGCCTCCAATCCATTAGTGGTATTCTGGCATTCATTTTCGCATCGTTTGCCACTGTTGTTGCCAAACTGCACCAGATCTGGATTATCGTGCTTGGTCGTGTAGAACGTGTCCAGATCATTTCTCACGTATCTTCCAGATCCGTATCGACGTCTATCGAATCCGAAATCGTCGAACTCCGGATCGTGGCTACGCTCATTTCTACACCTATCTAAGCTGTTGTAGTTGCGATAATTCATTCCTAGCACCTCTAATAGTCTCCATTTTCCTCATCTATGTGCCTATGGTAGACCACTTTTTGGGGCACACTGATGCTGGCTGCAACGAAATTCTCATTGTAGACGCCCCTGTAAAATCTAAGCGTAAGCATACCTGCAATGAGAGAAACAAGCCAAGGTTTACATTAGTCATGACAGAAATGAAGAACATTAGTTATTATAGGCAGTGGTGCTTTGACACTATATTTTAGACGAGTGACTCATCAATGGTGAATGCAGTTGGGGAGGATAATTACGAGAGAAAAAAATTATCTTCGAGTAAAGGTTATTTTTCTGATATTATGGGGGGACTCGTCAGCGAGTGAAGGTAGCAGAACATCTCTGCTGTTGGATACTAAACCAAACCCTTAAATTGGTGTTAAAAAACAGCTGGCTATAAAATCTGAGATTTTTAGCATTCTGCAAGACAATTTCACACGGTCTACCTCAATTTTCAGCCTATCTATTTTTTCAGTTCACCGAAGACTCAATTTACAGTATTTCATCAAAACGAACAATTCTTTTCCATATCGCAAATAAACCACTCAACAAATAAGGAGAAATGGATGAAATTGGATTTGCCAAACATCTCGAAACAATTTCAGTCGACAAATTGAACTTTTGCTTCATTTCCTGCGGTCATTGTTCCAAAATTTAGAACCTGAAAAACGGATTAGCTCTTAGAGTAACAAATTTTATACAACTTCTTCCTACAAAATGGAATTTTCTTCAATTTTTTTTTTTGTCAAAATGTAATATCTATTCGAGGCGAAGCAGAGAATTAGATTTATTTTCAATTTATGTTCATTATTTCATAACTTCGTATTTGATTTTCACTGAGGTTTGTTTTTTGTTTTTTTTCTACTAGTATACAGGTAAAATAATTCTATGCTACACTCGAAAACATTTGTATTTTGTCCTAAATAGATTTTATGGTAACTTATTGTCATTGCACTTCAAGTTATTTCCGAGTCAAACCCTCACTATGAAATCGTGCGGTTAATAAGAATTTTTTTTTTTCATGTACGGTGATGAGATTTCAGTTTTAGATAATGAAAAATTTAATTTATATATTTTAAGCAATTTCTTACTTATAACTAATCGAGAAAACTTTTTTTTTCTCTCTTACAGGTGATTTATAATTTTTCTATTTATTATTATTTTTCTATTCCAAACATTCGATAAGTTAAATTGTTTTTATGATTTTCAAGTAAGTACATATATTTTTATTACTTTCAATTTTTTTTAAATTATTTTTTAATTGAAAATATACTTCTTAAAAATTTCAATTCTCCTTTTGTATTTACTTTTTTCTTAAAAATGTTTATTTCATTTTATTCTACTTAATTTGTTTACAATAATCGTTTTTTTTTTTTCATTTCTAATATTTTCACTTTCCAATATTGAAAAAATTTTGTTTTATCATGCCACCCTAAATCTTCGATGAATAAATCAAAGATTATATAAATTTCTCGAAAGTACAATAGATTTTTAGAAAAGAAAATTTGGTACAAGCCACATTTGTTTTACTCAAGAGTTTTGGAATTTCGAAAAAAAATATGTAAGTTTTTGAATTAGGTAGGTATATGAAACTGATTTCCGATTCCTAGTAAATTTTTGTCACAGCTAGGAAACAATAGTGTTCTCTATTTTTTGTAAGTAGCAATTTTTCTATTAGAAATTTTTCAAAATTATTTTTTCTGCCAGTCACTCCTTATAGAATTCTCATTTCTTCATATCTACAAAATTCTAACGCAATAAACCATAAAATCTGTTATGAAACATTGAAATGCACAAACACAGTGCACTTTTTCCCACCTTACGTCATCCTTTTCCAACCAGTACTTCTTCCACTATATCCTCCAACTTTAACCCTCATTATGCTTGGGGCAAGAAAAATTATTCCCAACGAAACAACTCTCACGTTTTAATAAAAACTTTTACTCGTTCCACACTGACACGTGACTTAAAATGGTTACCACTAATTTGTGCAACGTTTCACTAACTTTTTATTTTCCACACCAGACTTTTTAATTTTTACCATGTCCGAAAGTTTCACGTAAAAAAATTCTCTTCCTTGTAAAGTTTTTGAAAAAATTGCAGGCTCTAACTGAAACTCAAACGAGTGTAAATGGGAGAACAATTTCGAACGCTGTTAGTTTTATAAGCTTTTAACTTGGTCTACTTGGAATAAACAATTTTTGTTGGAGCAGCTTTTTCGACGAAACTTTTGGCGGTTGAACTTCGATGTTTTCAAGCATCGTTTATCTTAATCGTTTGCAGTCACCAGTATTTTAAAAATCGCTTTAAATTCGTACATGATGGAGTAGAGGTTAAGAATATTATGTGTTTTAGATTTTGTTTATCAACAGTTCATTGACTCAAAATATATACACCTACATAGAAAAGTTTCACGTGAACTCATATATTAACCTCATCATGCATCTTCAAAACTAAAGCCATGGACTGAACACGAGTGTACTTGCGTATTATGTCAACGACTAAAACAAAATGACGGTTATTCTTATGTTCACCTTGCGCTCGTTACCTTTTTAAAAAATTTCAAGTTATAATTTGACTAATTCTATATTTTTGAAAAAAATTTATTGAAGATTTAAAATATTTTACGTATAGAAAAAAAATAAAATCACCAGATCAAAAAAAAAAAAAAATTGAAAAGAATTGCCAAGAACATGTAAAAGGAGATGGAGGATTTTAGTGGAAAGTTTTTGAAGGAAAAAATTGCCAAGGAAAATCAGCAAATCATAAATGGCTATGAGTTTATACAGTATTTGAATACTTTATCATCACTCAAGTGACTCAACAGCCAATGAGAAAGTTTTTATTTACTAGAGTCAGAGTGAAGACTCAGTTATATGTATGATAATTTATACAAGAAAGTGGTAATTATCAATTCCTAACTGGTACTAATAAACAAATTAATTTTTCTCAATATTTCTCAATTAATACTATTAGAAATTGAAAAAAAAATTTTCTGATTCAAATAATTATATTGATTTGAAATTAAAATGTCTCAATACTTCGAGCATAACTTTTAGAAAATGTTCACTTTTTTTTTTCAATTTTCCATGTAGATGATGCTATAAGTAGGAATGCAGATTAAATGAGCACAAACTGAACTGATAGAGTGCTACTTAAAATCAAAGTATCGGCAGAACCCATTGGATGCCACCAAAAGTTAAATCAGCACCAACTGAACTAATTAGCTGCCACCCAAAATCAAATTGGCACCAACTGGACCAATGTTGTGCCACCTAAAATTAAAAATTTTGAAACCACCACCAATAGTTCAATCACTGATGAAAAATAATGGAACTATATTATCACCACTTCTTTCTTTAAAACTTATTTTAAATTTTCTTCCAAGTTGATGTCTATGGAGAGCCTCCTAAAAGAAAATTGATTTTTTCAATTGATTTATCTGTTGATGCATGAATATTTCACTAAAAAGTAAATAAAATAATGTTTTACTCATCTTTTTCTGCAGTAAAACACTATAGGAAATTTCTATCAATCTCTGTATAGGTAGCTCAGTGCAGTTCATTTATACGTAACTTAATAACAATCTATTTTTTTACTCCATCTTTGCTGCAGTCTGTACTTTTCCTAATCGTCGTTCTTCCGCTTTTTTCCTACCTTTTAGCGTTTAATTAATTCGAATTTTTGGTTTTAATTAAAAAACGTAAATGGGGCGAAAAATTGAAGTTTTAGACGTCGAACATTTTATTATTCGTTGATAATGGAAGACGAGTTAAAATGGATGAAGATTTCTGGCTTTTTTTTTTTGCTGCACATTTTTCCTTCTATACGAATGCATTGTACCTACATTGGCAAAAACTAAAGACTCGATTGTTGCAATTAAAACTTTTCTGGTTGGAGAAATACCTAAACAAATTACTTCGGTAGAATTTGCCATAAACAGGATTGAAAAAAATTATCTTACACTCGCAGGTCGACTAGAAAATTAAAACTTTTTTGACACGCGAAAACAAACTTATAGTTTCCCGGAGGCCTTCTAATGTGGTTGATTTTGTGTTTTTTTTGGCATTAAATCCTATATTATAGATTTTTACGTTTACTTGCCAAAATATAAAGAAAAAAAAAAAAAAGCGACCAAGTTGGAAGTTTTTTTTTCTTCTAATAGCTCTGTACTGCTCGAGCCAAAGCAGGCCGAGGCATAACTTACCTACTATACATGTATGACTTCCCTCCAGCGATTTTAATTTGAAACTTCGAACTAGTATAAACATAGAATGTTTCTTTTGCATTAATTATAGACAGGTGAGACACGTACGTACGTGAAAAATAAGAAAATAAAAGTACCACGAGGCACGTGAGGTGCAAAATAAAGTTTTCAACGACGTAGAGAAGAGTGGATTTTAGGGGTGGTGAGAACATTGATTTGCTGGTCAAACATTGTCTGATGTTTGCGATGAGTAAATTAAGAGCATATGTAGCTTAGCAGGTGAATTCTCACATAATTTATTCGCATTTTTATCCCAGATTTTGGCAGAAATACGAGTACTTCGAAAAAGCTATGCGTATGGAGAATAATTTATCTTGACGTCTAGACCCGGAGTAAATTAATTTCAAGAGTTAGAAAATTCTTTTACAAATTGAGTAGTAAACCAGCAGGTACACTGAAGATATATAGGTAGCTATAGTTGTTCGACCCTATTATTATTATAGGTGTTGTGCTACTGCATGTGTGGAAGAATAGCTAACAGCAAGATAATAATTATTTCACCCAGAGAGTATTTTGCAAAGGATATATAGGTGTCCTTTGAGGTGTCTCACGGTTACTATCTCATTTATTTATTTATTACGAGTAAAATTTGATTGATGCATCTTCATTCATTGAGGATGAAAGACGAAACGATGGTAGAGAAAATTCAGTTTGCATGAAAGAAAATCATCGAGTAGCCGAGATCGAATAATTAATTTCGCCTAATATATGTTTGGATGTTTACAGAAGCGTAAAGAAAATACTCGTATTTTCAAAGGTTTAAAATTGTTGGCATTTTCAGTCAATACTTCTTATGCGATATTATAGCAATTTGGTTCCAAAATGATTTGCCAACAATCAAATTATACAATTCAGTAGGTCTCTATTCGAAAGTGGGCTCGGAATTTCGCAAGGAATTTCGCAGAAAAACCTTTGATGGTGAATTCGATTTCAGTATTTCAAGAATCAAGATATTATGTGCGTTCAATTACGAACCAAATCACTGTAATTTTCCTTTGAGTTATACATTTTTCAAAATGGACTTCGGTAAGATTTCGGTATTGAAAATCAGCATCTGCAGCTTTTGCAAATGCTCAAGTATTTCAAAAGGGCGATGAAATAAAAGCTAAACTCTAACCAACGAATAACGAATGCCAAAAAGGAACTAGCGGAATTTTGTAATCGAATAGGATTAACCATAACGGTTATTCGACTATATCATAACCCTTGTAGCAGCTTTATAGACATGACTATCAACTGTACAGCCAGTTCTTACACCTGGTTTGGTAATTTTCGATATATTTAATTATGATAAAACTACAAAAACGAATGATTTACCAGTAAATCACAAATCAATAACATATTTCAGTCTCATTTTCACTTCGTTACATTTTCTACCATTAGATGGAAACTCGTTAGACAGTCCCCAGTAAGGGAACAACAGACCTACTGGGGTTTTTTATGACATATAGTTACAATTTATCCTTACTAGCAGCGCTCTACCATCTCCATTCATGAGATAATTTTAGATCTGCGAATCTTCCATTAGTGTTATAAGTCTGCAGATAGGTAGTTGGTTTTGAAAATAAACATGTTTAGTATGTATGTGTGGTACATTTTTTTGCAACTTTACACAATTTTATGCTGGTCCTGCTGGGTTTAGTATACGCAGTTCGGTGCACGATATTGCGAATTGTGCGCAACGTTTTAATAATTGTTTCCGTTTATATACGAAAAGAGGATATAACCCCTCGATTTCGGGTATAGCGTTTGGGGGGGGGGAAAGGAAAAAAAAAGGTAGACAAAGAAAGAGCAGCCTATTTTGCCAGAAATGGTACAGTTAAGGATGGCGTGGGAGAAGAGGGCAGGGGGAGGTGGCGAATTTTATTCGCATTAATGCCGACGAATGTATACGTCGTTAAAATGGGCGCACGAGAGGATTGACCTTGTTGGGTGTTAGGGTTTTACTGTACAACTGAAAAGGGTCTATTCTTTAACGAGCTAATATACGCCGACAATATTGTGGCTAAAGGCATGGAGAATATGTACTTTTTCGTCACGGTATAGTCACCCAGCTATATATTCGACTCAGACGGTGATGGAGAAAGCGACATATTACGTTGAAATTTTAATGAGAATGTCCCGAATGAAGCGAATATTATCACAAACTTCTGGTTTAAAAAGATATTTGCAGTAAGCGAATGGATTTCTCATTATTTCGAGGAAAAGCACAGCTTTTACGAGTATGAGCAAACCAATTTTCGCACTCGGAAAAAAAAATTCAAAATTAGTATACTGCGTATTCACATACGGACGATGCAGGTTTCATGTGACAAATTAATATAAAATATATAGGTATTAAATTTTAGTATACAGCATGCTAATTTTTAATACCTATATTCGTGCCGGTCTACTCTTAATATACAGCTGGGTGCAGTTTTACTGCACTTTCAAATCGTACCTGTATTAAAGATGAATTCTTTTTACCAGACGTTTAGTCGAAATTTAGTGGGTTGGTGTGTGTCCAATGTTATCGTAAGATGACGCTTGTCGGGACGAAGCTTTTTTTTTTGCTCGCAAATTGAGCTTACAAAATGAGCTTACAAATCGAGCTTACAAAATGAGCTACAAAATGACCTACAAAATGAGCTACAAGTCAAGTTACAAACTGACCTACAAAATGAACGACAAAATGAGTTTACAAATTGAGCTACGAATTGAGCTACAAAATAAGCTACAAAATGAGCTTACAAATCGAGTTAAAAATTGAGCAACGAATTGAGCTACAAAATGAGCTTACAAATTGCGCTTACATATTGAGCAACAAATTAAGCCACAAATTGAGCCAACAAAACGAGCTGGCCGGCATTATAGATTTTGCCACTCAATCGATATTTCCACCAACATATGAGAAGGCTTCGAGTTTGATTTGAAAATCTTTTTTCTCAAGAAAAGTTGAACCTTTTTTACATATTATATACATACATATAATTGAGGTAAAACAGAATTCATCTTCGCCTTCTACAGCTATTTTTTACATCCTCCGTTATCTTTTATAATTTCCATGGATATAAAAAATCAATAGGTACATGTTTACCCCTCAAGTCCTTCAGTCTCTTGAATGCCGTTAGGCCTATCAGCTTGAAAATTGATTTTAGATAATCTATCAAGCTATACACCCTATCATACCGTATTGAATTCTACAACTAAAAATACCATTAATTTGCTTCTTTTCTAGTTTTCTTTCACTTTAGATCCGAGCCTACAAGAAAACATTTTTTCAAAAAACTTCATCTACCTTCTTGCTGGAGAAAACCGATGTTTTTCTTCCTCCTTTCCTCTCTCTCTGACGTTTAAATTCATCGTTTTTCCTCCATTGTCGCACAGCAAAATCGCAAAAATTGCTGGCATAAGGAAAGTTAGTTTCGATTTTTTCCCCACTGCTATTGCCCCCATTTTTGTGCTCCGTTGTAGTCCAAAAAAATTTAATCAAAATAAAAATTTAATCAAGTTTAAACGTTTTTCCGTGCGCATCCGACGACGAAAGGCTAATTTTAATTTAATAAAATATCAGCAGCCATTGTACACGAGTACCGTTTTTTCTTTTTTTTTTTTTGAAAGTAGTAGGATGCACTTGTGACTTTTTTTTGTCGGTCAAAGCAAGGTTGGAGGAAGAGGGGAGCGGGTACTCGTTTATTTATTTACTTTTTTATCATCGAAAAAAGCTTGCACGACAATTTTGATAGTGGTTAGAGTGCTCTACAAATGAATAAAGTGCACGAGTAGATGCCACAGAAGAGAGGGCACTGAGGAAGAAGAGAGACGATATACAGCTTTTATCAAAATATTATTTATTTGCCAAGCAGGATTAGACGAAGGCAGAGGCGATGAAATGACAAAGGAAATAGACATTTCGGATGTCATAAATTCTCGGGAGACTTTAGTCATTTCGAGTTTATAGGTACAATATGGGTTATGAGCAATGAAGACTTTCGGGGGTGGAAAAAAAAATGCCAACATACGTATCTGCGATGACATTTTACGATGGGGAGCCATAAAGAAAAGGCTGAAGTCTGTCTAATATGCTTTACGTTAGCCGAATTTTCGAATAACCTAACCGGAAGTGAGCAATTTTACGTGGAAATCGACTGACGTGATGGTTATTTATCGGAATTTTTTCAAGCTTTTATTTAACTCACTACCTGGTGACAGAAAGTATAGATCCACGAATCGCGTACTTTGGTAGCGCTAATGTGACAGTATTGTAAAAGGTAAGCAGTTTACCCTAAGACTTCATACTGACAATAAAGTTTCAATGGCATCCGAAAATGTAAATTATGGATAGGAAGATTAGGATTAGGTAATATCACTAAAAATAATAGAAAATTCGAAGGACACCACTGCTGCAATACCCACAAAAAAATTTCTCATTAGAAAATTATATTTGAAATTTCCACAGCAAAATAACACATGATAAATTCGGATTTGAAATTCCAACAGCCAAATTATTCCGAAGAAATTTGGATTTGAAATTCCCACAGCGAAAAAATCTCCAAGGAATTCGGATTAGAAATTCCCAATGTAAAATTTTTCATAAGAAATTAGGATTATAGAAATTTCTAAGGCCATTCTTGCCATAATAAAAGGTCAACATTAAATTTAGCATAAAAAATATCATAAGAATCACTCATTTTAAATTCAGTTAATATTCCTGTGTTGAATAGGGTAATTCTAACTAACCATTTAAGTGATTTACATTTGTAGTAAATATACGAGGAAATGTCTTCAACTACATATTTCCTGTAAAATAATTACTAAAGACTCTCCGCATTTTTGAACTCGATTTTTCTAATCTATGGGTATATTAATCCTAAATTCGATATTGGAACTCCGTCAAAAATCACAAATATTCTTCACGAAATTCCGCAATTATAGAAACCACTTCATTAGAAAATGCCAACTATAATGGAAATGAGAGAGAGGAAGAGTTGGTGAGAATTGTGTATAGGAGTCAGTCGAATTCAAAATAATACAATCAGAGCTCTTCACCAGTGCAATGGAAGCGGGGGTGGGGGGGAAATGAATACAGATTTTCATCAGTAATGTCTTCGATTTCACGAATTAAATGACAAAAAAATGGAGGAAAAAAAGAGGGAAAAAATGGGAAAAAAAGCCATATTTCGTTTACGTTATATTCCTTTTGTCACAAATGAATGGCGGAAGTTTTAACGCCCTAACTTTCGCTTCGCCGCCTCATCTTCACGTCCCAGTACTTAAGAAAATTCCTTTTTTTTATGACTGAGCAAAGAAAGAAAGAAAAAAAAAATGGAAAAAATAGTTTAAGCTCCAAAGACTCGAATGCCATAAAAATTGATTGTTTCGGAAACGAAACGAAAAGCCGGTTGATTAGTTGGCTGTATAAAAATTTCTTTTTTATTTAGACTAAGAGAATGGAGAGTGAGAGAAACAAAAAAAAAAGACGAGAAGAATTTATTACAAAACCATTTTGCTTTTTGGTTTTCGCAGCATTTTTTTAAAAGCTGCGGCAAATAATTTAAGAAGCGGCGAATTTCACGAAATTCAATTTGTCGTTTTAAGCTTACGTAAAGGAGTCTATGTATATAAATGAACCCCAGTGTTAAAATCATCGTTGCTATTTGAATATTTAGGCCTGTTTAAATTGTAATTTTAAGTAAAACCGAGAAAACGCCAACAATTAAAACATTAAAACTGATGAAGCAAGATAATTTCAAAATACCTTCGAGTAGCTTGAATAGGATTCTTTGACTGGGGCAAGTGAATGGAGTTTTCGATTAAAGATTCCTATTTATAATTACTCGAAATAGGTAGCTGTATTTTTTCGATTGACGATACACGTACAAGGCAGCATAATGTAAAATACTCGTAAGTCATATCTTCGTCAATTTAAGGCTTTTGACTGAACGGAATATACAATCTATAAAGATTAATACCATTGTTTCCTTTTTTTTTTCAATTGTATTGGCTACACTGATGCTCAGTGCATTCACATTAAAAAGTAGTACACGAAATCCTAGTAAAATTTCTCTTACTTGTTAGGGTCTACAAAGTATCAGCCATTATTATTGATATACGAGTATCATCATTTACCAACTTCAAGACGTATAAAAAATAGGAGCATTATGGTTGAAGTGGAAAAAAACAACTTGCTTACATTATTCAAATATTATTTCATTTTAAATCCCCCAACATGCACTTTCGTCTTCGACAAATGTTGAGTCAGCAATATTTGGAATTATACCTTTGGGAGGGGGGGGTGCGGAAGTAAAAGACGAATAACTAATTTTTTAATAGAAAATTAATTTCTGAATCTGAATACTAGAATGATTCAAGTCCAAATTTCAAATTCTGAGACATTCGCAGTTGAAGTTAGCGGAATCCGCTTCTTTTCCTCATTTCGGGTTCTTATAATGGGTATTCATTTCAAAGATAATAAGAGTTTATTTTGGAACACTGAGCTCACAGAATTGAAGTGAATAGTAAACTACAACGAAAATAGTCAAAATATCCTTATCACTGTATTCGGTCTTGCATCACTCTGGTTCTCAGGTTCAGATTTAGTTTCACATGATTCATTCACAGATACGATTTCACTATACTTACCCATATATGTATGATTTTAAAAATCTGGGTACGAAAAATTATTGTCTCACTCAACACTCACAAAACTAGCTCAACCTACCTCGATAACGACATTTATACCATCTTTCAATAGGAGGCTTGACATTCAACTTCACCTCTGAAACCGCTCCAACACAAAAATTCTTCGACCAATGTGGGAACAGAAAAAGTTAATAAAATTGTCAGACAGCGAGAAAAGTTTTGCTGAAAGTAATATCATAAAATGAAAACAAACAAAATTTGTAGAATTTATTCCACCGAGGGTCACATATTTTTTACATTATTTGAAAATAAAAATTATTTCCCTTCTCGCTGCGGGACATTTCATTACCAAAAAATAAAATAAAAAAAAAAAAAAAAAATGAAAAAAGTCGATTCACTATTTTAATCTCTTCTATTCGTTTTTCGGTATAAACTTTACGCTACAGCACAGTCGAAGAAGAAGGGGAAAAAAAAGTATAAGAAAAATATAAAAAATAAGGCAAACTACGTTACTTTTTCTGCGTGATTGTGAAAGAAAAAGGAATATAATACAAACTTTGACCCTTCCATTTTCTTTCCTCTTTTTTCTTCTTTGGTGTTTTTTTGTTTTGTTTTTTATTTTCTTTCGTACGAAAAAAAAAAAAAAAAAAAGCAATCATGAAGTATGAAGTTGCGCAACAACTGGAGTTTCCCCATATCTTTCTTTCACGCTTCAAGTAACTTTTTTAATATATATGAGAATAGCGAGTCGGAAAAGTTTATTATAATAACGACAATTTTTTTCCACTTCTTTTCTTTTTTCTTCATCTATTGGTACTCTTTTAATACTTACATGAGAGCAAATAATAAACCCCCCCCCCCAAAAAAAAAAAAAGAAAAAAAGAAAAAAAGATGGAAATAAGGAAGAGTACAAAAATTAGATTTCACCTGTAAATGAAGTTCTGCATGATTTGTCTCGCAGTCGATAATATATACAATATATACACTTAAGTTCCCGGTTATGGTTCAGAACTTAATTTACAAACGATTATGAACAGCTAATGGAGACATTAAACGATCCGAATGCGTGACTAAAAGCACTTTTGTGATCAATCAGCAAAACAAAGGTTCTGTCAAATTTATACAAACACAAAACTGTTACAAGGTGACAGGGTATTAAAGCTTGTAGATTAAGTTGAATGCTTTACCATCAAAACTCCAACTCCACAACTTGGCAATTGTAATATTTTCTTAGCGCCACTGCTGATGATGCAATATGGAAAAATATGAACTTCACCAATTAATTAGCCAAAATCATCCAACATTAAGTGTTTTTGTTATCAAATTATTTGATAAAATGATAAGAAAGAATATTTTCATAAAATTAGGAATTTCTCTGACTGTTTTCTGGCGGAGTTTTCATCTCAGAGTTATGAATTTTTAAGCATGTTTTACTTATATGATGAACTTATTTATAGAGTCAGATTTTTACTTTCGTTTAAACATCTGCTCTAGCTACGATGTGCAAAGGCTTGGGATACTCGTATATGCGCTTTTTTCAAATTCAAAATCACTTTTTATTGACCATCTGTGCAGCTTTACTTCAACCCAACTTTAAGAATCGAAAATATTGATGGCTACCTTCAGTTTTTTTCTCTCACCATCAGATCACCTTAACTTCTTCTCGAAGCCAATGCCTAGCAATACGCTTCCGTCGCATCTTGTCGGCGCACTACTTTCGTACCCATTCCTTTTTTGCGCACCTAACCGGCTCCTGATAACAACTGCGCGGGTAAAAAGCAGCACACGTTCAACCCCACTTCCCAACCTCGCTCGTGTCACCTAAGCGGCCAGCAATCAGATAACCAACCGTTCAGTGAAAATCGAGCGCCACCAGTCCAGCGCAAAATGGTTACCGAAAATGGCGGCCACCGTAAAAAGCGCAAACTACGCGACGACGGTGATGTCGGCGCCACGTTGAAGAGTCGCACCAAAGACATCGAGCCGGCGCCGAAAAAGCGGCGCTCGCCGGAAGACAGCGATAGCGCGCCAAACTTAGCCGAAGAGGTCGACGACGAAGAGGAGCTCGAGGAGGATGAGGACCAGCTGAAGAAACCCGTCGGCGCAAACGCGGCGGCTGGCGCTTCGGCCGCCGAGACTGCGCAGGGCAAGAAGACGAAGCACATCCATCCGTGCATATGCGACCTGACCAAGCAGCAGCGCGAGAAGATCGACGCGCATCTGGCGCGCAAGCGCAACATGCAGCGCAAGTACGACAAGCGCGTCAAGGAGATCGAAGAGGAGTTAGCGCGCCTCGAGGAGGAGCGGCTGGAGCGGGAGCGTGAGATGCAAGAGCAAGAGGAACTATTCGGCGACGAGTACGAGCTGGTAGGCAAGAAGCGCAAGCGCAAGAAGCGGTCAGCTAGGCGAGCTTCTATGGTGTCGCTGGGTGTCAAGCAGGTCATTAATTGGCGCAAGCAACCGCGCATCGAGGTGAAGATGACCACCTGTAGCTCACTGCGCAAGAAGTACACCTCGTACTGCGGGCGTCACGAGTATCCACTGTCACCGATACGGCCCATCGACTTTCACAAAGAGCCGGCGCTGGCGATCCGCTCGACAGTCGCCTCAGACATGCGCTCCAAGGTGAACATCGGCAAAAAAGAGTGGCTTATCAAACACGAAGACAAGCGCAAGATTTTCGAAACGCCGTATTACGTGTGACAGCTGCGCAGCAGCTGCCATATGTCATAAAGGCGATAATGGATTGCGCAACTGTTCATCTTCGACTTGCGCACATACGGAGCTTCGACAAATCGACTTGCTGCCAGTTGTGGGCCTTTACTTGGCCAGCATGCCCAAGTTCATTTTGTGTTTTCGAATTTCGATCATTCTCACGAGGTTGAGATGAATACGAAATTTATAAGGAAGCTAGAGAACACGTCTAACAAAATAATCATGTGGAAATAAAATATTTCAATGTAGATATAATAAATGGCAGATATATTCATCACTAGCTTCCATAAATGCAATTCGCTCATCAACAGAGAAAAGTTGTAATCATAATATGGTACTATCATTTTTTCATTAAGGGTGTGCAGGTACCTGGAATTTTTTCGAGTAGGTAGTTTATGATTTAACTTCTTTTTTTTTTTTTTGACGTACTGATTTTTGCATCGAATTGGCTGAAACTTGGATACCTATGTTAATTAGAATACCGATATCGAATAGATTCTTGATTCACTTCAGTTGGCTGGCCAATTATACGAGTAAGTTGAGTCGGGGTAAGGGAGAAGGGGGGGAATATATAATAATTTATGGAAATGCAAACACATTTTTTTTCTTTTTTAGGACCAGCGAATTTGTACGAGCTCTAAAGTGGCAGATCTCTTAATCCGCATTCGTGAATACAAACAAAATTAATTGTTTCACCTTCGCAGTTATTCAAAAATATTGAAGAATGCGAAACTTTTGCGACGTTTTTTTACAAACTTTTTTTTATTGTTCTCTCGTTATTTTTTGCAGGTAACCAAACTGTTTTTTTTTCTATGCAGAATGATACATTTGCCTGGTTTTTTTTTCGTCCCCTCCATACTCCTCTCTTTCCAAATATCTTCCTTTTTTTCTCGCGCCAAAACCATCATTTATCATTTTTTAATAAAATGGCAGTTTTTACCGTAATTGAAATTGGCCGCAGATCATTTCCATTAAGGAGGGATGGCCTTTGAAAAGGCATTGAAAAAAAAAAGAAGAAGTATACGCCTTCTGAAAAAGGTTTCGTCGGCATCCACCCCCAACCTCGATCTGCTCGTGAAAATATTTTTGAAGACAGTCGAAAATTATTTTGACAGTTTCGGCCAGAAACGCGCTTTTCGTGGTAAGCAGAAAAAGGCGCAACGGTCGTCCGCCGTGATAAATAATGGTTCGCTGCTGCAAATTCTAAAATTCCAGTCCCAGCTGCGAAGAAAATAAAAAATTCTAGCGCGGCGAAGCTCCGCTAGAAAAGCAGGTTTTCGATTGATAGTACAGGGATGTGATGAACCCTACGAAAAGCATCGAATTTTGGCTACAGTTTTTCTAATTTTATCCACTGAACCATCAAAACGATCGACTTGAAATTTCTATCAGACCTAAACTCGTAGTTGGTTTTCTATGGCAAACCTGCTAAGAAAAAGGAACCAACTTGGATATTGTTTCTACTCGAGTAAAGATCTGATATTTACGTACTTTGAATGAAGTGTTGTACAGTGGGAGTGGTTTATAAGTGTATGTCTTTATGTTGTAGGTGCAGTGATGTGTGTGTCTGTAGACAAAGTCATTATTTATTATCATTTTGACACTTTACATTTGACGTTTTGTATTCCAGTTTCACGGTAAAATAACTTTCGAATGACTTTGATTGGCTTTTAGTGGTCTCTCTTCGTAGAGTGTGAGTTTTTTGTCATCCTGCAAAAAGTTGAAAACAGCCAGTTTTTCGGTAAAAAAGTTTTAGAGGCGATCCCTGGCAGTGGAATTTTGACATTCTGACTATCGTGCTTCAAGAAGAGGACATTTTATTTAATACATTATAGCTTCGATTGTTTAAAAAAGAAAAGAGAAAACTGATAGTGAGTCGAATATCAAGCACATAATTGTGATGAGATCTGAGAAATCATAAATACGTTTGGGTAAACAGAGTAAAAGTTAATTTTTTTTAAATTTTTCATACAGCATTAAACGAGTCCAGTGGTCCAAAAAGCATATCTTCATTTCAAAAACTGGCTCTGATAAAAGTTTTTGCATTTGAAAAAAACTTAAAATAAAAAATAAAAAAACTTCAAAATTTGGAAATTGAAATGTAAATTTTTAAGAAAAGTAAGGATTTTTTAGAGAAAAAATTTTTAATATTTTTCATTCGAAAACAGAGATAATTCAAGATTCACTGTAGCTATTCTTAGCATTTATAGTACTTTTTACCATCTGAGATAGTATATTTTACTCATTTCTACTGTAAATCTCGAATTGTACCACTTTTTTCATGAAAATAGTAAATTTTACTCCGAAATTTTTTTTCAGTGTAGTTACTTTCATAAAGTCCTCTTTTTATCAAAAATTTCATCGAATTTTATCTGAACAAGAGAAACAGAGAATTGTACATAGGTACCTACTGTATTATTTTAAAAATAATTTATATTTTACTTTACTTATCTTCTGGAACAATGTGTAACCATAAAAATTGGTTGCAAAAGGATTAAAAAATTTTTGTTTTAGATAACGCACTACTAATTTACAAGAAAATCGGAAAAACAATAATTTTGACTTCATGACTTATTTTTGAGTCATTATATGAAAGTAAGAAAAATAAATTTCACTCAATGGTATATTTTCTCGGATTTCGTTACGTAGTATTTTTGTATAGGTACTTGAAAATCGTTCTGTGAGAAATTTTTACTTGAAAGAAATCCAGTTACTCCAGCATTTTTGGCCAATTTATGCACCATAAAGATATCTCAATATAACGACTTATTTTAATACAAATAAACTCCCAGGCCTCAGAAAATATTAAACATTTTCAAATCTCCCGTCTCTGAACGCTGGTAACACGTCTGCAGTTTCTCGCATTTTGAGGCTCCTTTACAAAGTATTAATAGAATTTTTCATCAGTTACGAGTCCATTAAAAGCTTTTAATTAGATTTTAGAAACTCACGCAGAAGGTACGAGAATAACTACGGCCTGGGTTAGCAAGTTTGTAATTATTTTTCACTCCACCACGAAGAGGATATTTTGATGAATTTTATCAACAGACGAATTTCTAACGTGTCACGCAGTGACAGAAATCAAAACTGGTCTTAATTATTTCAGAAAAAATGTTTTTTAAAGTTGCAAAAATGGTGTAATAAATAATTGAAAAGTATTTCGAAATTCTAACACCTTGTAGTTCTAAAAATATTTACGACACTGAAATAATGATTATACTTTTTTTTTTATGAAGAAAATGAGACAATGCAAATATTGTAGCAGAAATCACTACAAGAATAGTGAAAAAAAAATTACTTTTTATAACATTTATTACTGTTTTTGTAGTCTTTTTTACTAAAATTTCAAGATAGTCATATTTTTCAAAACAAAATAGTATAAAAATTACTTTTCCTTCTTTTCAATGAGTATACTCAAGTATTACAAACATCAACATTTTTTTAACCTTCAAAAACATCTTTTGTCGAGAAAGGTGACTTTTGACTCGTACAGTTATTCCCAGGCATACTGAATTTCCCAAAAATATCTTTCTGAAAAATACAATGAAAACAAGACAGAGAAAAAGCCAAGAAAGAATAAATAAAAGGTGTTAGAGTTGTGGTTCTTGAAAATACTCGAATGATTCGATAAAAAAGAAGGAAAAAATGTTTACATGTTTAAAAAGGTGTAACGCAATAGAAGCCCAATAAAAGCGCAAAAAATAAATTATTTACGATTGTATTCGCGTTTGGGATTTCATAATTTTATTTGACATTTCCTTTAGAATTTTTTGGGAGGAAAATGTCGAATACCACGTATTGTTAAAGTCGTGTCAGTCATTTTTTCGATTTTTTTATTCTGCCATCAGATCGAATGGTGAAGTTGATACAAATTACATTTCTCTTGTGGCTCTAGTCACAACCGAGTACGACATCGAATGTAATAATGGCATGCAAAATTCACCATCATAATGGCGAAAATGTTAACGATGAATGACAATGCCAAAATAAAGTTGTCTCGTTTTTAGGAACGAGTGAAAAAACTAAGTATTAAAAATACTTATCACAATTTGCTCAGTGTTGTTGGTATTAGAAATCGTTATTTAAATTTTAGTCACTTTTAAGAAAACTCTGATTCGGATGAAAGATTTAGGGTCCGAAAGTTATTGTCAAGTTTTCTCGTTTTAAACGTCTTCTGCAGTAGAATTATCAGTTAGGTAAACGATAATAATATTAACCATATTGTCAAATAATTCAATGAAAATACTTATAAATTTTTTTTTAAATTAATTATTTATACGTAGTTAAATTTCTTGAAAGTGTTGAATCCTTTATATACTCGTACAATGGACCACATTTGATGTTTCAAAATTCTTTCTTCGGCCCCTTCAACTTTACCTTCCATTAACAGGGTTTTTCCATACATGGAATTTAGCGAATGACATTTCTATATTTGTAAGATTTTACTTGAAGTCACCTAACATGTACCACAAATGAACGATATTACCCTTACTCAAAGCGGTGCGCATTTCCTGATTTTCACTCGATCAGGAGTAGTAGCTTGGGAAATTATAAATTTGAATTTAATAAGAGACTAACTTTCCAAGTTATAACCAGAACTTTCGCTCTTCACCAACTGGAGTATAATTATATTTACTGTCACTTACACTTAAATATCGAGCTGTTATTCATTCGACGTATAAAAATTCCATTCAAATTAACCCCATTTTATATAGTCGACAAAGTTTGCATGCATTCGTAAGTGCTTCTGTTCGAAGCACGAAAACAATTTTCGATAGTCGTGGCAATGTAATTATACAGTTTTGCTGTTGTAATATTTATCAAACGTACTGTTCGATTAAGTATCAGTTATGTCTGAGAAAAACTACTAATTTTTCCGGTCACGTAAAAAACAATTTAAAACACACAATTTAAATCGTAACCTTTCCAGAAATATCTGTTAGGTTACCTACAGTGAAATACGAGTAATAAACGAATTTAGTTTTGAGAATTGCGCAGAACCAAGTACAGCATGAATGTATCAATGCCTTAGACGTCATGTCAGTATAATAAACCCAGTAGCCCAGCCAAGGTCGGCTAAGAGGGCTGAGACAAAATTCAGAGCTACTCCATTTCCACGTATTATTTTGAAATTTGAGTTAAACAAAAAAAAAATCGATGGTAAACTTACTCTCATTAACGGCAGTTCACCTCCGCCTTTTCTTCCATTAAATTTTCATTTTTCTGAAATTTGATTTTGGAAATTTCGAAAACTACTCCCTCAATCTTGAACTCAAGCAAAGTAGTCTGAAAATGACAACGAAAACAGGACTAAGGCTGATTTCGCTGAAATCGTCCACCAAATATACTCATCGTCGGTACCTTATTTGGCACGTAATAAACCGACATGTCGTGCAAATTGCCTAACTGTTTCGCCGTAAATACACCGACACACGGGCAAAATCAACAATAACCACCACGTATACCAAATAAAATCACTTATTTATCGCTGGTACTTGGAGGTGGAAAGAAAAACGAGTCATTCCAGGAAAATAGAACCATTTACTCGACCACCGGTCACATAAATCACGAATATAAGCCCTCTACCGCTCAAACCTCTCAAATACGAAAGTAAATTTTTTTTCTCTCTCTCTCTCTCTCATTCCAACAGCTTATTTTTCGCCCCTTTTTTCTTGTTTTTCTCTCAGAACCCCCCCTTTCCATTCTGTCCACCGTAACCATTTTACCACACACATAACCGACCGAAAAACACACTCATTTTTATTTCCACCTGACCAATTCCGATCTCGCACGCTTACGTTGGCATATTATTCCTTTTTTTTTCTTTCTTTTTTTTTCTTTCTTTCTTTCTAACAGAGAGAATTTTTTAAACGTTAATTAATGACGCCACGCCAGCCCCCAAAACGTGAAAAGCTGAAGTGAAAATAATTTAGCTGCTATATAGCGCGCGTGGCTAAATATAAGCAGAGAACATTATACGAACATATATACTCAAACACCTAATCATAAATCACTGTAGAATATGTATTTTTTGATAGGTGTATAAAGAGCATGGGTGGAGAGTGGGTGGGGGGAGGGAGAGGCTAAAATGGAGGGGAAATTGTAATTCCAAAGAAAGCGAACTTGATAACTCTAATTTTGGCAGCAGCGTGTTAAAGTAAGTACCACTTTGAAGGAGTTACCTGTTAAACGCAATTCCGATTTAATCTCTCCTTCAGCTTCGAAGAAAAAGGTACCTTATCAATATTCGTCAGTTGCATAACTGAATTCTCCTTCTTCAAATATTATGAGGCCAATACCAAGTTTTTAGAGCGAGGGGGTGGGTTTACGAAATCTATAAGGAGTAACTTTTTGAAACACTTCAAGTAAAAAAAAGTGTTTTTTTCAAGAGAGACAAAAAACTGTATCCTTCACTTAGTACGTTTTTGAATAATAAATTTCTTGAAGAACCTGCAAAAATACGAGTATTAACAATAATCATTGGCACTCTTATATGGCAGAGGCTTATGCCACAGCCAACGTTGCCTCGTTCATAAAAATTTTCCTCTCTGCACCTTCACAGCTTAACCCTTTCACTACAATAATCTGTTCAAATTAAGAGTTCCATGTCGTCACAATGCTTCAACAAATGAGAAGAAAGTATTTTTGATTTCAACTTCGTACTCAAAGATTTCAACCGTGTTTCAACCAATCGCTTTCTTCAGATTCGTGTGACGTCATGGAACTCTTAACTTGAACAGACTATAACAAGATATTTTTGAAGAAAAGGAAATTCCTACAAAAAATTCACAATATACTCTGTACCACGAAAAAAAGGACTGACGTCATCGTTGATAGTGGAACGGAGTCAGTCACACTGAAAGAGTTTCGTGTTAAACCAAAAATGTATTTTTAAAGAAAACCTCTGAAATCGAAACCATATATTATTATTTTTAAAATCACGATCAAAACGAATAATACCAAAATGAATTTAAACAATCCTTTCAGCGCGGTAACACCTTGAAAAAATTTATGACGTCAGTCCTTTCTTTCGTGGAACAGAGTATAGTTCAACGTCAGGTACAATACAGCTCAGTATTTATTGGCTGCTCAGTAACTGAGAATTAAGAATATTATACTCGTACTTTTATCATTATTCACGAATGCTAAGCAGCTAATAAACACAGAAATTTCGATGACATTATACAGCATTTTGGAAAATGAAAATTGTTAGCCCCTTAAAACCATGGAAATTGTTCATGGCTTCAGGGAATTACATATAATCTGCTCTGCATAGTAAACTATACCCATAGATGACCTATGTACTCGTTACTGATAAATCAAAACTCAAGGATGTTGAAATTATAATTATTTAAAATACCAAGAGATCACTCGAAGACGAGTGAATTTTTCAAAATAACCAAACTTCTAGATAATAATAGCTTATTCAGGTAGGTAGATTTGAGGAGATTTTATCAATTTTCGAAATTAAATGCTATAATTGCTACTCTTTATGAAAAATTCTCACTAGTTTGTATGAAATAGGTGGCAATTCGACGAACATTACACCCAAAGCTTTTTTTTTTTTTTAAATTTCCGTAGAACCCCTCGCCAGTAGTGCAAACGATATATCGTGGACACATTAATTTAAATTCACTTAAACGCAATCCGTGCGATTCTCTCATGGGATATCTACACCAGAAATAGGTAGGTATCCGTAGTATTAGAGGCATTCTCGGTTTTAAGCGCTGCAAACAGCCGACAAGCGTAAACGCACATAAACTACTCACACATCCAAACTCATACAAAGGCAACTAAGATTATTTGGCAGTATTATTGGTTAATTCGCAGACGAAGGAGTGAGCGGGGCTTGAAACGAACATAAATTTCAAAAGACGTTTCACCTCAGTTATGAGCGGACGAAGTAACGATAATAAATGACGGTATAAGACCTGCAGATTCGACCCCTACACCCTGCCCAGGCCCCAGTGGTGGAGTATAAATTGAGTAATTTATAAACGTTCCAAGGATGAGGAGACGAGCTATGGCAAAACGAAAGGATATTCTCAAATTAAATCAATGACACTGGTAAAATGAAGACTATCGCTAACGGAGAGAGAATTCACTGAATCACAAATGCACTCTTAGCTACAAAAATATACCTTCTGTATGTATTACCGTAAATGGGGGTAACCTGGCACACTTTTTCACTCTCTATTTCCCACATGGCAAATCAAAATCCATACTTCGAATATATCAGAACGTGCGTTGAAGGCTCTACTTTTCAACTGTGCTCTCAAAAATTTGATCCATCAAGTGCAAAAATACCCCCTCTCTTTTAAATGTGCCAAGTTACCCGCAAAACGGCCAACTCGGCACACAATAGATTTTTAATGCAACATATTGGTAAAATTATGAAAATTAATAATAAAAATATTCAAACAAACTTCGATTGAAGAGAAAATAGGTCTATTAAAGAAACAAAATGGTGGCATTATAGGTATACCCATACTGGGAACGTCACAATTTGTTTACACAAAGTTATGATCGTATGTACCAACAAAAATTCAGTAATTAGTGTCTGCTAAGGAATTGTAAATGCAGATTCTTTATTTACGATTGTTTAGCAGTCTAAAAAATTGTCATATTTTCAATGTTTTAATACCACCATTCGAACAGGAAAATTTTGCTAAACGTGATGAAATGGTTGAACATTGTAGCCAATGTGTTAGAAACGGATAAAATTCAATAAAATTGAAAAAAAGTAGCAAATGTGCCAAGTTACCCCCATCTACGGTACCTACGTAAAATACGATTACATATTTATCTGCTCAGTATACGAGTAAGAGCCGTTTACCGCACATATTTTTAATGCAGCACCCATTTTTGCTATCTTTACTGGAATGAATTTTGAAAAAATTTTCACAGTACTTTGACCAATGAAATTACGCAAGATAAGATGCTGCAGCCAATCAGCGAACAGCAGCTGATTGGTAGTATAAAAAATTTATTCTTCAATATATAAATTTTACAGACGAACAAAATTATATTGGAAGGAAAATCTAATAACTATGATCGATGTTCCATCTACCGATATGTACTTGTCGATATTTTTTAGTAATTAGATGAAGGCAAGCAGAATTTTAAATCGCCCATACATGCATATAGAAACACATTGAAATGTAAAAATAAGCAGCAGAAACTTTGAGTTTTTAAATGCTTGTATGACTTTGGTTTATAGAGAAAATGCTGCCATTTTGCGTGAACGAATACTTTGCAATCACTCCCACTTTTTTTTTTTTTTTGGCTATAAAACGAATTTTTGAATTCACCAAAATTATAGTGTACAGTACATTTGCATGCAGATAACACAGTGTGTATATTGATTCTTCACACGTTCCACAAATCCTACAACAACGTCGACGTATAATTATCCTTTTCATTAGATAAAAACGTTTTTAATCGTCATAAATATGGGGTCTGGCTTGGCCAGAAAAACGCATTATGTATACGAGTATATATATACTTTACACGACGCGTCCTCTCACGAATAATAATTATATTTCTCTTTAATTTAAAATTGTATCCGCAATAAATGCTGCACCCTATTTCACCCCCAATTTAATTCATACGTTGGTCGACTACCGAATTCAACATTCCGCCAAACAACCCCATAATTCATATCACTCGTTCACTAAATTATCTCCATTAAAAAACCGCACCACTCTCTTCATCGCCGCCGTTGGTTCTTTCATCAATTTTTACGAAAGAGTACAAGGCAATTTTTTTTTTTGGTGGGTGGGGGTTATGAAGGTGGGACATTTAGTGTCTATAAAAAAAAACGGTTGGCACCATATTACGGCCTTTATTTTGTGGTTAGATGCGAAAATTGGTATCAAATTTTCAAATGAGAAGGAGCTGTACCGACGTAATATTATTTCTCTTCACGTTGGGAAAAAAAAAATCAGAAGTAATTTTCACAGTTTCGGATATGGAAACAAGAGAAATGCAAGATTCATAGCAGCAGTTACCACGAAATATCTAAGACAGTAAAAAAAAAGTACAAATATATAAGAATATTTGCGACAAAACCTTTAATAGTAACTGTTTCTCCTTAAAATTAGAAAAAATTATTCCTTATTTCTCTGAAGAAAAAATCCCTCGAGATGTAATGGAAAAAATTTAGGGACTTTCTCGTTGCTAAGCAACCGAGGAGTATGATGACCTCGTCAAGCCTTTGGGTAATATCAGCTAAACAAAACACTCAGACGTTTTGGACAATATTGGCCAAAGAAAACACTTCAAGACTTTTTGGGGAATATCGGTCAAAAAAAAACTATCAGCCTTTCATCCTAAGGTCCTTTTCCGTTGGAAGCGGTCGGAGAGCCGAGCAGATGAGGTTGAAGGGCTGTACAGAAGGGTTTGGAGGTCCGAACAAAGCGAGAGCCTCCGGCTTTATAATAATATGGAAGGTTGTTGCAAAAAGTATGTTTCGATCATTTGGAATAAAAAATTGTGTAATTTATCCAAACTTAAAATACGACATTTGAGAAATCATACCATAAGGTGAAGGAGAAAAAAATTCATTTTCCAACATTTTCAGATACAGCACTGAATGACAAATCTATAAAGATCCAAGAAGCATCTCTCTAACAGGAAAATTCTGTATGACAGAGGTTTTCGAAGCTCAAAACAAAAAAAAATTCAATTTTGAGAAAAAGTACTAGAAAAGTTGGAAATAAAAATTATCGCTTTTTCTGAAAATTTCAGAAAAATTAGCACTTTCTACTCGTATGTAGAAAAAAAAATGGATTAACATGATATATTATATAGGTGACTTAATCCCACAGACAAATAGGTAAGATACTGATGAGTAGAGACCGGATTCCTCGGCATTTGTCACTTTTGTTCCTGAAGGGGCGGGAGGGTAATTTTTACATATGAGCACGAATTGGGGGAATAGAACCCAGGAAAAAATTTTTATTTTGCCGAAAAATGCCGAAAATGAGAAAAATGCCAAAAATGTGGAAAATGCCGAAAATGGCAGATTTTGCTAATTTTCACCATTGCATCACGCATAAAATCATTGATAGTGAAAAATCACAAGCCTAATCATGCAAGCAAGGAAGTTAGCGACTGATATTGACAGCTCTCACTCTCATACATAACTGTACAATTCATACTGCGTAATGATAAATTGTTATAAAAATGTATTTTTTTTATATCTAAAATAGAATTTCATTACTTTTTTACTTTTTTGTTGCTTTTGAGGGGTTTTTATAGGTTACTGCCGAATAATGCCGAAAATGAAGTTTTCAATGCCGATTTTTTCACTTTTCTGTGCCGAGGAATCCGGTCTCTACTGATGAGACTCACCTAAAATAAGTAATACAATTTTTGGAGATACCACGTTTAGAGGCAGTGAGCCTCCATCTTTTGAGTGAAGTTTTTATTTGAACTGAAGGCATTTGATTTGTTCTTGAAATACAAATATCAATCCATAAATTACACCAGAACAACGTAATGGCCAGTTAAAACAACAGTTTCCCAGACTTTAAGATTGATGCTCTAGAAAGGAGCTGGGCTGGAGAATAAAGCAATTATTCACTTTATTAACGACGAATTAGGTCGGATTTCTATTTTGAAACGAGCTGCTGAAACCGAATACGAGGTGGTTTTAAGAGATTGTGAAAGGAAAAAAAAACTGCTCCCCCGAGTGCTTTTTTATGTTACTCGTAATTATACTTAACGCCTTCGGATTTTATGTAAAATGGAAACGGATGCGTCAAAAGTAACAACCCTATTTGGATGTTATCAAAATCCGAAAACGAGGAAAATGGGGAAAACAGTCGAAAAATAGGAAAAAAAAAAGTCTTTTATTAAGGCTATAGAGTGTTAAATTCAATTTTTTAAAGCTTTTGAGAGAGCTAACTTCATAATGATTAGTCGTAAAGCCCAAACCACAAATTACTATTTTACACAATTGAAAATAATTTTCCTCAATCAATGTAGAGTAAGGTGAATTACAATTTTGGGGAAGTTAAGTTTTAATAAATTTTTGATGCTTCAGATTGTTACATTCTAGAACCTCACTCTTTAGTACAGGAAAATGCAACCAGCAAAAACGGACATATAAAAGGAGAAAACTCAAACAGAACCGGACTTCCGGCTGTGAGTAGCTTTTGTACCTCTAAATAAAATACTGAATGTCCTACTCCCTCAGGTTGCACTCAACCCTCAGTAGTGGATTAAAGGGAATCGAAATAGGTTTTTTACCAACAATTTGTTAACTATCAACTTTTCGAAAAACTGCTTGAAATAAAAGTATCTACAGCTTCAGTATTCTGCATTTTTTTCATATCTTCATTAGGAACGGGGATAGAGTACACGTACATGTAGTACATTGAAAGAAAGTACTATGTATTTTCAAAAACACTAAAATACTCGTATATGATCGCATAATTCTGTTAATAACTCGCGAAGTTTTGATACACTACGAAAAACCTTCAGCCCCCTTCTCCACAGACAGATTTGAAGTACATTTCAAAGAGAATGAAAATTGCATTACATATATTCTGATCAAATTGTACTTTTATATTTCGGACCATAACCACATTAGATAATAAAATTTAGCTGTACCTATAGTAGGTACATATAATAAACACAACCAATATCAGTATCTTTACCTCGCATCTAACTTTGAATTTGGACGTTGTTATCATGAAAATACTCGTAATAATTCGTTATTCTAAAGTTGAACAGAGTATAGTTACTCTTGAGGGGAATCAATTTTATGACCTTGGTGTCACCTTCATTCAATTCTCACAATTATAGTAAATTTTATAAAAAATAACTTTTATGCGAAGCATTTTTTTTTCCATAAATCAAAATCGAGCAAGTTATCAACAAAATGTCATGCATATTTCAGAGTGTATTGAAAATAGTTCTTTTTTTAATGCAAATAGGTACAATGACCTAATAAAATACAAAAATCGTGGGAAAGCTGATGAGGAATAACTTTTATTTCAAATATTTTTTCGAAAAATCGACTTTTGAAGAGTTACAGGCAAAAAACCAGTTTTGACCACCTCCCCTTAATCCACTAGGTGGATTGGGCACACCACTCAGTGGGTAAAGCTCTTGGTATTATATTATTTAGGAATATGAAAGCTACCCACAAACGAAAGTCCTGCTCTGTTTGATTTTTTTCTTTTCATTTTTCTATTTTTCCTGAACTTATACAATTCTCTTTTCAGATCTATTCTTGACTGAAGATCCAAAGTTGAAAAAAAAGAAAGTGAAAGTTTTTTGTTTCATTAAAATAAATCTGCATTTTCCAGTTTTCCAGGAATTTTTTTTTCCTCAAATATCAGTCGAAACCAGTAGGTACCCATAAGTCAAATACAAGTTTTCTCTTCACCTACCTCCACACTATTTCTTCAGCTCCCTCTTTGTATTTCTTTATTTGTGTCTCAGTTTTTTGTTTTCACAAAATGTAAAAAGTTGGGAGTAAATCTATTTTCGTCTCGGCTTTTTCAGTTTTTGTCGATGCATTTTCTCCGAAGAGAAAGTTTTAAAAATAAATAATAAAGTATGTATATAGTGGAAACCAAAGCCATAATTTGCAAAAGTAAAGTAAAACGAAATAATAGAGCCAAGAGAAGACAATATTATTTTTCTTTCCGCCATTTCTTCATCCATCCTTTTCCTTCACCATATATAGGTACTCAAAAAAGAAAAGTTTTTTTAAATCAAATTTTTGTTGGTACCTTTACGTTGCACAATAGGTACCCATACGTTTCCCCGGAAATAGGATATATTTATCGATTTTATAACCCCATTTCCTTTCTTCTTAGTTTATTTCTCGTCGAGAGTACCTATTCGACGAGGAGATGAAAATTTTAATTAAAAGCCTTTATCCAGTTACATTCGATGGTAAAGCCATCTGAAATCCTTTAATACAAAAACCAGTTAAGAATTTTATACGTTATCTACCTTTTTCATCCTGGAGAGAACAATTTCCTTATATTTTTTCTTTTTACATCACTTGAAAATTATTTTTCTTCACATAATAACTTCACTAAATTTGTGGAAAAATATTTATTTGGGTGTATGAAAACTGGCCAATCACAACTGACTGATTTTCTTCAAGAAAAGTGTATTCACTGACTTAACGGGGTATGAGGTATACTTATACTACTTACCGGAAAATATTAATGAAATCGGCCAAATGTAGTAAAAAAGGATCTGTCTTTCACTCTTTAGAGAAATTCATATAATTATATATGTTACAGGCAAATTGTGAAACTCCAACATTTAATTAAATGACTAGGCATTTAATTAAATGACGTTTGATTTCAGGCACATTGTAAAATCACGATCAAAATTCAATAATTTGACTAGGCAGTTATTAAAATGACTAGGCTTTTAATTAAATGCCGAACATTAACTAGGCAAATTGTACAAAATGAAATCTATACATGAAAAGAATCTAATACAAGTTTGTCCGGCAGTTCTATCCAGCCAATTTGCTTCATTTTTTTTTTAAATGAAAGGTATTTATGTGTAGATATGTCATCACCCATTGGAATTCACTCACCTCTGACCTTACTCAAGTTATACTCAAAATTCATGCTTTTTCCAAATTTTTCCATCACTCAAACATCAATATCTCAGGTTCTAATGTTCATTTTGGTTTAAGAACATTCAATGGATTAAGGCCTTTTATTTGAGGTTTTGACAACTCAAATCGGTTGAGTCTAAGGAAAGTTATGAGTGGACATTCAACTTGACCTTCGATATTTTCAAGATTTTTCTTCACTCAAAGATCTATATCTCAGGTTCTAATTGAGGTAAGGAATTTGTTTTGCTCTAAGAACACTCAGTGGATACCTTTTACTTGAGCTTTTGACCACTCAAATCGGTTGAGTCTGAGGAAAGTTTTGAGTGGACATTCAACTTGAATTTTGATATTTTCAAAATTTTTCTTCGTGAAAAATAGGTATTGGCAGGCAAAATCAGATAAGAAAGAACCAGAATGGGGGGCGCGATAAGGTAGAAACAATGAACTTTTCACAACCTGCCTAACTGTGTTGCAGCATTTAATTAATTGACTAGTCCTTTTATTAAATGACGTACAGTTTACAGCTCATTCGTCATTTAACTAAATGCCTAGTCATTTAATTAAATGTTGGAGTTTCACAATTTGCCTGTAACATATATAATCATCTAATCTTTACTTGCAACATTTTTCTCAACTACAATCTATTATGTCATGGATTATGTGAACGAAACAAGAAAATCCCTATAGTGGTTACTTTAATTCGCTACCGGTTAGTCTAATTTGACACTGCTTAGTCTAATTTGACCCTGATTAGTCTAATTTGACACTGGTTAGTATTTATTCATTAAAACATTGTTTTTTATTCTATCACTGGCATACTATAACTGCATAATCTTGGTATGATACTTGTATAAGTATCGAAATTCATGTTCATCGACAACTTTTTTCACTGTCAACTTGGGGAAGGGTTTTGTTTATCTTTGATAATTGTTCTATCTGAAAAAGAAAAAAAAATCAAAAAATTTATCTTCATCTTTATTTTGAAGAAAATTTGGTATTCGGTTGAGTTCATAGGTGATCTGTAACTGTCACTTTTTTCTCCACTTAATCTAATTTAGTATAACATAACGTCGCCTGCAAAATTAATAGAAAACCAAAATTCAGTTTATTATAGGATGTCAGGAATATTATACTCGAACCCGAATAAAACATACTCGTATAATGACGTCATCAACCAATAACCATTAACTATATTCGAATTTTCGCTTTTATCAAAATTAGGTTAGTCTTGTGGGAAAAAAGTGAACCGAAAGGCAAGTGTATACTCGTAGAGAAGTATACTTTTTTTTTTTTTTCGTTTCCAGTTTGTTTATTCTTGGAAGTATAGGAAGTATCAATACGATTAAAAAGATTGGAGACCCGCACTAACGCTTTCCGCGTAATTTAAATTCGCCTGGAATTGAAAGCTTGGTGAAAAAAAAAATGCAAGAAGAAGAAAAGAGAAAATAGTATACTACGAGAAAAAACTGATCACTTTGACAAAAAAAAAAAAATCTGGTTAGAAGAAACAATATTGAAAAAACAAGCTTACGTTTAGAAAAAGAGGCGAAAAAAAAAACACATTTCGTTCCATTGAACATTAAGTACTTTAGCAGACATGAAAGTTAAGAAGATTAACTGAGAAAAAAGTTGAAAAGATTTTTTCCACCATCCTTTTATTCTACAAATAACCTCTGCTTTTGGTGGTAGACGAAATGAAACAGAAAGAAAAAAAATAATACGATAATAGCGTTTTGTGGTATAAACCGTGTAAAAAGGGAAAAAAAGCTCTTACATAAATATCACTACTATACAGGTGCTTGGGAAATGAAAATACGAGTATATAAAGAATTAGTTGAGGTTAAATTAAGAATTCAGCATTCGTTCTATATCTGTGGTGCGCTTCCTTGTTAAGTACGAGTATTAACATTTTGGAACACTCTGTTGCTTCGAAAATAGTCATAAGTCGTTATTGGAGTGGAGGAAGGGGGGGGGGAGGCGCAAGAAGAGATAAAAAAGCAGGTCTTCGCTCTTGACGCGTGTAGGTGTATCAGTGTTGCCTCAGGAGGAATGAAAAATGTACAGGACCTTACTAAGTATACTGATAGAAATGAATAATATAATTTAATTACATTGGCAATTCTAAAAAAATGTTGGATTTTCATACAAAAAATCATTAAATTTTTTGGCCCGCCATTGCGATTTTTGTTATTGGAAATACATCGCTAATATCAAACATACAGGAAAACCGTTGAAAAAGAAGTTTAAAAATTTTAATGTTTACTACCTAGGTATAAAAAGTGGCTCTTTGGGCAGGTCAAAAGACACACACCAATCAAACAAATATCTCATAATATTTAACTGTTCATATAGAATAGTTTAAAGCTGATGAAACTTTTGATATGTGCTTTGCAGCTAGAATCATTCGTACTTGAGTGACTCTTATAAATTAAAATTCTATTTCTCTCAGCAGTTTGCTACTTTCATTGGAAACTATTGGGTCTCATCTAGTCAAAACAGGCTTCACTGTTCGGATGATAATCGTATCAACATTTTTGTCTCGTTTCCTGAACAACCAGCAAGACCTTTTTAGAGAGGCAAAGGTTTAATTGCTCTTCTCCTTTCATTTTAAACTATCCTAGGTATATATAATTTAAATTACTTTTACAAGATGAGAAAAAAAAAAAAAAAAAAAAAAAACAGAAAAATAGAGGAAAAAAGCTCTAATAAAAGAGAAGGTAATTTGCAGAGATTGTTATAAAGTGTACTAAAAAGCAGGAAATAATTACGTCGACCATCGGATGGCTTTTGAGATTGGGTACGAGATGGTTGAAAGTTAGTATGTACACGTATTTAGGTTCTGACGATAGAATATGGCCAGGTCATAAAGTGCGACGATGGCTACTGAAATATAAAACATAAAATGACAAGACAAATAACAACTTCCTGTATCCTCAAAGTGGATGTAAACAGGCTATAGGAAAACTTAGTTTTGTAACAGTGTGTAAGATTATTGTATCAATCTTCGCTTACAACCCTTCATGAAAGTTACTGGATATTTTTCTCAAAAAAAAAAAAAAAAATTGCACACATTGCCAAGAAAATCATATTGGTTGTACACAGCCTTGACTGAGACACATTGATGGAATATTTGACCCGCTCAGAGACCTCCTCTCCGTCACCATCCCACCAATAGAATTTACAAAATTACCTTTACTCATCTCACCACCGATGGACCAAAGGAATGAAAACTGCTTCATCAATTATTTCAATTTTCAAATAACTACGTGATTTTTTACCAATACCAAAATTTGCCACTACGCTATCTCTCGAACTTTACAGCAGCAAAAATTCACAAACTTTAAAAATCAAAATTTCCTTTCCGAATATTTTCCAAGAGAAAGTAATACTTCAAATCTCTGTAAGTATTGAAAAATACTTGTGAACTGACTCAATTTTCTGCATCATATTAGGGCTTTATTGTGACCAAGTTTAGAGCTAGCTTGGAGCATAGAGAACATGATAGTTCAGTTGGCTTGAAGCAGTGCTGCCAAGTCTTCAGATTTTTAAAGCTGTTCTTAAGAATTTAAGAAAGACGACCGGAATGGTGTAAGACTTTTTGCTTATTCTAGAAAATATTAGGAAAAGGTTTACGGAAAATGAAATAATAGCAAAAAAGATAGAAAGAAAGGTAGAAGAAATGTATATTTTTTGCTTATTTCTCCTTATTTAATTATTGTGACTCAAAGAGGGGGGGAAAAAAATCTAAACTTGGAAAAATGTAAAATTTTTACGCAATTTCAACGAATTTTCAACGATGTTTTAGTTTTGGAATTTTGTTAGAAATTCAAGACTTTTCAAGCTCCTACTTTTAAAGTTTTTCGAGAAGACCACTTGGCAGCACTGGCTTGAGGGCTATTTCATCAAGCAAATTCAAACACACTCTACTCTATAGTTTCTATAACTTATGCTTCTCGGACGCGCAATTCTGACTGAAAATCATCTCTCACCTTCGAGTCGGTAAACCATTTCAGCATCTCTTTTCAACAACTCTTGAAATTTCTGTAAAAGAAAATATTGTGTTGAAAAGCGACAGAAAAACTGCATTAAAAAATACCTACTCACCTACAATAAAACGAGGAAGCAAAAATTACGTCTCGATTGTGGCACCGACAAAGTAAACACAAGGAAGCCCTGCCAGCAGAGTTCTATGTTTGCACTCCAAGTACATACTTTTTCGTTGAAATGTGATTCACGACTAATTATAATTTGCATATTTGCATTATAAGTGCTCTTGGTCTCTATTTTACCCACAATGCTAATAGAGATAGCACGCTGAATTTTGTTTTTACTCATCTTCCTTCTTAAGGACGGTGTGTCTCTCTCATACTCTTCACATTTTCTCATGATCTCAATATCGACGTCGTTCATTGCTATAAGCCAATCAAAAACAACTACGACATTTATTTACTCTTCACATTTCAGGACCATAATTTGTAAAGCGACTGAAATGTATTTGGTCGAGACTCGACAGCTACCAAATACGAGTATGACATTTCTTACCGATGAATTTTTTTTCAATTTTAATTTCAGTTTAATTCTTTGTATAAAATTGGGCACAAGGCCATTATATGTACATCGTGAATGAATAATCAAATACAAATTTTGGAATTCAAAATGAAATAATATTTGAGTAGAAGCAATATAAAACCAGTTGAGTGCTACGGTTTCAAAGAATGTGATTAAAATTCACCAGTTTTCGTCACATTTTCAAGTACGTGGAACTATTACACCCTCCATGATATTCTTCCAATAATTTACTCAGCTAAATTCAAGATTTGGCTACACTGACGATGGGGTGTACAATGTACTGGCTTAAGTGAGGTTCAGGCTTGAACCACGTTCAACGTCATTTCGTCCTTTGAAACTGGTTTATGTTTGAACTCCACTTAAACTCTGATTGTATACTCCGTCCTGAGAGAAAAGGGTAGCTCTTACTCGTATTATTACGTAATACAGTAATTTTTCTCATCGAGGTAACGAAAATTATTATTTTGTAATAAAAAATTCTTAGTATTATAGTAAAATGCACAACAAAGAATGTTTTATTACTATTTTTTCAAGCAATTTCTACTACAATTTTGAATCGTCCCAATTTTATTATCCTAAAATATCTTGTTGGTAATAATTGTACATACCAAGTCCCTGAATTTCAATAATAATACTCGTAGTATACCGTATACTCGTACTTTGTGACCTCTTTTAAACTATACTACATAATATAGTAGGTACACTACTAGTTAAATATTTACAAAAGCCGATCTCAAATTAGTAGCTCCTTTTGTCCGAAAAAATGGATACACCTATTTTTCAAAAGTTTCTTGCTGTGTTTATTTTTGGCACGCAAACCAGTCTATCCAGAAAATTTCTGTATCTTAACGACTAAGTAATTACGTCTACGTCAAAATTTTGGAATACAGAGTAAGCTATCCGTGGCATCACCGGTATCCGGCTTTGACTTCGTGTAGTACTCTTGTAAATGTTCTTCACTTGCTCATGAAAAAATTAAAATGAAAATATGGGGTTGAGTGCTCGCAACGGTGAAATATTATGAATAAGTTATAAAAGCCACGTCGCCGTCTAACTGGACAATGTACACAAAGGCCACAGCACCGAACAGGTCGATTTCTTTTTAATCTGTATTTATTTTGCACGAAAGTCTGCGCCAGGTATCTACTTTAAATTTAAAATCATATTTACTCTCGTTTAGCCGACAGGTTGAGTTGCTGACGATTGATCGAAATCCTGTTGGATGGGTTACTAACGAAGCAAAATGGAAAACTGATACAAAAATTTATTTAATTTGATTATACGAGTAGAAGCCTTAAAATTTTTTGAGTAGTTTAATTCGTAAAACATCAGATTTTGTATTTTACGTATACGTAATTTGCAACTCAAAAGATTTTACATCGGTGAAAAAAATTGCGTATATTTTGCTTATACTCAACATTTTAAAGCAGTATATTTTTTCGTCATCCATGTTGACTTTGAAGCGAAGTTGATGAATTTCTTGAAAATAAAACTGTTTATAATTTGAACAGGTTGCGGTATGCAAGAAGAGGATAAGTCTACTTTTTCAATACGAGAGAGCAAAAAACACTTTCACGTCACCTAGCCTTCTTATGCAGCATCTCAACTTCAACACTAGATGTACCAGGTGGTGTCATTATACGACACCATTCAAAATTTTGAGATGGACTTCTCAAAGGACCAATATTTTGAGAACCTCTGACTTGTGTCATACGACACCACCTGGTCCTTTGAGGTTACTCTTGTGGTGTCATATATGACATCACCAGGTCCTTTATGTAATCGAGTAAAACCTGGTATTTCTAGGGTTAAAATCAAATTTTCTTAGCGATAGTTGCATTTTAGGATATAATGAAAATTTTTACACCCTTTTCTAAATCTGCTGCGACGCGAATAGCTATCATTTCTCGTCTATAGTGAATATTCTCACCGCAGAAATCATGAATGGAGAGGGATTATGTTACAAAACGATGTCTAAAGTGCGTCACAGCTGAAGTGAGACTGGAAGTTCTAAATTATTTTGATTCTTCTTGATATTCCCTCCGTTTTTCCAGCATTTAGATAATAATATGAAAATGACGAACCATACAGCTCGTATCGCTCGACACAGCAGAACGAATCTCATTTCTCTTTCGTATCCGTTTCGCCCAAAAATAAATTTCGAAACAATTCCACATAAACACAGTGAAATATTATATTTCAGACGAGCATAAACAGGAAACCATTCTGTAATTGACATAATGTCTTGGTAAGGGTGGTTGTACAGTTCACGAAGACGTATCCTGAAGTGAATATTAATCATCCCCAAACGTGCTAAACAAAAATTTTTTTCTTTCTCCTCTTAGAGAAACAGTCTTCATCGTTAATAATTTCGACGAATTTCACGTCTCGATGAATTTTTTACAGACGACGACGGGGCGAAAAACACCCGAGTATTTGCATTTTAATTGAAACTTCGACGAGCATTTCAGCGAATCTTTTCGTCTAAGATACACAAGAAATTCTTTCACCTGACTGGAATTTGCGGAAATTTTAAATCCGGGAAATAAATAAAAAACGTGGAATGCCTTCGAATGGACTATAGGTACTGAAGGGTCAGAAAGTCATAGACTACTTTCATTAGAACATGATTATAATATGTGTACATGTTTAAAAAAAAAAGATCTCAACTGGAATGGTGACCTGCCAAGGCCATTTGAGAATATAATAGAAGCAAATAAGCCGGACGTCTACTCAGTAGCACACAGCGTAGATTAGCCTTTTTAGCTGATTTTCACTCAGAAAAACAACTTAAAGCGGAATTTATGATAAATAAACCAATGATTTGATTCAAAATAATACTTGGATGTCTGGTACCAGTGGTGGGATGGAGAAACCATGGCCAATTTTAATAAATGTGATGCGATTTATAAAAAAAAGTACCTTCAGTCGGCCAATAACTTTTTTGGAAACAGAAAAAAAAATGATAGTGAGGTCGAAAAATGAAAAAAATCATGTTTTCGTGTTTTCTCTTTATACATTTCTTTGACAGTATTTTAGTGACGTTTCACACAACCAAATAATATTATAGTCTAGACAAATATTTCCAAAATGGGTAAGCAAAAAGTTCGATTCAAAAATAAAAGAAAATATTTTTATAAGATTCCAAGTAAACAAAATTCATTGTAATTGCTAGATACTCAACAGAATAACTGTGATATTCCTTCGTATAATTCACACTATGATACATGCAGCAACCTGTGTATAATAAGGTGGAAAAATTTTATAATTTTGTCATATCTCGAAGATAATATGTAGGAATGATTTGTCCACAATGAAGATTTTATAGAACATCTACTTGGTGAGTACATAAAAAGATACATAATTATTTTCAATGCATTCTGATATGCAGCAGTGAAATACTCGTAGCATCAAATATAAATATCTACACGCAGCGCATATTTTGGAGAGAGAACTCCCTTTGGTTCCTACTTTTTGGTGGAGAAATCTGAAAATACCCGGGATTTTCTCTCATGTCATGATCCCGCTAACTTTTAACACTGCTTGTCAAAAAAAACCCTTTTTTTTTTCAAATTCTGAAAATGTCATAGAACTCATCCCTATACAAATTGCTGAACCACTTATGGTCATAAGCAGAAATATATTACTCCCATTCATAATATTAAAACCATATAAATACAAGACTAAAAATATTGATTAAGTTACTGAACAGATTTATCACGAGATGCTAGTCACCAAGCTCACTCTTCGAATGATCAAGTCCAAAAGTCTAATTTTTGGCAACAAAACATAAATACGTCACTATAAATGTTTAAATAAATAAAATATTTACTCACAAGCTGTAGGGTATAGGATATTGAATTGAAAATTTAAAAACTATTAACCTACACTTTCACCAATATTTTTCACAAACACTAAATATTCCAACAAAAAATTACGAGTAAGTTACAACTTTCACAAAAACCCCCAAAAAAAAATTTCTTAGTCCGAGCAAAAAACACAAGTATGAAATTTTTGCAAAATTCCACTCGTAAAACACGTTTTAGAAAGGCACTCGAGAAAACGCAAAACTAGACACCTTCTTCTCCGAACGCTTAAAAGCTGACTAACGGCAGAATGGCAGATAGCTGAGACGAACATTTACCCCTATTTCAAATGGCATTGTTGTTACTGCGGCTGGTTTTTTTACTGTTTTTATTCTATCGAAATAAAATCGCTCTTTTTAAACGTTCTCCAGACAACTGATTAGTTTTCACAGACCTTTTTTCTCACGTATTCGAAAACGGAAGCCTTGACTATACCTACTATATAAAAATAAAAAATTTTCTAGTCTCCTATTTGATTCGAGCTTTTATTCAAAGAGATAGGTGAAATGTAGAAATAATTTCGGTTAAAATTATCTTTATACTAATTCGCAGACTTATAACACAAGACCGTGTATCAGGTAGGACGACCAAAATTTCTGGTAGGGCAAAAAAAAAATGCTGGAGACAGAATCAAGTCTAGGAGGTAAAAATTTTCTCAAGCATCCGCAATTAGTAATCGGTTGAGATGAAATTTGAATTTTTCAACATTTGATTTGAGTTATGTAAATCCACACTATTCACTGAATTTTTGGCCAAAATAATTTTCAAATGATCGATTAACATGAATTTTAGAATCCTCTTTTTGCAAATGTACTTCAATAAAATCAGCTCGACGAGAGAAAAATCAATTAAATTACAGAAGGCGAAAATAAATTCCAGTCCCTTCTAATTTCATAAATAAATTCCGAAGAATTGAATTAACAAAGTTTCTCCTAAAGCTGAAATTTTTTTTTTTGCCTTTCAATTTCCATTTACGCGTACTTCATTATAAAGAGCCGAAATTTAACGAAGCCATTTGATTAATTTTCTTTTCATCATTGAATTCACATCTAGACCTCTGGATTTATAATAGGTAGGTACCACAAGTTTAATCTAAAAAAAAAAATAAAAAAGTGAGAAAATTTGTCGATTTTGAAGAGTTAAAAAAATTTTCAAATTCAAATAATAGCAGTATTGTTTTTAGTGACAAAGAGGAAAATGAGAAGGAAATTTTTTTTTTTCTGCTTTCATCACTCTTTTTCTACCTTTTTGGTGCTCAGAGCTGAGTAAATTTTTTAGAAATTGTAAAACTTGCAGAAAAAATCGCATTGGCTTCGCAATGACTTTTTGTTGCAAGGTATTTTCGCGGTTTCAGGAACTTTTTTTTTAGGGTTGCTTCATCCCTTCCCTCATTCATCCTCCATTCTGCTTCGTAAATTTGTTATAAGGGACGCAGTTAATTGATTTATCGAAAGAAATTTGACCTGCGATTCGATAAATTGTTCGACTTTTGGCGAGCGCTACGTTTTTGCGGTATCGATGTGGTGGTTTTTCTGTAGAGAATGAGAAATTTCAATTTTTTTTTTTATTCTTTTCCAGCTCACCCTACGTTTCTCTTTTTCCTTTACCTTTTCAATTTCGTCTTTTCTCTCTCCAAATCCAAACGTGATTTTTCCGTCAAAAAGAAAATAATTTCTATATTTTTTTTTGCACCTCTCTCCACTACTTCTGTCCGGCTTCAAGTTAGCCTTTAAGTCTGACTTATTGCCAGACATTATAGGCTTAGGAAATGCGAACGTACAACAGAACCCAATCTTTTGCCAATAAATTTTTTACAAACTGTTCCTAATTGGATTTGGTGTACGCGGTTTATGGCACTAGTTGCTCGCATGCTTGTTGTTTAGAGTTAGACAATTATTTTTGGATTTAAAGGGGAAATAACGTAGACAGTTTTTAAATCTTGTGGATCAACTGGAAGAAAACTCAACTAATTTCGGTAAGGTATTTCATAATTATAAGAACTCGAAAAGTTGAAATAATGTCTCACCTTTCCCATTGGGTGCTTCACTTTTCAAGATTGGAAAATTTACAAGGTTTAGAGGATGGGTACATAATCCTAATACGCGTAATAACAAATAATATGACGCATCTAATCTTGAAGGTGTCATCGATGGCGAAAATATCGGAGAAATCATACTTTTGCGCGAAGAAAATTTAATTTTTTTACGTATTTTTCATTCAGTATTGTATGTTTTTATTCCAGTATCCATCGACAGGTTGATATTAAATTATCGTTTTTAAATTGTAACCCTTGTGAAAGGTATATAAGATAACGGACCGAATTCGATTAGTTAATCCTTATACCTACCCCTCCGATTTTGTGAAAGTAGCCATTTAAACGAGTTTCAAATTTTGTTTGCCCTTCATTAAGACTTGAATTTCGAAGAAATACGCAGGTAATCTTCAAGAAATGACGACTTTAAGCTACCAAAATGTATAAGACTACCAAAAGATAAGTTCCTCTCCAGAGAGAAACTTCGAATTGGAGAACTTAAGCTTTTCGAAAATGACGGGTGGAGAATGGGCTTAAAAGTACGACGTCCGATATTCAATCTCCCCTCCCTTCAAACTATTAATCGTTTACAAAGTGAAAAATAATAAAAAAAAACTTGGCGACTGAGAATTTTTATTAATTAATCTTTCAGTTGAAAACCTGTAGGCAATTAATTTCAATATTTTATTCGACGTCTCGCGCAAAAACTTTTTCGATTTAAATTTGCAAATTATTTATAGACGTATACCTACGTCGTCCTAACTACCAGCAGCTGAGTTACGATTATACTTTTAAAATGATGATTCTGTTGTCATAGGTTGAAGCGTCAAAAAATAAAAGTTCGATTAAAAATAAGGCGATAATCAATGGATTGTGGAACAGAGAGACAGGGATAAAGAGGACTATTCGGTTATAAATGTGGTATAGCTATAAGAAAGAATGGAATTTATTTGACTGTAATACAGAGTGTTCAAAAATCGTGAAACTTCGTTTCAAAAGGATCTATACAGCGTTTAAAACAAGACAATTTTTTTTTCCACAAGGCATCCACTAAAACTGCCAAACCAATTCCAATAAAAAAACAGTTCATAAATTATTACATACGTAATCACCCAAGTATCTGAAACGGACTGGTTTCCGTATGATGTTCGGTGTTGCCACTTGTAAGAATAAAAATATACTTAAAATAAAAATAAAAAAGAAAAGAAAAATTGATTTCAATGATTATTAAGGATGAATTCTTTGTACTAGACCTTGTAGTCAAAATTTTGTCCGTTCGTGATTCCTCAGTGTTATACCTAGGTATGATGACGTCATCACGGGCGTCTCCAGTGTTATATCTGCGTGTGATGACGTCATCATACATAAGCTTAATGAGACTTTTAGTCGATTTTTTGCGTGTCCTTGCGTTTCCAATGTTATCGTACGATGACGTCGGTTCGGACGAAGCTTTTTTTTTTTCACCCTAATTGAGCTCTTAAAAATGAGCTACAAATATGAATATTGAGCTACAAAATTAGCTTACAAATTGAGCTACGAATTGAATTTACATAATTAGCTTACAAATTGAGCTACAAACTGAGCTTGTAAAATGAGCTTATTACGAGTTAAAAATTGAACTACGAATTGAGTTACAAATTGAGCGTACAAATGAGCTACGAATTGAGCCACAAAATGTGCAACAAATTGCGTTTACAATTCGAGCTTACAAAATGAGCTGGCGCAGCATTAGGTATAGATTTTGCCGATCAATCGATATTGCCGCCAACATAATTACATGTATGCTTCACGATTGATTTGAAAATGTTTTTCTGAAAAAAAGTTAATGAACCTTTTTGCGACATACTCGCGTACATGCAAAGAGAATTCATTTTCGCCTTTTCGTAAAGGCTATACAGCTATTTTCACACCAGATTCTTGCTCAGGTATATATATTATCATTATTATCTCGGCGATATGAGCTCCATATTTTGCCATAGATTTTTTGGATTAACCATAAAGTATAATCGGTTTTTACTTCCATATGCGCTATACAAACAGAAGAAAGCCAGTTTTGCGACGTAATTTTTCGCGCCATTTTCTTCGCAAAATGGCACCGATTTCGGGGCCAAAGGGGAGCGAATTCTTCGCATCGTCGAGGAAATTAAGCGAAAAAGCGGCGTCGCCGGAGCACAATGCCCGCGTATCGCATAACATTCTGCAGCGAAGTTGGAAGTCGTATATCAAATAAAGTTTTCAATTGCACCGGAATTTAGCAGACACATTTACGAAAAGATATTGGCGCGCCTGAGGAAAGTTGTTTAATAATGGACGAGGCGAAAATTATTGATTGGCTACCGCGCTGTACGATGCCGCCAAGGTTTGGCTGCAGAAATGGCAAGTATTTTTGGCCACGAAGCGGTACGGAAATATGAAATATCTGAGGATTTCGTCGGATATAAATGGAAAATATAAAGCAGTTTAGGACTTATACGGATCGGATACCGCGAATGGTAAGAATATCTTTGTAAATGGCGCAGTTCCTTTTTTTTTTTTTTTTTGGTAAAACATTGGCTGAGGTTGATTTGCAGCTGCTGCTGGAATGAATTTTTCGTATTTTTTTTTTTTACTAGAAAAAGCTGTTTTCGCAGTATATAATTTTTCACACGGAAGAGAATATTACATTCTAAAGACTGAAAGTGAGTAATTTGCCGACAGAACCAAGAGCAAGGGATCAATACACACCTCCCATTTATAAACCCTATGGGCAAAATATATTGAAAACGGATCCGTTTTATTCCGGGTTATAATCCGTTTCTGGATTATAACCCGGAATTTTCCTGTTTTCCGGCTTTTAAAACGGATTTCGAACGGATTGTAATCAGTCTTGTCGGAAATGAGTCCGGATTATTGTCCGTGAAGGCTGTTTTTTGATATTTGTTGGCCCGAGTTATAATCCGTGAAACCGTTTTACAAACGGATTTAGAAAAATCGCCCAAAAATTATCACTGATTATAATCAGGAAGTCCGTTTTACAAATGGATTTGGAAAAATAATCAAGATGACAAAAATATCTGCAAATTTTCAGATCCGATGGTCGAAAATAAAAACGGGCTGACAACGGATAAAATTCTCATTTTCCGGATCATTTTCTCATTTTTTGCCCATCGGGAATAGACTGAGCTTCGATAATGTTATAAACGAGGCGTGTTCCAAAAGTAGGTTCGCACCCCCCACCATTTAAAAGCTAACAGAGATAGAGACCTGCCATTGGTTTCATTGGAAAGAAGAGACTTCAGGCAACTTTTCCAAACCATGTACCAAGCCATCAAGACTGCTATTATGGCGCAGTATAAGTTTTTAAATGTAATCTTGATGAAATGCTCTGTCCAAATTTTAAAACAATTTTGTTCTTTTTCTCAAATAACATCATTAAAAGCAAATTTTTTCCTCACAATTCAGCTTCCAATGGCTAGAGTCGATGGTAATTAGATGAGGCAAGGTCAGTGAATAAAGAGGGATGGTTAAAGGTGTCTCACATCAAATTTTTCCCAAGGCGCACATCTAGACCGGCAGAATAAAGGAGAAATTGCCATGCAAAAGTTTTCATTCACTACAAAAATTGCAGTGGCTAATGTTGATTGAAAATCACGCAACTGTGTGCTGGTGTACTGCAGTAAGCACGTAGCGTCTGCCTACAGTTAACACCAAGCGCACACACACATACACGCACACATACACCTCTATTTTGTGGTCGTAGGGCTTGGGCTATCGGTTTGGTTTTTTGTAATATTATTCTCTCGTCCTCCTTCACGCTGTTTCTTTGAATTTTGAGCAGTGCGCCTGGCCAACACATTCTCATATCCGTACACATTCTGATGCATGTTGTCAACTCTGTAGCTGTTCACTTTGGACCTTTTGATTTGGAAAAATAAGAGAAACCCTGCATCCCATTCTTGGACAGCTCTTTTATTCTACTGCTCATTTTCAAATTATTATAACTCAAGATTGAAACATGATAGGACCATGAAATTTTTATGGTAATGTGTCATGAGGGTGCTGATACTCCAGTTGAAATTTTGTTGCATCAGTGTTACCAGGGCCGGAGATATGAAACGTGCGAACAGACTTTTGGAATGCGCCTCGTAGTTCGATCTTCTCTTATCAGTGGAGACCATGACTGTATACAAGGATAATGGGATAAAGGTTTGTTCGTTCGCTTTTCTACAGACGTTCTAACCAGTCTACTTTTTCACTTCTAAAAAAACGAGCAGAGCTATTATAACCATATGTGACGGTGCTCCAAAGAAGGGACCTTATGGCTAAATTTTCGCATCGGCGGTATTTTTGGTGGCGGCCAAACGGGCGAGCTCTCGGCCGTTCGAAGCCGTTTTTCTTGAATCTTTTTTTTTAGCCATAATGTCCCTTTCTTGGGGCACGGTCACATATACGTAGTTGAAATTCATATTTTCATGTTACACACACTTTCATTAAACCAATTTATATGTAGCTTTTTTTCACTTTGTATTCTTATCGCAAAGTTCATTTCAAGGAAAGAACCTTATAAATAAATCCTACATAAACTCCTCAATAATGGACAGCCAGCGAAGAACATCACTATTTAATTACGTGCACTAGACTCATAATCCACTTTTCAGGCAACCTCTAATTCTGAATAGGAACAATCTGTTTACAACTTCAAGAAACTTGTAATTCTGATAAAATAACATATGAGGTCGTGGAATTAGCTAAAACGGCGATCATTACGCAATCAGTGATTCCGGGGTTGAAAAAAAAGAAAATTATAAAAATTTCTTTCATATGGTTTCATCGGTTTTATTACATCATTTACTCGTGCCCGTATAAGATACTTAACTTCTTCTGGAATTCGCAGCACTTTTAATTGTAGTAAATCGTTATACATACTGTTGAATGGCTTCTTTAAATCGTGCAAAAGGGTGAAAAGAGTGGAATGCGAAAAAAAAGAAAATATTATACAAACTATGAAATCAGAAATCAGATAAATCATGAAAAAACCCTCTCCGGCATTTTGTGCAAGGTCAACTAATAGGACCTTCAGAAATCAAAATTGAATTTTCAAAATGCAGAATTTTTATTTTGCCAACTCAATTTTCTTAGCTGCTATGTCATTTTCCTCAACTTGACTGATAAAATAGGAAGACTCTCAAAGAGTCTGCAAAACGTTCCAATGCTGCTAAGCAGTAATTGAACCAACCAGTAATTACTTTAGTCTATAGTGCAATTAGATGAAAAAATACAATATAAATGCAAAAAGTCCAGCGAAAATTTTTGTTCACGAATGGTCGAGGAGCACCTCTAGAATCACCTCCAAAAAGTTTCCTAAAACCAACCTGCCATAACCAACCCCCTCCCTAAGGAGGTAAATTTATTCATATTTTTGGTTTTTTACAACAATAAATCCCAAAAGGTACATTTCATGAAAAAATGCTTGAAACAAAAGATAATTTCCATCTAATCATTTACAACCATAGTTCAAATCATTTTTTTTTCATTTGACATTGGAACAAAAGTAGAGAGCGCCAAAAGTAGGTGCCTTTGAGGCTCTTTTTTCATAGAAAAAAATTTCGCACAGTAGAAATGTGAAAAAACCTACCAATTGGTTTTTGCTGTTATTTTTCTTTAAACTTGATGTTACATGGATTTCAGACATACGAAAATTTTCGTTCATTAAAATACCCCATCTCCCCATCCCTCACCTTTGCAATTCGTCCCATTAATGAAACTTGAAATACACAGCTACTCTCTTCTTCTTTTCTCATCAAGCTTTATTTATGGAGTAAATTACAAGAGAGGGGGAAGGGATCGAAGGCTATTTAAATGAATAAAATTATTTATGTTTGAGGTCCAGGTAATACGAAGTTTTTGAGAGAAAAAAAAAGAACTAATTCTATTCAACTTTGTATAGTGCCAAAAATTTTTTTAATAAAAAAAGTGCCTCCTTCGGGGCTCTATTTCTGTTCTAATGACAGATACTTAAAAAATAAAACGAATAAAAGTTGTAGATAATTAGATGGAAATTAGTTTTTGTTTCAAGCAATTTTTCATATAATGTAGGTAGCGTTTGAGAATTACATACATATATATAGCCAACAAATCAAAAATGTGGATACACTTGCTGTTTTTTTTTTTTAGGGTGGGGCAGGTGAATTTCAGAGGACTTTGAGAGGGTGGATTTTGGAGGTAGTTCTTGTCATTTCTGCGCAGAAATTTATTCTGCAGGATTTTTAGCAATCTCCCATGAACTAAATACTAAAAAGCTTTCGAAATTCATCATTTAGCAAGTATTCGATATCTTTTTAATTATTGTCTTCCATGTTAGAAACTACCGAATCGCCAATAAGGAAAACTAAATTGAGAACTAGTTAAAAATCAGCCTCTTTGGCTCCGACTTAATTGGATGTAACCAAACTAAAGACTAGTTAAAAGTCTGGCCCTTCTTGTAACTAACGTAATTGGATGTCGGCTCGAACGTACATTTGCATAACTTCGTTTCAGTGGAAAAAAATTCTGTAAAATGGCCGTAATTTGGTGGCATTTTTCCTTCAGCCCAGACATTTTACACTCATTACCCGAAACTCTATACTCTATACCATGCTGAAAATGGAATTCCATTCGATTTATCTATCTATTTTTTGTTCTAACCGGCAACACTAATTAATACGGCTGGCGCCTGTGAAAAGTATCCGCTGGATAAAACTGATTACGTCGCATTTAGATCCACCCGTAATCTGAGCACCACAAAAAAATATACGAGCTTACAGATTTTTTGCTACTTTCGTTTTTTTGACTTGATAACTATATGGGAACCTTACCTATATAGTGCACCTATACTGTATTCTGTTTGGGGGTGTGAAATAAACAATAATGGGCAAGATGGCTGAATGCGATAAGCTGTTAAAATGGTTTTTTGTGCACGTGGGCGAAATGATATACTGGTAGAGAATATTCATTCTATACGTCCCAAAGTATAGATGGACTCAATAATGAAGTCGAAATTTTAAAAATGCATTCCAACAAAGAAAGGTTAAATAGATCTGTCATCTTCCTAGCTCTAAAACTGACCGAGTAACAGCAACTTGAAGTTGAAAAAAGTTGAAAATCAATTATTTTAAAGGTCAAGAAAAGAACCTTTAAAGTTTAGTATTATGTTTTTCTTCATAAAATATTTCTGTATAATTTCTTGCATAAAATTTAATGCTGAATTCAATCGGTTGCCTAAAAATTGTGTACCGTTCAACCTGGTGGAAATATGTCATAAATAAGGGGAATATTAGCCATTTTTGCACTTTTTTTTTTGGTATCGTTCAATTTTTTAATCTAATGAAGTATTTACATAAAATTTAAAAATAATCATCAAAAATTGTCTGAATTTTTTTGCAAAAATAGTAGCCTGGGATTACGAGTACAAAATACTGTCAGAGCAAAAAAAAAAATTCAAAAAACTAAAACTCTAACTTCGGCTTTTAGCTTTAAAAATGTTTTTTCAGCTTTTGAAGCCAACACAATAAAAAAATTCAGTTTTTAGTTTTCGGCTTTCAGCTAGCTCTGCACAGTCCTGCATTTCTCAGACTTATTATGCCCCCTCAGTTATCCGAAGCAGTTTTTTATGAATTTAGTCAACTGCCAGAGACAAATCCGATTTCGAAACACCTGATAGATGCATAAATATATGTATGTTGAGAAATGTGAATTTCACGTTCCATTTTTAGCAATCCTAAAATAAACGTAGAAGAAGAAGAGTTTAAAATGTCTGATTTAAATAAAAAACCGATTTATCAAATTTCATAATATGGAAAATATTAGATACTTAATTGAATTAATGTGAACTTTAGCGCCAATTATAATTAAAAGAGAAAATAGGGATCCCCAAAATACTCGTATTTCATTGAAAAAAACTTCGAAAATCTATGAGAAAGCCATAAAATTTGAAAAATAGTACATAAGAAAGTTCGAACAGGTGTGTTTTCAAGAGGTGATATTAAGTCTTCCTTCTATACCTTAATTTAAATTTCCTACCCTTATTGAAAGAGCTAAACAGTGTTTTCAAGGAAAAGTGTAGCATGTACTACAATCTGCTTCAAAGGCTTTGAAACCACAAAATTTTATAATTTTTTTTCTTTACTTCAACTACATAGAGTGACAGCAGCGTAATCTTCTACTAAGTGACACAGCGATAAGGTAATTTTACACGTACGCAAAACTTTCACAAAGTTTTAGTAATGCCTCGAAAATGTGGAGTTCTGTTTTTCTTATTTACGATGTCGTCGTTATTACTTCATCCCCCAGCGATGAAGCTCTATTTGCATGTGTTCTACATCGTAAATTACATTTGCAAACTTGTTTATGGCATTATTGTGGAGTTGAAAATTGAAATTATTCCTCATTTACCTTAATCAACAGGGATGAATGAAGAGAGTAGAACTGAGTCCTGCTTTCACGTGTTCCTTGTACGAGTACTAATCTACTACTGCTGTAGCTGGCTTTTTATTTGGGTGACAGTAAATTTTCTCATACCGAGTTAACCAATTAGCGTATAAAACATTTGCGTCTTCATGTTTTTTCAAATAAAAACCATTTTTGAAAACCTTTATATCATTCCTAATCATGCATAGGTACAGAACATATCGATATCAATGGCTTGAAGATGAAATTACTCGTAAACAAGAATCAGGACATTTATTTTTGCTAAAGTCAAATTCAAGTTTTTCATATTTTTGACATAGTAAAGTTTTCGGCTTTCCAAACCTTCTTTCAGCACTGGAAAAAGCTGAAACTTTGTTTCAACAGATGAGATAATATTGAAATACAATGATGGACGTCCATTGAATTGAGTTTGGGAGTCAAAGAAATGAAGGATAAACGCACAGATAGAAATTGAGATGCACAGACACGAAAATTAGGAAGATTTTGAGAGAATAGTAAAGTACATATAAGACAAAAAAGATGCGGAAGGGGAGGACGAAGAATTGGGGCAGCTTAATTCGTACAAATATTACCGACAATTGTTTAAAACGTGTATTCATTTTGTATTTATTTTACTACTGACGAAATTTTTTCATCAGCGCATTTACAATTTGTAAACACATTTTACTATAGCTAGCAATGCACCAAGCCACCATGAAGGTAAATATTCCATAACCAAAGTACACATGACCTTTTCTTTCGAAAATAGACGTGTGTGCATTCTTAAGTAAGCACAACCATCGAGGTTGTTTTTCTTTCCCTTCCCTTTTCCATTTCATTTTCTAAAAAAGAAATCTACAAACGAGTAGATAAATATTAACGATTTCAATGTTTAGCCATTCAAAGGTTGACTTACAAAGATGCTGTACAGCTAATTATGCGGCCCATACGTACGCTAATAAACGAGTAAACGTTAGTGGACGAATATAAAACTGTTTGTTTTCGTTTCTATATGCACGTACGAAGAGATAATATTGTGCTAATGGCTTTCACTGCGTGAGGTAGATGAGGGTTAGCCCAAATTTGACTTTATCCAAATTCGTCAAGAGCTGCGCTATAATCCCAGACTTCATAAATTGCTGAAGCATATAAATTGAGAAGAGCCAAAAATTACGAGAAAAAACGATAAAAAATAAGATAATTATGCCATTTTATTACTCAAAAAACCGGCTAAAAATAGTAAAAGCCTCATTTTTATTAACAAATTAGTGGGTGCTTAATGTAAGAATACGAGTACGTAAAAAACTGCGAATGGTATAAATCATACAGACGCGACTGGCTTAGAGTATAGTAATTGTAATTTGCTCGTACGTGTTCTCTGATCAGTTCTCTCTTCCTCTTTACAACTCTCTGTAGATATGAGTAAATACATTTATTAGCATTTTTTGGAGTAACTTTTGTTTTTTACCAGTCTTTGAAGACAAAGTTACTATTTGTAGATTCGCTTTTTCGCTAAATTCAGTCAAAGCGATCAGAAATAAAGATTTTTGTGGTAATTTTACTCTATTTGACCGAAGAATACGAAATTTCCATGCAATTCTGCTGCTTATGCTCTCATACTAAAAAATAACTTCACCTTATACTTACTTTCCTCAAGTGAAGGTAGACGAGCGTTCACAATCATCCAATTCATAGAGGGAGGGATGGAAAAACCCGACCAAACCTATTTTAAGACTGAGGAGCAGAGTCAGACTTTACCCCTAATGAGGGTGAGATAAATCTAAAAGTATAAAGTGAAAATTAGAGAAAACAAAATTATTTCAATTTGATTCATCATAATTATTCCTGAATATCATCACGTCATTATTTTCCAAATATATAATTAAATTTTATTTATTCTACTATACAAGTGATAAAATAAGACTACTCCAAATTTTTTCAAACAAGAACTAAAAGAGAGCCTTGTTTATTGAAGTACGAGTGGGTACAAAAAAACATGGTTGATCTATTCAAAATGATGAAGAGTGTAGTCTATTTTTATTCTTCGCTTTTTTCAAGCGGTTCACGATTTACTATTGAAGATGAATTCTTTTGTACTGGGCGTTCCTGTTTCAAACATAATGCCCCTCTAACATTTGTCCCACCATAACATAATGTCCCATTTTGATCGTACTTGATGACGTCATCATACCCAATTATTACATAGTAAACACAGATGATGACGTCATTATATCCAGATAGAACATAGGAACCGCAGATGGTGACGTCATCATACCTAGATACAACATCTTGTCCTTCCTTGATGACGTCACAGATGATGACGTCACACAGTTAAAAAGCGGTTGATGACGTCATCATACACTCTGAAGATGAATTGAAGAAGAATGATGACGTCATTATATCCAGATAAAACATAGGAACCGCAGATGGTGACGTCATCATACCTAGATACAACATTTTGCCCTTCCTTGATGACGTCATCAAAAGATGACGTCATCAACCGCTTTTTAACTGTGTGACGTCATCATCTGTGACGTCATCAAGGAAGGGCAAAATGTTGTATCTAGGTATGATGACGTCACCATCTGCGGTTCCTATGTTAAAAAGTGGTTGATGATGTCATCATACACTCTTTGAAGATGAATTGAAGAAGAATTTTTTCTACAATTTTTGTCCTTCCTTGATGACGTCATCATATATATTTATTACATAGTAAATACAGATGATGACGTCATTATATCCAGATAGAACATAGTAACCTCAGATGGTGACGTCATCATACCTATATATAACATTTTGTCATTCTTTGATGACGTCACAGATGATGACGTCATAGAGTTAAAACAGTTATTGAAGATGAATTGTTTTGTTTTTATAAGAAACATTTTTGGATACTTTTTATAATCTCCTGTTGTAAAAGAGAATTCATCTTTCGCCTTCACGAAACTTCAGTGAAGGCTGCAGCTATTTTTTTCGCCGAGTTTAGTACCGAATTGGCTAAAATTTGGATATATTACTTCCAATCATATTCTAAATGCCCGAAAGAAACCCTTTTTTGAATTTTCAAAATTATAGGGCATTTTTTAGCGTCACAAAAACAGCTTTTTTTGGACTTTGAAAAAAGTTTGTAAAATAATTAAAAGCTTCATCCGGGCCTATAAAATATCATGTTGAAAGGAAAAATATTCAAACTCAAGCGAATCTGATGCAAAACTCGGTGAAAGCATAGGTAAAATATGTACTTTTGAGCTAAAAACTCGGGAAAATTTTGTCATTCTGGCTGCCAAAACGCAAATCCGCAACACACATGTCAAAGAAACTGCCTATATTTTGCCTGAATTCAACGATTTCACGCAGTTTTTACAGTTTTAGATGGTGGGAAGCTTTGGCGGCGAATGGTATAATTTGTATTTATACGCTTATAAAATGATAATATGGTTACTTAAAAATTAAGAAAAATTTAGAAAACTATATTCTCCTTCCTAACAGAAAATGAATTTTTCAACATATAATGCGATCGGTGGATCGAGATTATCAAAGTACATCAAACCCCACCTTGCTGCTACGAAATTTCCATCATCGATAAGGATGCAGATTGTCCTTGAAAGTATGAGTGACAGTTCCCTCCCCTTCCTCAATGACGATAAGCTTCGAGTATATCAAAAATTAATATTCATCATCGAATTGCCATTTTGTTTTTGCATCTTCTACCCCATTTTTCTACATTCTACTATAAGACTGCTGACACGAAAACGCTGAAAAAATAAAGTGAAAAAGTCGACGAAAAAGCCGAAAAAAAAGAAAAAAGAAGCGCATAGAAAAGATGATGCTCCCCCATCTTATTAGCGAGGCTAAGTAAAGACCGATTTTTATTCCTTTTGTTTATTTCAATTATAAAAATTTCTTTATCGAGCCTTTTCAGCTTGTCCCGCTGGAATTCAATTTGTGCGCGGATAATCCTTTATTTTCAGCTCGTAACAAAGAATTTAAATACTTTCTGCCATTTGTTCGCGTTTTTCGCTTTTCCCTTTCGTTTTTCGCGCAATGTTTTCAAAATGACGGGGCAAACGCTGGCCGGAGGGGGGGGAGAGAAATATTAAAGCTAAATTATTTTGTAAACGAACGCAAAAAAAAAAAAACACAGCGCAAACCGAACCAAAAGGAGACAGCAAATCGATTTCTCTTTCTAAAAAGGGGGCCCTTTGGTGATTTTTTTTCCAGAAGCTTGGCTTTTTTTTGTTTTTTATACATGCGTATATATGTGTGCGTGTGTTTATAAAATGAAATTCAATTCGATTAAGAGCTACGCATTTCAAACGTACGATCGCTAAACTATATAAGGCTGCAAAACGCGGAGCCTTTATGCCGCACAGCCCCGAGAATATGGTCGAAAAATTTACGAATTGTTCGAATTCGCCGACTTTATTTGGTCAAATCGAGTGGAAAAATTTATGAAACATAGAACTGATAAAGCGGAAGAACGTATATAAGCGGATGAGAGGGTGGCGGGGCGTGCAGAATTCGTGTGGATCTGCGAAATGAACTCGGAATATCTAATTTAAAGCAACATTTTGCAAAAGGCAAATTGTGTTTATGGAAGCGACTATGTATACTCGTATATAAACGCAGATAGAGAAAAGGTTTTTTCATTACCGTTGGAATGCGAGTGAAGAAAATTCCAAGCCTTGCTTCGTGTTAAGCGAAGACATACACACACACTCGCACGTATGGAATTGAAAAATCGAATCCCTACGAATTCGTTGAATTTCTACAGACGAGATAAAGAAAAGTATTATTATAAATTTTGATCGACTTCAGCCTTGTTAATAAATGGAATCATTTGAGCGATAATGGGTTGCCTTTCAGAGAAGGAGCTGGGGAAGGTTTATACATAATTATTTTGATGAGACTCAAATAACATAGAGCATGTTTTCCATCTCAAAGTGAACACTACTAGATGCAAGAAGCGGATAAGTCCACTTTTTCGAATTTTACGCAGAACAAAAAAGCATTTTCACCTCAAATCCCATTGCAATGGGCTGAGCTAGCACATTTTTGGATGAATAAAATTGGAGACTCGAACCTCGCGAACATATTCTAGCAATTTTACAATTGTATCTCACCACTGGAGCTGGAGAAATGAAAAAAATGCTACGACTGGGAGGACTTATTCCCGCCTTCTTGAGCAGCAATAATCGAAATTTCAAGTGAAAAATTTTTGAAGAAATTTAAGTCCAATATTTTGAGAACTGTACACAACAAAGTTCAGCATAAAGTATCACTCAGGAAGCATATGTCAATATAATAAGTCCAATGGTCCACCCAAGACGAGCTGGAGGGTTAAAGCCCCCTCAGACATCAAAAACAAACTGAATAAAAACGTTTTTCTGCGCGGTTTTTTTTTTTTGGCAAAATTTCCTAGTGACTTGAGGATGAATCGAGGTGAATTGAGAGTGAATCAAGGTAATCTGAGAGTGAGAACTGAGAAATTCATAGTTAGAAGAGTTATAGGTGAAAATCCAATTTTTACTGCTTCAATTCATGATTGGGGATCTAGCTATAGCAAGAAGCGAGTAAGACTTTCAGTACGTTGGTTATCATACATGGCCAAAAGTCCTTTTCACTTTGATTTCATTCATTTTTAGTAAGTTCAGTTTTCAGTTAAATTTTTCTTCTTACATAACGTTATTATAATATGACGAATCTGCTGTGAAAAATATGATTACTTTGATCTGCTGAGCGTTGCAAAATAATCCTTCATTTTTCTTGAAATGAAAACCTTAAGCACCAATATAAGAAAAATGAGTGAATATTTACCTATCTTAAAACATTCAACTGCGAATATCAATTAAAACTGAAAATCTGGACTCGCATTCTTATATCTCCAGTCTAGATTTCAGTAGACATTAACGTATGCTAAAATGTAAAAGTGAGGACCTAATAGTTTTGTTTTAGCATAAAAAATTGGTTACGTTGCAAAAAGGGAGCCAATTTCACGTGGTTATAGTTGAAATATTCACCATGAACGAAATACGGAAGAATTTGACTACAGCAAATATAGACGATCGTTGGCCAGGACTTACAAGCAGACATTCCTCTACAAGAAGTATAATTCCTCAAAACGGCTGCATCCGAGATGCGTCCCAAATGGGGTATTTTCTAATTTTTGAGGGGGCAGATGCGTCCTGGAATTGGCACACTAGTTGCGTCCCTACCTGCATACTAGATGCGTCCTGTTTTTTTCGATGTGGTTTATTTTTTTATTATCAACCAATCAAAACAGTTTTTTCAGTAAATGATATTAGGATTACAAGACAATATGAAAAATTTGAAATGTAACATGTTGCAGTAGTTCAATAGCGACTCATATAGTGGCGGATCAAGAGCTCCATTGGGGGGGGGGGAAATCCAATTTTTTTCAAAGCATGGTAAATGCTAAAATGGTGAGATTGTGTTTTTTTCAGCATAAAGGGGAAGGGGTTCAAGAAAATTGATTTTTTTGTGGATTATCGGTGTATTTTTTTGGATTTGAGGGGGAGAGAAATTCCCCTCCTTGGATCCGCCACTGGACTCATATCAAAATATTTCACTACAAGTAACATGTTTAAAAAATTGGAATCCCCCCCCCCTCTTGGATCCGCCACTGGACTCATATCAAAATATTTCACTACAAGTAAGATGTTTAAAAAATTACACACCAGCAAAATTTACAGGTGTCCCGGGGTAAAGTATTGCTTGAAGAAAATTATTCCACAAAAGTAAGATGGGTAAAAATAAACTGAATCACATTTCAAACTAATGCTCGCTATTGCGTTTACCTTTGTGCAACCTAAATCTAGTTCGTGCATTCAAATTATTTTCAGAATAGATTATCAAGAGAGGATATCCCAAGTTGATAACTATTTCAGATAATCAGGAAATATTAGAATTGGCTTTGATCTTGAAATGTTCATAACTTCCTTCTCTACAGGTACAACTCTGGTGAAAAAATGTTTCTTTTTTTTTTCGACTTATGGAAATTTTTTCTGGACTACATCATTATTAATATCAAAGAAAGTAATTTAATAAAAAAATATATTAAAAGTTCATAAAAATATGACACTATCAATACAAATTATTTGAAATTAACGTTTTACTGAAAATATCCATTAACTGTGCTAATTAAATTTATTTCATGTCAATTTTTGCCTGGACGCATCTGTTATCGATAACAGGACGCATCTCGGCCATAGTAATCGGACGCATCTCCCCCCTGTCAATATGGGCTGGGACGCATCTAGGAAACACCGCTCAAAACAGCCTCAAAATAGTTTCTACGCGATGAAATGCTCCTGCAGGTCTTTTGTAATTTCGGCCACCCCAGCAGAGTATTTCCTTTACGCCCTCGAAATGAATTCGACGACCACTCTTTGTAAAATGCCAAACTTTCGGCTCGCGCCAACATATCATTCTGCAGAATTCGTGGCCTGTCTACGTAAATTAGCAAAACCATAGCGCTAAGAAAAGGGTTTTCAACTTCTGAATTATGCCGAATTGTACGTTTTGTACGAGTACAAAAATTTGGCCCAGCTACAGCTCCAAACAACCTCAGATTACGGTTCACCCCTGGCTGCTGCGTGGTGGCCCTTCCTCGCCTGCATTTTCTGATGCATGGTGATGTGTTTGAACCACTTTACGACGAACCCTTTTTTGCACACGCGATAACCCCTAAATATTAACGAGAGTGTTATAAAAATGAAATATTACGCGGCGGATTCTTATTTAAGCTCGAAGAAAAATGAAACTGTCCCGAGAAGGGGGGCCGCATAAAAAGAAACCACGCGAGATAAATGCGAGGGGAGACGATTAGTCAACAAAATTTGATGAATAAAAACGACCAGCAAATGAAAAAAACGTCTGCGAACTTCACCACACAATAATATTATATATACGCTGAAAATGTTTCATCACGAGGGTATTTATGTGCCGTTTAAAGGGTTGAAAAATTTTCTGCGACATTTTTCTGCATATTATTGGTCATTTTTTTTTTTTGTGGACGAAAAAAAAAAAGTTTTCTAGACTGCATGAATACTTGAAGATTTCATAGAATGAATAAGAGAGCTGTAAACTCTTACGCTGGGTATTACAAATTTCAGTTACTCGTTCCGCAGACTTTTATAGTAGAAATTCTATGGAATTTCCGGTTATAATGATCTGGTAAACCAATAAGCAAGGTTTTGTAATATTATACAGTCAAATATGTTGTATCTAAGATAGTAAATGTTACAAATGTTCATGAAACTTACTATGAATCTTAAACTGTCCCAAGGTCCATTTCGCCAGCCCCACCATTCGGAATTTCAAATTTTCGACACCGACGCAGTGCTGCCGGCTCGCCCCAAATTTCAAATTTTCGACACTAACGCAGTGCTGCCAGCTCGGCTGAAATTTCAAATTTTCAACACTGACGCAGTGCTGCCAGCTCACCCAAAATTGCAAATTTTTGACACCGACGCAGTGCTGCCGGCTCGCCCAAAATTTCACATTTTTAACAACAACGCAGTGCTGCTAGCTCGCCCAAAATTTCACATTTTTGACACCGACGCAGTGCTGCCAGCTCTGCTGCCGGCTCGGTGGGAGTTTCAAATTTTTGACACCAACAGACTGCTGCCGGCTGGGTGGAAATTTCAGATTTTTGACACCAATAAATTGCTACTGTACCCATTTTCCCACTTAAAAGATTGAAAATTACTACCCCTTTCTCCAAGTAGATATAACTAACAATTCACATTTGACTAATTACATCATACGAGTAGCATACGTTTGCATACTCTCTAGTTAACAAGGGTTGAATAATGTTGAAATCAATTTTTTTTTGCGGACCGATTCAAGTTATTGAGTATTTTCTCGAATTCACGCATTCAAAATTATGATACACGCAGAAACCTCCAGTTTTTGCGATCCCTATGACACTTTCTTTAATCCGTTATCCCTAAGTAAAATTTCTCATAGCAGATATTCTCCCGAATCTCACCCCTCCCACAACTGTTTCTCCTCTAATCACCTCTCTTTTGGCAAACTTCCCTAAAGATTATTAATCTTCAGCAGGTCTTCACTTGAAAACTTTGTTTTTCTAATAAAATGGCATTTTATCATTCTTCTATGCGGCATGTGCATCATGTGTTCATTTTTCAGAGCCTTTGAATCGAAGAAAATTTCTATATTGTGAGGGTATACCTATTTAATTCTCTGATCAATTTCTGGATTTGAGGATATGGGATAATCGTGCTATTCGCCTTTACGTTCAGAAAAAACAGATCATTTTTCATCTACAAGAACGAGTTCCTGGTTCTGGTTAAATTTAATTCTCGTTCGCACAGTTGTCTGGAGAAGAAATTAAAAGCAACATTTTCAAACCGAATAACACTTATAGGTCGAAATCGATGCTAATCTATGTTTGCAGAATTAATCTAATCCGGTGCCTATCTTACAGCTTTTTCCTTGTCTTAATGTCGAGCTGCCTTTCCAAATGAAATTCAACCTTGTGCCCTGTCTTCTAATGACAGACGAGGAAAATGAAGAAAGAGAGCATTAATTATTCAATATTATTTCGAATTTTATTACGTTAATTAAGAGAACCTCGTTTACAAAAGTTTTTTTTTTTTTTTTTTTCATTTTTAGGTAAATTATTGGTAGGACCAATAAATACCTAATTAGGTATATTTCCAATTAAAATATCCTTTTAGACATTGGTATAGCTGCGTCTGAACAGCCATAGCTTATTAGGGTAACTGGTTACACTAATAAGCACCCAGGTGACAATATTCATCTGTGGGTAACAAGCACAGCTACATCACAGTAATTTGTGTTTTGCATATATACTGAATAAACACACAGTGTTTATCAGTGAGTGTGCAGAACCGTTTGGTTCACGACTGTGACGCAGTAATCCTGCCTTGTGGCGGACACAACATTTTGTTTCTCTATTTAGCTGTCTAGCATAGTAGTTCACATTGTCCCCACAGTAGCCCCCCCCAGTGAACCAATTAGGTTTCTCCTGAGTGGCTATTGTCTCTGGTAGTCCGAACATTCTTTTATGGAATTGCATTTTCAACTGTATAAGTCTATACAGTTTACTTATGACTCGACTTCGATTTTTTAGAAGGAGTTTTTATAATTTCTACTTGGTCTTTTGACTCAAATTTTATACACTCGTTTTTGAAGAGGTTTTATTTATTTTATTTTGTTGTATTCGTCACTTACTCTTTTGAGAAGTTTGACTTTGAATTTTGACTTCTCCTTTTTTGAGGGGCAAAATTTTATGTTTTCATCAAAGTTTAATTTTTATAACTTTGAGAAATTATTCATTTTGACATCGAAGTTTAAGATTTATAACTTCGAGAAATGATTTTATATTGTGTTGTAATTTTATGAAGTATACAGAGTACTTACATAAATTTACTTGACTTAGTCAAATGTTCGTTTTATTATTTACCATTATGAACTTTTCTGGACTTAGAAAATTTTACTGAGAATTTTACTTCATCAGTAAGTTCAATAATGGGTTCATTTTCATGAACTTTTCAAAAATATTTTTTTGTGTCTATAAGACTTTTCTGATTTTTATTTTTTATTTGCCTCTTTTTTAGTTTGACTTCTAGTTTGTACTCGATCTTTCCTTTTAACTTGGATGCCATACTTTTTGAATATGGGGGTCGAGACTTCACTAGGGGTCGATTCGTCTGTGGACGTAGATGTTGAAGGCATTTGAACTGTTTCTGTAGCTCTTTGCTCGAATCGTTCTCTCTTTCTAGATGAACGGAGATTGTAACTCTCTCGGTTTTTATCTTTAGTTGATTCATGCACACTCTTTCTTGATGGTCTTACATTATGACTCACTCTAGATGGTGGCTCATGCCTTTCAAACGTTCTGACGTTATCATTGTTGTCAAACGAGATGTTTCGTCTTTGTCTAACCGGTTCATCGTCTCTGTCAGGCAGTAGACGTATGATGGGTTGCGTATTCGCTGCGTTTGAAGGCAGATCAACGTTTTGAGTTACTGATTTTTCTGGGCTTTGAGCAATGTTGACAGGTATGGTTATTTTAGAGGGAAAGTTTATACTAATATTTTCTTTCACCATAAAAGCAGGTTTGCATCTGTCCCAACTTACTATTCGCTCATTTTCAAATATTTTGATTTTGACTGTCTTTTCAAATCTTTCCAATACTTTATATGGACCACTATATGGCTTTTGGAAGCCAGTTCGAGGGGTGTCTATCTGTACATAGACAAATTCTGCAGTTTTTAAATGTTTCGACACGAATACAGGTGGCGTACCATGGTGAGCAGGTTGCGCAACAAATTTGTTGGCTATTTTCCTAATATTGAAAATAATTTCATCTGCTGTATAGTCTTCAACTTTGTTAAAGAAATCACCAGGCAATCTTAGTTCCTCGCCAAGTGCTAGCTGAGCAGCACTGTAGCCTGAGTCTGTCTGCACTGAGGACCTCAATCCCAACAAAATTGTTGGAAGTGCGTCAACCCAATTTGTAACATCTGCAGCCATGATGGATGCTTTGAGAGCTCTGTGCCACCTTTCTACTTTTCCATTGCTCTGCGGATGGTAGGCGGTGGTGGTGTTCTTTTTTGCACCAATAAATTTCGCTAGTTGCGAAAACAGTCTACTCTCAAATTGTCTCCCCTGATCTGTGGTAATATTTTCTGGGACACCAAAACGAGCTACCCAAGTATGGTATAAAATTCTAGTAACACTTTCTGCACTAATATCATCCATAGGGACGGCTTCAGGCCATCTTGTAGCTCTGTCAATCATTGTCATCAAATATTTCTTTCCATGTGACATGGGCAAAGGGCCTACTATGTCTACATGTACATGTTTAAAACGTTGTGTGGGTTTAAAGTTGCCAATAGGAGTTTTGGTGCGTTTTCCAATTTTGGAAAGTTGGCAACCATGGCATGCTTTTGCCCAGTTAAATACTTCACTTTTAATTTTTGGCCACACAAACCTACTAGTCATTAGTTTGACAGTGTTTTTAGGGCCTGGATGAGAAAGGTCATGTACACTTTTCATGGCCATTATTCTAAATTCTTTAGGAATAAATGGTCTTGTGTGTTGAGTGCTAACATCACAACAAAGCAGTACATCACTATCTGGTATTTTTCTCATCTCAAATTTTAATGAAGTTTGTTTATTTTGCAGCAGGCTTTGCAGTTCTTCACATTTTAACTGCGCCTGTGCTATTTCTTCATAAGGTAGTATTGGTTTTACACTAATCTGATCAATTCGACTGAGGGCGTCTGCAGACTCATTGTCTTCGCCTTTAATGTATCGAATGTCAGTAGTAAACTGGCCAATATAATCCAGCTGCCTTATTTGCCTCGGTGAAGCATGGTCATTGCCTTGCTTGAATGCATATGTGATAGGACGGTGGTCAGTATACACAGAGAATACCCTTCCTTCAAGCATATGTTTGAAATACCGAATTCCAGCAAATATAGCTAGTAACTCCCGATCATAAGTGCTATACTTAGTCTCAGCAGTACTTAATCTCCTTGAGAAAAATCCCAAGGGTTGACGGCTCTCTCCACTAATCTGATACAGTGTCGCTCCAATAGCGAAGTCTGAAGCATCAGTGGCTAGAATTACATTTAAATTTTCATCAGGGTGAGCTATCATTGCTGCATTAGCTAGTTTTGCTTTTGTTTCTTCAAAAGCTTTTAACTGCTCTTCATTGAATGATATAGGGGTTTTGTCTTTCTTTTTACTCCCTTTAGTCATATCATAAAGCACTGCCATGGTGTCTGCAGCTTGGGGTATACATCTACGATAAAAATTCGTCATACCCAAAAATCTTCTAAGTCCATGCATGTCCTTAGGAGGTGGGTAGTCCAAGATGGCTTGCACTTTTTTACTTTTAGGTGAAATGCCACCTTGGCTTATGTTATATCCCAAAAAGTCTACATTGTCCTTGCCAAATTCGCTTTTAGCAACATTGATTGTAAGTCCAGCTTCATCTAATTTTGCTAAAAGTTGGCGAAGGTGATGTTTATGCTGTTCTTTATTTTCAGAAAATATACAGATGTCATCTATGTAGGCATAAACGAAATCTAGTCCTCTTAAAAGGCTGTCTATAAAACGTTGGAAGGTTTGTGCTGAAGTCTTAAGTCCATTTGGCATTTTCATTGATTCAAAGAGCCCAAATGGAGTAATAACAGCTGTCTTTTTTATATCTTCCTCGTTCATTGGAATTTGCCAATATGCTCTATTCAAATCCACTTTAGAAAATATGGTGCTACCTTTCATGGTTTGGTTAAAATCCATGATGTTTGGTACTGGGTAGCTATCACTTTTGCAAATTGCATTTAGTGCTCTAAAATCACCTGTTATTCTCCATGTGTTATCACTTTTCATAACCATGTGAATAGGTGATGACCATTCGCTTTTACTGGGCCTCATTTCGCCATCTGCTATCATTTTATAGATAGCTAATTTGGCTGCCTGTAGTTTTTCAGGTGTTAGCCTTCTAGCTCTAGCTTTAACTGGTCTACAATTTGGTGGTGTCTCTAAAACATGAGTAACTTCTGTTTTATATTTAGACTTCTTTTCTGTAGTGGAAATTTCTATACCAGGAAATTCTCTAATTATTTTAATCCATTCATTTTCTTCTTTAATGGTCTTAACTTCTGGTAGAGGAGTCATTTTGACAAAACCTGTGACTTTAATTCCAGTCTCATTATCTATTAGACATTTTCTTTTTAAATCAGGACTAAGATCGAAATGCTCTAAGAAATCAGCTCCTAATATTGCTGTTTCAACATCTGTAACTTGCATAACCCATCTTAAGCTTCTTCTGATTCCAATATTAAATTCAACTAATTTCTCTCCGAAAACTCTTATCGGTGTACCATTCGCTGCATATAGGTGCCTCACTGGTTCTTTGGAGAACTCTGAGTTTTTAGCAGGAATTAGTGATACATCGGAGCCTGTATCAATCAAAAACCAAATTTGAGAATCATGGTCTTTGATGAACAGTCGTCGAGAGTACTTACATGCGAGGTCATTAGCCGCCATTATGGCCCCGCACTTTAGTTTGACTGATTCTTATTTTGTGGCTTTGGGGCAAGTGGTTTGCCACTGTCTACACAAGGTGCTGTACAGTGGAATGCATTATCTCCATATAAAATATGAAATTTGCATTTTCCTTGATTTTCCGGTTTTGAATAGTCTATTTTCTGATAGGGTGAGGTTGCTCTGCGGCTTCTGCCTGCTGACCTACTCCTATTTCGACTATTTTGACCTCTGTTTCCGCCATCATTTTGGTTTTGAAAATTTCCAAAATTATTTTGGGCGCCAGGGTTCGGAAAATTGCCCATTCCCAACGAAAACCGCTCAAATTGCTTTTTTAGATTTCCAACGGTGCTCTTTAAGTCGTTGATCTCTTTTTTTAAAGTTTGTATTTCATTTTGAGGCGGATTGTACTGAGTGCTTTCCTTTTTTGTGAAGGATACAGCAGCTATTCTTTTTTTCGGACTTGTAATGTCCTTTTCGAAATTGAAAATTTTCTCAGCTTTATCAGCGAGCTTTTTCAAATCGTCCATGGTTTTCACTTCAGTGTCACTCTCCAGTGAGATAATCAACCTGGATAACTCTTTTGGCAAAGCATGCCTGAAAAGGTCAGCAATGATTAAAGGCGTTAACTCTGTACCTGCCTTTTCAATCATGCGCTCCATGAGCCTTTTGGGGCCCTGTTCGTCTAACTCTAACTTTGTGAGCAATTCCCTTATATTCTGCTCCTTAGTTCTGCCATACACAGCTCTTAGCTGTGTGGAAAACCATTCAAAATTGTCATTCGCAGCTGTGGGTTCACATATATCTGGAATTCTTTCTGCAATTTCTATGGGTATGTCAGTGCGGATTTTCTTGAAAAGGTCTTCATCCTTTACTCCGCAAGCCTTTAATTTGGCTTTTACTACTTTCAACCATACCTCTATTTTCTCTGGAGTGAATGTGGGCAAAGTTATGTTCATCTTTTCAAGCACTATATTGTCTTCATCTGTGACAATTAAACTAGGCTCTGCACTTGTTGGAGTTATTCCAGGTGAATGCACTAGAGAAGTGTTGTTTAGAAAACTGAGAGACAAATTCTGTCTTTGAATTTGTGGGTTTTCAGTATTTTCTATTTGAGTGTTACCACTTTCATTTACTGTTTCGTTGAGACCTATAAGATCAGTTTGGTCCAATTCTAAATCTGAGTCTTCTGGAAATACACTTTTAGGTGCACCAGACATTCAAGATTTTAAAATTGTGTGTTACAATTTATTTCGAGATTTTACTCTTGTAAAATTTTCAGGTATGGACTTCTGAAATTATTCTGAATTATTATTCAGTTTACAGAGTTTTATTTTGCAAAATTATTCAGGTATTGAACTTCTGAATTTATTCTGAATTTTTATTCAGTTTTGCAAATTTTATTTGCACTCGAGTCTCGAGTAAATTGAACTTAGAATTTTTAAATTCTATTTGGAAGTATATTTCAACTCCTTTTGCATTGGTGGATCAACTCCGAAGAGGCTTGCACCTTAGTAGGAAAATTTTGCAAGCAAAATAATTTACTACTCTTCCGTACAGTGTTTCCACTGGGGCTATAGGGGCTCGTATAGTCTACCCTTTTATCTGACTCCAAGTTTATTTCACGTCGGAAAGGTTACCACTTTAGGTAAATTATTGGTAGGACCAATAAATACCTAATTAGGTATATTTCCAATTAAAATATCCTTTTAGACATTGGTATAGCTGCGTCTGAACAGCCATAGCTTATTAGGGTAACTGGTTACACTAATAAGCACCCAGGTGACAATATTCATCTGTGGGTAACAAGCACAGCTACATCACAGTAATTTGTGTTTTGCATATATACTGAATAAACACACAGTGTTTATCAGTGAGTGTGCAGAACCGTTTGGTTCACGACTGTGACGCAGTAATCCTGCCTTGTGGCGGACACAACATTTTGTTTCTCTATTTAGCTGTCTAGCATAGTAGTTCACATTGTCCCCACATCATTCATTCATTAGTTTTCCAAGTCTAAGTTACAAATTACTTTAAATTTTCTTTTTCTTTGTTTCGAAAGTATTTCTTTCCTCCAGAGTGCAGTATTTATTTCTTAACGATGATTGCAGCGAAACACGAAAACCAATGTAAATCGAATCCCATTACATCGTTTTCAATGAAATGAATTTACTATACCGATAAGTAAACAGGCTCGTTCGAATATTTATTTAAACTTTAGAAATTTCAATTTTAATTGAAATACTCTTTTTCAACATTTCTTTCCTCCACAGAAATACACATATTATTACAATGTATTAATGTGGTGAAAAACGCAGGTCTACCTGTATTTGAATAAGAAAAATAAAGACGGTATTTGGGACAATTTAGATTATAGACATTTATTTTCGTGTTTTCGAATTATAGGTGATGAATTATTTATAATGGTATGCAAAAGACGTAGATTCGACTGGATGAATCGTGTATTTTTTTGGACCGCAATTCGTCGATTTTATTTTAAAAAAAGGAGGAGCTCAAACCAATATTTTTATAATTTAAAGCATTGACAAAGAACAAAGCCATCTACGATGATGAAAAAGAACAAACCCTATTTATGGGTAGTTACTTTAAAATATAAACACTCGTACTCAGACACTTATGCAAGATGACTTGAAAATTCATTTCAGCCGATTGACTAAATGGATTTCAGATTTTATGATTTGGAAATGTATTTTAGGACGACCTTTATTCAAGCTTATGTTGCAAATTTCTGAGCATATACTATTTATGGTAACAAAGAACCGACGATATTGTTTTTATATAATTATTATGAGATAAGATCAACTAGTCTCAACCAGATAATAACTTGGGAAAAATACAGATAATGCGTTTTCAAAATGAGTTTTAGCAAATTTCTAAGCCTTTTTTTTCTCTATAGCAAATAATAATTGGTTCTGGGTAGAGAATAGAAACGCATTTTTTTTTTTAGGAATCAAGTCATTATCAAATATTCACAAATAGATACCAAAAGGATATGTCCAAGTTTCTATTCAGTACCTACCTATATTTTCTGGTTCAATGTACCCTGAAAAAATACGAAGGAAAGAAAAAAAAATAGAAAACATACAATGTCGGATGGTATGTCTCATACAACATTTAGAAAAATGACTCCCCGGACGGAGTTATACATTTATACATTTACTTGCAGACGAAAAGCAGGATGGCTCAAAAGAAAAATCGTGTACAAAAAATAAATACATCAGAGGATAGTCTCATTTGATAGGCTGAAGCCAAACGTAGAAAACAAAATATAAATCTTGTTCATTCAGAAATCACTGTGTGTTGGCTCAAACTTATAAAATGGCAAATGAAAAAAAAACCTAGGAAACTCACATATAAGTACTCGTGTGTCTAAAAATACTTCATTCTAAATTTTTATGTACAGCACATTACCTAGTTGAGTTTTACGTAGAAAAAATTCGAATAAATGAAATAATTCAAGTCAGTCATTCATTTTCACTATTTTTGTCATACTTGATTTATACGTACGTACCTTTACTTAAGTAACTTTTCACGCAGAAATACGAGTAGCTACTCGCTAAAAAATTGACTCAAGTTATTTTCGTTTTCACTGACTCGAATAAAATTCCATAATAGTGTTTTCAATAAAATGAAAATGTTACAACGCAAAAAAGTGATAGAAATTCACTCACCACTTCAGTAGAATATAAACAGAATACCTAACTCAATGTATGTTTGCTAAGAAGTTAGCTACATCCCATTAACCCAATAAGCTGAAAATTTTCCATTTTACTCACCTGTAACAAAAAGAAACAACACTAATAAGAAAACAGAATTAAAATAGAGAAGCAAACATAACTTAGTCCATATAATATGCCTAAGTCCAGGTTACCACCGGAATTAATGCATATTATGATGAAAATTCGATGGCTTAAAAGTCAAAGCCTGTTAAGTCCCAAAAAAAGTTATTAGGACTAATTTTTCTGGCAGATTTAGGATAACGAAATATCATTTAAGCAAAAAAAAATTACTAGGGTTAATAAGTCACTTATAAGTGGAAAAATTGAACTGAATTAATGATCTCTGACATAGTGAAAAGACGCTTCAACGAATTTACTAATCTTTTTCAAAACATGACCAAGATAAGACATGATCAGAAACTCATATCAGTAACTATTAAATTAAAAAAAATATATACCAGAGACTGGGCACTGGGTTCACAGGATTAACAAGCAATACATTTTTTCATATTTCCAAAAGGTCCCTAGAAGGTTCCACCTTTTAGTAGGTCATCACATTCTTCGGCTTCGTACATATTCTAGAATAAGTTGAATTGCTCAGAAAAATCGTTGTATCCATCTCTGACTACACAGGCAAGAGTTCACATCTACTATACGAGTATAATTATAACACATCTTTCCAGTCGAAGACACAGATAATAAATATATGTATTCTTGTTTCATCGAACAGTTTATTACCCATAGCTATTAGCAAAGAAATATATACATGCCGCCAAACACATAAAAATGATCGCTTATACAATGGCCACTCCTCATACAAAAAATCACTTCTTCTATCCACACTACGACAGACGTGTATAACCTTCTAGAAAACCTTCTTCGCCTGGCTTACTATATACGATCTAGAAGAGGTTGATTCTGGAATTCCAGCGAGTTACTGAGAACGAGAAGTTTTCATTAGGGTCTGTCTGTCTGCTTCTGCTAAATTTCATCAAATTCTGCAAATTCACACAGCGCTCACTATTTTTATGGATGTATTTTTGTCGGTCAAGATTTACCTAAGGACTATGTAAATACGAGTATGTATATGCGCAGAACCACAAAATTGTTCAAACCAGCTGATGAGACGTTATTGAAACAGCTTAAAGTTAATTGTGGAAGCAATCTATCTGAGGGTGAGTTCTGAAAAGCGTTCAATCACCTTCCCAGCTTGGACCGAAAAAAAAAAAAATCTGCACGCACAAAAAATTCCTGTAGAAAATTTTGCTAGAAATTTGAATTTTTGTCCGCTTCAATAAAAAAAGAAGAAGAAGAAGCCGGGGAGCTAAATCCGTTTGCCTTTTTGTAAAGCATCAAATTTAAGAAATAATATATATGTACAAAAATAATTATGCTTTCAGCTTCCTATAAGCAATCCAATTCAATTTTTTTCCAGTCCAAGAATATTGACCTTAATTATTTCACTAATACGAAGCAAAAAATGCAAGAGAAATTGCAGTCAGTTTCCTTTGATACTGGGAGCTATAATATTATTTTTCTGAGCTGATTTCAGCGCTGGACGTCCCCCTTCTCGCCAACCACCGAAATCCATCTCAGAACTCCAAGCTCCCTGGTGTATTCTTATAGAAACAAAGAAAGTTTCAAAACCAGAAACGTCCATACTTTTGCTAGAAATATTTTTTCAATAAAATAATGCAGATAAAACGATTGCAATCTGACTGATGTAGATATATCGAGTCCATATTTGTTATACAAGGCACTAAAACTGCAATCCACTATAGCAAAGGGCGTTTTCTAATGAAGCAAAACCGCTGCTATTTCCAACAAAAAAAAATAAAAAAATTTCTATATACTTAACTCATTATCTTCTGATCATGACGCATTCTCGCCCAATTAACTCGTGGATGTAGGATTTATTTGCGAGTGTAGGAAATTAATAACATTCTCTTCCTCGATTTTCATTCATATTACGAGTATATAGTTGATTTTTTTCACAATTTATTTGCTCAGAATGGTGACAACGCAGTCTTTATTTTGTTTTCATTGAAATTTTGCGGCACGTTGTGAACAGTGGAAAAGAATATATTATGTTAGATGTGGGCCTTCAAGGTCCACCAATTGCCACTCATTGAGAACTAATTCGCCTGTGTGGGGTTCGAGAGGTGGAATTTTATGGCCAAACGTTTGAAGATGATAAATACGACTTCCGTTTGAATTTAAATTTGACAGCCAGAAGCTGATTTTTGGATGGTTGTGTGCAAAAGTGGGCAGTCGCCGCGCAGTCTGCTGACATGGTAATCAGCGTTCAACGAACTCACTATACCCATAGTTAATATCTGATTGGAGAATAGAAGCTGAAGAAAATGTGGGTTTGATCGTGGAATATAAGCAAAATTTGCTAAATGTGTGGGCTATTGTAAACAAGACTATCGGTATAATGTTTTTCTTCTCCTCTCTTATCTTCATGGGAAAAATAAATAAAAGCATGAAAATGTCCAAAGAATCGATTCGGATACTTTATAACAGTAAAATGCCAGCATTTGTATTTCACTTGCAAACTGCTAAGAATAAAGACTGTAGACCTAGCTAATTGCTTTTTTTCAGTGGTTTAAGAGTTAGCGTTTTATATAAGCTACGAGTAAATTCCGAATCAATTTCAGTAAAACTTGGATACGAATAATATTAGTCTATGCTTAAATGTACACCCTCTATGTTCCGATAAATTTTTTTCTATGTTTCAAATTTCAAAATTTTGTAGCTTTTGAGAAGGTCTTGAAAACTCTTTTTTTGCGGCTTCGAAATTTTCTTTTTTCTTAACTACAGCTACACCCTCAATAAAAAGAAGGCAGAAACAGCATGAAACTTTTTAAATAATCCCTGAAAGAAATTTTAAAATCAAAAAATTAAAAATAATTGACTTAATAAAATGTGCATTAATTAAATTAATAAATAAATATATATATTACTGAATAAATAAGTTTAAATTTAGTTGCACGAAATATCGAATAAGATAGAAATTGTCGAATCATAACAAAATGAGGTGAGGCATTTACTGTCTACCGAAAAATCTTTGGGAGCTCAGTGGTTTAGAGGATTGAATCTAAACCGATCAGCCAAAAGGCTGAATGTTTGAGACCAGCCGCTATCCAAAATGGCTGATCTATGAGGTACATATTGGTGCTCCCACATTGATGGCACAGTCATATCAAGTAGATCATTGATTACCTGAAATTACAAAGTTAACCAATATAGACCTAAATGCTGATTAGAATCTCTTAGTGCTGGGTCGAATGATCTCATTGCTAGTACTCATTAAAAAAAAAATTCACGGACTATTTGGTGGGTAGCAGAAAAAGCAAAAATTGCTGGGAAATTATTCCCACATTTTTCTATCACTGATACATATTTTTATTGTGACAATTTACAAACCAGGAAACTGGTACTTACAGTCGCCTCGCCTGATAGTGTCCAAACAAAGCTAATAATACCTACAAAAGAGAGTAAACAAAAATATAACTGTTTCGTGTTGATTTGTTTTTCATTAAAAAATCAAGCAAAAGACAAAAGACATAACTTCTGTAGTAAACCAGGTTTTCAGGTTAAATGCATCTTCAAATTGAAATCATAAAAAGAAAAAATATATTTAAATCAGATACCCAGGCAAAAAACCTGTAAGATGTATATTCAATTTTCAGTAAATACCTACACAAAACCTGAAAATTTTCAAAATTCAAAAACACTGAACTACGTATAAATTAATCATTTGATAGAATGATGTATTATAAGGACGTTATAAACAGAAATTTTGAAACTATAAAATTCTCGAATACAGTAATCAATGAAATCAGTGATGATGATAAAAAGTAAGTATAAGTGTTGATGGTCAAGTTTAGAATTTGGGTGGTCTCAATTATACGAGTACAAGAATGGTAAAAGTGATTCCTTCCACCGACAGTTCTTTATATTTTACTTTTTCCACATTTTCATTTTCCAAAAATGAATATAGTAATCTCTAAGTGCGGAAATTACCCACATAAGATCTAGAATTTGCGGATGTCGGATATTATCATGATGTATGAAATTAGGATTGATGACTCAACACCCCCACGAAAATTGCAACGCCTATTCCAACAGCGAAGCCCATTTGACCAAAAATTAGTTTTTCAAATTATTCTCACAAACAAAAACAAGATCGTACCACATTTGACATTCACGTGGGGTCGATTTTTTTTTTTTTTTTCTTCGCCAATACTTGTGCCATTTCTGGCCACAGAGGATTTCCTATTTTTCTGCGGTCTGATAATAAAACAAGTTTTTTTTTTCCCTTGCTTCATAAATAAAACTGGCATTCTCGATTACAAAGTAGGCAGGTGATTTCGTCGAACTATTTAATCCACTTATCTTCTTCCATCTCAGCAGAATTGAACTCAAACTTGAGGCAGAGCTTGGTTCACAAAAATTCCGCGCGTGATTTTTCTAGAATATTGTTCACAAGCGAGAAACACACAGAAAAATTCCGTTCAAAGTATTTTTAATTTGATTTGGACAATTCTCATGGGGAGGGGGAGGGGAAAGATAAAATATTATTTATTTGAATACCAGCCCATATTTATCACAGTTATAAAATTTTAATGCTAACATAAGTTTTCCTACTTCAAACTAAAACCAAATCTCTCCCTATTAGCCTGGTCAGTCTGCCTACTATACAGCTTATCCTGAAAATTGGAAAATTTTCTCAAAATTATCATGAATGAATATTAAGTCATAAAAGATCGCAAGAGAAAAAAAAACGATAAATTTCATATTAAAGAGGTCTCAAAATGAAACCACAGAAACGCTGGAGTAACAGTTGGTAAAATACACATCGTGTTTATTTACCTCGATGTAGGTACACGTTATATTAGGAATTTGAAAAATGGACTGTCGATAATAACCGATAATTATCGATAACCGGTTGATTTATGGGTGGATATAAGGAAGGGCGACCATTTAAATAAATTTTTGTTGTCCATGCGGAACGACTGGAGCCATTCTTCTATATTCACGTTTGATATATGCCCCTCTTTGTTGTTAATAAAGTACTTTAGGTAATACACGTTCAGAGAAATCATACCACTGACCATCAGTCATTTTAATTGGGAATAAGCGTGTAAATACATTAAAGTGGAAAAAAAAATCAAGTCTTGATTAAAATAGCTACCGAAAGAATGATACACGTTTTAGTTGCTGCCTTAGCTATCATAATCTACTGGACTGCAGCCAGCGATTAGGTAGTTGCTTTCATGGAAAAAACTAATTTTCACTCTAACCTCCTTTCCTTTAGTCCTCAAATTTCATAGAAAAAAGGCTGAATAAAAAAATTTCCGTTTTTTGGGGAATAAATTTATACCATTCTGAAGAGAAAAAAATATAGCTGTAACCTTCACAAAGAGTCGTGAAGGTAAAACTGAATTCTCTAAAAAAATTCATTCAGGCCTACTTTTCGTGAGAAAAAAGATTTTCCAATCAAACTTGAAGCATACAACTTTTCATATTTTATATTATAAAATACTGAATTCAATTTGTAGCTCATTTTCCTCATTTTGTAGCTCAATTTGGGAGCAAAAAAAACTTCGTCCGGACAGACGTCATCATAATTATGATAACATTGGACACACAACGCACACGCACTAAATCGACTAAAAGTCTCATTAAGCTTATTTATGATGACGTCATACGACAACAGTGGATAACTGGACACACAGACACACACAAAATTTCGCCTAAACGTCTAATAAAAAGAATTCATCTTTTAGTATCAAACAAATATACTTTTGGACTAGAACAGGTTTTTGAAAAACCAAAATTTCAACTTTCCTCTAAAGGCTTATGAGCAGATACAAATTTGATAATCCCGCTCATTGATTCAGATTTCAAAATCTATACACATGGACTATACAATCACAATTTGGAAAAAAGCCTTTTCATGATTCAAAATATTCTTTCTTTTCTCAGTTTGAATTGGCTCTTGCACTGTAGGCTGCCTCTAAATTTCGTCGACATGCTCGACTTTTTTTTCTCTCCCTCTTCATTCCGCTTTAGGTCCCAAAAATCCACTTGAATACAATGAACGATGAAAATTTATAAAAACCGATGTAAAAAGAAACGTCAAAAACAACTCCTTTGCGATAAAAAAGCACCGTTTTCGTCTTTTATTTCGTTTTGTATACGCAGCCAACAAAAAAGCAACCCACTTTTTTTTCCTACGCGTCCTATACGGTGGATTTTTTTTTTTTGGTCTCGGTTTGGATTTCATTTATTAAAGTAAAGACAACTTAGTTTGTGAATTTGGTTTTTTTCAACCTGGGTAAGTAGATATTTCGTGATGCACATGCCCCTTTGACGATGCCAGTATGTGTGTTTGATCTGAATTGTCGAAAATACTACAGGGTGCGGCGCAATGACCGGCTACATTTGTTTTTTGAATTTTACGCATAAGAAAAAAGATAAGGACATGTGGTTGCTTCTAAATAAAACTTCATTCCTTGAGGTTACGTATGAAACACAATCAGTGACGCACCCAAAAATTTTTCAAGGGAGGAGCTAAGGCATAAATTTATTCCCAAAAAAAAAAAAAATACCAAAAAAATGAAAATCTTCTATTTTAGTATTTTGCATTTTTTTTAAATGAAATTCAAGGTCTAAAGGGAAGGTTTCAGCTCCATATCCCTATTTTGATGCACTACTGAATACAATTTCACTTTCTCATGTTGACCATCTTGCTTAACACATTTCTGAAGGCGTAAAATCAAATTTTTCAACTTTGCTAAGCAATGGTTACATTATTTTGTAATTTCTTTCGCTAAATGTTACCAGTGATGAATAAAATTGATCGGGGAGGGAAATTCTGCACGTGTGGCATTCTTCATGGTTAGCGCGAGGAGGTAAATTCCCTACCGCCTGAATACGTAAGAAATTAGTGGAAAAAATATGATTATTGCTTAGCAAAGTCTTAAAAAATTGAGTTTTACGCATCCGCAATTGTGCTAAGCAAAATGATCAACATCCGAGTGAAATTTCATTTATGTAACCTTAAAGAATGAATTTTAGTTTAAAACCAACCGCATGTCTCTATTTTTTGTCTTACGCATATAATTGGAAAAACAAATGTGGCCGGTCATTTTGGCACACCCTGTATTTCTGTTTGTAAAACATTCTTCTTACATTTCGAAAATGTGGTTATTTGGGCAGAAATACGTTTTTCGTAGAATGGACATGGGAATTAGTTTTTCGTCAGGGTTGATCGTAAGTTTCAAGTTCATAATAATGGACGAATGAGAACGACATACGAGTATGATAGACAAAAAGAAAAAAAGGTTTTCTTTTCAATTAAATACGAAATAGTAGTTTTATGATGGACCAAGTTCTTCTTAATCAGTATTGAACACAACAGGTTTTTTTTAGGTTCTAGGTGAACTAAATCTGCTGATATTTAGAGTATTTAGCGTTGATATAGAAACATGAAGAAATGGGGGAGAAAATTTGGAATCAATATTAGATAATAACAGACAAAATACAGAGAATATAAAGAAAGCCAACCGTGAAATGAACTTGAGCAAAGATTTTTCACATTTCATTGACAGTAGAGAATTCAATACGAACATAATGCAGCTATAAATATGTATGTGAGTATACTCAAAGTTTAGGATGTCGACAGATAGCAGCGCTACATTTTAAATAAATATTCCACTGAGGGTAAATTTTAGCAACTTTCCACCGGAGTCACACTTTTATACTTCCAGTTGAAAGAATTGGTCTCCTCTATTCTCTATAATATTTGAACAGGAATATGTTGAAGTTGTGCTACATATGGCTTTCAAACTCTGATGTAAACAAAACTTCTAAATCCTTCTATAACTGCAATACAGGCTCTTTTAAAAAATATATCTTCTCAAGAGTAACTACATGCACTGAGAGGAGTTCAAGTAGTATTTTTCACGAGTAGAACAAGAAATCAGGGACAATTCAAGATTTGTAGCAGGAATCACTACAAAAATAGTAAAATACGAATATATCATCTAAGATTGTGAAAAGTACTATAAACATTTAAAACGTCTAGAATAAAAAATAAGTTTTTTTTTTCTGAAAGTTTCATTACAACCAAATTCACTTCCATAAATGTGATAAGAAAAGTTAGCACCCATTTCTCTCGGTGCATGGATTTGGATTTCTCTTAAAGACAGCAATGCTTATACGAATCTGTTTTCAGACACGAATACGTGTGCAGGCATAGAAATGAGCCATCGACACACGTTCGAATAGAATATCAAATCTCTTATCGATAAAATAACCAACCCTTTTGATTTTCTAAAAACACGTCTTTTTAAATTGAATCACATTTCGCTATAGTGAAGAACCATTTTATCATTAGGCCATTTGACTTTTGGAATTTCCTCTTTCAATTTCACTTTTTATACGTACATTTCCTAGGGGGAAAAAACTTTATATGTAGACTTACATACAGGTAGACATCGTTGTATCCGCTGTTTCTCATATCAAAAATATGGTGACAAACCCTTTCGAAGGAACTCTCCTCCGTTCTTTCTTTTATACTAATACATATTAATTTATTTTTCTGAATTCGTAAAATCATAATCCAACTCCTATTTCACTTCGGCCATAAACATCTAATCATTCGTTTATCAACGAAGAATTTGAGGGTGGAACTTTATGACAAGGTAATAAAAATGAAAGTGGACGGCGAGGCTTTCCAAAGCCTATACAATGAACAAGTGAAGCCGAATTTTAAAATTAGCTACTCCAGAAGTCGTTAAAGAAGATTAGCAGATTATTTTGGTTATGCTCATTTTCGTACAGGAGGAATGAAAATCATTTCTGGTGCACCAGATGTTCTGTACGGCCAACCACTATATAATATGGCAGTACAATATTATGAATCATTGTGGTCCATTTTCTCGTTGATGCAAGTACTCTCGTGGGTGTACTTGCATTTTATCCACGTGTGCGCAGCATTGTCTGTATATTTACACGTACAGAGGTACTGCTCGTTTTCATTGTGTACCCTATCTTAGTATAGAATGTACTCGGATGCAGCTTAGGTCTCTTCTTTCCTCTTCTACATAATATATAATCTCATATTTATTTTACGTCTTAAGATGCACTTAACTGCGAACCGATTGTCGACCACCGGTTATGAGGTAATATAATTTTTCGAATACGTATCGTTTCATTTGGTAGAGGAAAATTCTTAGAGATTGGACAGGGGGTTCACTATATTCACAAGGGTTTACGAACTTATTTACGTCCAACTGAGCTAACTAGTTTATTAAAGCGGGAGGGGGGGGTAAGACACTGCCACGTTAAAAATTACGTATGGAACAAAAAATGAAAAAGTATTAAAGCGTTAAAACTGAAAAGGTGGGGAGGTGTGAAATAATAAATTTCACAACAAAGGAAGAAAGCAAGCTATATCATTCGAAAACGTTCATCTGATTAACCTGAAATCGGTTCTGCCAATCGACTGAAACGAATATTTTAATGTTACCTTGCATAAAGTGTTTCAGACGTGTACGTATTTGAAAGTATGTATATTTTCATTTTACAACACATGCGAGACCCAAGATAAGGTATGGCACTTGCGAAACCCTCCCCCCCCTCTTATAAATACTCAGAAATGAAAACTTCATCCTCACGTGGCTTGGCGACGAACTGTAGATGCCTTCGGCTATTGTAATGAAGCCCAGTTGAACGAAATTCGTATTTTATTCTCAATATACTAGATGCCCAAGCTAAAAAGAAGAAAAAAAGCTTCCTAAACAGATAAAAAAGAAGATAATAAGCGAATGAATCAATTAGTTTCAACTTTCCCATCTGTCCGAAACAACTTGCTATATACCTATTATATTACTTCGAGTACTCCAGGGCATTATATATTAAAATAATAAGTCGACCTCGACTATTTATAATTTTCAACAGTTCTAATTTTCAAAACCTCCCTCCCGCCGCCCCTCATCAACTCCATACCGAGTTATAAATTAAATGAAAATGTACTAACTCCACACGAACTGCAGTCTGTCGACACACGTATACTTCTCCTAGCTCATAAAATGATGACTTACTTCACTATTTTATATCAAGGTAATTCTTCTTTTAACCGAAAATCAACAATCTCATTTAGAGTCCAGCCGGCATGACTCTTAACTCATGTATCTACTCGTATAACACATGCTACTTGTAAAAAAGTAATTTTCTTTTTTCGACTATTGATGGCCACAAAATATGCTACAACTCCTGCAGTGCATTCGATCATTGCGGCACATAAAAGTATTCGAGCTTTAGGTCGAACTGTAAAAACATGCGATTATTCCAAGAGAAAAGTGAAGGAAGGTGGAAAAGAGAAGGGATATACCACTACGAGGAGCTATACCTATGAATCACGAAGGTATTTTTATAGTTTTGATTATTTAACAACGAAATTTAATTAATTTATGCGAATGTCCGTCACTCCATCATTTGGCTGCGTTCGGTTTACAGCATATGCAGGTATCATTATAGGAATGTAGAAAAAAAAATCGAGGAACTTGGAATGAGGAATAGGTAAAAAAAACTAGTACCATTTCAAGTCACCACCCACAAACTCATAAGGTCTTCGCATGCTGATCGAAAAATGAGTACCCATAAGCGGAACGAAAATATCTTTGATGGAGAAAGATGCGATGGTCGTGATAAAAATTCCATGAACTTGCATAAGAAAACCCTGACCTCAACGTCGAAGGTCCAAATCCACTACATATATCGAACTCGAGTAATGAACAACCTAATTTACACCTACGCTTTAGAAATGACATTCGAAAAATATAATATAGATAGCCTACCGCATTGCTGCAGAGACGAGTTGAATAATACCTTACAAAATTCCACGAGCAGGGGGATTTCACGTCAGGCCACTTAATCTAAAAAAGTGAGAAGACAAAAACCAATAATGTAACTACTGCGTGACTCACATACCTTTAATAGCACTATTCGACAATTTAGGAGCTTTTTAAAATTTACAAAAAATAAAATAGGTGATTCTTCTACTATTTTTCACACTGAATTTAAAGCAATCTTCATTTTTCTCTATTGGGTTATAATCATTTGTCTTTTATAGGAAATATTATTAAGGAATTGTATAAGAGCACACAAAAAGAAAAATTATAACAAAAAAAAATTCCAACGCAGCGAGCACCGCTAGAAAAGCAGGTTTTCGAATGGAACTATACGGCGGTCCGATGAACCATTAAAAGTATTTATGTTTTAGGATTATGCAAAGATTGGGTAAAAAATGAGTTTCTATAGCGAAAACCTGCTGACAAGTTCCGAAGAAAAATTCACAATCCGAACCTTCAAAACCACTTTTTATAAAAATCAACCAATAGATTGGCTTGAAACTTGAATGGTATATTTTAGAAGTGTGTAACATATTTGGACACCACATCGATTTCAGTTTAATTGGTTAAATACTTTCTCTATTGGAAACCATTAAACTTGTAAAAAACTTTCCGAATTCAAAGGAATCCGTTCACACACCTACAAAAATCCGAATTTTTCAGCTGCTTTTGCTATAGTATTTAGAGAACTGCAGAACCAATCGTCATGAAATTTCTATTAGACTTCAATCTCATCGAGCTTGACATCTGGTACAAGTTTCAGCCCTGTTAGTTCAGTATAGTTCTTCCTATCTCGTGTTCCAAATAATTAATATAGGAAAAGATAGGAAAATATGAAAACACATGAACAGCATTAAGAAAAAACGAGAAAAAATGGGAGAAAACAAGAAAAACCAAGAGAAATGTAAGATTTTCCGTCGAAAACCTGCTAAAAATTGCCGTTTTATTTAAATCAGGAGCGAGCCTAACCCTATGATAAATCCTACTTCGAACCGGTTTCTTCAAATTAAATGACATCGCGTTCGATTTTGATCGTTTTTAAAAGCGGCGCTTTGTAGAGCTCACCGTGATTTATTCACATTTCTCTCAAAACCCATCTAAACGTATGTTTAAACAGCCTGCACGAAGGTACCGTGAAAACAAATTGAACACAAATTGTTACTTTTGAATCCGATTTTCAAACAAATAAATTTCAAGAAAAGCGTTTACAAAAAAATGCCGAACGATTGTAAAAAATATTACAAGTAAAACAAATAAATGGGCCATAAGAAAACTATGGTATTTGATAGTATTCCTTCAGACTTGGATACTTAGAATGCACAGTTCTGTCTTGAAAAATGCACCTTTTATATTTTATACGTAGGAGGAAGGATGAAATCATATTTCACGAATATTTTATTATCGTGAAACTAATTCGGTAGGCTTTTTGCTCCTTTTTTTTTCTGCTATTTTAACGTTAGTACGGTTGCGCATATATATATTACCATAATAAAAATTGTTTTTCTCCAGCCACTCGATAGGAATATACGAATACATGAATGTGATGGATGACACTCAGTCAGTCTAACTAGTAAATGTCTTTCCAGCCGAGAAATATTACATTCAACTTATTAGCCAATGACAGAATTATCATCATTAATATTATTTAGGTACATTTTCTTTTATACTTTTCTCAATTTTTTCAACTTTTTTTTCATTAAAATTAACCATCAAAGTTACATCTACTTTGCACATCAGTCAAGGCGGATATTCGATCGAAATTAAAAATCCAACTCTATACATCTGTAAAATCATCATATACAAATGAAACAAATTTAAAAATCAGAACTCCAAGTTGGAAACAGCCAGAAAACAGCCGGAAAAATTTCCCAATTTTATGAAAATATTTTCCTTTTATATGATTTCATCAGACAACTTGATAACAATAATCAATGGTTTCGGGTATATAATCGATTAATAAGATTCATAATTTTCCATATTTCATAATCAGAAGTAACACTATAAAGATAATTAATTGCCAAGTTGCAGAATTCAAGCTTCTAGTGAAGCATATCCTTAATGACGAGCCTTGGTTAAATTTTTTTCCAGTCATTTAAAAATTACAACCGTGCCCGATGGAAAGATTAAAAATTTGAATCATAAAGAGTGTTTTTATCGGTAAACCTATCTAGTCTCTGAATAAATTCAATTTTTTACACTCCACAAAACGGGTAGCTTTTATTAAATGAAATTTTGAATTAATTCTCTCTTCAGTCACCATACGGAGTGAGGATAGACGGAAATGCGAGAGAAAAGTGAGAATAAGGAAAGTGAGATTGCTGTGAACTGAAGTATAGATTGTTCTCGGAGATAATTATGTAAGTTTACATCAAAATGAAATCAATAATTCGTCACTGACAGTATGCAAATAAACGTATGATTACGTATATTTAGATAGTATTCACAAGGCACCTCTAAAATAACCATTAAAAAAATTTTTTAAATAGAAAAAAAACGAAAGATAATCTGCTTCTATGTACTAAATATGCATCTGATTTGGTAGCAACTTGATTAATTGGATGATATCTTGATTGAAAATTAATGGACGACGACGTATATGTCCAACTAAAATGGTAAAATCATGTCAACATCCCAATTATATACCAATTTCTCACCTTTCAGAGTAAAATGGTTGCTAAAAATTGAAAATATACCAGTGTGTGAGATTTTTGGAATCAGTGCTCATCGAAAGAAATGAAAGAAATTAAAGCTTATCTATTTATTTCGTACCATAGACGAACAAAAATATAACGCAGGTGCTATCTATAAAAAAAGGACGGAAACTCAATAATGTGGGGCAAAGGTCTGTAAAGATGGCGCACTTGGTAAAATATTACACCAAAAATTCTAACCAGCACAATTATCTGAAATTTTTTAATTATTTCTGCATAGGTAATTTGGCGCTAGCAGTAATATATCCAAATTCAGCCCTCTACATCTCAGTTAGAGGTTTCTCGTACAAATTGTAAAAATTATTATTGAAAATGTTTTCAGAGAACCAAGAAAATGTTAACGCATTTAAAAATATAAACTGATCAGTAGACATTTATACTTCAGTAAGTACCAATTTTCGCAAGATACTATAGCCAATCACATTCCCTCAACGAGCAAAATGTAAAAAATAAAGCAGGTACAAATTCTCTTCACTCACCAGATGTTAAAGACATGATTCAATATACGTAAGCTGCATAGACAGTGTAGTGTACGTATACTGTATACCAACCAACCAAATGTAAATTCAGTTAATAGAAAAATTATTCCATAATTATTTTCGTCCGCCTTGAGGAGCATTCATTTTCAGGTAATTTAATTTTTCCTTTCCTCTCACATCTCTAAATCTGGAAAATAACACGAATTTTCAACCCAGCCTATCCACAATATGTGTCACATTTTGGTTATTTTAAACGACTTTAGATGTTAAAACATGCATGATGTTTATTCATGAAATCAACCCGTCTCTATCAGTTTAGTCATCGCTGTGCTGGCAATTCTGACTATACATGATACTCTTAACGTGTCGTTTTGTCATTTTCGTCTTCACATATATTTGGTATTTTTAGAAAATTCACTTCACTGTGAACCATCTATAGGTCAGTAGGTTTTTCTGACTGGTTATTTTCAATATTTTCGTATATTTGACAGTAATAGAATTTTGACCTGATACCCTTAACAGACAATTTTTTTTCCTCCAGTAGACGGAACTCTTTCCAGACTATACCCACAGGAAATACGAGTATAAGAAACGAATGCAGTAGTACAGCTAGAATTGTAAAAAAATATAAAAAAATGGACCCTTTCAAATAAATAATAATCATTGTTCTCATTTTAGGATTAGTTTGGAAACTCTACAATCGATGGTTCATAATAATTATTTAGATAGTTACATTTTTACACTATTTAGTACTTAATCACCATCAGAGTGCACTGTGCACTGGAATTGAACAAAGTTATTGGCAATACCGAGAAGCAGTGGAATAACTGTGGGAAATTGACAAAGAATTAATTTCTAGCTGAGTGAAATCGAACTTAGATAATAATACTTTACTGTTAAGCCTCCATGAAGTACCCCATTAAAATTGCTCACATTTTGAGTGGGTGTTGGCGACGCTCATCTACGATCCACATTTCGAATGACAAAAGAATGGAAACGAGGGAAAAAAACGTACGCAACATTTTGTGCACATTCTTATTTCTCGGTCAATTGTTGAACCTGGCATGGACCAACGATTTGTGTGGGCAGATACCGTAAGTTCAAGATCAATCAAGAAGATTTTATCGCCAAGGTGTCTGCTTAGGTAAGGGTCTCGAAGGTGGTTCGTTAGTAACCTCATTTTTTTTTATCTATAAGCTTTTGAGTACTTCCTTAATAAATATAATAATTATGTTCTTAATTTGGTGCAAATACTGACTGCGAGTGTGAAACTAGTCTGGTTTTGGTAAAAATTAATTAAAATTCGATTTTAGCATTGAAAATTACTTATACATTATAAAGAATTATTTTTATAAAATTTTGTTCTCACACGGTTATACGTATAAATGGACTTTCTATAATTATTTGAGTTTTTCTCCTTGTATAGCATTTTGATTCATAAAAGAAAAAAAAATTAAACTCTCGACTACATACTAGTAGTAGTTGACTGAAGAAAGAAATTTTTACATCTTCTTCATCAATTGCTTCACAGATAAATGTTACGATAGACTGACATGAATCATCAATAGTACATTCATAAATCTTGTAACTTTATTCACTATGTAAATTTCAGCTCAGCTGGTTCAGAACTTATTCTGAATCAGAAGTTTGAAACAAGAAACTCTTCACACGTCTTTTGCCTATATTTCATGGAATTTCAATGTTAAATTTTCTTTAGAAATGCACTGGTAAATATTAACTATCCGAAATAATGATAGATTCTAAAATTTGATAATAACCACACTGCCTGACAGTTCTGATTAATCCAGATGAATTCTGCCGACTTGATGTAGGAGGGCGTGGAGAGGGAATTTCGAGCACAACTTTTTAAAATAAAGCACCAACATATTCAATTTTTCAATTTTTCTGTCATCAGTACCCCTTCAGTTTCGAGTGAAAAGTTATAGTCAGCGTTTTGATTTGTTTAAATGAACTCCATTCAAAGATGTCAGCTTGCCAGGCCCATCTGGGACACCCTGTATATTAGATGCGGCTAATATAAATCCAATACGTTGTCTGGATTTATGTGGAGACTCGACCAAACCAGAATAAGAATGGCGTCATAAATCAGAAAAAATTAGTTTCTTTGACGAGTGAGCCTAGGTATTTTCAACTGCATTCGTTATCCATACTCCTCCTGTCCCTCTCTCTCTCGCTCTCTCTTCCTCTGATTTTCCTTCTTCTTCGTCGTCGTGCGGCCGCACCAAATGATAATATTTTATAATTATCGTCTTTCGGTGCGTGAATCATGATGGAGATCTTTAGACCTTCCTCGCCTTTTTGCATTTTCTCTTCATTCACGCTACCATCCCACTGGCACGCACTATAAAAAAAAGAGATAGCTGCACAGAAGAAATGCATTCAGCGTCAAACGTGCATTATTAGCGCCGAAGTCGGTTGAAATTAATTTCTGAATTCATTTACCAATGGTCACCACAATAAAGTAATAATGTGCCACACCTCGAGATGTTTTGGAATTTTGAAGGCACACTCGAAGAAAAACTGCCTAATCTTGGAGGAAGGTAGAAAAAAAGTGACGGTGGTGGCTCCACCGGTACAGACTTCATTATTTATGCGTCTGTAGAGAAGAAGGAAATTTTTGGATGAGTAAGAATGCTAATTTTTCCAGCACGTCAGAGAGAACTCGTTGACAAGTTCTACTCAAAGGTGAATACTCTATAATATTACTAATTTACAATTTCTGATGTAATGATGTGAATGAGTAGATAGCAACCATAGTAATAATTTGATGGTATCTTGAAAATTTGGTTGAAATAGACTGATATTCTAGGATTTGTACAAAATCAGGTCAACACTTGACACTGGAGTAACCAATATTGATTTCAGCAGAAAGATATTATTAACCGGCGAATAAAAGGAGGCTAAGAACCCACAGAATCAAATTTTAGCCTCCAAACATTTTCCCAAAATTTACTAAAAATAGTAAGAAAAATTCTAGCGCTTGCAAGCTCCACAAGAACAGCAGGTTTTCTTTAAAGCCAAAGGTTTGAATGAATAAAAAATTCACGTTTCTGAACCTTCAAAAACCAATTTTCACAAAAACCAACCAACAGATTGGCTTGAAGTTTGAATGGTGTACTTTAGAAGCTTCTGTTTGCACACCATATCGATTTCAGTTTAATCTGTTCCGAAGTTTCTGTATTAGGCAGCCATCAAAGCGGAACTACCCCCTTTTCATACAGAAATAAATGAATAAAAATAAAGAAATATGAAGAAAATACGAGATATGGCTATTTTTGGAACCCTGATATCACGAAACGAAAAATTATACATGTTCCATGCCTATTTGTGGAAGTCAGACCGAAATTAATTGGAAGATATCCGTCGAAAACCAGCTAAAGAAGGAATAATTTTCGAAAAATAAGAAAAAATTAATCTCAATATCAATTTTTCGGATGTTGATTTTTTTCTTAATATTTGTTAGCCACCACTCGACCTTTCCAACAAGAAAATTCCGCCAATGAGATACGCTAATCTTTGATGGATTGTGAAAATACTGTTATACAACTCCATCGCATAGATCAAACAAGAAAGATTGGGGGACGAAAATTAAGGCAGAGAGACGATTTCTACACTTTTTCTGATAAACAATCAATTCCACACAGTAGCAGAGAACATGAAAGAGTGCTGGGACCATTTAGGGGAGACATTTGCTCCGTATGAGCTGGGGAATCTATGGCACATGTTCTAACTTAATGGGAAATGCAACAAAAAAAAAAGGTGGAAACTATGTAATAAATTTGCCGATAAGTTTATTTGATTAAAACCTCACCTTCGAGAGCAGCAAACTGTTCCAGAATCTGCAAATTCACCGGAAGCGAGATGGCCAGCAGCTGAAACGGGAAGAGGGGTTTATTTCCATGCAGATGATGACTTCCAGCCAGACCACTTCGTCCACTCACTCGAGCACAAAATATTTTAGTATCGCGAATGCGCACCGCATAGAGGGCGTCAGGGTGCGAACAATTAGGCAAAGCGATTGCTGCGCTGTCAAAAAAACGCTCGGACAACGCAGCTGCTACACGGTTCCCACTGACGATGCCCTCGGGCCCTTCGTATTTTGGGTTCGAACGCAGAATACGTTTGACTCGAACTATGGCCACTTGGTCGATAAGGCCTTGGGAGTCCACTACCATCGAGTCCACTTTGCCAGTAAACACGACATCCGCGATTTCGACCACATTTTTCACACTTAAACCGCAAATACTCGGAATGGGATTGCCAGAGGCTGTCAGAAAACTACTCTGCAGGATGCTGGCAAGTGTGCTAGTAGCTGACAGCAGCAGCAGTAGCAGAATAGTATACGAGATTCTTCGAAAATGGTCGGAACTTGCTGGCATAGCTGGAGTAAGCATTACACGAGGCTTCTAGATAAGCGTATTTCTGAGTTGGTTTGATATTTTGCAGACTCCTTATGAACCTATAGGGGGAGTTAGATAGTCATCAGAGCCACGTAGAAAGAAAAAATTCTGACTAATACCAGTAGAAGAGTGTTGAGTCAAGAGCCCTCTAATTTGCAGTATGTACTTTGTTGTCTCCTCAGAACTCAAAATAATATTTAAAATCTAAAATACTTTGAAATTTCATCGGTGGTCAAATATGTAAGAAAATATAAGTACCAGAAATAATCCCCCCTAAAAAAAAAGCTGATACTAACGATATCATTCTTAAAATTTTACAACAAAATTCAACAGGAAGAAAATAAAAATTTTCAATTTATGTATAATAAAATCCACTAACGGAAATGCACTTTAGTCGCTCAATTATGCGTCAATTAATTTGAAATTGTCACTAATCTGTTCTTAAGTAGGATGAAAATAAGGATTTTTGAAGAAAAAAAAAGTCTATAGCCTTGATACAGATGAATAAGAATTTTTGAAAGGATCCCATTTAGTTCAACATCCATCATACCTGCGATATTTCCATCTACGACTCAGTTTTACCGAGCTCAAATAGAGCTACGTGTAATCTTAGAGTAAGTAGCTAAAAGTGAAATTTTCGTACCTATTTTCCATAAAGACAAAAAATTCCAAGATCTTCTCAAAACATTCAAAACTAAAATCTACGTTTACGTAATTTGAATGGACTTTTTGGTTAGAAATGTACCAGAAAAAAAATATTTTTCAGTTTGTCAAATTTTAGCCAGTACTTACACATTTTTGGTAAGGCAACTTTAATCTGCAGCCATAAAAAATTTTGAAGCTAGACTATAAAAATCCAGCCCTCCAAGTATGAAATAGCTTTGGTACGTACAGTCGGTAAGTATGGGGAAAAAATTCACTGACTAAATTTTAATGTGCCAAGTTTCAAGCCTGAAAACCTTGCTTTAAAAAAGTCTCCAGCTTACCAGGTATACTACAGCTATTCACTAAAACGCGATCATCTTTAGAGCATCAATCACAAAGAACGAGTAATTTCGAGAAAAAAATTCACAACTGTGCACTTTTCACTCACAGTAGATCTACGGCACACATTGAACAAAAAAAAAAACACTACGGCACATTGAACACAAAAAAAAAACAACAACAACAAAATGCAAATTTCGCACTGGAACCTGGTTTTTTTCGAACATTACACGCGATACTTTCGATCGAAATTCAAAAATCGCACATACACACACGATAAGCACATGTCACTATTCGAAAAGATGAACACGATAGACCCCAACCGCTTGACGATAATCTGAGAAACAACTGACGAAAGAATAATATCAGTGATCTACTGAACAAACCGGACCGGTTACTATAGAGCACATCACCAAAACGTAAAGATAGCTAGCATCGAAATTCGAATGACTAAAATCAAAGTTATGTCGATGACGACATAGCGCACGAAGGAACTTGCACTCCGGTTACGAATATTGAGTTTCGAAAGTATTCGACAGCGAATAAAAGGATAACAGAGGCGTCGATTTTTTTAGAAACGTTTTTTTTTTTTTTTTTTTGGAACGATGCACGATGTTTCGAATCATTATAATCCCCGAGATCGTTTCTTTCATATCTTACACATACGAAGTAGAACAAAACTCAAAACTGAAATTATAGATGACAAGTTCAGACAAATCACGAGGAAGACGAGGTTGATTTTTTTGGACCATGTTTGTATATTTTTCGAAATACAACTGGGATTTCTTTCATCTTTGCACTTACGAAACCAAGTTGCTTTTAACGGTTACACGTGACGAATTCGGACAAGTTACGATTATTGTATAGGTAGCTACTGTAGAAAAGTGTACGTTTGTGAAGTGGTGCTGGTGCCAAAACAAGCGCGCAGATCACCAGCTGAGCTTCGTCATCGAATGCACGTATAAAAAATTAGACCCAGGTAAGTTAGTAGGTGAGTGAATCTCAGACATTGAAAGAAATAGAAATTTTTTTTGTGAATGAACGCCTGTGAAATTGAAAACGAATCGATAGATGAGATTTGTCAGTGATTTTCTGACTCATATAAAATTGGTTAGCGGTTACGAATGTAATACTCGTAACTATGTGCAAATGAATTCATCCATTTGATCATAGTTGAAGGGAAGACGATATCCTCTTCTGAGGCATTTTTTCGGTTGGCAAAATCAGAAAAAATCCAAGCACGTTGGACTTGGAAAGAATACGAGTGCATGTACACTAGAAATACCAGGTTTTACTCGATTACTCAAAGGACTAGGTGGCGTCGTATGACCCAAGTCAGGGGTTCTCAAAATATTGGTCCTTTGAGAAGTCCATCTCAAAATTTTGAGTGCTGTCGTATATGACACCAATTGGTATTTCTAGTGATCAGAGTTCGGAAGCCGTAAGATATGGCTTTAGCTTTCAGCTTTTGGCTTCTGACCTTGAAAATAAAACTTACGCTTTCAGCTTTTGGCTTTTATGATAAAGCTTTCGGCTTTCGGCTAGCTTCCAAACTCTGCACTTTACACTTTACTTTTGTGATTTCATTTCACTGATTTGCTGATTTGTGATTTTTTTTTTTGTAAAAACCTAAAAAGCCGTATAAAAGCCATAAAAATACGGCTTTTGCTTTCAGCTTTTGGCTTTTTTGATAAAGCTTTCAGCTTTCAGCTTACCGGTTTTTTCTTCAAAAATCAATGGCTTTTGGCTTTTAGCTTTCGGCTTTCGGCTAGCTTCCGAACTCTGCTAGTGATAACACTGGAAAGACATAATAAACATTTTCAAACATTTTTTTTGTCGTCGAGGTTGACTTCGTAGCAAAGGTAGACCACATCCTTCATACTTCCATTCAAATAAGAATATTTCTCATTATAGTCTATATACGTGCATAATAATTTGTTACTTCGTTTGAATACTGCAGGTGTTACCAGCTGCTGGGGAGGAAACATTTTTTGAAAAGTTCACGAAACAAAAATGTAAAGAGAAGGAATCGTTGGTAGTAATGCAACTCATGATGAATGTAAGTAAGCAATGAGTTAAGTTGGTTAAAAATTAAAGTCCAATTTTGATTAACGATCACTCTGTGTTTCATATTTTCTGATCGAATTATTAATGGACTCGCTCTTCTGTGGATCTATTCCAACATTATGAAACTGAAAAACTGGTGGAGTTCATGTTTTTAGCTACCCGACCAGAATATGGTAGACGAGGTATACGCTATGAATTGGCGAAAGCCATTTGAAAACTATGGGTCGAATCACATGAACGTTTCCAAGGACTCGATGTTGCTACTTGCATAATTACGACCTATATTTTCGCATCATTTAAGAAAAATTTTGGCTTTGAAATATTATCCGAGTGTTTCTACGATAAAATGGAGTACGATGGTGTAAAACTGTCTGATATAATCGACAATGAATTAAAATATTGCGCAGTGATTTGTAAAAAATTAGAGAAGAAAAAATTGCCCAATTGTTCATTGTAAAAAATTAGAGAAGAAAAATGAATCTTATATGGCAGTCTTTGTAATATGGTACCAATAAGTTTGTTGGAAATAAAATATCAGAATAATCCATGATTTAGTAGCGTTTAATCTTTCTTTTAACCTCATTGAGGCGACCTGGGGTCTACAAGACCCAACAAAATATTGAATCTGCAATAGAAAATAATATTATTATAATCAAAAGGTACGAATCTCAACAAAAATAACCTCGATATTCTGAAAATTGTTGCCAAAAATAGAAAATAAGTTTAGTTTAACTCCGAGCCACTTGGCTGAAACAGTTTCAAATAGGTACCTATTTAAAATAGGTACCAAGTATTTAAAAATTTTTCAAACTGTTTTCATCACATTGATTCCACTTATCGTTGTATAGGCTATGTAGGTAGGATTATAATTGGTATTTGGTTTTCCTTCGGTTATTTGTAGGGTGTATAACGTTTAAAATAAGTTTTTTGGTTTTTAGTTGACCATTTCTTGAAACATAATATTCTTCTTGTGGATGAAAAGTATCCAATGGTGAGCTGAAAGAAACAGCAAATTTGATTTATAAATTTCTTTATTCGTCTAAAAAGAAAAACAAAATTAGCGATACTTACAGTAAGAATCCATTATAGACCACGTACACTTCAGGCAATGTGAAACCACTGAAGTATCTAGCTGTTGCTGCTTTGTATGCTCCCATGTTTTCAAAAAAAATCCAATCCCCTATTTGGCAGTCCGGAAAATTAATTTTTTCTGTTATCACGTCTAGGGGATGCTCTGTGGGTCCACAAATGAAACTTGGCATCATCCGGCTGTTTTGCAAGCACTAAAATTGAAGGAAAACCTTTATTTACGTCACTATACTGAATTTCAACATATTTTATGTCGGCCTATACTCTAAATTGAACTTTGAATACCGGTGACAGAGGAAGAGGATGAAATGAGGCGGAACCAAATAGTGAATCACTGAATGATGCAAAAATTCCATCTGGTAGGTAAAGTACATTAACAAGTTCCCCGTTTTCATCTCGAATTATACGTTTTCCATGAATGTATGTGGCAATTGAAAAAGCTGATTCGACGAAATACCTTCCAGGTTCCGCAATAATTTCGATGTCATTACTTTCTGGGAAATGTTCAATTAGGGCTTCCCTTATATTTTTGACAATCTGTAACATATGCAAACAAAGAATACACCATTTTACATCTATAATATGAAGCGCTAGGGCTATTTTTTTGTGACGGCATCACGCCTCTCCCGCTTCATCAATCGTCACGAATGGGGGCTGAAGCACAAACTCCTCACTTCGCAATACTCATATCTTAAGAAATAAAATTCCAAGTACCTATATTTTTCATGCAGAGATTATTTTGAAATATGAAAATTCTCGTTAAACCCTTCTTTCTTTAGCCAAATTCTTTCCATCATTCAATAGCTTAGAGACAGATGATAATATGATAACTGGCAACCCAATAACCCAATTTCTCTTGAACCAAAATGTCTCATATTACAAAAAGTTCAAGACCTTTGCATTTCTGAATTTCGTTTAATGATGCTACTAATGATTAAAAGATAGATAACTATGAAATCTAACTACTTAATTAGCCAATTCCATCCGAAGTTGAGGATATTTTTATCAGTTTGTCCGATAAAATGGTATTAAATGATGCAACAAGTAATACTCATTCGATTTTCATAGGATTTTAATTGATCTATGATGGACTTTAATACTCGTGGTATTTTTATGCGGTTAATGTTTGCTTGAGGAACAAAAAAAAAAAAACGTTCTAAAAATAAAATGAAAAGTAGATTTTGAAAAGTGTGTGTCAGTGAGTGAAATAAAATTGTTCATACAGAAGCGAAAGTTTAATCCCCCCTTACTATCAAATAATTTGGAAAAAATTGAAGTTGAAAACAATTAGGAGGGGGCCTCTTTGCTGGAAAAGGGCCTCACGAGTGATCTCGCCCCACCTATTTCAAAATACGTGTGTGCCACTCCCAGAAATACGAGTACATATTGGTCGAGAAATTTCTGACTTGGTATATTATAACGTAGGCTACATATATTTTCAAGCTCAAATTTTATCAAAGCGTCTTACCTCGTCAATAGACGAACCCTTATCACCCGGAAATCCACCTCCGATGTCTAATATTCGCATTTGAAACCCAAGACTGTGTCCTAAATCAAATAATGAGCGAGTCTTGCTAATGGCTCTTTTGTAAGCAGTTGGCTCTAGACAATTAGAGCCCACGTGGAAACATATTCCAACTATCTTCAAGCTCAATTTACGAGCAAGTCTGAGTAAATCTGGTGCTTCCAAAATACTATCGCATCCGAATTTCATTCCTAAATTAGTCCAGCAAGCTGCAGCGTCACTGCGAATCCGAAGAAGGACACTGAAATTTGATTGAAGTAAAAACCATTAATAATTTTTATTCGGTATACCTACGTATATGTGTTGATGTTTGAATTAAGTCTGTAGTGAGGCAAGATTGGTAATGATGAAGCAGCTTATTTTTGAGAAAAAATTGCAGAATTCAGAATTTTAAAAACAGAAGCAAGTTTGCTCTGACAATAAAAGGCTTGACGAGAGACTGTTCAATAGCAATTTATGGGAGGTGGAAGAAAAATTTTTCTAGAAAAAATTTCCGATTGAAAATAGACTCTTTCTTCGGAGGGGAGGTGGGATGAAATGAATTTTCAAATATTCAGGGGGGACTTGTCAGTGAGCGAAGGGGATTGAGCATTTCTGCGTAAAAGAACATGAATTAGCCTCTGGTTTCTTACTGATAGCAAGACTGACTCAAAATAAAATGTATCAAAGTTGGCATATACTTGGCTGTGGGATGCAGTTGTTTGATTTTATGCATTTCTTCTTCTCCATCAACTGTTACGGTGTTCACCTTTTGCTCTGCTGCGTATTTCAAATGGGATATCAATTTGCAAGGATTTGCAAAAATAATACGAGATGGATGCACTCCCAGCGATAGAACTGTCTTGATTTCATTCTATGAAGAATGAATAGAAGACGTCATAGATACTCGTATATTTGGTAAAATAATTGTTAATTATAATTGTATGTACATGAACTTGCCATGGAAGCACAATCGAAGCAAACACCAAGAGCCGACAAAATGCGTAAAAGAGTTGGATGTGGATTGCATTTGACAGCTGAAAAACAAAAAAAAACCATCAATAAGTAAATAGATGACGAGTATCTGCGCTACACATAATTATATAGATAGAGACGTTTTATAGGGACTTATGAGACCCAAAATAGATAATCATAAAATTCGCAAGACCCTTTTTAACAAAGTGGAACCAACCAGTGAGTTTAGGTTTAGTCTGGGTACAGGTAATGGTAAAATACAGGAACTCACCGTAATATGGAGTGATACTAGGTAATTTTCTTCTCCAGTTGTTGACTTTCATCAAAACGTCTTCAACATTTAAAACGTAGAATGTCTCGTCGGTGGACTAAAATTTAAATAAATATGTAGCCAAGTACCCACTATCCAAAACATGATATTGTGTTATGAACAAAAGATAGCCTACTTTATATATGTAGTTTCAAAAATGAGGAGGTTCTCTAGATCCAGGAACCCAGGATCTACGTGCAGTTGAAATTTCAATCGAATCCGTCAACGAAGTAATGAATTATTATGAAAAATTCTCAAAACACGTTTTTTAGAATTTTTGAGCTTTTTGAACTTTGAATTAACCCCAAAGTTTGCTAAAACGCGGTCGGGATCAGTAAAAATTTTTTAAGCTTATCCGTAAAGAAATCCGTGCAGTAGAAGAGGCGTGAAAAGATTACAAAACAAATTTTAACAATCCGTCAACTTGAATAACAAACGAGGGAACCACTATCGATACATACAAGAGTATCAATTCATAAAATTGTATCGGTTAAAATTAGCAACTGCGCATATCTCACGCTATTTCTTTCAACCAATATCCATATGTGTATATGTTACAGGCAAATTGTGAAAACTAGCATTTAATTAAATGACTAGGCATTTAATTAAATGACGAATGAGCTGTGAACTGTACGTCATTTAATAAAAGGACTAGTCAATTAATTAAATTCCGCAACACAGTTAGGCAGGTTGTGAAATGTTCATTCGTTTCTACCTTATCGCGCCCCTCATTCTTGTTCTTTCTCATCTGATTTTGCTTGCCGATACCTATTTTTCGCAAAGAAAAATTTTGAAAATATCAAAATTCAAGTTGAATGTCTACTCAAAACTTTCCTCAGACTCAACCGATTTGAGTGGTCAAAAGCTCAAGTAAAAGGTCTTAATCCACTAAGTGTTCTTAAACCAAAATGAACATGATACATTAATTAGAACCTGAGATATTGATGTTTGAGTGGTGGAAAAACTTGGAGAAAGCATGAATTTTGAGTATAACTTGAGTAAGGTCAGAGGTGAGTGAATTCCAATGGGTGATGACATATCTACACATAAATACCATTCATTTCAAAAAAAAAAAAAAATGAAGCAAATCGGTCGGATAGAACTGCCGGACAAACTTGTATTAGATTCTTTTAATGTATAGATTTCATTTTGTACAATTTGCCTAGTTAATGTTCGGCATTTTATTAAAAGCCTAGTCATTTTAATAACTGCCTAGTCAAATTATTGAATTTTGTTCGTGATTTTACAATGTGCCTGAAATCAAGCGTAATTTAATTAAATGCCTAGTCATTTAATTAAATGTTGGAGTTTCACAATTTGCCTGTAACATACGAGTATATTCACTATTGATAAATTCCGTTCTCGATTTCCATAAGCATTCAAATTTGGCGCTCAAAAAAGCGTACGTGTGATTGGCTATGTCATCAACTGTTCGCTGTTTGATTGGACAAAGGTGCAGAAAACTAATACGAAATCGGTAGGTTGTAGAAAAGTGTACCACATTAAAAATATTATATCCTCCTATATTTTGCTACGAGTAAATTGTTGATTTTTGTGATCAAAAAATTTTATTTGGTAATTTGAAACTCCCTTTCATTTCCAACCTGAATAATAGATATCTAAATGCAAAAACAAATTTATAATGATATCGTATATTGGTAGTGGGGATAACTCTTTCACATTACGTCTACTTTGCTCATCAGTAAAAGCAGATATTCAATTGAAAATACACATTTAACTCTATACATTCGTAAGTTCATCATGGAAGGAGAACAAATCCAAAATTCATATCTCCAAGTAATTAAAAACTCATCCAGAAAACAGTGCGGCCATTTTTGCTTATTTCATCATCAGAAATACCCCCATCATTGAGACATCGTATAGCCTACTTGTAGCGTTCGGGCCTCTAGTACCTAAAGCATACCCTTAATGAAAACCCAACATTTTTCACTAAAAACATTGCGCTACTAATATAATTATTTATAAAAATAATAATAATAACTTTAGTGAAATTGAACAAAAAATAAAATAGATTAATAAATTAAAATAAATGAAATAAAATAAAATTAACCTAGCTGTTTTATATTAATACTTTCAACACTTACAATGTTTTCTGCAATTCTTCTGATCACGTTTAAAATAACCCCATCAAGTTCCAGATTTTGTTCCAATCTTTTGTTAAAATTATATGTCATGTTCACACAATCAGTGGCGGCTCGTGTATAGGAGTTGCAGAGCTGCAGAACCGCATATGATTTTCCAAAAAAAAAGAAAAAAAAAAAAAACTAACAATAATGAAAAAAAGATGAATTTTGCATTAAAACTTATATTGCTTTTAAATTAATTTCAAAAAGCAGTACTCTTGAACCAACTCTTTGAACTACGTAAAATCATAAAATGTGTTGCGCGTGCATAGAAAGACGAGTGAAATAGAGGAGCTGCAAATTATACAATAATAGACGATTGAAGAAAAATGAAAAAAAAAACTGCAGAACTACGTAATGAATAATATTTGTATCTTTTTTAAACAATGACTTTCTATTGCTTCCATGCTGCAGAACCGTCACTGTACATACTTAACCACGAGCCGCGCCTGCACACAATCAAATTACCGATTCAAAAAAAAAAATTTTTTTTAATAATCAGCAATTGATCTGATCAAGTAAACCAAGATAACCCAAAACCAATAGAGGTTTATTCACTGTCGAAGAAGCACCTCTGCTCAATCAACCCCAGCATATCTATATTCAAATGGTCGAATTTTTTTTCAAAAAAAAAAATGATATTCCGACTTACAGTGTTTTTCCGTGACACAGTAGAATCAAAAGAGCCGACAACTAGGCAATATTGCGCATAATAAAAAGATAAGGAAAGATAAGATAAAAAAACATAACAGTAGATAGCTTATATATATTTGTAATATTCTTCGTTGGTAGGAAGAAAAATATGTTGTTATTTTTTCATCAAACTCGAGCAAAAATTTCAACACCGATAAACTGTTTTGAATTGGTGTGTCGACCAGTCGGTCTTTATGAATAGGAATCGTATAATGAACAGTTCTTTTCAATTTAAATTCAACTCGCACGACGACAAATTTTCTTACATCATTTTACCAATAGTTCGCCAAAATGAAGCTTTGAGTGTGGTGACACGTGCATTTTATCCCTACGAAAACGTATGCAAAGGCTTAAAATTGGCCGAAAATACGAAAGCTGTCAACGAACTAAATGAATTAGTCAAAGAGTCGATCAAAGATGGCATATCAATTGTGGCTGTGGACAATACCACAAATGAAATTATCGGCGTGTCTATAAATAAAATCCACGTACGTAGACTGTGAACATTAATATGGCAATCCGAATACGTTTCTATAACATACCCAAACAAATTAATTTGTTACTTTATTTGAACACTTCAGAGGCTGCTACCTGCTGGAGAGACATCATTTTTTGAACATTTCGTGAAAGAAAGATGCAAGGAGAAAGAGTCGTCGATAGTAATGCGATTTATGATAGACGTAAGTAGACAATCAATACCGTCGAACGGGGTGACTTTACATTCAAGGGGCGACTTTACCCACTTCGTTTTAGCCCAATAAATAAATTGCCAGGCAAAAATTAAAACCAAAATACGATTTGGATCGAAGCAGGTAGAAGAAGGAAAAGAAAAAAAAGATCGCCGCCCCTACCTCACTTCACCCAGTAACAGAACAACAAAATAAAGCGGCGATATGGTTTTTTCCTTTTTTCTTATTCATCTTTCTTTTTTAACCACAGACACTCAAAATATTAAGTTCGGTTTCATACGGTTGAAGTTGGTACTTGACTAGTTTCTTTTCAATCGTATGTCTGAGTACAAGCATCCTCAAATTTTGCCTCCCCACCCATCAATAACCCGTCAATTACAAATTGATGGGTAAAGTCGCCCCATTGAGGGGTGACTTTACACAAATTTTTTGAAAAATCATAAAAAATAGAAGGAAGGCTGCAAACTCAAACTTTTTTTTACAATTGTGTTGAGAAATGTTAGACCTAAATTTTAAAACCAAATTCATTTCAATAGCTTCAAAATTGGGAGAGTTATTAAAGGACAAAGTTGAAAAACATAAAAAAAGTGTGTAAAGTCGCCCCATTCGACGGTAAGTAAAGTATTTTAGAATCAAGTAATAAAAGCTGGCTCGTGGATTTTCTGACTCTTGTCTACATCATAGGGGGGGGGGGGGGGGCGTGATAGGACAAAAAGAACAGCTACACGCACGGATTAACCAAAAATTTGGAATAAATTACGTTTGTAGGCAGATCACTGCACCACAAGGCACAAGCTAAGGGCTCCGCTACATAGCATCATACAATCTGTCAAGCAAATTCAAACACACTGGTTCTTATGCGAGTACATATGTATAGCTACATCCGTGTCTGATGAAGTTTTGGGATGTCTGCATCATACATCCTACAGTTTCAAATGAGACTGAAACTGTCGGACGCATGATGGAAACTTTGTCTAACGAATTGTATGATACGGTACTATAATATGTAGCGAAGCCCTAAGGCGAAGCTAAGCTGGTTCGCTTTCAAACCATCCATAATATATATTTGCATTAAAAATAAACTTCCTTCAAGCCTTAGATTTTATGGTGAGGATAAGAACAATTTTATCATATTTTTTAAATATGTAAAAATATTTTTATGTAGGTACTTGCATCAAAAACTTTTATAAAAATATTTAAATCACACGTTCGAGCCGAGGAAAACAATGATGATATAGTTATGAATTCCTCATTTTAAATCAAACTCAGAAAGTCAACATTTTTACCAAACTTCAAGATAAGTAACTTTTATGAATGAGGGAGAAAAAATACATGCCTGTGTCGAATACAGGGTCTATCTTCATTTACACACACCTTAAAAACGAATTTTTGATGATTAGAAGAATGTTTTGTTAAAAAAAAAAAAAGGGTACCACTGAATTAGCACAACTATACCGATTATAAAAATTAAAATACACAAAAGATACAAGGCGAAAATGGGACCCAAGAGTATGAAAAAATATTTTCGTTTTATAATTTTAGGCAAAAAATTAGAAAACAAAAAATAATTATTTTTCACCTTAACGATAAGGCCCCATTTCCGATTTGGATCCCTCGTCATGGGGCATCCAACCCGTATGTTTTATAATAATTATTGGTATGGTTGTGCGAGTACAATGTTTTCATATTATTTGTATTGCCCACACTGTGTAGAGTATCTTTCTAAGCTATTTTAGCTTCTTAATACTCGATGGGTGCACAAAAATTTATGAAACTCAGACATGAAACAGAACTATTCACTATAGATAATACAATAGAAATATGGCAGTCTGAAGAGTTATCAAACCTGGGTGCTAAATCCAGACAGGAAAATTTGCATCGAGTACCAGTAACATAATAATTGAGTGCTAAATCTGTCAAATAGTTGACGCACAGAACACAGAACTTCGTTGTTTGGTTTTGTGCGGTGTACGGTAGTAATTATACACACTGACACAGCCATAAATAGCATATTTAGTAGATTATAATAACACGTCACGTCATAAGCATAATCAACAAAGTACCAAGCACTTTTAGTTCAGACTTTCCATTATTGAAAAACAATAGGTAAATTATTTTTGATATTTTTTTAATCGAATTCTCAATGGACTTGCTTGCAGTGCGAATCGACTGTAGATCTATTCCAACATTTTAAAACCGACAAACTGATGGAAATCATGTTTTTGGCCGTGTTACCAGAATATGGCCAACATGGTATAGGCTATGAATTGGTGAAAGTTGATCTAGAATTATTGGCCGCATTGCATGAAAGTTTCAAAGGAACCGATGTTGCGATTGCCTTATGGACAACCAATTATAGTGCAAAAATTGGGGAACGTCTGGGCTTTCAAGTATTATCCGAGTGTTTCTATGACAAAATTGAATACGATGGTATAAAACTATCTGATATAATCGACAGTCAACATAAATGTTCTCGAGTCGCTGGTAAGAAATTGGACAAGAAAAAATAAAGTTACGTAGAAACAGACAATGGAAATATTGTAATAAATTTGTTGAGAATAAAATAGTATTCAGAATAATCCATGATTTTATTGCGTTTTATACTTCTTTCAAAAATACACCCACATGAAACGCAAATGTACGAGTACATAAAAGATGCTAGCCCCAAGAAACCTTTTTTCTGCGATCAGTATACAGGGTGTTCCGACTCGAATTCACTACCAAGCAACTGTAGATAGAGCAACATGAGTTACATTCATTTATACAATGGTTTGCCCACTTCCCGGTAAGTAGGTCTTGTCTTCCAGACCAATTCAGGTGATAATTTTTATTTCAATTCATACATGTGAAAAGTTTGAAATGAAAAATGTTCTTATTTTTTTCAATTTTTTTTTGAAATTAAATGAAAAATGTCATGAAAAATTATTTTTCAAGGAGAATCAACGTTATGGCATGAAAAGAATTTTTGGGAGAAAGTTGATGGTCTAAAAAAAATTCAATGCTTCGGCCTTTTGGGTTAAAATAGCAAAAAAAAAAATCAAACTAAGTAACTTATTATTCAAAGAGAATATCAGCTATCTTGGAGAAATGTTTTTGGCTGCAACCGAGTTGAGTCCCGTCAGGAAATTAGAGGTAAAATATTCTCCGAGTTGAGTCCCTGGCAGCGGGGGGTATTTGCGGAGCTTATAAGTATGCAATTCCGAGTTGAGTCCCAGTTTTGCTTACCTAATTAATATGTAATTCCGAGTTGAGTCCCAAAACTTGCGGAGATCAGAAAGTCGACAGCAGGGGGTATTTTTGGAGCTTATTAGTATGTAATTCCGAGTTGAGTCCCAGTTTGGCTTATTCGCATGCATTAATGGACGAATGGTGAGAAATGGCACCAACATTGTTACCCATAACCAACCCACTCTCTTACTTTGGTATATCTTGGTCAAACTCTACTTAGCAGCAAGAAGTAGACTCAAGTAACTTGACGTTCTCGTGTGCAATATTTTTTTGCTTGCTTGAATACAAAATACTCAATCTTATCTCTGTCGATAAGAATGACAACAGAATAATGCACTTTTAGCCTCCTGATACAAATCAGTCCGTCAATTTCACATCGTTTAGTTTGTGCTCATAGTTCTTCCAATGTATATCGACAGTCCTAAGTCTGTAAAAGTGAGAAGGGAAATAGGAATTGAAAACATACTGGGACTCAACTCGGATATTACATATTAATTAGGTAAGCAAAACTGGGACTCAACTCGGAATTGCATACTAATGAGCTCCGCAAATACCCCCTGCTGTCATCTATCTTCTCTCCGCAAGTTTTGGGACTCAACTCGGATATTACATATTAATTAGCTCCCCAAAACAGGGACTCAACTCGGATAGAAATTCTGGTTTGGGACTCAACTCGGGTTCGCCCATGTTTTTTGTGTCATACTGGTGTCATATGATATACAATTGGTCTTTTTTTTCGAAAATAAATTTTTGAAATACCCTTTGAAATAACATTTTTTTAAACTTATGTAAGTTCAAAAAAAAAAGAAGAATTTAGAACGTTTTGTACCTCAAATTTTTCACATAATGCCAAAAGGACAGAATTGACCAACCCTCGTTTTTACAATAGTCGAAGATTTTCCTGATGGGGAAGGGTCAAACGACTTTGCTCAGGAGGCATTTCCCCCTGCCCCTGCCCCCCGGCTACGGCCCCGAAGCCGTCACATTAAAAGTGCTGTTCTCACAGGAACACAAGATTTCCGCTTTCGGCGAACAACTACAATAATGTACCTTTGGATTACGAGGCCTAAGTATATTTTTTATGCCTAATTTCACTTGACCAGTATTGAACAAAAAAATAGTACAATCAAACTGGGTTCTAAGTACGAATTTCAACAAAAATAACCTCGATATTCTGAAAATTGTTGCCAAAAATAGAAAATAGTAATGTGCCGGTTTGATTGTACAAAATCTTCGAGATTTTTCTGATAAATTTCGTACCAGCCACAACAAATACGCGAAGAGAATAAATCTAACACAATTTCGACTTTAATTAATAAATGTGTAAATTGATAAAATTTCATAATACGGAACGAAGCCGGATTAAAGAGTATAAAAAGCTTGGGAAATATTGAAAAATATTTATAAGATTAAATCTATCAGTGTAGATAAGGATCTGTTACTTAGCTCTCTCATCAATAATATTCGAGACAACATACAATTAGGTAACTATACTGCCGTGAGTATTTTATTTCACAAAATATGAGTAGTTTTTGAGAAAAAAATAACGAATTTTGAAACACCCTAAAGCTATTTGTAGGGTATAATATACCAAAAATGAAGTTATATGTACCTATTTGTAATGTATGATTATTCCAAGCTTAAGGCTTTAAATTAGTTTCATATCACTTAATAGCCAAGTTCTAGCAATTTTTTAATACGTATACAAGTTGTCCTATAATGTCGATAAGAAAGTCCGTATTCTTTCAATAGTAAATAAAACTGGAAAAAATCGCTTAAATAAAAGATCGATTTTGAAAATATTCCAATTTGATTCGTTGAACCGACCTTGATCAAGAGGAACAAATCTAATCAGTGGGCTTCATACTTCAGTCATAATTTTATTACCTCCGGTAGGCATACCTAGTAGAAAATAAGCAGAAATTCGAGCTTTGGATTCAGTTTTCACATAGGTATCTAAGTCCAGTTACACGAAACTGGCTTTCGGAGATAGAAAATGTTCAAAACATTTTACAAATTGATATTTTTGCGACAGATTTTAGCATTGAAAACGGAACTAACTTTACATAGTACTCAGAAAAGTAGATCAACATCGCATACATATTAGGTATGTTACGTACATCGTGATGTTTGTGTTGAACAAATATCATAAAGACATAAATACTTTTCTGCTCTTGATATTATTTGTTCGCATTCAGCACATAGATTTTAGTGCTTTGACGTGGTCCTATTTGCAAAAGGCACGATAGTACGAGTAAATATTACAAATTCTATAAGGTAATATCATCGTCCAAAGCCTTGTACGCCCATGGACTGCACAAATTGACGTTTCAAAAACCAAACAATACTCGGGACTGTGTATCGATTTTAAAACAACCAAGAATAATTGCCCCCTCCCACCAGAACAAAAATTTTACATGTAATCATAGCTTCAAAATGATGTCACCAAAGAGCATGACCAAGAACTTGCTTTTCTAGCGTAGCTTTATGCTGCGCTAGAATTCACTTCAGCTCACGTCGAATAATGCCTTCACACCTACACCACCGTCTCAGATACACGAGTAAAAGAACTGAGAAAACGTTTTATTGAAAAAAAAAAAAAAAAAAAATTAAGAAAATAATAACACATTTTCCAAACAATTTGGATAACATTTTCCCTGTCGAACGTGGGGTTCACAACCACGCAGGAAGTACTAAAAATACCTACATCACTCTTCAACGATGTAAACTTTGGTAAAACAAATCAGCCAAGAACAGTCCGGTTCAAGGGCAGAATTACGTTGAAATAATGCTTACAGTAAGTAGCAAAAAATAAAGAGCAGAAAATAAAAAGTAGAAGTACAAAACAATCGATTCGAACGATTAATAAACACACACGATAGACTTTAAAAATAGAAAAAAATAAGAATCACAATTGCAAAACGAGGGGGCCAGAAAATGGTTTACATTCAAATTGGAATATTTGTATTCACCAATTTAAAGTAGGGGCTAGGGGAAGAAAACCGAAAAATTAAAAATAGCAAGTCGCAGTTTGCACGTTATTTGTAAAATAATTATTACAAAATATAAAATTTGTTGTTATTATTACTATACTGAAGTTGCTTATTTTTATTATGAGAAGGAAGAAAAAAAGAAAACAACAACATCAAAAAAGTAACTATTAAGTATTTGGGTAATCGTAAGAAAAATATGGGGGTTAGGGGGATAAGTGGTGGACCAGGAGGAAAATAATATGAGAAATAAACGGTGGGATTTGACGCAATGAGTCGTATAATAATAATATGTAGAAATGTCGAAGCTATATTTGCGTCTAATTGTTCGAACAGAGCTTATTAACCTCTAAAGACAAAACGAAAATATCGGATAATACAGTTTATCATAACTGATGAATGTTGTGAAAGACGTGTATAATTATGTCGGCATTGATTCGTATGATCTTTGGAGACGATGCGATTCGAAGATGCAATTATATATTGTGCACATGCGCAGACACCGCATTCGACAGCTACGGACGTCACCGAAAATTATACGTTGAACGTTTCCACACAAAATAATTAAAAAATGCCTTTCATAAATTGGAAACGCCAGAAACTCATTTCCGACATATTTTTGTTCGATTATAGGGAGCAAGTATTCTTGGTCGTTTATTTTGTTCTACCCGGACTGACTATAAGTCAGAAAGGATTATTAAAAATTAACCAATCAAGTTGTTTATTTTGAGACGAAGTCTGAGAAAAAGTATCTTTGGACCATAAATATTTTTTCGTTCTTCCGATTTTCATTGAAATCAGTTGCGTTTAATCAGCAGATCATTTTAGAAACCAATAATTCCTAGTGAATGCAGGAGACTAATTAATTTAAGTTTTAACAGAGAACATTTTTCAGGGTATAGTTCCGAGTATTCCAAACTCAACATTTGGTTAGAAATGAAAGCGCAAATTAGGGAACTCAAAATGAAATATTTAAATAGAGGCAATTCACCAAACCACTTTCAGTGCTCCATTTTTAACCAATCTGTTCTCAAAAGTTCATCCCCAGGGTGATAGTTCAATAGAAATTTTATTTTGTTTACGAGAAAAATGTAAATTTGTACAGCCCGCTAAAATTTAATCGAAGCAAAATTTTAATATTCTACCAAACGAGCACCTCGGAGACATTCTTCGAGAGTATACAGCCAGAAATTTCAGAGATCAACTGGGGCATATAACTGAGTCATAAAAGTCCATTCAAGTAAATGCCATTTTTTAACATACAGAAACTACACCGTTAAAAGAAAATATAAAAAAACGCAAACTTGGATTTAACAGACAGTAGGTACAGTTTTCGTTTTGTTTTTTTCATGTTTGAATATTCCTAAAATAAGGATAATACGCAATGATTCTGATTTTATTTCCAACGAATTTAACACAAGATTTCCATAACCTGTCCACTCAATTTGAAAAAATCATGGGAAATGTCAATGATGAAGATGGTAAAATTAAGCTCGTCTAATCAGAATACCCAACTAAAATGTGATGACGATAACTCAACTGTGGAGAGTAAAGAGGAACCCAGTCTTGATTTTGAGTAAATAATACGCCAGTCAAAACTTACATTTTATACAAATCCACATAACAGTTGCCAGTTAGCATCCTTTTCTTCCGCTGACCATTAACAACCTTTTCTACAATATTACATATTAAATAATTTTGAAGGTAAGAAGAAGAGGAACCATATCGGACTTCCTAAGCCAAAAAAAAATCTAATCAACTTCGTGAATCACATCATCAACTACAACCAAAATTAAATGAAATCCTTCCAACACTTCGTGAAAATACTAAAAGAGGCACGAGAAAAAGATTTTAGTAAGGCTGACACTGGGCTAGTTGTAGAAAATACTACTCTATAATTTATAGTCGGAACCAGATCTCAAATTTTCCACTTTCAGCAAAATGAAAAATTTTCAATCTTCCAGAAGCTCGTGTTTGCCACACTCGCGTATGAAACTCTCGATGAAAATTCTCTTTTCAAAATCACAGTACTTTGGTAGATGCTTCGAATACCTCTTATCATAATAATAAATATTGCCCCGGCTAAAATGCTGAATGCACACTGAGCTCGTTATAACCCTGAGCTAAATTGGTTCTTCCTTTGAATAAGAGCCTTACTTTTTTGACTGGGTTATCAGAATTATAACACCTATACTATATTATCATTTGATATACCACATATTGCACTAATGAACGAGTGCAAGGACAAGGATATGGCGAATTTTCTAAAGGAAAAGAGATAGAAATTTGACTAGATACAACAACAAAAAAAGGGCATTTCAATGGGAATAAATTATTTCCAAGTGTTAGTAGGGTGCCACTTATATCATATCTTTCGATTACAATTCAATTTGTTTTTTCCAACAAAGGCGAAATGAAGTATTAAAGAAAGTAGGAGGCCACTTTTTCACGTTATTTTAGACCTGCCACAATTCATAAAAAATCTTTAATACCCTCTAGAATATAAGACTAGTGATATTTATATTTTTTCCATGTACTACCAGTTTGATTTTCAATACTGAATTGGTACTTTTAATTTAATAAATGAACAGTGATATGCATAAAGGGAATAAAGTCCACTTTTTTCAAAAACTAAATTTTTCTACGATTCAATAATATACACTCATCCTTTATTACAGTAGAAGTACGTCCCAAAATGCAACAATCGCTGAGAAAATAGACTTCAACTTTGAAGTGATATGTAAAATAAAAGCGTGTTTTTGTTCCCCTGTAAAATTGCGAAAACTGGACTTGATCCCCCTTCTCGCATATCACTGTTCAAATAACGTCAAGAAAAAACTTCATTTGTCCCCAGCAGCCATAGAAACAATCGACTTTGATGAAATTTATAACATTTTCATACGCTTTCATTCGATTCACTCAATTCTTCACGAAATTAATAAGTTGCTTTAATCGGATAACAAAAGCGCTGCGAGCGTTGCCTGTTGAAGGCGTGACTGAAACGAACACACACACGTACACAACAAAAATGTATTTTAAACGCGTGGACGCGTTTTTCGTTAAATCATTTCAATTTCGTTTTTTTTTTTGGCTTTTGAATAACAGTTTTCCATTTATACAAACAATCTGTGTAAGAGTTAAAAATATGAAATCACTTGTCTAAATTTCACGAACCAACTACTTGATATTTAAGATTGAGGAGATTTCCTATCTCTTAGATACTTTTTCCAAAACTGGTTTTTCATGGTAACACTATCATCTAGAGCAGAAGCCAAGTAAGTTCTTCCAAATTTAATGGAATTTTGGGGGCAGTTCAACAGCTTCTGAATTTCTTCTTTTATTCATAAGTGGCACCCTAAATGTTAGTAGCAGGTTTCAAATTGCGCTGAACACGTACTACGTAAATAAAACCGATTAATTTAATGCTACACGCTAGTGGTAACTGTTTTGGCAGCAGAATTCGCAGCCTTTTTCGTCGGCCTGAATGTAATCCACGAATACAGAAGGCTGCCAACGACGCTGATATTGATTCCAATGAAGTTTTCCAACGAATATACATAGTCACCACCGATAAACATTCCCAAGTATGTGACTAAAATATTTTTCAAGCACCCAATAATGGTAGTGGTCAGGGCTGAATTGAATTGAGTACAAATCATAATGCTGTACATCAAGACGAAGCCCATTATGCAGGACAGAGCGTACTGAGGAACGAATTCCGGATTCAACCAGTCAGGGTATTCAGAGATCTTATGCAAATCTCCGGTTTGCCATACGATCACAAACAAAACAGGTAACATGAATAACGAGCAATAATACAATAATCCATACTTGTTCATTTCGGATCGTGCGTCTAATTTCTGCTTGGTCACGATGTTGTTGCTGGCAGTCAGTAAATCGTTGAGTAAGACGAATGTGTAGCCTCGCAGGTTGAACCCGAGATCTTGAAGGGCAGCAATAGCAGCGCCAAAGATCATCAGAAAGACAGATAACTGGACGCTAAATGAGGGTGTCACCTGTTTGGAGGGTGAAAAAATACTAGATTATCAAAGTTTTAATAACTTTGTCAAGACAGAAGTGTACTTTATCAGTAACGACTCGAGTTTATTTGATTAAAATTACTGAGAAAACTAAATAAATGAGATCTAAATGGGTAGAACATAGAATTATTCACGAAACTCTTAAAAGTCAAGCATTACTTAGCTTTGACTGAATGAAATTTCTTGAAACAAGTATCGAAACATTAAGAACGATTTGAAGTATCAATCAAGTATTGTGGTTTATCTACTATTTTCTAATATTTAATAATTTGCTATATTCAGTAACGTTACCTTCAGAATCACATACTCGCCAACCATGGTCATGAAAATGGACAACCGTCTGAGCATGGTGAACATGGGCAAGCTGAGCTCTTTGGTACTACCCAATCCAAACACTGTGTTACCGATATAAATGAATTGCAGCGGAAATATTTGATAGAAAATGCGAAAGTGAAAATTCGGGAATTTTATATAGCCCAGCTTTTTGGCGGCAAATAGCACAACGACGGTAGTAATCATTTGACTCAGTGCTAAAAACTGGAACGAAGGGAACTTGTAGCTGGTCAATACTGATTTGTTGACGACAGTAATGAAGAACGAGGCTATAGCGTAGAATAGAGCTGTGCCGATTTTCATAACCATAATGTGGTGATCGGTATCCACGAGAATGGCTTTAGCACAATCCGGATTTTTGTGGCAGGCGACAGAATCCGGCGATTTGGAGTGTTTCTCGTGGGACGTCATGGCCATCAACGAGGTAATTCTGTAGGAAACATTCAATTAAGAATTTGATTCGTTGGAAAGAAGAAACTCGAATGATCAGTACTTACTCTTTAGAGCAGAAATGCAGCTGTCGAAAAATGTAACGTAAGTTCCTCATACGTTATTGATAATAAATTTTCTGCTCGATAGAACGAAAACATGATCTGCTGAAGGTAATAACATGAAGGAAAAACGATACTTAAAATAGCAATAATGAAAACCACGATCGCGCAACGAAAAAAAACTATTCACGAACACGAAAAGTAACTAGTTGATAGAAAAATTAATTATGTGAAACATCTAAAACTTCGAAGCAGAAAAAGTCATGAAGACAATGACTGATAAGAACAACCTTGCAAGTTGAAACTACAGGATTGTGAAATGTGAACATAAAATCGATAGTATTTCATTTCGATGGTGGCACAATACCGATATGATGCAAATTCAAAATATTTTTTCAAATTTTCATTATAATTTCAATGAATTTTTTATTTTTCTGGAGACAAAATTTTTTCTATCGATAGTATGAAGTTATCGATCATTACCGTTGTATAGATTTAGATTTTTAAATGCTTGGGTTGGCTTGCGGTATGATTGCTGAATTGTTGGGTTGTTCCCTCTCGTCCCTCGTTCCTCTTCTCTTCTGCATGTCGCTGGCAGTCACTGGTCCTCTGCACTGGTCCTTCGCGGCTCCGCGTGTTTTTCTTATCAAAATCAGGAGAGGAAAACGAAAACCGTTTTAAAAATAAAAACAAAAAAACAGCAAAGATCTCATTAGTCCTGCTCCTGCATTAATCATTAATAATTCCTTTAAGGATTTAAAAAATTTAAAATTCTTCCCAAAATTCAGAACTTCCAGACCAGAAGAAATCGAAGCTCTGTTATTGTTGCAAGTTGAAATGTTCCAAGTTTTATAACTCGTCTACTGTAAGTAACATTTTTCATTTTAAATCGAATTCAGTTTTTTAATCATATTTGTACCACCTTTATTTCATGCTTTCATTTCATTCTTTTCTATTTGCTTATTACTAAATCATCAGCTATAAAACTTGCAGATATTATAAAACATTTTTATCTTATCTGTGACTACCAACGGATGTGAGTGGCTACCTAAGTGCTTGTGTAATTATAAACCTCATCACGACGTGATAACCCTTTGGATTCAATCTTAAAATTGTTAGATTATTTAATATTCTAACGTCATACCGATTCAAATGAAAAAAATACAAAACACTTGCGGTACATTAAAAAATTTTTCTTGATTGCTGCTCTACATACAACTTGCTTCCTTTGCTAATTTTGATTTTTGTTTCTTTGATGTAGCTGATTTGGATGATAAATTCAAGAAAGTATTTTCTTAATTTTGCTGATTGGAGTTGATTTATGAATAATTGAAACATTTGTCGAGAAAAGATCCTTCGTCTGGTAAGAAAATGATTTATTGTAATATTTTTATGTTTTTCACTTTTTATCTAGAGATAACACACTGCAAATTTTTTTCACGAATAATTTTTACTGAAGATGTCAAACACTCTAGAATAATACAACTGAAGCTCAGTGGATCTATTAATTATTTCTGTGGCTGAGATAATAATAGTGTAAAGGCATCTCAACTGAAGAGTAAAAATAGGAGAAAACGTTCAAAAAGTTTTTTAAATTATGGAAAATAAATATTTTATCGACTAAAATTCTGTTTCAATCGTAAATTTTTTTTTAGCTTCTTTTCACTTGAAAACCTGCTGATTTTTCTTTCCTTTCAGACATGTTTCGACGATTTCTTCGATGTTACTCAACTCTGACTAAAGATCGATTTCCTGAAATCAAACGAGGAAATTATGCTGTCTTACAAGATGCCGATGTATCATTTTTTGAAAAAGTTCTCAATAAAAATCAAATCATCACGGATGCTGATGAAGTCGATTCGTATAATAAAGACTGGCTAAATATGGTTTGTGGTATGTGGTTTATTCCTTGGATTTTTGATTATTGCATCAAAGACAATCTGATTACAGATAATGTGACTGTCTAAAAAGTAAACATTTTGCTCTTCAATAAAAATGTTTTCAATTTTGATTGTTTTAAAAAGGCTATGAGAATCGAAAAAATATTAATTATAATTTGCTCATTTCTTTCCACAAATATTATTTTTGATTTTTTCTCTTTGTCTCAGGATACAGTTCCATCGTATTGAAACCAAAGAGCACTGAGGAAGTAGCAACGATTCTGAGTTACTGCAATGACAGAAAACTTGCAGTATGCCCTCAAGGTGGTAACACTGGTTTGGTGGGTGGAAGTGTTCCTGTCTTTGATGAAATCATAATTTCCACTTCGTTGATGAATAAAATTATTGATTTTAACTCGCTTACTGGTATGTTTACCATCATATACCTTGAAATTTTCATAAAATATATGTATATTTTAAGGAAGAAAAACCAATGTTTCAACTGTTTAGTCAATTTTTACAGGTGTTTTGGTTTGCCAAAGTGGCTGTGTTCTGGAAACACTGATGAATTTTCTGCAAGAACAAGGGTTCATTATGCCATTAGATTTAGGTGCCAAGGGTAGTTGTCAAATTGGTGGAAATGTGGCAACTAATGCTGGAGGATTGCGATTACTCAGATATGGCAGTCTCCATAATACTGTTCTTGGTTTACAGGCTGTAAGTTGCTTTAGTAGATTAAGTTTTTTTCATTGGTTTGGCAGGAATAGACTGTATTACGTTATTTTAACACAAAAAATCTCTATTTTCTGGCTGTTTTTCAACTTTTTTGTATTTTCAATTAGCTGCTTTTGAACTCACGTTGGCAATAGTATGACAAAAACCATTCTATTGTATTTGTTCCATTTGAGAAACGTCAATATGCGCACCATTTTAATCAAATTTGCTTTGTTGATTTTCAAATTTCTTTATGTAACTTGTTTTTCATGTCCACAGGTTTTAGCCAATGGTGATATTTTAGACTCGATGAATACTTTGAAGAAAGATAATACAGGTTACCATTTGAAACACATGTTTATTGGCTCAGAAGGCACTTTGGGACTGATCACCAAAGTTGCTATTCAGTGCCCTCCATACCCTAAAGCAACATATTTAGCATTACTAAGTGAGATTTTTTTCTTAATTGATATCTTCTATTTTGCTACAAGCTAACTACTCCATTCATAAATGCTATTTCTATAACAGGTATTGAA